>CAXKWD010000010.1:59393921-60593921 GCA_964059195.1 Ectobius pallidus
GCAGACGAAAAGACTTTCATGTTTCTATTAAACATATGTAGGCCATTAAAAATTGAAATCATACAAGCGTATGCAGGCACATAAAAATTAACAGAATATTGTATGGGCTGTATTATTAATACTGTAGTTCATTTCTTGGGGAACTAATTTTCATATACAGTGAAACCTCTATATAACGACAATCGCTGGTTCCACAAAAAAGTGGTCTTTAAGAGGGGTGGTCTCTTAATAGGGGGAATGCATTTTTATGTCTTGAAAGTGAAAATACAATAGAATGAATACAGTACAATACAGTAGGTGTCTTATGTAACACACAGTTGATTATTACTTATTTTTAATGTATTTAAAATTTGCACACAACATAAGACACTTTAATCTATGCAGGTCAAGAACGCTGAGCCTCTATTTAAAGTATACCGTAGTAATGTTTTCCAGGAAAAGAAAGACACGTCTATTACATTACATTTTGCTTGGTGGACAATGAAAGGGTCTCGCCCAGCACGTTTCTTAGAATCGAGAATTTCAGAAACCCCCTCATGTCCACTGAATAAACGTTTTCATAAGAAATAGAGTTACCCCCTCCCCTCTGAGTCACTGCGATCATGTAGATAATGAAGGCATGAATTCTTGAATGTATTGAAACAAGCAGGTCAGAATTAGGAGACTGGAATGTGTCCTTTTCACGCCGTGCGCTGTACGGTACTTGTACGCTGTCCACTGTAAGAATTTTCCCAAAACGCGAAAAGAAAACAGCCTAAAGCATTGTATTGAAAATTGCAATGCCCACATCAGTATTTCTGTTCAAATGCTGATTAATGCCTATCATTTGAGGGATTTTTTTTTTTACGATTTTGGTCGTTATAGAGGAGTTTACCGAAAATTAAACTCTGGTCGTTGGTCGGGGAAGGGTGGTCGTTTAATAGGGGTACAAATAACATTGGCCTTATGGGTTTTCGTTTTACTGTCCGTTCCTAGAAAAATTGGTCTTTAAAGGAGGTGGTCGCTAAAGAGGGGTGGTCTTTAAGACAGGTTTTACTGTATTTTCCTTCAATGCCGCATCTTTATATAAAGGATGCCATTTATCATAACGAGGAGTTTCTCATTCATAATACTTCTTGGCTACTTCCAGTTCCGTCTCCTGTTCTGTTCTCTGATTGGTTGTATCGTTATTTTTCGCATAAACGTAACGCAGAAGCTTGGTGTTTGCAAGCTTCTACGTTATGTTTAATTTTACGTTTAAGTTTCACGTTTACGTGATGCGTTGTGAATGGTCACATTGAAAAACATGGCCCCAAACTTCTGTTTACGTTACGTTTACGGTTAATTTTCTATCTGAATGGCCCATTGCTTTAAAAAGAACGCAAAATTTACCACCGTTGCAGAGACTGCCGACGAGTAGAAGAAAGCAACATTGCCGAATTCTCAATTCGATACTTTTCGATTACTAAAATGTAACGATTACTCAAAAGTAACGATTACAATTTTATTTCCTGAAGTAAATTACAAGTAAAAATTACATTTTTTTTAAAGTAACGATTACAAGTAAATGGGACCAAAAAAGGAATCGTTACTGTAATCCGATTACTTTTACTCAATTACTTCCCATCACTGTATATGACATATCTGGGATCCAATGTAGAAGAAAAGAACTTACTAAATTTATAACATTTGATTCTTGTAAAGGTTGTGACAATATTTTTTTAAATATGTTTATGTATGTGTTATATTTTATTTATTTATGAGTGCTTAAATGTGAACTGGCCCATAAAAGTATAGTTAGGGATTTATGGTTGTGAATTTTTTTATCAAGATTTAATACATCTATTACAGCCTTACTGGAAAAAAGTGAAATTTGTTAATACCTTTCAGTACATAGTGAAATGCCTCAACTGCATCATGGCATACCCACTATTTATTTTAAGCCAAATTTAAAACTTTGTTTATTCCAGCAGTCTTGGGTCTAGTATTTAGAATCCTTAAAGTTTGAACAAGGAGGAAAGAGCACTTTAGAAGTATCGAGAATAGACAAACTTAAATTATTATTTCTGGGGAAAAGCCATGAAATTGAAGATAAATAATATTAATAAAACAGGTACATAAACCAATAGATTCATAGTCTAGGAGAAAATATTCATTAAGAAATGTGAAAACTGTTAAGTTTAACACTGCACTACACATGCAAGGAACTTGAATCAATAAGTTCATCCAACCACCACCAGATGGCCATTTGGATCAGCTGAAGATAGAGGAGAATACATATATCCATCGTCCACCGCCATGGGTGTATAGGTAGCATACTTGCCTTCCACCCTGGTGGTCCGGGTTCGATTCCCGGCTGGGTAATGGGTTTTTGACTAACGAAAAACCCCCTGGTTCAGGACTGGACATCATCCAGGAAAATTATAGGCTATATTAAAAAGCCTTAAGTTAAAGTGGTGACTCCTAGAATAGGGTATAGGGTATTCACAATGCATCTATTAAGGTCGCAGTGTTGAAAAGCCAAAGGGCTTACACTACCTCCCATTAATTTAATCTAATCTAATCTAATCTAGCATTTTTCCATAGAGGAGAGATCCTGTGTAACGTGCTCTAAGGAAGACACACCTAATTACATAACATGAAAAATTTGTGGGAGATTTCCTTACTCAAATGTTGTACAGATGTAATATTTCGGTATACTATTTCCTTGTTAATACAGTATTAAGTTTTGTATTTTTAAATAATTCTTTAACTAGTATCGTGAATTTTGGTATTAAAATATGTGTTATTAAATCCTAAAATTGTATAGAAATACATAGTGGAGTTAGTAAATATATATTAATACCTGAGATGGAGATTTAATATACATAACTTTACTTAATTGAAGAACTAACCTGAACACGTTTCAAGCCTGCATCATGACTCATCCTCAGCTATACTCCGTCTGAGGTAGGAACAACAATTGTGACTCTCGGTGGGTTTTAACTAACTTCTTGATTAAATCGTCATCAGCGGGATATCAAAATTAATCAGTTGTTCCCTGTTTTTGTGGGTATCAATTTTTTCCCAAATTGTGAGCTCCTTATGCCCCTGGACATACTTCTTCAGTTTTGGCTCCACAGCTGGAAAAGGTTCATGAAATTAGTTAGCAGCCAGAACTGGAGAAATATGTCCAGGGATATAAACAGCTCACAGTTTAGGAAAAAATTTATATCCACAAAAACAGGGACCAGTTGATGAATTTTGATACCCACTGATGATGATCTAATCAAGAGGTTAGTTAAACACCCACCAGGAGTCACAGCTGTTGTTCCTACCTTAGATGGAGTATGTTGTAGGCTCGAAATATGTTTAGGTCTTGTTCTTGAATTAAGTGAAGTTATGTATGTTAAATCTCTTAATATATATATATATATATATATATATATATGTCATTAGTAGAGCCCGGATTTGTATGCATAAAATAAATTTTTTGTAAGTAACACTTTTCCATACAATTTGACCACAATTTGTTAATGCATATAAATGCATATTCCAGGGGGAAATGCATATTTTAAGTTTTAAATGAAAAAGCGCATGTTTATCTCTTAAATGGGTTAATAAATTATATTTTTCCCTTTAGATAGTTAATAATTACTGGTACTTAATAAAGTCTCTACAGCCAATACATATATATATGCAAAACAAATCCTTGGTGCTACATCCCTGAAGGGACAAGACCTACCACCTGACTGCTGCATCATCTACCATAGGCAGACGGCAGGATTTTGGGGCATGTGGTCAGCATGCCGACACCCACGGCTGTGAATGGATATATATATATATTACCCCCTGAGCCAGTTTTATCTTGCTGGGGTGTGTGGTTATGCAGAACATTTCAGTGAAGTGAAATCAGTGATAAATTCCTTCAATGCAAAAGATGCAGCTAGCATTATGATAGCTCAGGAATGTTTTTCTGAAGATGGTATTGAGAAAAAGATCCAGTATAATCATAGCCGCTTCTTCAAATCACCTGAAATTATAACACAGTTGAAGGCTCGAAATAATTCTTTAGAGTATGTACTTTCTCTGATAAATAAAATCTCAAATGTACTGTTTTGAGAGACACAAAATAGTACAGAGAGAGATGTGGTGTTTTTCACATGTACCTGTGACATCAAGCGATGTAGAAAGAACATTTTCATTGTATAAAACCTTCTTCACTGACAGACGTAGGAGCTTCACACATGAAATCCTCAGGGCAACTTTCCTTATGAAGTTGATCAATTTCCTTATCTACTGTAACAGCCACGAATAAGATAAGATTATCCCCCCCCCCAAATGGTTTATTTGATTTTTGTTCATTTGTTTTTGCATATAATGGTGCAGTTATTCATGCATATTTTATTATTTGATTATGCATACAAATCCAGGCTCAAGTCATTAGTTTTGTTTCGAATTCAATTCTTTAAGTGATTTCTAAAAGTCCCAAGTATTTTGTTATTATTATATTCTAAGGACCATTGCTCATGTCATACCACTTCTATCAGATGTTATTCAAGATAGGCAGTTCAACATTATATGCAAATAAGGTCATACGGATAATTCATTACTCACTGTAATTAATTTAAATATGAAAATTAAGTTAATGAATTTAATATTGTTGTTTTCTTCATTGAAGGTAACTATTCTAATATCACCAGCGAGGCGAGCTTATAGCTGGTATCAACACACAAGAGCACACGGCGATCAAGTAGCTCTCAACTATTCATTCCATCAAGTCATAACAGCCAGCGATACAGCACCAAAACCTCTGCGAGAATTGAGAAATAGGTAATTTTTAAACTATATATTTACTCACATAAAAACGTTTCAGATACAAATTATAAGTATTTATGTGAAGATCTTCATTTCAGTTAATTTTTTTTGTTTCTTTTTTTTTTATCTTTGGTAGTTGCTTAAAATATATAAACACTAACCATTTCTATTAATTAAATTTCCTCTTTTGTGTATCTTCATATCATAACTTAATTTAAAGCAGTTTCTTTCAGTATGATTTTCATTAGAATTTAGAGGAAAGAATACTAAAAAGTTCCATTATTACATTTCGTGAGTTGACTTTGTATATAACATTGATCTAAACATTAATCCATCTGCTTACAAATTATACCTGCTCTGTTTTAACAGCTGTGTACGAATTTTACCTGGTGCTTGCAACCTTCCAAATACCATTTATTTGAAGAACTAGGTAAAGCTTTGACAGAAGAAAATAATGGTAATATTTCTCTAGTCATTTCTCATACTATTTTAATGGCGAAAAGAGTTTCCTTTCTATTTAAATGTTATAGAGACCTTTGTTATAAAACATATAAGGAAAATAAATTTAGCATCAATTCTTGGTTGATAAATATCACATAATTTTGCATTATTTGTCAGGAAATATTAAAGAGTTAACCTTTTCTCTCAGTGTTATTGTTCCAAAAATTAAAATAAGTAGGCACTTGCAGATTTGGATATATTGTAGGCATGTGTTAAAACTGTTCAAATAAAATGTAACAGTACTTTCCAATCTGTGAAATGAAACTATTTCAGACTATTATACCATCTACCAAAGAAAATGTTATATTTAATCTTGTGTACCTATAAGCATAAGACAGAGGTCATACTTATTTATGAAAATAAATTGAATGTAACGTATCAGATTTATATTTAAACCTCATTGTTGATCACAAAAACATTTTAATGGGAGAACAATTACCTCTTTGTTTAAATATTAGAGATTCATACTTATAAGTAAGTTGAATTCAAAAATTAAAATTAGCCTACATTATTAGATTTTTCAATATGTGTCAGAAAATTGGTGCATATGGTTAGTTATTCACTGCATAAGCATACTTTATATTCCACGTACTTGAGGTTGAGTCTGAGAGTATCTTTGGAAAATTTTATAGGAAATAACCTTAAAGTTTTTTATTATGTACTCTCTGATAGTAACTAAAGATTTAAAATAGCAAGAAGAATAACAACATAATTTGAAAACAATTACGGTATAAAATTGCACTTCGTTATTGTAAGACATTTGTCCTTAGTTTACTGAACCTACTGCAAACATCTATAACCAAAGTCTTGAAAGCACCTTATCACAAGTACTTATGGTGTGCATGTATGTAATAAACCTGTTTTTATTTTTTCACAGGTGCCTGAATCCTGGCAAATACTCGCAGCATTTAGAAAGATGGCTGTCCTATTATCCGCCCCAGCAACTGTATATCATTGATGGTGACCAGTTGCGATCTAATCCAGTCGAAACAATGAACGAGTTACAGCGTTTCCTCAAGATCCAGCCACCGTTTGATTATTCCAAACACCTCAGGTTAGTGTAGATGGACTGTTTAACAGCATGAGTAAGAGAAAAGCTGTGCTATAATCAGTGTGAATAACACTGGCTCACCAGGTTTTTATCTATTTATTTTAATTTTTTTTAAATAGAAGTTGACAAAACGTCAGGGGGTGTGAAAGCTTGCATACACATTGAGGTGCAAGTTGGTTCAACAGAAATTGAGATCTTTTATGCTGATATCCATTGAAAAGGAAGTTTTAGAAAACCTTAACCACATTGGCAACTGAAGACAAAGACGGTAACAAGTAGCTCCTAAAAGATGAATGGAAGTCAAGCAGAGACATGGGTCGATATTGGGAATACCTTGCTCACAATACCAGGCAGCGACCCAGACAACAAAAACAAACAACTAAACAGACGAGCAAATAGATAGATAGACAGATAGAATTACAGCAAGAAAATTTAGATGAAGAATCGACTATACTGTTCAGTAACACAGACCTCCAAATAGCTCTAGACCAAACAAAGAACAAGGAACCCCCGAATAGATGTCATTAACTTACACAAGCTCTTATTAATATTGCAGATTGTCAGTAACAAAGCGTTATAAGTTTTTCTGCAGTTCTGATTTTTGGGATGTGTTCATGACCATCCATAACTTTTCTTTATTGCATCAAACATGAATTTTCCTGTTGTTTTTATGTTTTAATTATGCAGATATTTGCATGAAAATCAGGAATATGAATGGATTACTTATATAGGCCTATGTGTTTATTTGCACTATAACATTTGGGCATTTTCATTATAAACAGTTTATATTGCCATTATTTATTACGTTAATATGATAACACAAAACAAACTAAACATGAAAATACGCCAAAGTTTGCCATCTAATTGACTGTAAAAGTTAATTTTATTTCTTCCATGTCGTTTGGATCATTTGCAAAGAAAATTATTCCAGGAGAGATAAGAATCTATAAAGAGAACATTGCAGACAGTAGGTAGAGACTAGTAAATTGAAGTTTCTATTGAAGTGTGAATGTGAAACGCTGAATGAGCATAAATGCTATGGTGAGCATAAATATGACATTTTTGGGTAATCAGCTTCAGAGGTTGCTGCAATGAAATATGATTTTATAACTTCTTGTGATATAAAGAGAAGACAAATGTTACCTAACTGGTTTTGGAAGAAACACACAAAATGTTTGTAATCTATTCTGATTTCCACCAGAGTCCAGAACTCTTCACAAGTTCCCTTACAACAATAATTAAATTAAATAACTTTTGTACCAGTTTCATAATGTCATTATGAGTTTGGGAAGCTTGTAGTTACGAGGGTTATCCAGAAAGTAAGGAACGTTTTGGAATTAAAAAAAAACCAAGTACAAGAAAAACATTTTATTATATACATGTGAAAGAGGGACTAAAATACTACTTTTCAACTACTTATCAAGCAGTGGACAAGCTTTGAAATTCCTGTGTCATAGAATTCTGCCGCCTGTGATCTCAGCCACTCAGTGACGCGTACCTGGAGCTCCTCATCGTCGTGAAGCTTCTGTGAAACAATTTCAAAAAGTAAAGTCCGTGAAACTTGTGGGAAACATAGAGAAAGCTCAGTTATTGTGAAACGGCGGTTTTCACGAATCTTTTCGTCAACTTGGGCGACCAGATCGTCAGTCACAATGCTCGGACGTTCACTCTTCTCTTCATCATGAACGTTTGTTTGCCCATTTTTAAACTGAATACACCACTTCCTGACACACTCATTACATTGTTCCCGTACACTTCACACAGTTCCCGATGAAGTCCTATTGGTTTTAAGATTTTTGCCAACAAAAAACGAATCACATACCGCACCTCACAACTGGCGGGATTTTGGATTGCAGCACACATTTCAAATTTGAATAATAAAAAAAGGGGCAGTGCAGAGATGTTCCCGTTGTCACAGCTGGACGCTGACTGAGGTGCCGAGTACAAGCACACCATTGTATACGCAATTGGCGCGCGCCTGGCAGCATCAGGTGGAAACGTTCCTTACTTTCTGGATAACCCTCGTATTTGATTATGAATCAACAGAAATCCTATTAAACAGGATTATCTTTTTTATCTGTATTTGGATTTCTAGAAAGTAGGGGTTTAGGAGACAGGGGAGGAACATAACTCTGATGGTCAGGAGGAGGCAAGTACTAAGACAACATGCAAGATGATGCCTATACTCTAATACAGAATGTCTCATTTGTCATGTCGATGTAGTCCTCAGTAAGAATGTTGCAATAGAAAAGAAGGAAAAAAAATAAATTTGCATAACGCTCCAAACATTACTCGAAAACAGAGTCATAGGGATGAGTACTAGGATTTGAGGTGGGCCTAACTAGTAGAGTGGTCAGCCATGGTGATGTAGAGGTTGCGTGCCCACCTGTCATGGGATCGAACCTGGCCATGGTTGCTGGATTTTTCAGGACGTAAAAATCCTGGGCATGGAGTCCTTTGGACTTTGGAGGGACTTAAGAAGGGAGGCGCATGTCGTAGATTTACGGAACGTAAAAAGAGCCATAATTAGAGCTGAACAAAATTTCTACGCCCTTTCATTTAATGGAAATATAAAAATAATTTTACATCCTATTGCTCGTAATTCCTTAGCCGACGAACTGAAGTTTTGTTTTATACACAGTTGTGTACTTCTATTGGATGGCTTAAGGGTTGTCATTTTGTGTCTCAGTCTCCCCAGATCTGTCACACACTATGGTTTAGTCATCAATCAAGCAAAATTTTTTAGTATTAATTACTAGAGACTTGATTGTACTATGTTATTTTCTATGCTTATAGGTATGACCCTAAGAAGGGTTTCTTCTGTCAAGTGATAAATGGGGACCATACAAAATGTCTAGGCCGAAGTAAAGGTCGCCAGTACCCACCAATGGAAGAAAAATCATACAAGCTCCTTCAGGTAAAGTCAACATTGTTATTATGTGTGATTTACTTTGATGTACCAAATCTTATAAATGTTTTTAAAAAGAGTGACACAATACTAGTGGTACCAGCATTTGTTACATTTATGTTACCATGAACTCATGGCACAAGGTATATATTAAATCTTGTAATTTGCATTTAACGCGTTGTTTTATTTTGATTGCAGCGATACTATTTGTCTCACAATACAGCACTAGTGAAGCTTCTCAAGCGACTGACTTACAGGGCTGTTCCTCAGTGGCTGAAAGATGACTTAAGTGATACGGTGACTGCTTGACGTCACAGTAAGAGCTTAGCTCTATCTCTAATTGGACACCAGTGGGTCCTCGATGACTGACAAAGGTATGCTGAGTATTCATCTTGGACCTGATCATTTAGGTACAAGAATGTGTTTGGGTACATAACACAGAGATGAGGTGAGAGAGATTAAAATTTTTACAGCTTTTATTTGAGCTAAAAAATCATTTTTATGTAGAATATTATTGATAACCGAAGATATGAGGAAAGCCTACTTCCTAGATATCACTCATTTTCTTCAGAGGTAACATAATGAGAGATCTGGAATTTATTTTGAGAGAATCTGGACTTTGAGTTATATTTACTGTTACTATTTACTCAATACTCACAGAATTAAGCATTCATTTGAAACCACAAAATTGAATACAACATATTGCTATTTGTATTATTGTAAGTGGAATATGCTATATATTATAACATAACAGTCATCTCACCATCAGCAATTATCTTAATGCACCAACACAGTTCATCGGCTTTTTTTTTATACGAGGGTTGTCCGTAAAATAAGGTTCCCAATGATTTTTCACAATGAATACGTGTTTATTGGCATTGAACAATACATTTTTGGAAAGCTTAGACTTTCCCCTATTTTTCGACATAATCGCCGTTGCAATCAATGCATTTTTGCTTGCGGTGTACCATCTTCTTGATGCCTGAATCGTAGAACTCTTCCGCCGCGCCGCGAAGGTTGCGTAAAACCTCTTCTTTCAGCTCCTCTCCGGTTCTGAAATGCGTCCCACCCAGGTGTTTCTTCAATTCAGGGAAGAGATGGTAGTCACTTGGGGCTATGTCTGGCCATCGGTTTCGTAGGCCTGAAGAAATTCGCGGGCCGCTTCAACACGTTGCCATTTGTGGTCTTCCGTAAGCATTCTCGGGACCCACCTTGCACAAACCTTGGCATATCCTAAATGGTCTGTCAAAATTTTGTGAATGCAGGACTTGCTGACATCAGGGATCATCTCGCAGAGCTCCCGAACCGTCAACCTTCGATCTTTCAGCATTGCTTCTTCCACTTTCGCAATCGTTTCGTCCGAAACCGATGACCGTCCAGAACGCTGTTCGTCATGGACGTCTGTACGTCAGTCTTTGAATTCTCTGCACCATTTACGCACGTGTTGTACGCTCATACACGTTTCTCCGTAGACTTCACACAGTTGGGAATGAATATCCACTGGTGCAGTATTTTTTGCACACAAAAAACTAATCACAGAGCGTAATTCGCACCTGGCGGGAGAAGCTAGTGGGAGCTCCATCTCTAATGGCTGCCAAGCCAAGAATGAGCATCGCAGACAACTTGCCATGGAGGGGCTGGGAGAGAGGGAGCCAAGCTACACGCCAGTGTCACCAAACCCCGCAAAACAGCGTTCCTCGCGTCTGCAGCTCCTTGGGAACCTTATTTTACGGACAACCCTCGTATTAAACTCTTTGCTACTGGGCTACTAATAACATTGTGTTATTAACATTGTCTTTATTATTATGAGAGATTTAAAATGCTTCACCTTGCGTAAAAAATGACATTCTTTTCATGTCTCTTTTTTTTTCTCATATGCAGCTTATAATACTGGTATACACAATTGCTGTGTTCATTGATTACTGTAATTGTTTTTTTATCAGAAAAGCTACAGGTATGAAGATGTTTCAGTGCTCTATCTTTGTAAATTTACATAAAAAATAAGTGGACGTAGGTACAATCAATTGAAAGTTACACAAATAAAACTATAAAATGTTGACGATAGATAATTGCAATTGGTTGAAATTCCACAGTGGATTGGTCACTACTTCATGAGGTAAATAGTCACCAATACATTTTCTCTATACTATTTCTGAATGTCTGCTCACACAAGCAGGATATAAAATGAGGGAGTACAACTTTTAATTGAAATTTTTCTGAAAGAAAGAAAATCTTAAGTTCAGTCGACTTTCATAAGCAAACCACCCTTTCATTAATTAGGCCATGAAATAAACAGTTCAAAAATTGTAAGATCGTTCTCTGGATAGAGAAATGTGTCTCTAATTAGATTTTTAAATTCTGTAATATTTGCTGTATGTCCATAAGGGCTACCATTTGACCTACAGTAAAATCACTACTATTAAGGAAGTCTAGTTTTAAGGAAGAAAATTTTAAGTCCTGCATGATTACTATAAGAAGGATGCATTTAATTCCAGTTTTAAGGTACCCACTTTAGAAATAAGTATTTAGAAATATTTGCCCATAATAGTGAATTTCTAAACAGGCAAAACAAAATTAATCCAATAGCATATGCCGGGGGGGGGGGGGGAGCAACTTTTTGAATGTGTTCCTTCAGTTATTTCTGTTGTGGTTTTACAAATTTTTCAATTAGGCCAAATTCATTCTCCCCAGGGATGTTGAAATCTTGAAGGAGATATCCCATACGGTTAGTTCAATTTGAGATGTAGATTTTGCTTTACATCATTTGATTACCAATGATATGGTCTACATGATTATGGATGATACTATCTGCATCACCCAATTCAACTGATTGTATGGGAAAAGATCTATATAGGCCTACAGAAAAACAAAAATCCCCTTAAAAATGTTGATCCCAGGAAAGAATGAGCAAGGACTAATTGGAAAACTTGTAAAACAACAGCAGCAACATCTTGTGATACATAATGGAAGTTTAACAGTTCAACGTAGCTGAGGATGAGTGGAAGAGCTCTCTAAAACATGTTACTAGTAAGTGATAGATTATAATGAAGTAGCAAGTGTGATTTTGTACTATCATGAAGAAAATAGGTGTTAGCATGCAGGTCTGATAGCTAGCCAGATCAAGTCCACCTGTGGTTGCCAGTCATACAATTTTTTGAACGAAATACGAATGGCGGATGAATTAAACATAGAAGGGAGAGTGAATTTTATAACAAAATTTGAGAAATCTAAGAGAGGCCCAAAAGTCTTTGACTTTGTTCCCTGGTCTGTATATGCCCCCTTGCTGGCATGGAGCCACTGGGATAGTTAAGGTGGGATTCACATATTATTTTATATATTCATAGCAATAGGGTATGTGTCTTCTACCAAGTACATTTTTATGAAAACTCGTTATATTAAACATGTTAATGAAGATTTAGGTACCCCTCAACCAAGAGTCCTATGGTATTACCTCTTAGGGCTGTGTTCACCAACAGGGATAAAATTTCTCGTTATCGTGGATAAAAACTATGATTATTCCATTATCTAAATAGTAAACCTTTCGGGTTTCATCATATAGTTTGTCATCCTGGTTTTCAAAAGCTTGTTTTTTGTCTACTACTTGTCTGACCCTTAAATTTTTCATACAAGAACCAACGTTCTCTGGCAGTGGTTGTATGAAACAGCGGGGGAAGACTGTCTATTGGCTTCGTCCGGACGTGAAATGTAAATGTTGCCATAGAAACAGAAAGTTTCCTCTCATGCTGTTTCTAGCTAGTAGTTCTACAAATGGTCACTAGATGTCTCACTGTTTTGGGGGCGTGGTGTATAGCAGATAATTTCGTTTTTCTCTTAAATGTTGTGCAGAAATTAATGCCATCATAAATGTCGAAGTCTGCTTCATATTCCTCATATTCTCTCATGTTGATCAGATGTTCCAATCGCCTTGATGTCGCAGTTAGCTTGGTTTATCCTGTTTTCCTGGCCGATATTTCACCGGTAAAGATTTGCTTGGATATAATCGAAAAACCAAGTTACTGTAGCTGGTGAAACGCAAAATGAACAATATCGCAGCTTTACAGTCTAAAAAACCAGGATCAGACAGATTATTATCGGCGTTGGTGAACACAGCCCTAAGTAGGGTATTCTTTCTTTCTCTTAAGCTGCCAGCAAGGGAACTTCCTGCTCAGTTTATCAGTCAGAGTTCTTATTAGGAAATAAATAGGAGGCTTCATTGGCCAGTAATATCTCAAGATTTAAACTACAACAGTCCTTTTTGCATAATGTTTTAAATACTATACCATATTTACTGTTTCAGCTGACATGTCATCATCGTTCCTGTCACTGTGCAGCTAGACAAGTATGATCAAGAAGAAACGCAGCCTACTTTAATACCTTGAGGTGTGATTTTAAATCCATAAATATATCAACAGTGAAGATAAAACACTGGCATTTGTGATCGTACCTATTATTATGGATGTTGGGGGTCAACCTACAGACTATTTGAGGTTTGTGAATTCTTAATTTTTTTTATTTTTATTTTTCAGTGAGAAAACTAGATGGTTGTTGAACTAACTTATGAAGAATATTTTGAGAAAATAAAACCAAAGGCAGCTTTATTTATGTTATCCGACAGCAGCAATATAAAGATCAACTTTTTTTTTAGCTTGTTAACTTAACATCTATGACATTATATCTTAAAGGCGATCACAACAAAAAAGAAATAATATTTAATTGGCCATATACAATGCACCAACCCGGCCGCAGTCGATGGATTTTTCAGGAAGTAAAAATCCTGGGCACGGAGTCCTCCGGGAGGGACTTTAAGCTGGGGGTCCCGTGTCGTAGATTTACGGCACGTAAAAGAACTCCAAGCCTAAATTAGAGCCTCTGGACAAAATTTCTCGGCCCTTTCACGTCCAAGAAATACTTAGTTTCCAGAGAGGGGTTGCGAGGCGATGGGCTTACCACCTGTCCCTCTACCCTCTCTCGGAAAATAAGCATATCAAAATTAGTATAGGTAATGAAACCTCCACTTAGAGGCCCCTTCGCCCCACCTGGGGATCATAGGGTACCAGATACAGATACAGATACAATGCACCAGGGAACTTTCTCCGTAGCGGTGCTAGCAACAGCAGTTATGTTGGCAGCATGAGTTCTTATGAAAACAAACCATCAATTATTATGCACTCACCACAGCCAATCATAGCAGATCTTGGAAGTGTTTCTTCATGCTTGCAGACAGACTTCAATTTGTTTACATATATTGGAAAGCGCTCCAGAAATTTTAGTTTTACATTTTGTGTAAACTGATTGCCTTTGCAAAAAACGTGTTCGACCAAAAAATCTCTTTCTTCAGTACTGAACAATATGATGGTAACAGAGTTCATTGTTGACATTTTTGGGTTATATTTTTGTCCTTCATAGAAGTAGGAAACTGACAAAGAAAATTGGAACAAATGGGGCAGGAATTAAGAAGAAAGAGGCATGGACTAATTAAAAGCCAATGAGATGAGGAATGTAGAAATTTGAAAACAAATGCAAAACATGTATGTTATATAAAATAAGTTTTTTTAACAACCATGTCAGAGGAAAGTTCCCAGACATCTCATAAAATACAGGAACTTCCCTTTTTTCGCTAATTTATCCCGTTGTCTCAAAAGAAGGCTTTGGAATGCGGTTTTGTCCTAAATTTTAAAATTTTGGTGTACTTTTCATTTTATCTCCAAGGAGAGTCCAGAAAAATGGGATGGCAACACTGGTTAATAGTTAATGGCTTCATCGTGATTCGGGATAGTTAGTATGTGTATAATGATGCTTGGTCATGCCGGTTAACTTTGTTGTATTTTGGAACTCACGCTGTAATTTCTTTGTTACTGAATCCTGTTGCTCCAGTGATTGAATTAGAAAATGCGAAAACAGAAATGTGAATTTACTGACGCTTTAAAAGCTTGGTTCCCATTTTTGAAAGGCAAAAATTGGAAAGTTTAATGTTCAATTTGTGGTGTATTGTTCAGTGTATAGCATGGAGGAAAGTCTGATGTTACTCAGCATGTTGCCTCGAAGAGACGCAAATCTGTGTCTTGATCAAACGTAAACAAGCTTCAGAAAATGTTAGGAGATATTCTTTCACAAGTCCGTCCGAGATATGAGAAAATATATAAACATCAGTGAATCCTCTTGTCACATCCTGTTGTTCCAAATCAGTACAGTATTTTGAGTTGGTCAGCCAACAAAGTTTTATCTTAAAAAGTATGATTCAACTAATGGTGAATTTGTTGAAATAGTACGAGTCAATAGTTTGTCATCTGCTGGGCTTTGTGAGCTACGAGAACCTTTTTGAACCCCTGGTGGTGGTTTTATGTACTTGGTAACTGAAGATCTCTTCACAAGCACACAAAATTCTTCTACCAAAAACTTTGTAAATTGAATAGTTATTGGTAAGTGTGTTAGTTAATTCATAATATTTCAACACACAAAGTTGAAATTATTTAACAAAGTGTGATTTTTATCATTTGGTGTTAGAAACTATGAGAATATTATAGGAGAAAAATTCCTCCGGCACTGGGACTTGAACCCAGCACCTTTGGCTATTCGCGCCAATGCTCTACCAACTGAGCTAAGCCGGAGCTCAATTCACAGCGCCAGATGGAACCTCTCTCCTATGACTGGATGCCCTAATGGTCTACCTCACAGACAGACAAGTTATGTCATATGCAGTACTGTGAGGCACACTAAGTAGTGATTTTTGCGACCGGCCTCCCACTGTTATTGTACAGTTAACATTCAAGACAGATATATATAATATTCTCATGTAGTGTCCAACAGAGACAATAATCTGTGGCTCATGAATGCTTATATATCTGTTAGAAACTATATTTTTCATTCTTATCCTTGGAAGACCAGTTAACCTCAACACATGTGATTATATTCCAGTGATACATCTCAGGAAAATGTTAAGACAAAAATGTTGAGGAAAGCAAAAAAATGCCTCATATTTAATAATACAGCCCATAAAAAATAGAGTCACTAAATAAATTAAGACAACAAAGATACACAGCACATATCTATGCCAAAATTGAAACTAAAGGTCAGTAAACATTCAGGTCAGTAAAACATTCTCCGGAATGTTGCCTAATTCTTTTAATATTCTGGTGGCCCAGGTTCGATTCCTGGCCGGGTCGGGGATTTTTCAGCAGTGAAAAAATTCCTTCCTGGGTTCAGGACTGGGTGTTGTGTTGTGTCCTTTCATTCCCATCCCGCGAGAGGCAATGGCAAATCTCCGTAATATCACCCTTGCCTGAATCACCTCGGACAAGTCGTGGTCATCACCCCACGGCTTCGTCCCGGGTCTGGACCTGCATTGGCAGAACACTCATCATCATCATCATCATTATCAGGCCTACTTATTATAGAATATTTGTAGTTGGATTTAAAGGATCGGTCCTAGGTCAGAGCGGGCTAAGAACTTTTACAATGCTCAAGATCATTGGTTATATCCATTTTAAAGTTAGGGTATTGTATGTTTGATTTCTAGATAATCTGTAGAGACAAAAAATAATGAAGCATAAGCAAGTGATGCAATTTTGAGAAGGATTCTTTCTTATAGAGTACTGATAGTAATGACTTCTTTACAGCACCATAAGAAGCACAATTTGTAGCTTACAGATTTTTTAATTATAGGTCTGGATTTTATTGAGAGAATCTGAACCTCGAGTTATATTTATTGTGACTATTTAGAGAATACTCACAAAATGAAGCATGTAATGAATAATTAAAACCATAAAAATAAAGAAAGCCCATTGTTAACTGTAGCCTATCATTGTAAAAAAGATAGTCTATGGTGAGACAGTTGATATAATATATTGATCAGTGATAGTCTCTCTTTGTGCAACTTTTCATCAGCTGTTTTATTGTTTAGATTAACCTCATTGCTATAATATTGAATTTATTATTATATCATATTTTACTTTTATGCAGGTTATATATATATATATATATATATATATATATATATATATATATATATATATATATATATATATATATGCAGTTGTGTTCATTGATGGTTTTTGATCAAAGAAGCTACAGCTATGAAGATGTTTCAGTGTTCAGTCCTTGTATATTTCCATAATAAACAAATTCACATTACGTTCAATAAAATGAAATTGATAAGAATAAAACTATAAAGTTATTATGATAGTCACTTATGATTGGTTGAAATTCCACATACTGTATTCTAATACTGGATATTCATGAGCTAAATAGTCACCAAAATATATTTGACGATTAAAGTTCAGCTCTTTTAGTTGACTTATCCTGACACTATTTGATTTAGGTTGAAGTGCTTTCAGCTGCATTTGATGGCCACCATCAGCGGTCTGACAAATTTACTTGCGCCGATCAAGAAATAGAGATCATTAAATCCTTTAAATATCTGGGAGTAACCCTCCAGACAACAGACAACAGGACGTACATTTACAAAACACATGGAAGACAAGTCTGTAGCAGCGATCAAAGCAACATATGAAATCTCGAAACTCAGACAACGTTCGGTAAAAATGGCCATTAATCTCATCTTCCTGAAAATAGCACCGATCACCTCCTATGCTATATGCTCCATCTGGACATATCTAACTTACACTAACCTAAAGAAACTGGATAGGATAAAAGTTGCATACCTAAGAAGAATGCTATGTGTCTCAAAGTACACAAAAATCAGAATAGTATATATGCCCTGGCCAACACGAACAGTTTGTTTGTTTGTTTGTTTATCCACCATATAAAATATTACAATTTTTGGCTTCGTCATACAATATACAATTTAAATACCCTGCAGTATACATTAAAATTGCTCTTTACACAGGTATACAATTTGTGATCTATAAGTACAATATTAGCTGTTTAGACCCATTTTGCTCCATGCCCTACTCAGTAATTAATAAACATGCAAACGTATATATAATATCCACATCATTTTGTGAAATCAGAATAAAATAAAAGTGAAGTAAAACAGACCAGTATCGGTATGAGATTATCAAGATACAGTAATAATGCATTATTATATTTGATAAGGACAAAAATACTTATTCAAATTTAGAAACCGTACAGTATTCTTCATATTCTTTTATAGTGTAGAATGATTTGGCAATTAAAAATTCTTTGAGTTTTATCTTAAAACTTCTTGTCGAATGTATTTCTTTAAGTTGGGGTGGTAGCATATTATAAAATTTAGAGCCAGAAAAGATTATGTTCTTCTTTGCAAATTCACCTCTGTAAGAGTTCAAGAAAAGGTCAGTACCTCTTCTCATATAATGATTATGAACATCTGCATTTCTAACTAATTTAATATTTTTGTTAGTTTTAACAAATGTGATTACGTAATGTAGATAGATTCCAGTCAGTGTAAGTATTTTTAATTTGGGAAAAGTATGCCTGCAAGTTTGATTATATTGTAATTTCCCAATAATTCGAATAGCTCTTTTTTGTAGTGAAAACAATTGGTTAAAGCTAAGACTATTTATAACTCCCCATAGAGAGGCATTATATTCAAGGTGTGAATGAAATAACGAAAAGTAAACTACAATCAAACAGCTTTAAAGAATACCTCATCTCAATGCACGAGCTCAAAAATACCCCAGCATCTGCTCGATTCCTAGAGGAGAGAACCAGAAGGCAAGGGATATAGACCCAGATTTTTACCGCACCCCGGCCATGATGGACGAGCAAAGGAAACAACCCAATTTCGACCTGCGACATCTATACACTAGAGTAGCCGCCCACGGTTTTCATTGTATATGTAACCAAGTGGGACGCCATGACATCACCGACAGGTGCCAGTGCAAGCTCTGCGGTCTAACATGTAGAACTTACCATATCATAGACTGTAAGAGAAGAACAATACCTCTATCGCATTATGCAAATGACTAGCTCTGTACCATTTTTGTACACAGTGTGTTTAATAAATCCTTATGTGGTCACATTTTGATGCAATATCTTATTAACTGTATCTTTGGCAACACGTGAAGTCAGTTTCTGATGATGCTTGCCAAATGTGGTTGAAACCATTTGAACCAAATGAAATCTTAATGAAATCTAGTTGTGAATGACTAAAAAAGTTAAACATTGTTATTACATTATTTTGTAAAGAAAAATATTTAAGACCACATTGTTGATTTCTATATTTATGTAGGCCTACATCTTTGGTTAAATTGCTATGTCTCATAATATAATATTGATTGTCTCAACTTATCTGATTTTAATAAAATCTGTGAACATAATTGAGCAGTTTCAAAATATTAACTATTTTTAATTAACTTGATCTTTTTATTGCTGCTGTCTTCAATATCTCAAGAAATGGTGAATATGAAGTCTCCATTTTTGGATACTGAAGAAATTGTTTAAAAGAAATTATGTAAATGGTGTTAATTGTTAATTGTACCATAAATCTTATCATTAAGAGTATTCTGTACTGTTGAACCTAATCTTTGACTAAAGCACCATGTGATTTCTTTATATCCCTGGCTTTGTAAATGCTGAATGTACATACTTGCTATGGGAGAATGTTGAATAAGAATGTCACTCTGCTGGTGTGAATCACATATCGACAAGAGAAATCATGAAGAAGACTGGAGAGTAAAAAATTAAAAGAATGATCAAACATCATTAGCTCAATAAGAATATTAAATTAAATACCAGAAACTAAATTGCCTCTTTAAAATATAACATGTTCCAAAAGTAAGTAACCAGTTTTAAGAAGTGATGTAACATTTTTCTAAAAGCAGTAAAACTGCTATTATTTTTTTAAGCTTTATTTATATACGTTTTAACTCCAAGGTCATATTACTACTTATGATCTATGGGTATACCAGTAGGCCATGTAACCATTGGTGTAAATATTTTTTTATTGCTGGTGTGATATGGCTTCTGTTAATTTCATCTGATACATTTCAGTTTTGATTATTATGATTTTTAGGTGATATAGTGTCTCATGGTAAGTAAATATCTAGTCTGGAATTTGCCTTTGCAACTGGAGAAACAATAAAAATCCTGGCTATGGGTGTGAATGGGACCTTGGCTACCTCATGTACCAGTGCGCAAGTTAGTATATAATTTGGCCGGATCTTTCAAATAAATAAATAATCTTCTAGACCAGATTGTGAGGGTTTAGGATTTTAAATCCCTTTATTCATTCTGAAATGAATTCCCAATGAATTTATGATGTGCCAAGGTTTACAAATAGGAGAGGTTGGTTGATTTGTTTTATAGATTTTAATGATGGGTAGTGTAATGTCATTTAAAAAGCTGCCATTATCTAGGTATTCTCCATGTGTTTAATCATACAACGCTATACTTCATAAATAATTTAGATGCCCTTTCATTTTTCAGGAAGAACTTTTTTGCTTGTATTGACTGTCTTGTGGTTCAGTTCTGTTAGAAACTGAGCTTCTTTTTCCCTTGACTGTCATGATGTATCATTCTCCTTTTTTTTTTTAATGGCTACAAATAAGGTTTTACATCACAAACATTTCTATAAGAAATATAGGCTATAGTGATACTGATATTTAGAGGCACCTTTTTTGGCGGGGCATGATTTGCAAACTTTTAAACTGAAAAATCACAATTTTGGCTAAAAGTGTGGAAATTAATTAGTTTGGCCAGCAAAATTACAAGATAATTGATGAAACTAAGTAAATTATATTGGAAGAAATTTGAAGGTGGCAACCTCAGATGGTGGCAATAATTGTGATACAATTATTGAAAGGGAAATTAGATGAAAAAAATTTCTTATTGATTTCACAACCTATGGATATATACTCCAAACAATAGTTCATTTGCACTTTACAATTGAAACTGAGCTATTAAAACTTAAAAATCCTAACAAAATTGTTGTGGAAATTAAATAAAAATGTTGAAAATATACCGGTGCTGAAGTGATTGTAAAAAATGTATGAAATCTGACAATTTCACCAAAAATAGGTGCCTGTACTAATGTGTTAAGACTGATACATCACATGTTACATCACTTTTTAAGTTTTGGTTACATTAAAATTTGGGAATAAACCCATAACAATTTATAGCATGTGCAAGGAATAGGTTTATGGCCTGTTTGATCTCTGAAAGTGTCAAGGAAATTAGTTGAGTTCATGTCGACTTTTCAAAATGAATCAATGAAGTATGTGTGTGTGTTGTATATATGGGTGTGTGTGAATGTCAGCAAGAACATCCCATACCCTAAAATAGTGTATTGATTGTGATATATTTAAAAAAGATAAGATTCATAATACTGTCCATATCCAATGTTAATTCGCAGTACAAGTATTGAGTCCTGAATTAATTTTATTGGCAAGGAGTATGAGATTCCAGTATGCCAATTTTTATTTAATATTGTATAGTGATGCCACTTGATGCCAATATTGTAAATATGATTATATGAATGAGTCAATATGTTTTACGTACATAAATATAAAAAGGAAAATGACAATAAATTATGGAAAGTATTTTGTTCAAATATTTATTACCTTAGTCTCAGTAATTTAATAAATTATGGAAAGTATTTTTTGTTCGACCATAGTATAGTACTCATAACAATGATGTGGTTCAAACGTTGAGAGCAGCAAATGAAACTGCATAAAAAAACCTGAATTTAAATTAAAATCAATTCTGTTCATGTTAATTTTAGTATTATAGTAAATTGAGTTCATTTCATGTGTTTTTAACGTGCATTGTTTGATGTTCAAGCTCAAGAGAAGCCCTGTGGCCTGCGTGCCTTGTAGCCTGCCATCTATTGAAAAAGACGAGAACTACTAACAGCTGTTGTCTGAGAGTCATTTGCTTCAATTACGAGGTATTCTAGAAACCCAAAACTTGAACATTTATTTATGGTCGAACAAAAACAGTCATATGCAAATTGCCTATAATGGTAATTAAGATGCTCGTAAATTATGAAACGAGCAAAGCGAGTTTCATAAAAATATACTCTTGCCTTAATAAATGCCATTATAGGCTCATTGCATAATGTACTATTGTTGAAATATTTATTTTAATAATAGATCTACAAAAGAAGTAATGTTAAATGTCTTGCAAGAAGTATTTTAGTAACTAAATATATTTATTTACCATGTTGACTGTGATATAGGTTGTGGAGGTCTGGTATCAGTTATTTCCTATGGTAATAAATTCTACTTAATTACATGAAAATCATAGAGTTTCAAATATTATGAAAGAACAAATTTAAACTACTGCATTTTCTCAAGTCTGCACACCCTTCTTGTCCATTTGTAGCATTCATAAATTAGGTACATATTAGATTCGATGGCGCATTAGGCTCAAATGGAAATCCATTCCTTAGTTTGGTAGTAACTTTGATCATTTATGTGTCAATGCATTGCTATAATTCTAATTGTTACATTTATCGTTGGCCTATTATCAATATGCACAACAAACGTGTGGTTAAGTTAAAGTATTATTTTGACAATCAAGCTCAACACCACACGATGGGGTTCCATTGAACTGCACTCTCCTCCATAAACCATTATATCTTCTGTATATAACAGCATTCATGTAGTACTCATTTCAACTTGATCAACAAAATAAACAAACATCTGACTGCATTGGAGTCAAGGCCCTCAGTGATTAGAAACACGGCTTTGTAGCCCTGCCTTCTAGACTAGACTGTATTACTCGTGTATACACTGCCTGTCCTATACGGCTAATTTTTCGTACGCGGCGATATTACAGATGGCAGCACCTTTCACACCCAGCTGCAATACCCTTTACATTACCGTATGCTGTGTTGCCCTCTGAAGTATAAACTCGGAAACTGAAATATGCTGGAATTTCATGCTATCTGGGTATGAACTGTGTCGCCTCTACTGGAGAAATTAGGCAATTTAACAATACTCTGAACTCCATGTTAAAATTAAGCATGGACAGGCAGTGTAATTCTCGAGACGGTGGTGCTTTGTAGTATAGTCATGATTTCCCATTTAAAAAGCATTTGACCTTTAATTAGTCGTTATTCCGGTACTGGTCAACCGATTTGGTTCAAAATAAATAGGCTTCTTGCCATGGACGTTATAAATGTGTATACTTAGTTTCATGAAAATCTGATGAAGCATAATTAAGTTATCGAGTGTACAGACATACAGACGGACAGACATTTTCCCGTGCCCCACACAATTTCATAAAGTACCATTCTGGCACCGAATAATTGTTCCATTTCATTTTGTCTTACAATTCCAAGTGAATTTAATGTTAAATGTGTTTGTCACTTGCACATATACAAGATTGTACCTGGGCAACTTCACAGCAAGATGTTTTAGTACTTACAGCTCTTAAGGGCATTTGGAACAGAAGCTAGATTTTCATACACAAATTATGGTTCATCTTGCTGCTGGAAAATTGTCAACTATGTTTAATAGCCAATTTATCGATGACATAACTCTCCCTCTGTCCATGGTTCTTGAGAGCTCTTAAGAGAAATAATCAAGTTCTCTCTTTCAGCCATGTACATATATCGTATCCAAATTTTTTTTTTTATAATATTGGGTTACATATCATCTGGTGACATAAACAGTAGCAACTTGATCTAACTCTTACTACACACTTTTGGAACCTGCAATCATGTTTATATCAGCAAATTAAGGGGGCATAAGAGGAAGGGGAAGTAAGACATGAACTTCTAGAAGAACTTAACGACACTATCAGAAGAGAAATTAACTCTGTTTCGGAAACTGAAGTAATGCGCTTGAAATAAAATTTCCTAAAAATCTTCCAGTGTTGTGTGGCTGCAAGAGGAAGATAGTTCCAATATCTTTTAGGATTAGGTGGTGCGTATTTTCATTGTATCTGTGACTGTAATTGTGATAACCTGAATCATTTCTCTGTTAACGGTTTCATTTGGGTAGATATTTCACCTGCTCCCTCGGGAGTAGGAGTATAACTAATGCCGCCACATCCCCACACGACCGGCCAACTTATAATGTGAGACACACATTATATTCCTGAACACTGTAGGGAGCACAGAAGGAACTTTCAGTTTGGGAAAAGATTCTTATTTATAAGAATAACAACCACCTCATGAACTTTAATGCCCCGACAGATGAGGTTCTCATCACTAAATGCGATAAAAGTTCACAGGAGGGCAACATGATCGTCCAGTCAGCAGAGTGCAACTGATGATAAAAGACCATTTCCTTCAAACCTACTTCAGGTATTTATACTAGAGGTGAAATTCATGTACAAGTTGCACCTCACCTTATAATATAATACCTTATAACCTTGGGTTGTTTGGCATACGTGATCACACCCTTTCCTTTGAGGCAGGAGACAGTAAAACTCAGTAGGCTGCTTTAGACAGAAGGATCAAGTTTTGTTCTTTGTTGAGCTGGGTGATGTCAGGATTGAGCATAAGTAGCGAGAATGATTGCTATGTTTTTAAAACATTGCAAGAAATAAATATGACAACTTTTTATTAAATACTTCAATAAGCCATTATTTTTTACATTGAATTTTCAAGGGATTTTAATGTATTTTACTTAAAAGCTTAAAAAACTAGGAAGTTTATGTCATGAACGAAAAGTCCAAGGCACAAATAAATAAGCAAAACAGGTAAGTATTTTATTGATCATGTTCACCAGTCTTCCAAAATGTTTTATTTAGTGATTCCTAATCCAACAATGGGAAAGTCATCTTTCGAAGAATTATGTCTCACAGTGACCATTGCATGGAGCATAGGGTCTTATGGTGAAGGTTTCATTTACTTTAATTGACTTATTTTCTCAAAGACGACATAGTGATAGTTGGTAAGCCCATCGCTTACGACCAGCTAAAGGAAATTAAGGTTTAATTTGACCATCGATGTTGGTCCAGAAGTGCTGGCTGAAATGGGATGACTTCATGCCAAGGGTTTTTATGTCCTGAAAAATCCCTTGACCTTAGCTGGGTTTGGATCCAATATTTTAGTTAACATGTAAATTTTTGAGTTTAACAACCTCCTGGCAACTCTATATAGGCCTACTTAAATTAGCCCCTGATTTCATCTCATTTTATGGGTTAAAGTAAAGTAAAGTAAAGTAAAGTGTTCCCTATTACAGGCCATGGAGGCCCACAGGGTTCCAGGAGGTTGAGGCTCCCAGATTTTTAGACATTCGGCACATGGAGGTGGTAAGGTTGTCAGCCTTACGCACTGGCCGCCTTTACCCCCAGGATTGCATTGCTCCTGGTACTCATTTCTGTTAGAGGCTGAGTCGACCCCAGGGCCATAGTGCCACCAGAAGGATTAGGCCAATTGAAAAACTCCAAAGACCTCATCGGGAATCGAACCCGCGACCTTCCGGTTTGTAGCGCAGCGCCTCAGCCACTACACTACGGCGCACCCCATGGGTTAAAGTAGTTCTGCATAATATGTGCTCCAGTAGGTGAAATGGGCTACAATAAAATTACAGATAGGTTACAGTACCAATTACAAAAAAAAGTATCACAGTATTGAATGGTTTTTAAAGTGTTTTATAATATTTAGGGTCCTACATATATTTTACTATCAACAATACAGATTTCAGATTCTTTACATTTGAATAAATTTGAAATACGATATTTAAAAAAAAAATTACATGTGGAGTGAACCAGAACATCAACTGATTTTACTAGTATTGGTTACTGATATTTAATTTACAAACCATTGCATTTGATCCATTTCACATTCAAACACGCTGTATGGTAATATATAATATTACTTAATTTTACTTGGTAGTTGACGATGGACTAGCTTTCAGAGCTACAACAGTTGGGATTGAAGTCTTTTCAGAGGTACTTGTCAAGTGTTCTTCGTCTTTCGTAGTTACTTCACGTTTTGTTCTATACCCTGGCTGTAACATAGACTGACCATCTCCATTTCCTTTGAAAATTTTTTGCCAACAGGATAGATTGGGATTTTTTCCTAGGGCTATCATGGCTTGTTTATGGTTTTTTGTTTCAGAACTATTTCTTAGTATGCCCAAACAGTCTAACAAATAGAATAATGGCAAAGCAAATATAAGCATTATTCCTAACAGTGCAAAACAACATGCTGTTTGCCACCCAAAGTCTGAAACAGTAGTGGTACTTGGATCCTTTGGGTAGTGTAATCTTGTGGAAAATAGCGGCTCAAGAAGTGTTCCAATGAATCCACAAACAAAGTGTATCACAACAATATTTGCATAATCTTCCAACACCGATGAAAGAGTTATTTCTGCTCCAAAAAAGAAAAAGAGTCCTGCGATTATACTTATTCCAAGAGAAACAAAAGGATTATAAACATCAATTCCTGCTGCGATAGACACCATCCCTGCAATTGCTCCTTGCATGCAACGAATTATAATCCAGTAATCAAATGTCTTGTTATCGAGAATTCTCAGCAGAATCACAACCACAACTATTCCTCCAGAAGCAGCCATAATGTTATTTAAAATAATTGTACCAAAGTAGTTGAAAGATCTGTGGGTTTCTTCATATGTTGGTGTAGGAAGACAGATTGCCATTAGCCCAATCATTAAAAATGCATAACCTGTGGCAGCCATTCCAGGGGAATCTGGTGGGATTGAAGATTCATCTATATCACGTATCAGCAAAATTCTTCTTCCAAGAACAGATCCACCACATAGACCCAAGATACCACCAGTCATATGAATTAAAGATCCACCTGCAGTATCTTTAAAAGATACTCTGTGTTCATTGATTGTATTATTTTTCATCCAACCATTTTTTGTTCTAGTCCAGTGAATGAATAAAGGTTGGATAAAAGCAGCAAAAAGGAATGTCACTATAATGTGTCCTGCACCATGCATTCGACCAGCAACTAAGGTTGTGAAAATACCAGTTGCTATAATAATAGTACACCATCCCATTAATGCTTCGTCTAAATCTGCTTTTTCATCTCCAATCCAAGTGCTGTTTCCTATTATTCCATGCACATCATTCCCAAAAGCAAAAATAAAGCCCACTGTCGCATAGAAAATGGTATCACATGCAATATCCAGTGTATTTTGTAACAGTATCAAAGAAACATCAGTGACAGGAACAGTTCCAATTTGTATTAAAATAAATCCTGCTCTTAGCAATATAACTAAGACTGCACGAATGAATGTATTTTCTGGACCAAAAGTACTGGTATTCTTCTTTAATGTTTTATTCATTATTGCTAAAAAATAATCTTGTTACTTTTCTTATTAAAAAAGGTAGACCTACCAGTAGGTAATGTAGGTGACCTAAAATTTATTAAAACTTCACGCTCTATACATTTTTAAACAAACACAGTACCGGCAACAAAATAAAAATATTGAATGGAGAGTAATTAGAATCAATATCAGTACTTCAGTAATTTTTAAAAATATTTAAGATTCATTTAATTGCTGCAATGCATCCAAATTTATCCATCGCATTTGCATTTTATAATTGCCGGTAACCACTGCCTTCTATTGTAAGCCTAATCATATTTGCGTGCAGCCTTCTGGGTTCAAGATTTTTCGAATTGTACCACACACTACCTCATCTTTCTTACTACGAGCCTTGCTCCTGCACGGACTCGCGGTTGCCGCAATGTAGTGTGGGAACATGGCGGCAAGTGGTGTGGTGTGTCGTTCTAATGTGCTTTTAGTATTTGATTTAAGTCGTGCTTTCAGGTTATCATGCTTCGTTGGTGCTGGACCATGTAATAAGGTAATTACAGTGCTTCATAAAATGCATTAATTTTTATTGTATCATTGTTTTTTACTGAAATTTTATATCAAATGTGCTGGTGCCCAGCTGGTGTTGGGTGTAGGCGTAACTACAACATTCTAGCTGTACGTAAACACAAGATCTTTCCCTTCATTCGTTCTAAGTTTAGGCGACCGGTTGCAATCGAGGAATTTTAAAAATTTAAAAATTCAGGAATATCTTTTTGCATATATATAATTAACGTAATCTATATGAACTGTCACTGCGATTCTAATGTCAAACTAGTTTCAGTGGAATAATACCAGACTTTTTCTGTTGTAAATAGAAGTTGTCAGCTTGTGCTGTTTATGTCAAAATATACAGTGAAAAGTCTTAGTTTATTTGTCACGAAACACGAAGTACGATCATTTAGTTTACGATACCTGTGCAGAGATCTATGTGACCCGTGTTTGCCCGGGTCAGCGACCCGGGGAATCATTTAGCGCTCATCCATATCAGCGTGAAGATGAATTTGGTTTCTATAATACAATTACATGCACGTGTGCCTAAATCTAGCAATACTGACATGAACGAAATCGATCCTGTGCAATGTTTTTTATGGGTTTATAACTCACTTACGCTCTTCATGCTGTGTGTTCTGGGGTTGCACTGCGTCAAATAATTGACCTCGTCGTGGGCGCAATCTGGGCTGAAATACAGACAGAAAATAAGATCGTTAGTAATAAAAAAAGGAAAATGAGTGCAATTACGAGTAATTTTGTGCGTCACAATAGATGGTTTCGTGATTAATACCGGTAGCCTGTAGGCTAGTATACGGGACATCAATGTTTACATGCATACCGGTTAGGCGACTTCTTACAATTACAGCAGTAGATGCTTAGTGAATCATTTGTAGTGATATTGTATTGACTTTATTTAATAGATATATGTACTAGGGCACTTTTGTTTGGTTGTTTCCGTATATTGTAGGCCTAATTTATTAGAAAACGCGCCCGTTCTTCGTAGGTCTATAGGGGGTAAAGATGTTTAACCTTACTACGTAGTTTGTCACCAGAAAGTTGTGAAAGGGCTTCTTTTTGCGATTTATTTTGATGTTCAAAGATTTAAAGATTTTATTAAGCCATTCAGTATGTATACAGTAGGCCAAGTCAAGCTAAACAAAAACGAGATAAGTTAAACATAGGTCTATTTTAAAATACTGAGGTGATCAGCTTCGAGAAACTCATTGATTGAATAAAATGGGTTCCTCAGTAACGAAGTTTAAGAACTTTTGTAAATTTGGTTATTGGAAGTTACATGTCAACACCGGTAAAGAATTAAAAAAAAAATACTCCTGTGACAGGAAAGCATTTTGCAGTATTGCAGTAGGCCTAATTAATTTTATACATTATGCAGGCATTTGCCTTCTGTCTTAAAATATCAAATATTGTAAGATTTTTACAAAAGAAAAAGCACTTAAAAATTACTGTGACACTGGTAAAAAAAAAACATAAAACAATAATGCTTGATAATTTGGGCCACAGAAAAAGTTTACTGTAGACCTAAATACATTACTTGCCTGGGTTTATAGCCTATGTGGTATGTCAAAGTTGAAAACAAAATTTTTCTAAAAACACACATATCATTCTCAGGAGAGATGTTTCCTCCATGAATGATGTGGTCCAACCTGCTTGCCCTAAATGATACACTAGGCATTTATTTTGGTTAAAATAGCCAAAAGGGCACTCAAAATGCCAAAAATTATAGGCAGCAATTTAATTAAAATAGGTATTTGTTAAGATTGAAAACAGAGAGTAGGCCTACCGGTAATCCCACTCTTCATTAGTGAATATAACTCAGCTGTCAGAATATTATTATTTATTTCTTGGTATTAATTACCGGTATGTCCCATGCACCCTGCATTCCTTTTCATAGATTTTACTATTTAAAGAGCTTAATTGAATTGTTTGAAGAGATAATTTTTTGAGTACTTGAAAACAAATGCATTTAGGCTATAAGGAACAAGATTTTCAATAAATGTTTTTATGATGGGAACGTGTCATTTTCACTTTCATACATTGAAATTCTGTTTGTGTTTTTTAAAATGTTTAAATAATTACAGTAAAAACCCATAACAATCCAGAACAGACAAAATAAGGCTTTAAACCTTAAAATAGGCAACAGATGCCAAAAAAGTCAAAATAAAAACTGGCCCTGCAACCCCTTAATGTACAGAAATATGTTTATCTCCATTTAACTCTTAACATACCCACCCAAATAGAAAAGATATTTTTCCTAACTTCCGAGCACAAATGATGACTGACTACTGTTTCTGCCATTTAGTTTAGTTTTAAGGACCATCAAGAAACACTTGATTGGACGTTACAGCTCACATGGTATGATGCCATTTTAATCATCAAAATGCATGACTGAGAATGATCAACATGAGAAAACAGTACTGTACCTAATTCAGTACGCCACTGACAAACTAATGTCACTGTTTTTAACCTAACAAAATTTTTCTTAGAACTAGACCTATCTGCCACTAACCTAGGGAAGATAAAAGAAGGCTCATATAGTTGGTCGTTCTGCTTTGTACCATAAAGCGAGGTAGACTATTGTGGTCTCATTGCGAATTAAGCTAGCCTCAAGGATCCATCTGGTATCGGTAGTGACGTTTTGGAATAGTTCAAGGTCTTCACACTAAGAAATCTACACACTCCTATGGTGGCTTATCGCTTTTGGGACTATGCTATTGCCTACGTTTTTAAGTACGGTACCCTATGAATTATTTCATTATATATTGGTATTTAATTGGGGGATGGTGCGATTTTTTGCATGCTTATACTTAGGCCCTATTTTATGGCCATATTTGGAAAAATAAAGGACCTATTTTAGAAAATTCATATGTACTGGTCAACTCAGTTTGTTCCTAGAAGTCTGCGAAATCAAAGAAAAACCTTGAAGAAATGGACACTTAAATAGGCTATAACTAAAAATATATAATTTATCCCATTGGTTACTCATAAGATTCAGCAGCTGGTCATGACTTTGGGTGAGGTAGGAAGTTGGGGAATGGTGGATTAAATCATTCTCTTTGTGAAAAAGGAGGGAACTTGACGATGTTGACAGCACTGGTTATGGTGCTGTCACTAGAGCTACCTAAACTAACCTAACCTGTTACAAACCTCAAGCTACTAGTCATTGGCCTCGTGCTTGTTCTTCCCACATGTAAAGCTCTTGGCAGCATTTTATGTGCCAACCAATGGATCAACAATCATAGCTAGCCAGAGTGTTGGAAGACAACCTGCGAGCTGCGTAACAAATCAAGTAGACTGTGTATAGAGATTGTAGGGGTCCAGTCCTATCTCGTTAGCATTACAGTTTTAATTTAACTAAACGAAACAACAGTAAAAATGTGTCCCTAGGTGCAAGGATTGTAATTAAGTCCGAAATTGTTCATGTACAAGAATACGTGTAATTCTCTTACCTTAAAATACGTATTTCATGATAATAACTTATAACTGATGGCCATCTTATTGGGGTAGACAGGTTGACCAACACGACAAACCTCATGGGAGATATAATATGGCACATTTTCAAAACCCGTGAATTCAGTATGCCCTACTAAACTAATATCTCTGTTCATAACCTAACCACCTAACCTAACCGCCACTAAAATAGAATTTACCTGCCACTACTTACCTTAATGCAAGAAGGACAGTTGGTCATCCTGCTTCTCTCAGAACCATAATGACTGGCGTGTTTTAAGCGTAATAAAAATGAGTTGACTGAAATGACTAAAAATACAAGATAAAGTTGTAAATACGACTGGATTCACCTCTTAATCAATTCCTTGAACAAAAGTAAGTAGGCCTACATTTAATCAAGTGTTCAGTTCCAGAAAGCAAAATTGCTAAGGAGATAGTGCTCTACCCAGATTGCAGTAAGTTAGACCCTTTAGTTTTTTATGGTGTAATTTGCATAGAATTATGCAAAATGAACCACAGCTTGGAGCAGATCACAAGTGACCATGACTATGATGTACTAGTACTAGTACTCGCAGTTGCTTCTGCCAACTGTTGGGTATATTCCATTTGTTCTTTTAAATACAAAATCTGCAATCTGCCATGATGCATTTTTCCTTCATTGAAAGGAAACGGTCTCCTGCTCTGGAATGAGGGGAACTAACCTAAGAATGCCACTGCTGAACTACAGTAATGCCACCATTGATAGTTGCCAGTGATGGTGCTACCTGCTTTCTGCAGGTGGCCAGAAAAATGTAAAGGTCTGCATCTGTTCATAATTAGATTTATGTCTTTAAATTGAATAAATTAATTTGTGCCACCTTTACATGACACGAGGCTATCACAAATAATATCATGATATGTTGAATGTTTTGCATGTAATGTAGTCTGATAATACAATTGCCCCTTTAAATTTTTAGGTGTGAAGCATTAAGCTACTTGTACTGGATGCCATTTGATAAGAAATATCACATAGCTCTATTGCAGTAACTTTTGAAAACTACACAGATCACACATGTTTTAAAACAAGAAACTACGTGGGCCACCAGCCCCCTTGGTGCTGCACCAGCTAGTTGCCAACCTAATTGCCACTAATCCGGGTCTTACTAATAGTGGATAGAACCCCCATGCTTAAAAATGCATTAAGTTAAATAAACTGCTAAACAAGTTAGCTATCCAGCAGAAAATATAATCAAGAAGACTTTTGTTATTGGCTAGAGAAAAGACTAACAACGGTGAGCAGACAAGATGGCCGAGCATTTTAATTCAAAACTTAATTCATGTTCGAATATTACGTTAGTGTTACTGAAATAAGTATTTGACCTACATTGCTAAGCGAAGAACAAAGAAAATATCATTAAAAATCTCAAGTAGGCCAGGCCCTAACTAGGCCTAGGTGTATTCTTCTGATAAATCTTGTCTCTGGGGCTCTTATTACTGAATGATATCATAATAGTAGGTTATGAAATCTAGAATAACTTTTTTCATAGTAAACTGCAGAAAACTATCAATTGAGATATTCTTTCTATTGAAATTTTGCAAAGAGTAAAACTTGACAGAAATAAACAAAGAGTTTTTTGTTGCATATTATTTTGAGTACCGTTAAAATAAGTATCAAGTGAAACTTTTTTCCCCATAATACTTCAGGTTTCTATATTTGTAAGTCAAGGAAAATCAGGGGAAGGCAGAGAAATAAATAACAGACAACGTAAGTTAGAGAGTTTGTTATTAATTTATTTAGGTTAATTTTGTGTCGACAGTCAATGCCAATGAGGGAAATGAAATCAAATATATTTGTAAAATCATTATACATTATCAATTGTTAAAAAAAAAAAAAAAAAAAAAAAAAAAAAAAAAAAAAAAAAAAAAAAACGTGAGGATTGATTAAGCATCCTGAGAAACTGGGGAGCGTTTGCTGTGTCTCATCTTGCTGCATCTTTTTTATTGATATAGCCTACCTGTTCATCCAAAGCTGTAAATCCTTTCTTTTAAATATTTTTTTAATTTTTTAAAACTTTGACTAGGTTGATTGCCCATGAAGAAGTTATAATAAAAACTTGATGTTTGTTTTTTTTTTGTTTGTTTATCTGGCATTTTAAAGTTTAAAGAAGGATGAACTTGTTAAAAATTGTTTGACTTAAGCAGGCATTGCTAACATATGACAGCCAAGAGGTACCATTTTGAATAATTAATATATAAATTTAATGGTTTGTTACAAATTTGACATTGATCTTCCTACTTTTCTCTATGATAGTGTTTTTTCATCCGATTCCCCTTCAAGCTGTCATGCTGGCAACTCAAACTTCCTGAGCACTGTACCGGTAACCTAACCTACTAGCGTCTTTTCCTTCTTTACAGCCCATGTGCAGCATTATATTAAACCTTCTAATTTTAGATAAAGGCCTATTTATTATTTCAGGTGTAGAATATAATCATATTTATAGTTGGATTTTAGAATTTTAAATTTAACTAGTTGTCGTTACTTCCATTTTGTTTCTTAATATTCACTTACAATTTTATTCATAGTTGTTACGTATGATGCTACTAGTGTGCTATAAAATTAAAAGAGTCACTAACTTTTTAAGGTTGGTACTCTGGGATCTTAGCCGCCATATTTAATTATTTTATAAGCACCGGTAAGTATTTCCCCCATCGTATAAATAATAAATAGTGTGCAATTTTGCAAGAGCTATCTACACTATGGAAAAATATTAAATATGTCAATGCTGTGCCAACCGCCTTTATAAATCTCACATTGAATTATTAGTAAACCCCCGCTATGTCACACACCAGGATCTTTATATTGTGTCATGGAGGAAAAATGCCAAACTTTTGTAGAAGGTAATGAAAATCTGATTTTTTACGAACAATTTTTAAAATAAACTTCAAGGTCCACAACAAATAAAACAAAATGTAGTTCAGATGGTGACCCAACTACACAAGCATGAAACATTTCATTACAGTATTTTGAATAGTTCTTGAGTTATGCTGTAAAAGGTTTATAAAATTGCAAATTTCGGGAAGTAAGCGACAAATTTTCCGAAGTTAGGAATAATTATAGCCTACAGGGATTAAATTATTCCTCACCAATCGAACAAGAAAGTGTAGGCCTATATTTAAAAATACAAATAAAGCCCCCTAATATAGGCTTAGTTCTTCCCCAAACATGAAAGCTTAATTTGTTGGTGCTACTCAGATAAAATTTTCCCTTCTACTTAACTGTACGGTTTGGTGAAAAATGGGCGACCCTCATTAAAGGGGTAGAAGCAACAGGGTCGAGTTTTTTTTCTTTTTTCAAATTGTTCAACCATTGACTTGTATCATGTTGAAAGTTGCAACCACTTTGTTAGTGTTTTTTCCGACTCAGTTGAAAAATGGTCATCAGTGCCACGTCAGAAGAATGTGTATTCTTTAAATACACTGACTCCAGGATTAACGAATAATAGCGATCCTCATTAGAAGGGTACACATTGTAAAACCATTCCGCAAAGTCAGTAAGGGCTTCAGGTGGTGTAGCGATACGAGGCTTTTTTATTTTGGAAATAACTTTAAAAGCAATTGCTTGTTGCAGCGGACAGCCCTTCTGGAGGCCAGATTACGTCACATGTAGGAGCTTGTGGAGGGGTAACTTGCACATTCTCCCTACCATATTCTTTTATCTACCGTTCTTTTGCCTTTTACCTCTTATTTCATAAAGCAGGCAAACGCCAAAAGAACCGAAGAAATGAGTTAATAGCAGAATATTGTTGTGTGAGGGTATATGCACATATTAGTGCCCAAGCCAGTCAAACTCTGTCCAGCTGTAGTACTCAGGTATTATGTTGGTTTTCGTGTAAACTGCGGGTAGGCCTGTATATTTTTGTGTTATGTGCGCACTTTGTCGGTTTTGTTAGAACAAGATCATTTCCCGAAAAGTGATAGTGAAAACCATATTGATAATATATTGAAAACTGATCTTGTCTTGACATTAACACCCAGATGACCTACCCTTCAGAATTTATTAGGCATATTAACCAAAATATTACTTAGGCTTACAGGCCATGCGGTAAGCCTACTTAAAAATGTTAAAAAGTGTATAAAGAAAGTAAATCGTATTTCGTAAATAAGTATATTTATGAAAAATTCTCTTTTCATTACTGACAGAAGGTAAGTATCTAGAAACTGTAAGAAGAAGATCAAGTGCCTAGCTTTAGTGTTTTTTTTATATAAAAAATACATTGTATTTAATATTGTAATGATAGGCTATCCCGTTTCCCCTTAATAAAAAACATTTAAAACCACTACGAAAAATTTAGTCTTTCTCTTTTCCCTAATTTTCAAACTTGGCGCTTGACTGGTTTCTGAAATAAACGATTCATGTCTCCATGTGAGATTCGGACTTCCTGACCTCCATTCACATTAAAAGTATTGAGGAGCTTTTGAATGAGCTAACTCTGTCGAAGCGCCTTTATTGATTCACCAGGCAGGTGGAAGTATGCTTTAGGCTTTTTTAGTTTGTTTGTTTTGAAAGATCCAACAACATCTTTTGCTGGTGGTTTACGAACATCGTTTTCTCATTTCAGTCCAGTCATTTCATTTTCTTATCCTGATAGGCGCCCATGACACCTAAATATGAATAAGATGTCTCATAGATCGATCTTCTAAAATGGACCAGGCGAATTTCTGTTTTATGTGTTTTGTCATTTGTTTCACTTTTCACCCTGGGTATTGAACAATAAATGCGTAAAATATTACAGTACTATAATGCTTATTTAAACATTTCATTTTGACATAGATAAAGTATGACAGTCTAGGCCAGTGGTTCCCAAACTTTTCAGTCCGCGCACCCCTTGAAAAAAATTTAAATTTCGCGGACCCCTTCTGGGTTTGGAAGGGAAAAAGACTAAATAAATACTTTGATTTAAATGTATTAAATTCAATAGACAAAATAATACTATCAATGGTAACAAACAGAGTTTACTCCTTAATGTGAACAGTGAAGCTGGTTTAGAAGATATGTAATTTGAGAAAATTACGGGATATCCTATTTCTTCTTAAACCGCCTGCGGACCCCCTGAAACACCATCGCGGACCCCACTTTGAGAATCACTGGTCTAGGCCATATTACGTTCTTTTATAATTTCTTAACCGAGCGAAGCGACTTCCAGTTTTAACTCAAGCATTCGGCGTTTCGTCTGTTTTTTCTCTATAAATGGTGTGTTATGCAGTTACGACGAAAAGCGTAATTACATTTTCTTCCATGGGGCATGAATGTTCCTTAATGTCATTAAAACATGTGTGTAAGGATTTGAATTTTTTTTATTCCGTTTGAAGATGGTCGTCATTAATGGTTCCGTTCCGTGTAATATTTATCTCCTTCTCAATGATTTTAGTCAAACGGTTCATGCTATAAAATCTGAGGACTTTCTGCTCTCTCAAGTCAAAAATTTTATGCAAGTTTGTTCCAGTAAATTTTTGACGTAACTGTATTGGTTTACCGGGATTTCTTATGTTTCTCTGTAATTTTATTTGATAACTGTTTTTTTTTTTGACACGATGTCTACTGTTGACAGAACTACTAGTTAAATAACGTAGGCCAAAATAAAGAAAACGAATTCCTTGATCCTACATTAATATTCGTTTCAATGCCTCAATTCCTACTGCTTGTATGGTACTGCTGTCTCAGTGAGCACTAAATGAGCAATTTGTCCCATGTCTGTAAAGGAATAGCAAATCTATGTTTGCGTTGTATAGTGAGGGCTGTGATTGTAGGCTACACGGGAAGGCGGTGGAGTAGAAGCGAGAAATAATGTATAAACTTGCACGAGAAATAGAAACAAATTACTCTTAAAGTCCGCTTTGTTTCGGTTCTATCGCTATTTTACATTGAATGTGCCAAGTTCTATTTGGTATTCCTTTTGCTCGTGACTACTAATTTCTGTATCAATTACCTGCTGTCATTGATCTTGTAATAGAGCTGTTACGGAATAGTATATTGCTATTAAAAAGTGGAAATATCAACTTGGGAGAATCGAAAAAGAGCTATAAAGACAAGCTTAAGGTGAATAATATAATTAGTCACTTACAGCGTTTCGAGATTTTGATCAAATTGCAAGGGTTACCAACTTTTTAAAATAATGGCTACCATATTTTTCAGACCATTACTCACCTTTTTTCTTTGAAAACAGAGCCTTGAAAGTTGAGAGCATCTAATGATCCGGGTAAATTGAAAAATAATTAAAATTGTGGTAAATATTGCCGGTAATAAGCAAGGTGTTATAACGACAAGTTAGTTGTAAAGTTTTGGCACCTACTGTACATCAGTGCACTTGTCACGGTCGTAAAATGAGGGTAGCGGGACGCCAGGAGTACAACGCGAAAAGAATGGATGTTGGTTTCTCTTATACAAAAAGAGTTGTATCCATGGGGTGGTGTAAATGAAGTATATTATTACAATTAACATTTTTCGTTTAGAATCACCCTAATTTTTTCCTTAAATTTCCATCCCAAAATCAAGATGCGTCCTATGGTTGGGAGCGTCTTATAGACAGAAAATACGGTATTTTAGTATTGGTGGCGACCGTTACATCGGTGACTAGAGCGCTAGCGCAACTAGTTGCTGCTAGTTCAGTACGACAGGCCACCTGCACAGAATCAAGTGATAGAAAAAAACACATGAATTCGACCAAAGACTATAGGCTACATCGCACTTATTGAAAACAAAAAATCGTTCGTCTCGGTAAAACATGCCGACGTATTGACCTCATTGGAAAAAATAGCCGAGAATCCAAAGTATGAAGCCTCGAGATTCCTACAAGAATATTGTAAGATAAAAGGCCGTGATTGGTCTATATCCGAGGAATTGCTAAACGTTAGTGGTCAATATCAAACACGCGGCGTTTGAATGGAATAGTCGTTACAAAATGGCACGCACGTTTCATGCAATGAAATGCCGTTTACCCGATAATCCAAGGATTGTAGATGATTTTGTTCTTATGATATTAACAAGTAGATATCATAAATAATCATTCATGTATTTTGATATTTGGGGAAATTATCAGGTAAACGGCATTTCAGTGTTCGTCATTCATTCTGTAACAATAATTACTCGTATCTGTAATAGTTTAATGAATTCTGAAAATAATACGCAATTGCAACAGTAGTCAATGTAGAGCTTGCCAGATTACTAGGTTAGAAAACAATTCATTGCTGAGGGAAAGAATAAACTTCAATTATTTCTCAGTACCGAAACCTGTATGTCCCCCCCCCCTCATCAAAATCGTCATAGTAGATTTCGAGAAAATCGGGAATTATGAAATTTTGTTCTTGTAATGCCAGTAAAAATAAGAGCAAGCCGTCGCTGATCTTCGTGTCACATCCCTGGAAATATTTTACCCAAGTATATAAATTACATTTTTATACAATTTTTCATTTTCGAACTATGCTGTTCACACGGACAGACTGACAGACAGCTACACATACTGACATGTCTCTGAAAATCCCATTTTTGGATCCAGGAGACCTCAAAACATGTGTTTAATGCTGAAGTTGAATATGAAGGTCAAATGCAATACTTCCTGAATCTGTAGCAACTATGGTATGGGTGGAAAAAGTAAAAAGTTTCATTCGTATATTCATTCATCTTCTAAATCTTTATGTTCATATAAAAGACTTATTAGTTATAACGTATAACACTTAAATTTTGTAGCTATCAAAACAATAATTAGCAAGAGAAATGAATATAAATTAAATGCTCGAACGTACCCTCAAACATATGTTATATAATTGTACCCTTACGTAGGTCTAGGTGTGTCTACTGTATAGTAGCCTATTAAATCTCCTTGAAAACTAACATCAATGGAATGTTATGTGAAAGACCTGAAATATCTGAAATATTAGAATAATAATACTCGTCACAATATTAAAATATTAAAATTAAAAAAAAAGAATGATATGAAACATACAAGTATTGCCTTTTTGTATAGTATATTATGTATTGCATTCTCATCATGTATATCGGCTATAAAAACACAGAGAATGTCATTACCACAAGGAATCTCATTCCCGATGGGTGCACAACCCAAATAAAATCTGAAAAAATGCACTCACATAACATTCTTTACTCTAAGCATCTGCAATACACCTATCTCACTTCGCATTCGGATTAATGGGATCGTGGGAGTGTGGCAATTAAAAAAGTATATGACAGTAAGTACATTCGTTAATTAATTTTACAAGTGTAGTTTGAATGCAAACCACAATTGTGCCCTTAATTAACGAATGACGATATTTGGAGTGCCATCATGTTTCATTTCCTTTATGAAGCCGTTTATAGAGCAGTTACAACCGTTTGAAAGATCAGTAATTAGTTAATTGACATAATTCACCTATGTCGAAACATGCACAAAAGCAAGTAGGCTTCAGTTTTGTAAATCGCAATAAAAATTGGTTTATATCCATCAGTCCTCATTGGTAAATGTGCAAATACTCGAATTCTTAGAACCCTGAACTCGCTTTAGTAGTTTCTTTTAGAGTTTGCATAGGATCTACGTGAGTAATTTTTCTTAGTGTGAGTGTGCGTTTATATTTGATTTGGGCTTAGAGATAACGCTGTTCCCCACAAACTGTTTTTCGGAACATCTTTTAATTTAGTGAATCCACAAACTTTACTTTTTCAAGGCTGCGAAAGGGGGTTTGTCAAATACAGGAGGGAGAGCCATTAATTCCTTCTTGCTGAAGGCTTAAAGGAATCAACCTGGACAACCCCCCAGAGTCCCATCTCTAACCTTCTCGTGGTGCAGCTGTTAGTAAGCATATCCTCATATGCTGAACGAAAGAGAGGGGCTACTCATCAAATAGCACTGGGCAACTTGATGAGTCAATGACCGAATTTGGTTTAACCTTTCCTCTATCTAATACCAAATTCCCTCTTTAGTCTTTCCTATCCAGTCCTCTGACTGAACTCTTGTTATTTTTGACCCCGATGGTATTAGAGCACTCGAGGCCTAGGGGTTCTCTTCATCCTTTCCTTCTAAACACACTTCTTCTAGTGCTGACCTGGTGCGGCACTAAAACCGTCCTCCAGTGGCTTAAGGAGGGACCCGTCGACCAACAGCAGGTGCGGCCCTCCAGACACTCTGGGGGTTGTAAGTGAATGAAGTAGCCACCAACAGGGCCGTGGAAAGAAAGTAAGGGCCCCAGGGACAAATTTTCCCGGCCCCCCGTCAAATATTAAATTCTCTACCCAACTTGTCCTTTATAATGTATGCAACAAAAAGATTGTGTAATGATATTAGCATATTACTAAATTATTAAGTGCGAGAATGGTACCGGTACTTTATGAGATTGTCTGGTAGACAGGAAATTATCTGTCTGTGTGTCTGTAAGTGTGATAACTCAAATACGCTTTATCGGATTTTCATAAAACTTGGCATACCATTTATAACGTCCCCCAAATAGTTTAACTGATGCCGGGCACGAAACGGAAAAATACATTGAAGTGTTCTAATTAGGAACAATTTTATCTGTATGTATCAGCTTAATCTTTTGAAAATTATGATTTTAAATGCCGAACGTTAGTGAGTCCAAAAGGATTTCTACTTCTACTTTTCAAAAATAGCAATTTTTCTTCAAGAATAACCTGTTTCAGATAAACTGATTAATTCCGTGTCACCGTTATATGACAGGACAATGCAGATAAAATAAACACATAAAACATAACTTAGGCTGTTTATTGACTTATAAACAATTTTATTTTAAGTAAATTTAGAAAGTAAAAATAAAACCTGGTCGGCCGGGCCCCGGGGCTGCAGCCCCGGCTGCCCCTCCTTCTCGTCGGGCCTGGCCACCAAAATATCAACAAATTGGCTACACTATGCCATTTAAACACTCCTACATGAAATGAGCATCACAAAAGTAAAATTATCCGGAGATGAAAAAGTCCCCCAGTCGGATCTCCGGGCGGGGACTGCTCTTGTGGCACAGAACCAACCGAACATATTACAATGGAATGCTGGTGGTCTAACATCAGCTAAGAAGACTGAACTAACCAATATACTCTCAAATAATAATGTAGACATCTTCATCATTGGAGAAGCAAACCTCAACAACGAACAACTAAAATATTTTGACTTCAAAGGATTTAGTATGAAACTCCTACCCAAAAGTAGACAGATCAGTAGTGGAATTCTGGCAGGCATATCAAATAAATTGATTGCAAACTTCCAAATCATAAACGAAATGGACACTCAAGACAAATTAGAATTAATAAGAATTGAAACATGGAAAAAATCAACAACACTTTATGATTTACGGAGTTTACAACCCACCTAACAACCCTCTCGATCTAACTCTGCTAGATATACAAGCTAAAACCATAATTACTGGCGACTTTAACGCCCATTCCCAACTTTGGGGATATAACAATACAAATCACCCGGGAAAATAATCATGGAACTCCTAAACACTACAACCACAGAACTGGTCTATAGAAAAGAAGATCCCCTACTTTCATACATTATTCTGGCTCTGGTACAAACCCAGACTTATTACTAGTAACATCAGACATCCATCATAAAACAAAGAAAAAAAAAATTGAAGACCCTGGATCCGGACACAGAGCCATAATCGCTTCTATCCACCTACACCAAAATCGAAGAACAGAAGAACCTTCTAACATCAAAGTAACATGGAACTTCAAGAAAGCAAATTGGAAACTATTTACATCAGAACTAGATGAACATCTTAAAACCAATACGCCACCAAAAGAAAATACAGACCCAGATAGACTGAACAAATATTTCTGCGAATCTATTCTCAAAATGACAAAAACACACATTCCGCGAGGCAAACCAAAAAATCCCTTTAGGCAGGCCTACAGGCGGAGGTAGATTTCGAAGTGCTTTTGGTTTAATTTATTGTCGCTGCATAGCACTCTTCTTCTTTAGCCTTGGCATGGCAAACCTGCAGTCAAGAGGAAGAGCCTACAATCAATTGTTTTGACAACAATAATAGGATATAATATTCTGGGAGGCCGTGCGCAAGATCAGCAATGAATGAAATTAGCAAAGCCGCTAAACAAGACAAAATTATGATATAATAATTCTTTCAAGTGTTATTATTTTCAAACATTAAAATCTCGCGTCATATGAGAGCTATCAAGAAACTATTTATTGATTTGTAGAGTACTCATCAAGAGCTTTTCAACGATACCCCACAAGACGTGGTTTCAAAAGTTTCGAATTTTCATCCCCCACCCCCACCCTCACTCGAACACCCGAATCGTTGGTGTCACTGTGAACTCCATAGGGAGTACTCTAATTTATTCAAACAAAGTTTCCCTCTATACTTCATAGGGGCCGAGATATACATTTTTAAAAATTTCAACCCCCTCCCCCGACCACCCCCTTGGGCCAATTTTGCTCATTAACGAACTTGTCCGAAATATTGGGCCTAGAAATAACATATTAAAATTTGGTTCAAATATCTTCAAAATTACGGCCGCTATCGTGTAAAGATATATATAAATATATATATATATATAAATATCACAATTTTTTTTTTGAACGGGCGGTGGTTTCGTACTTAGGGGAGCATGAAACGTAAAGATATGAAAGAATTTTTCGAAAATCATAAAGTGGTATCCATTGCAATAGGTAGATTTTTCTTCGAAAATCTACCTAAAATACACCCCATTTTGGACAGAAAACCTGAATCAACTATAACAGGGGAAGTCAACTACGTCTTGTGATGACGTTTGTGGAGCAAGTGCATGCGGATCCCTTGTGTGTGACGTCAGCAAGAGCGCACGGTAGTAGGGGTATTTAGAGTACGCTAGAGCTAGGTACTAGAGGACCTATTCACTTTAGCTCTGTGGGTAGAACAACTTCTGGTTGGAAATACGGAGCATTTTAAAAGTTAATGCAAGTACGCGACATATGTGGCCGAACAATTTTTTTCACTAATGAAATGTGCAAAGCTCAAATCAAGAAGTACATTGTCAAATCACAACCTAAATGTAGTCTTCGATTAAATATTGCTCAAACATTACGTCCCAACATTGATAAACTTGATAAAGAAAAAAGAGACAGGACAGCCAGAAAATTGTTACTGTAATCTTGTATAATCTAAGATGCAGACGAGCTTGATGGTAATTAATTCAGTTCATTTTTTATTATGTTTATTGTAGTGAATTATGTTAATTCAAATGATAGTATTGTCTATTTTTGTCAAAGAACAGATTTTGTGGAAAGGCAATTGTTGTCACAGAATAGAAAAATAGAATTATTTATAATATGTTAAACTACTGTGCTGTAATTAACCGATAAACTATCAAGAAAATCGATTGATGTTTCATTAACTCGGAAACACGTATTACGTAAGTTCTAACCCCCTAAATTCCCGCTGCCCGCAATACTAATGCCCCCCTCTTTCCATCTGTTCACTGATGCCGCCATTTCACATACTCCTCGCAGAGGTATAACGCGAGCAGTGAGAGCAGAAAGCAGTGACGTCACAGAGCAACCTTCTGTCTTCCCCTGAACTATAACAAGACAGAGACAAAGCAAGAATAAAAGCAGAATATAGCAAATGTGCAGAAGTCACCCAAGAATGGAGGAAAAAAGCGGCAATCCTCAAAAAAGAAATCATAACAGCAAAAAAGAACAGTTTCAACAAATTCATTGAAAACATTAATTACAGATCTGACAGCGCCAAGACATAAATTCCTGAACACTATAAACAACACACAGGACAGCACTTGTCAACCCATTATTTACATTAACAAAACACTAACAGATAGCAGAGATATAGCAAATACATTTAACAAACACTACTCAAATTCCCACAGAATACCCCCCAATATCAAAAAAACTGACAAACTTATCAAAAGAGAACTTCACAAAAACAACAAAAACAATACCACAAGCAGTGCTAAAGGATCTGAAGTATTTCAAAAAAATTTCACCTCCAAAGAACTAACCATAGCTTTACACAAGCTAAAAACCAAGAAGTCCCTGGCCCCGACAACATCCACCCAGAATTTTTGAATGGGAGAAAAAGCAAAGTCTGTACTATTATCCATTTTTCAACTTATCATGGAATACCGTAGTCCCAGCAGCCTGGAAAAAAGGTATCATCATACCAATTAAAAAAAGGGAAACCTTCACATGACGTCAACAGTTATCGACCAATAGCATTATTAATTAGTGTAATTGCAAAAACCATGGAGTCAGTGAGGCACAGAGACGCTTTTGGTGTGGAGTTCTTTTACCATAGGCGAAACTACAGGATGTGCGGGTTGAGTTTGGGCAATATTGAAATAATTTAAAATTAAACCTTCAAGCAGTCGAAGTAAAGAACAGTTGGGAATGCATCCCTTTCGCCATAGTTCACAGATTAGCAAAACTGAATGAGTAGCCCAAGTTTAACATTTGAATACCGTAATCAATAATTTTTTGAGTTGCCGCAAACACTAGAGCGAACGTGTGCCATAGTAAGAGACAGGACTGAGCCGTGATTCAAAATACTGAGAAGACTAAAAGAATCACCGAATCAGCACGTTCGAGCATTGAGAAGACTTTCGATTCACAGAGATTTCGATTCATTTCTTGAACCGAATCACGGCTTTCATAATTGATTCACAAAGGAATAGATTCATTTCTTTAACTGAATCTTGATTCGTTCGTTTAGTACAATGATTCGTTGGTTATTCGATTCGTTTAGGATTTTGTATCCCTCCAATTCTGCTCATTAAGTTTAATGTTGGCCCGCCCGAATGAATAGTCCCAATTAGGCCTATGACTTTTACATGCCCCAGATCTCCAACACGAGGTAGACTGTAATTTCTTTCCGAAGGTTTTTACATGCCCTCTTAACGCTCTTACTTGGATTTTGACCCTGTGGCCTTTGGTTTATGTCGAGTATACTATAAACTAGGCCACTGCGGATACTCTTTGGAATTATGTTCGACAGATCAATTATAAAGAAACTCGTTCCAGGATTTGTAGCCTGTGTAGAAAGTCCCAGAAACTTACATTATTTTATTTATGCAGCTAGTACTTTTTAAGACCACCTCCCAATTAATCAGCTCTTCTGATTTGGGATGAATTCCTATCACAATTTATTATTGCAGTAATAATGGCTAAGTATTATAGAAATGCTGATAAATACGGCATTGGTCCTTCGAGGCAGCTAGAGGAATAATTATTAATTTTGAAATAACGTTTATATTGCTTAAAAGGTATATGTAATAAGTGTAAACATATAGAACATAAACAAATATTATTTAAATGAAGTGCAATTTACAACAAATATTAGTAGAATTTATGTATACATAGATGATAAGTGAAGTAAGTGCAGTTTACAACAAATATTTGTAGAATTTATATGTACATTGGTGATAAATTGATTTGTACCTTGTCTGTTAATGTGGTGATATTCTGGATAATCTGTAACATTTTATTCGTCTTGTACGTTGCTTTTCCATACACGTATATATGCAGATAAAATAGCTATCTCGGTTTTCTGAAGTAGTCTACACTATGCCGAAAACAAGTTTTTTTCTTTTCTTCGTAGCTGGGGCAAAAATTAAATTGTAAAGTGAAGATCGTTTCTGGTGGTTGAAGTGTTGCGGTATTGCTCACTTGTTGTACGGTAACTTAGAGAAAAATTGTAGGAATGTTCAGCAAAAAACTGCCATTCCAAAACAAACATATTTTTCAGGAGAATGGGGGGAAAAAGTTCCATGATGGATACTGCAAGTAAGTAATAGTAGATTTTTCGGAGGCAGGGTCTGGATTGGGATTCATTCTGCGTTGTGAGGTTGATCAAGGATCTGACTACTTGATACGAAGTAGCTGCTCAAGAAAACTATCAATAACGACATTGAGAGTCTATTTACTGTCCATAGTCCCCAATAGCCGATGAATCGTTGGTAGATGTAGCGTTTAGGTCAGCATTTCTCAAGCTGTGGTCCGCGAAGATGGTGCAGATGGTCCTCGGACATAATTAAAAAAAAATATCATAAAGCAAGTGGAAAGTAAAGAAGTAAATTTTTTTCACATATTTCGTTATAATGACCTATACTTAATACCCCAAATATTAAGAATATAGGCCTTCTTTTAAAAATGGGATATAAAATTAGGGGTCCGTAAATTTTTTTACACATTTTAGAGGTCCTCGGGTTCAAAAAGGTTGAGAAACGCTGGTTTAGGTGGTAAACCCTGTCCTGTTGGATGTGGGCCATGATGTTTAGTTTTGTTTTTAAATTCTTACATGCTATTTGTCCAGATCAAAAGACTGATTTAATCATTAATAATTTTACACGATTGCTACGTTTGGAGCTAAACTTTGTCGTATAACTTCCCTCTTGTAATTTTAGAAATTCCGGTAAGCTTTAAGCGTGTGCAGTGACACTTCCGCAGTACACGGAAGGATCGATATCGGCTTGCACAACGTAATCACCTTTAATGGTAAATTGGAGTGCCGCCCTGTAAAGCAATGTGTTGCAGTGCCATAGCCCGAGGCTTATGAAAGTGGACACATACACCTACCCTGAGAGCTCTGTCAGGTAAAACAAATTCAGCCAACTAGGCTTCTACAAATACAATAGCATGTCGGTTTCTGAAATTTCGCCATATTTATTCACTTTGAATACTCTTTTCGTTCGTTTTCTTTAGTTTTTTTAAGTGCGAGTCAAGGCAACTATTTTTAAAAATGTGTTACAGTTTTGAAATATAGAAATGATAGGGCAGGGAATATTTGCATAATGCAGTTTGCGAGTAGCAGATTCTCGTTAATTTGGGGTGAACGACCTAGACTATCGAATTATTTATATATATAAATATATATATATATATTGTATATATAACTTGGACCTACGAAATTACACGAAAAATCCTGTGTATACAAAAAATTACTTATGTTAAATATTAGGTACAGCACAGTGTGCTAGAAAACAGATTTAATTAATTAAAAGATATTGTCTAGTGCAGCGTTTCTCAACCTATGGTCCGCGGACCACTGGTGGTCCGTGAAGATGGTGCAGATGGTCCTCAGACGTAATTAAAACATATCATAAAGCAAGTGGAAAGTAAAGAAGTAAATTTTTTTTCACATATTTCGTTATAATGACCTATAATTAATACCCCAAATATTAATAATATAGGCCTTCTTTTAAAAAGGGACGTATAATTAGGGGTCCGTAAATTTTTTTAGACATTTTAGAGGTCCTCGGGTTTAAAAAGGTTGAGAAACGCTGGTCTAGTGCATAGGTGAGCAACTGAGGGGAAACGTTTTAGTCCCCATCCCTTGCTGTGACGTAAGAAACCTGTTCTTCATGTTCAGTGTCACGTCGAAACTGCTTTATGCTGACGTCAAGGGCGACTGTAGTGGGAGAAATTCCCCTACCGCACAGTGACACGATGTGCCACAGATGCGCACCCATGGTCTAGTGTCTTTTGAAAGTATTTAAGTTAACATTGTAGGGTTTATTTCAGTAGCAATGAGAACAAAAACATAGGCCTACATTTCATTACTTTTCTTACTTTTCCAATGTCTTCTGTTTTACATCAAATTTTGCACAATCACAAGTTTACTAATTAAAAAAGAACTTTCGAATTAATAATATGCCAGGTGTCAAATTCTGCCATTTACTGGCTGTTCGGAAATTCGCATTACAAACTTCTAGGGCTAGTAGAGGGGACTTAGTAGACAATATTTCGGTCCGGAAACGTACCGTTTCCGTGCTACAGTCATTACAATGTGTCTGATTTGCCGGTGTTGTTGATTTGTAAAGATAATCGCAAGAAAATATCAAGCATAGCATTATAGTATCATTTATAAGACGTATTTAAATAAGTAACGGTATATGCGGATCTGTTGTTTCGTTGGGGGTATATACTACCACGGTTAACCCCGACATTTAAACCAAATAAAAGTAAGATAATTATGTAGAGTGTGACAGAAAAATTTGTAAATACCGCCGCGGATATCTGTAGGTTGCGCCAAGAGTAAACAGTGCATGTAGTATTACGACTGTATTGAGACATGCTGCCAATAAATCTGGTAAAAAAAAAATACAAAAAGCAAAATCGAGGGAATACCGGTATTGAATATACCTATATGTAGGCCTATAGGTTGGTACGGATTGCCAAACGGTTGGGAATAATTTTCCTAAACAGATCAGAACAAGAAGTTAGACGTATTCAACAAGGAACACCCTTCAAAAGATCAGTTATGATATAAGCTTATAAGTGGTATATATGTAAGTGGTGACATCAATACATAAACAATGAAATATCCCGTTTCGATTTGATTAAGAAGGTGTCACACGAAAACAAAGTGCTCGTGAAAAAGAAAAACATAAGAAATTACATTTTTAATTATGTTATGACTGTCTAAGTTACTAACCCCAACATTTTAAACACCTAGATGTAATTTCGTAGCCAGTCCAAGTTTGAGAAAGCGGGGAGGAAAATGTTACGGTGCCGTATTTTACATAAATGTCGGAGACATTTACTCCATGCACATGACGTGTTTTACATATTATGTCGGTGGCGCAGTGTACACCGTGTGGGCAACACCGATTTCATTGTAATTTTTTGCTGATTATTTTCAAGCCGAGTTCTGTTTTTCTCCCTTTCTTTTGTAATTTCCTTACTCTATCTTCTGGGTAATACATTTATCTTATGGGTAATTCTGATCGTTCTTTCCTTTTTCTTTGTTGTCTTTGATGTCCCATAGCAGGTGATAACATTATAGTTTCATGGAAGTGTTGCAGTGGAATAGAATAAGAGGAATAAATACATATTGCGTATTTTAGTATAAGTACAATGTGTCATTTACTTAGTGAAGTCAGGAAATGTGAAATATGATTAGGGTTTTAATGCTGTTATTGTTTTGGATTTCCACTATACGTTTTCATATGATGTGTTTCTTTGACAGTCAACAAACTGTTATTAATCTCATTTCTCATTCTTTTTAGTTTCTCGCATATACGTAGTATAGAGAAAGTATTGTGATCGTGACAAAAAATCGAAGTCGAGATAACACCGGGAGAGCACGTTTCATGAAGCCTAGAAACCGAAAAAAATATTTTTGGAATGACGTCTGTCCGTCTGTCCGTCTGTCCGTGGACAAGCACAGCGGGTAAACGGTTCATTGTATTTACTTCATTTTTTCAATTAAGGGCTTTTTCAAAATTTTGTCGAACCGCCCAGAAATTTAGTTTTACAACTGAAATATTAAGGGGACTTTTCATGAAAACTTTTTTAAAAATTTTGATTTTTAAAAAAATGGCTCTAACGATTTTAATTAAAATTTAAAATTGGAAACTCTTATCTATGACTAATGAAATGGCTATATCCGTATTTCTGCAAAAATGACTTAAGGGATACTTTACTCGTATCCATTTTCAATTTTTCTAGATTATATCCATTACAGTAGGCGATACATGAAAACCTATCACAGTAAAGTTGTAGAAAAATTTAAAATTAACATTTTTTGTTTAATACATTTATTTGTACATTTAATAGATATCAAGATAACAACGAAATAAGGACAGCTTAAATGCGAATTTCAGAACATAAATTTCAATTAAAATATGAATGACATTTTGTTGCCCCAAGTAACAAGAAAACTATAGGCCTAATGTAGGCCTACTTATTGTTGTGAAATGCAATCAGTTTAGCTCAGTCGCAATGAACACACTAAAACCAATTACAGCGAGGTGGTAGGCCTATGGGCTAACAGGGAAGAGGTCCTGAGTTCAAATCAAATCTCGTGGCCGCCCAAATTGACTTGGGGTTTTCATGGTTCCGTCGTTCGCAAAGGCAAACGCCGGGTTTATAGGACTTGCTTATTTTCCATAATTCATCGCCGCTATGTCACTGGATATTATAATCGTTTAAACTGAATATCACATAAGAAGACATCACTAAACAATAGAAACATGACGCGAATGAGTTGTTAATATAGACCAGCGTTTTTCAACCTATGGTCCGCGGACCACTGGTGGTCCGAGAATACGGTGCAGATGGTCCGCAGACATAATTAATTTAAAAATATCATAAAGCAAGTGGGAAGTAAAGAAGTAGAAATTTTTCACATAAAATGGACACTAGATGTCCAAGTTTTTAAAATCTTAGAAAATACAGGTCATATTGCAATTTTCCTTACTTTTGCAGTTACGGACCACAGTTTCAAACCCCTGATGCACTGACGTCTATGGTTCCCTCTTTCATTCAAAACCCTAAAAAATAAGACTTTGTCGGAATTTGTTTTTAGAGGCGCCATGCAGTTTTCAACAACCTATCTTCGTGAGAAGGGATTTTCATCGTTCGTTTAACTAAAATCATAATACAGAAACCGACTTAATGTATCTGCTGATCTTGACTAAATTTGACTAATATTGAGCCAAAATCCAGGGACTCTGCAAGAGGCGATAAGCTCAACCGTCTCATTAAAAGTGGGTAATAACATAATTCCTAATTATATTATCAAATTGGTAATACATAGGCCTATTAAAGTCTGTTCAAAATATAATTTTACTGTCAATAGTTTCATTCCAATTCAATAACTGTGTTTTCGTCGGATTAAAAACAATGTATTTCGTTATAACGACCTATAATTTAATACCCCAAATATTAAGAATATAGGCCTACATATAGCCTACTTTAAAAAATGGGATGTAAAATTAGGGGTCCGTAAAGTTTTTTAGACATTTTAGAGGTCCTCGGGTTCAAAAAGGTTAAGAAACGCTGATATAGACTAATGTTTCACGCAAACATACTAAACACGTGATATGACCTACATGCAGTTAAAGCGTGCAATATAACCTAAGTAGTAGTATAGTGGTGGCGAAATTCAAATATAAGTCGCCCCTTAAGCTTCCCCAATCGATATTCACATTTGCACAGACTGTGTGATGTATGGTATTTTGTTTCTGAGCGAAGCAGAGTGACCAACTGCCCTTGTATACTGTTGCAAATAGCTAAATAATGTATAACACTAACCACATAGTTAAGTGCGCGAAGCGGAGGCGGCAGCCGTAGCGAAGCGCCCTTGCATTTTCGAATAATGTACGATACACTGTTTGTAGGTTTCGAAAATGTGGCATATTATATCTCCCGCAAGGTTTGTCAGCCTGTCACCTCTCGTCTAGCGGTAAGACGTCACACCTCCAACGTCCAATCACGAGTTTCTTCATAATACTAGGACAGAAGAATTCGCTAGATCGTGGTATAAAATAAACTGCATCGGTGAAGATAGGTTGGGTGGGACCCAAGGTGCGACTTATATTTGAATTTTCCCGTAGTAGTAGTAGTAGTACTAATAATATGCAGTTTTACTGTCATTGATTATTATTATTATTATTATTATTATTATTATTATTATCGTTTTTGTTGTTGTTGTTATTATTATTATTTCACGGTAAATAGCATTGAACATCCACCCTGATGCTTTCCGTTCTAGATACTTGTTAGTTTTATGAAAATGTAGTAAGTAAAATTTAATTGTCTCTTTAATTTAATTTTTTCTGTGCTAGCCTTTAACACGTATATGCGAAAAAGTTTGTGCAACGTATTTTTGCACCATTTATTTTGTTATGTTCTCTACCATTTATCGCATATGAAAATGCTTTAATTTACACGAGACATTAATGTTCGAGTAAGTTGTATTTTCAGTATTTTCCTCTATTTCTTGCTTTTTCTTAGTATGTTGAAGAAAACTAAAAACGCTGCATCTAGCATTGTTATTTAAGTTCCAGAAAAAGAAAAGGGAAGTGCGGATGTGTCGTATTTCATCCAACTTTTTTTTATTGTAAACCTTTGTCTTCAGTTCTCCCATTCCATCTTTCCTTCACGAATGCAACAATAGCACAAAATGAAAGCCCTTTCAGACCACAAATTAAACATATTCCTACTTAATTAATCCCGCGTCCGAGTTAGGACTGTGCTTTCAACAATACCTTTTAAAATTATTATCATTATTATTATTATTATTATCATTATTATTATTATTATTTTAAGAAAGCACAGCCGCTATTGTAAGTTTGCACCTATCAAATTATCCCTGTATTTCTCGGTAAGCGCATGAAATATATTCAGGCTGAAAATGCCAAGACATTCGGTAACTTATGTAACTACACCTGGCATTCATTTCTGTCGGCGGCTGGGTAGATCAGTAGAATTAGAACAATTAAAATGACCATAATATGTTTGAATATGTTACTCATACAACTAAAAATATCAACACTATCGTCACTGCCACCACCACCACCACCGTCGTCGTCGTTTAAACTTTATAATTGGTCGAGAAGTGGCATTAAAAATGGCAGTAACTTTTGTCTCGTACTTTGCTTCTCAGAGTTATTCAGTTTTAATACATGTAAACAATACTTAGTGCGCTATCTATGTAGTACTGTATTTTGTAAATGTTACTCGATCGAAATCCGTAATCTCCATCATGATTTGTCTTAATAACAAAATCACCTGCAGCAAACAAAAGTTCGTTCAATCGATTTTATGTAGCTAAATCAGTAAAAATAATTTTTACCACTAACAGTTTCGGTCGTTCAATACTCTTGCAATTAGTATTTGATTATTTATAGGACTGTGATTATATAGTCAAGTTTTCTAACCGTCCCACATTTTTGTTATGTTTGGATAATGTAGATGGGGCTAATTGAGATTATATTGACTATTTAACTACTGTAGTACGTTTTTCTTTCGAGTTAGACCAATAACATACATGAGTCTGAAATCAGCCATCGAATTTTCTTTATCACCTACAAAAGTGATCAAGGTACGTCCTCTTTTCGTTATGTTCTAATCAGATCAAAAACGCCATCCATTGACTCATAAATACGTCGCCATTGACGCAGTACCTTAAAATTCATTCTAGAAATAAAATGAATATTACACTTGCATCTGTTCAGGAATCAGCATTCTCTATCACTCTATAATCTATAAATTCCTGAGTCACTGCAGCAGTACCGGTAAATTGCATCCATTGGCATTTTCAGTATGACCGAAAACCAGTTTTTTGTAAATGAAGGGGCTAGTTCCATAAGGGCGTAAGGCATACGAGCATAGTTTTGAGAAATCTTAAACAATGTTACCACTCACAAGCACAGGTCTTTTCTTATGCCTGAGCAGAGGTTTAAGGCACAAGAATAAATTGTTCACTGAGTATTTAACAGATATGAGGAGAAGGTATAAATGTTAAAAGCTCAAAATTCAAGATGTGCCTTACGCCCTTATGGAACTAGCCCCTTCAAATGATTGTGGGCTAAATTATAAACTGAATTATCACTAAAATAATATGTTGAGTATTTGATTAATGTTTTTCATATATTATAATGTTTTTGTAAAATACTATGATTAATCAGTTTATGTTGAGATATAAGCGTTTTGTAATTAGATTTGTATATTGTCGTATTAGACTATAATTATAAGTGTATTATAAGGGAACATTGTAATTTGACTGTTATAAATGTCTGTAACGTTCGTAGGTTAAAATAGGGTAAAATAATCCTCGCCTCCATCGCTGTAAATCTCTTTCAGATTAAAATAAGTTATGTGGAAGTATACATTTCAGGGTTTAGAAGAAAATATTACTTACACGCTCAAAGTCTCCTAATCGTTACTTTCGCAGTAAACCTACATGTGAGACCTGCTGAGCGGAAGCCTTGGTCAAGTTCATCGCAAAATCAATTTGAACCGCCAAGCATGTAAGTGTTTCTTTGCTTTGCGTGAGAATACTTTCCTGGCTAGAGAAATCATTATTGTAATCGGACAAGGCATAATCACTTGGCTTTACGATTATGGACCCAAGTACCACCACTATTGTAAAGTGCTTGATTTTATTTTAATATTCTTCGTTATTTCCAGAATGATGCATTATATTCGTAGATCTCACGGACATTTTCTTTCCTGAATTAATACCTAGATTTTAACCTATGAGCGTGTCCTTTTTCGCACGATGTTGTGAAACTAGACCTTACCTGTATGTGTCAGTTACCCACTTATTCTTAATAATGAGGGGACTTTGTAACTTTCCAAGCTTAAAATGTTTTACAGTTCTTTTTAAGAACTTTAAAAAACTTTATGACAACCGGAAGAACAGACGAAAACAGTTGCATGCTATTTATATTCATTAATGAACGGGTAGCATTGGTAAATCTACTGGATATCTAATTAAATATATTTCCTGTGAAGGAAATTCTTTTAAAGAACATAACTTGCCGAAAACTTTGCTCCAAGCACTTTTCGTCGTGTACCTTTTTGAGTCAAATTACAATTTTAAAAGCAACACTCCCCACCTTATGAATTCATTATATGAACTCTCTCTTATTTACATATAGCCGTTTTGTCGTCATGGAGACTGCGACGGATGAACAAGCAAACACTTAAACCAAAATTAAATATATGGTGATAATTTCGGCTGAACATATAGAAAGAATGCTACCCAATAGACTACCACATATTTACTCAACTATCAACCTAAAGGTAGAAGGAAAGTCGGTCGCCCGTTGACAAGGTGGAGAGATTCGATCTCTTGACGTGGAAACAGGTCCAAGGCCTAACTCCATGATGAAGAAGAATAATTTCGGCTGAGTAGAATGATTGACTCTTGTAAGTTATAGTGTGTGTGTTTATTTCTACAACAGTTGCCAGATAGATTTTATCTAAATGAGATGCGCGGAGTTCATTTCTGAAATTCAAAATTTTATAACGCCACCATTTTTTTACACTTTGTATCCACTTTCCATGTAAACTGGAAATAGATAAGAAAATGATCGAACAGGTGATGAATTTTATATATCTTGGAGTGGATATAACGTGTGATCGCCATGTAATAAATGAAGTAAGAAATCAAGTACAAAAAGCAGCTAGAATCTCGGTATGTCTGCGTTATGTGATCTGGAAAAATAAATATCTTAGTATAGAGAGCAACATAGAAATATATAAAACTGCAGTTAGACCAATACTAACATATGGTACAGAAACTAGAGCAGAAAATAGCAAAACTAAACAGCTTATGAGAACAACAGAAATGAATACATTGAGAACAATATTAGGGAAAACAAGATTAGATAAAGTAAGAAATGAAACAGTCAGACAAGGATGTGGTATAATGGACATGGTTAAATTCACAAAGGTAAGAAGGTGAGAATGGAATTCCCATCTTGAACGAGCAGAGAGAAATAGATTGATTAAAGCGGCAAGAGATCTTGTACCAAAAGGAAAAAGAGAAAGAGGTCGTCCAAAGAAGAGATGGAAGGAAGGATGTTTATCATCTCCATCGGATTCAGCGTGAAGACGAACAAGCGAAAGCTTAAACAAAAGAAGAAGAAGAAGAAGAAGAAGAAGAAGTATCCACGCGTATAAGTTTGTTATAATGACAACACAAAAGTGTTGTCCTTTAGATGAAACCATGTGATTTTTTACTAAATGAGACGTGCTAAATTCATTTCTTATATTCAAAATTTCCTGCCATTTATCTTATGCTACCAGTTTACATGTAGGGCTGTAAATTTTCTGAGTGTTGACACTTCTCCTGGGAAATAATACAAATTAAATTTATGTGGAAAACGGAAAATTCATTTAATTGGCGTATGACACAATATGTTAAAATGACGTAATATAGAATACAAAAAATTATTTTAAAAAAAGGTAGGCTACGTGTTAGACAAAAGAATTACTTATTCGTTTTTTTACATAAAACAGTCTAATTAATAGATCTATTTTCATTAAAAGGGCAAATATCGCGTTGCACAATGTTATTAGCCCGACAGCTCCCTTTGTACTATAGTCTTTTAATAGATCTCCAGCGGAATAAATACTGGCACGCCGGCGACGTTTATGGGCTTAGGCCTAGGTCGACCAAAAGTGTCGTTAAATAACTACATGTTGGACGTTTCTTCTGAAAACTACAGCATTTGATCTGTTCAGATTTACTAAACGTGTTGTGATTTGCTCTACCATTAATGGACATGCTTCTTTGCATAGTTGCACCATTTACCAGGAAGTACAGCGATATGAAACAAAGATTACGTATTTTATTCTTATTTCAGTTATTTCTCGTAAGATTTAAACATCCTTATGTGAATCGATCGAAGTTAGTGAAAGTTGGTCTATGAATATTTGAATGAGCATGTCTCACCGCCTCAAAATCAATGCTGAAAGCTTTCGAGGAACTTCTTGAGATTATGCACACCGATCTATAAAGATTGTTTTGTCTTCTATTAAACGGGAATCCTCATATACTGACTGTAGGACACTTATCACAAAACTCGCTACTAAAATATTGTAGAAAATATTCAAACTCCTCCACGTTACATCCCTCTGCAGGGAAAGACTGACCGTCTAATCCCTACTCAATTGTCTACGCTTGATTGCATGCTCCATATTCCTTCACCTCAGAGATACCCTGAAGATAGGCTACAGGGTATGTTAGTGAATATACCGCCAATGTTACTGGAATATTCGACCCACTTCACCCCGTAGGTTTTGTCTAAAGTTGCCTGTACAATGTTTCAGTACTCAGAAGAAGGCCCCTGCTTCTATTACTCTTCATATGTGTGTATGTTAAATTCCCTCTTTTCAATCTTTATAATAAGAGGAAGTGTTTGTCTTTCTGTCTGTACGCGATGCCAAGCAAAATCTATTGAACGCAGAGATCTGAAATTCTAAACGTGGATGGACTGAAGGGTAGCCGAAAGCACCTCGAAGCCGGATTTTTTTTATTTTTGCTTTCGTTCGCGAGTTACGAGGGCAAAACTAGCAGAGAACGTTATTTTTTTTTCGCTATCGAAGCAGGTGGCTTTACCTTCTTTCGTCATAGGCTGGAAATAAAAGCATCTCGATATATTCAATATATAGCATGGAATTATCGATCTCTTCGATTATGTGAGCTCACCCTGGTCGATTCGTTTGTTTATAGGCTAATGTCAAGGAATATGCAGACATCTGAAATTTTCAACCTTGACGGGATAATGAATATAGGGAAGAGGGATAATGAATATAGGCCTACGTGGGCAAACATTGTTCGATTTGGACGGAACTCACTCTGCAGGGGTTTTCTGGGCCAGAGAGTTCGAATCTGAGGTATTTTTTCCCAGGCTGCGCTTTTTAAATCTTGGAATTAACTCCAAAACCGGATTTTTAGATGTTTCATTATAATCATTTAGTTTATGAATGCTTCGCATGTAAGCATTATTAAATATAATGTTTTAATTATGTTGCTCTTAATTGTTAACTATCGTGGGCGAAGCCTCGAGCATTTGCTAGTATATTAATAATTCACTCTGAATAATCCGTTCTTCCATCATGCTAACCCAGTTTACTACATTTCTATTAGTTCACATTATTAACTTGACACATGATAGCATATCTATAAAGTAAGCCTTTGCGTTCTCTAATATTGTTACAGCTTCGTCACCAATCCCATTGGTGCACTCCGATACACACTTTTCCTGCAGTGCCGACAGAATGCTATTGTAGTTAAAATCTGGTCCTGATTCATACTACGGTATAAATGCAGTTATGAAATGAAGAGAGTGATCATTAGAGCAAGAATTAAATGACCAAACATAGCAACAACAAAAAAACAGCATTTGTAACAAAATTACTTAAACAGATACAACATTTAAAAATAAATAACCAATATATTTTCCATTATTATTTATTAATAGGGACCGGATTCTTAGGTTTTTACCTATTTTTTTCCTTACTTCCAAAACAAAAAGCGCTCATACACTTTTTCGAATCATGTCCATAGGATTCACCCACGTTAATTCTGTGGCACCTAAAAATGCCTAAATGGGGTATAAAAACCTAAATATACCTAAACGGGATATAAAACCTAAAATATCTAATTCAGGCTCCTTTTTTGTCTTTTATGTTTGTCAGTTGAGAAAACGATATTTTGCGGGGAGAGAATAATTATTGTCGGATAGAAATTAATACCACCAGCGTTTCATTCAACCCATTGTCGTCTAGGATGGACAGTATCAAGAGAGGAAAAGAGTACCGACGTATTCCTTTTAAAATATTCGCACGAACAATCATTGTTGCCGTGATATCTGTGTTTTAAAGCACTTGTTTTTTGTTTGCATTTAGTACTTCCCTGTTAAGAAGACGTGTTAATTATGCCGAAACAAATGAAATCGAGTTTATTACAGCAGTGGATTGGCGATTATATGAATTTCACTACAGATGACGAAGTAATATTTTGTCAAGCCTTGCCAGAAACACGTATTATTTACCTTTCTAGAAAAGGGGGAAGTTTTCGTCCCTAGTTGATCTGTTGTATTAAAAAAAAAATTAGCATGCGTAACAACCGAAAAAGGAAAATGATCAGTTTCACATTATCCACATCCAACCGTAAAGTATTTTACTCACTAAATTAGAAGCATCGGATTCGAATCCTGAGAAGGGTAGTGTCTAGATACAGTATTAACTATTAACTAAGAGATAACGGGAAGAACTTCACAGTTGAGAATCATGAAACATGCTGTAACCAGGAAATGTGAAGCAATCTTATTTTTTACTGCTTCTTTTGATTGTTTATGCTTTCTTTCTTCAATTGTATAATATTGTCTTAAAGCAAGTTAACACAAATTTAAGTCAATTTTGTTAAGTTAAACTTTACAAGTATTATGTATTCAATCCTATGTAGCACATTCAAATTCATTAAACCAATTATTCTACCCGAAAACGATATTTTGGACAAAAAACCTAAAAAAAACTATTTCACCTAATGGAAAACCTAAAACAGTGTTTTTAAAAACCTAAAAATCCGGTCCCTATTTATTATTAGCTTTTAGAAGTAATGTGTTGACTATATAGAGCAGTTTAATGGAAGACAGTGCATTATATTTAAATTTACAATTAAAACACTCTTATTTTGTTACTAACGAAGTAAGTAAATCCTACTTGGATTTTCTTTGTGGGGAAAAAAAAAAAAAAAAAAAAACTAGCTGGCCCTTCAAATTGCTCCTAGAAAATATGTGTCAATCCACTGCTGTGACATAGGGGATGCGTTCGCTCTCCTCCCGCAGCTTATCCGAGTTCGATTCTCGGTTGGGACGAGTTTCCTAGGTGGGGTTTTCCCAAAGCTTTTTCTCACCTCGGAGACGAATGTCAAGAAACTTTAGGCCCTCGTGGTCCTCGAATATCACCTGCCCGCCATTGTTACCTTTACTTCATCCACGCTTTGTTCAAAACGAGGGTATGTGTGACTGCTGTGTCTCGTCCTTTGTCTCAGAGGTGGCCGCGCCATTGGGCTGATCACTCCGTACAACGGGGGAGGTAAAAGTCAGAGAAGGAAGAAGGTGTCATTCAAAATGGATGCAATGAATTTGAATTAAAATGCACAATGAAGACTTGGTGGAGATTCTCAAATGAAAACGATTTTCTATTGTCTGAGCGTAATGATTTTTATATGGGAAAAGCTCCTCTCTACAATCACTGGATCAATTGGTGCATGTTGAATACAAGCAATATATCCTGGATTTAGTTCAGTCAGTTATGTAAAATTTGAAGAAAATCAAGGAAAAAATGCAAAAATGACCTAAAAAGGCCATAAAAATTACCTATTTCTTGAAAATGACGAAAAGTGCAAAATATTGCCTTAACAAGTTACCCTTATTTAATTAATTATTTCCTGATACACATTTGTATACTGTACATTCGAGTTTCAAATTCATATAGAATTGATTCAAATTCGTCAAATGCCTTGCCCTATTGATCATACTGATACGTTCTGAGGATAAAGGGCTTCCATACTCTCAGAACAATTATCATCATTATTATTATTATTTGCGTTTTGATTTATGATCTTGCGTTATCTTCGGTTCACCAATAGTGGATTACAAAAACATATTAGTCATACTAGTCATACTGTCATAAGTAGAGTCCTGATTTATAAGCAAAATAAAACGGTAAAATAAGCACGAAAAATGTAGGAAATATCCATCAAAATAGACAAAAAACAAATTACTTGCACATCAATAAATTATTAGCCTAGTTTCTTAGAAATTTTATTTTACGGCTGTTACGAAATAATCTGCAAATTTTCTTGTGTGAAGCTCCTGCACTTGTTTCTTCACCGGAAAACTTTTTAGAAATCTGACAGTATTTTATATAATCAGGATTTTTCAGAAATTTCATTAGCCGACAAAAGAAAGGAAACCGGCGATAATGATTTCTAAGAGTGAAGTAAGCAATTCTAATATGACAGTTTGGAGTAAAATATGCTATTTTAATAAAAATAGGCATGCAAATCTTCTCTCAGAATAAGCACTATCGACTAAATTTGTTTTACAAGGAGTGTCTTACGAAATAAATTTCTGCTTATGTTTAAGTGTCTGAAAATAATTATGTATTTTGCTTTGAAATCCGGGCTTTAGTTTAGTTACTGAGTGTAACTCATTATCATTAGTGCAGTTCATTGCTTCATTAGCGTCCATATGTTGTTTCCTTCACGAAAAGGCAGTACTGCAGAGATCTGGGATGATATAGGTAAAATAGTTTTGAAATTTAGTTCAAACAAACGACGTGGTCATTAACTTCTTTATGCGCCATTTACGCAAGTCTTATGATTTTTTTATGTGCTCATGCCTTAATGGTGCACTTGATGGGGATTTTACTAATCCACCTGCATTAAATCATTTTAGCATGTCGTTTCTTTGCATGTGATAAGAACAGTTATAGCGTCAAGAATGATCTGCTACCTAATCGTCCAAGTACATTCAGTTTTGATGTTTACTAGACGCTATTTGACTGCAGAATTACTTTTATTGATATTCTGAATAGAATATGAAAACTTAGACGTCAATTTTTAACACTCGAGAGATTTTAACGACTGTGTCTCATCCACTCTGTTATCTATACCGTCGTATTGAACGAAGTCTTTTTTGTTATTATTGTTATTTATCTATAGCAGGGCTGTCCAACTGCTAGAGCCCCAAGAACCGATTTTTAAAAAATGCGGTTTGGAGGGCCGCATTATAAAATACTTCGTATCCAACTTTATCATTGAGTTTTAATAGGTATGGTATAAAAAAAACGCGTTTGTATTATTATTTTAATTTTTTTTAAAAATATCAAATTACAAAAAAATTAGTGGGAAATTTGAGGATGTTGGATTTATCTAACTAATGCATCAATATTAACTTTAATATTTGTTGTTGATAAACGAAGCAACTGAGTAAGTGACTTATCAGAGAGGGAACATCTATATTTTGACTTTATAAATTTCGTATTTGAGGGTAATTTATACATTTAGAGACCCGCTTCTCGGGCCGGAAAAAGTGATGCGGCCCGCGGGCCTCATGTTGGACAGCCCTGATCTATAGCGTTTAGGTCAATAAAATTTAGTCTGCCAGTGAATAGGCTATCTCAAAGTCGCGGGTTCGATTTCGGCCCAGATAAATCTTTGTGAGTGCACAAATGCGAGAGACCCGTGTTTGTAGATATGCAGGCATTTAAAGCAGCTCCTGTGGGACGACAGGCATGAGTGACAGTCACAAGCCAAGTTGCAGTGCATCTCCAAACAACAAACTAACCATTCTATTTAGCACAACTGACGTAACTTTTTTGCTTGGTACAGCATACTGAGGGTGAAATCTACGAAACCCTGTCGGTAAGCAAGCTCTGCCAGCTCTCTGGAAAGCAATTCATAAACTTATGCCCCCAAGTCTCTCCTACAACCGTCATTTAAGGCAGACACAGCTAACTTCCGGTACCTTCTGGCGACCTGAAGAAGTGGTGTCACGATCTTGGCCTAAGATGATCCTTGGTTCAAGATATTTCACTAAGCCACCAAAACACATCACTATTGCTCTCTTCCACTTTGAATAATATAATGTACTTGTGCTTATTACTATAAAGCTAGTCACTTACGGTAGTAATAAGTGTAATAGGTGTATAGGGGGGTCTGGGGGTCTGATAGCTAAATTTGGGTGCGCTGCCATGCCGGGGTGTCGTTTATAATCATAATCATATTTATGGAGCCGTGAAGTATATTAGGCCTGCGATTGGTCAGGTTCATAAAATGGATTAAGAAGATTAACAATACCAATACATAGTGTTAGGTGTATTACATTTACCTTGACATAAAATTCAAACAGTCTAAATTAAAGTCTACATTAAAATTCTTCAAGATTATATAAAGGGTTACAAATAAACAAGTTCTTAATTTTTGTTCTAAAGCAATTAAAAGATTCCTTTACAATTCTTTCAGAAGTGCATTGATTGGTTTAATACCTCACATAGTTTAATCTTTTTACTGCTATTGAAAAATGCAATTCCGAGGTTGAATTTTCCAAAAAAATGAAATTATGAAAGTTATTCTTCCGAGGCCCATGAATTCAGAATAAGACTTAACTAAAGATGGATTATAGAATATATACATAGGCGTACCGAGGGGGGGTTTGGGGGTTTGAACCCCCCCATTGATTAAAAAAAGGAAAATTGTATAATTTTTTAAGTCTGCCCATAAATTACTTAATACAAGTATAAAGCGTGGGAAGCTTAAAACTCGTTATTTTGCGTCTTAATTTTTAAAAATTTCCGGGGGAGGACCCCCGGAAGCTTAAAACTCGTTATTTTGCATCCTAATTTTTAAAAATTTCCGGGGAAGATCCCCCGGACCCCCCTCTCCCGGATGTTATAACCCCCCCCCCATAAGGTTGGCCTGGTTACGCCTATGAATATATATATAGCGTAATTGTTTGCAAGGTCTCGAATGTACTACGTAATCAGTTCTTTGTGTGTTTGATTTCATGAAATTCCTCCGAATGTTGTAAATTGCGTCTTGTCTCTGCATTTTCTTGATCTTTCGCCTCTGTTTCTTAGGTGAAATATTTATACAATCTTGGATGGTAATTACTGAATATTCCGTTGTTTTTAATATCAAACATTCCCAGTGTACTTTTTTTTACCTTGTACCAAATCATCTTTTATTAAATATATCCATTTAGAAATTATTTTAAACCTTCTCGTCCAATAGAAAGTAAGCTTTCCGGTATCGTGAGTTCCACCCACACTTCCAACATGAATTTTGGGTATAGGCTTATTTTTAACTTCGTGACAAATTATAGCTCAGGAGTGCTGAAATAAATAAATAAATAATAATAATAATAATAATAATAATAATAATAATAATAATAATAATAATAATAATAATAATAATAAAGGAGAGTTGAAAGATATTTCGTTGGTAAGAAATATATTTGTAGAGCTAGCTTCTAGATGAATGGATGCGAAAAAAGAAATTGGATCTGAGGAATAGTGGATTGGGAAAATGAAGACACGAAAATTGATTTGGAGAAATAATTACATTCGGAATAGTAGATTCGGGATGGTGGGTCACTCATTACCTTGTTTGTTCGACAAAGCTTGCGTCTTTTAGGTGTGTTACAACGAAACGATGATTGTAATAATGATGGAATTTGGAATATAACTACTGAATAGAGCTATCGTTTTGTTAGTTATACCTTCCCCATTGTGGGGAGGCTTACGCGGCCCACGCCGCCTGGGCATTAAAGGACCTCGACCTGTCTGGAAGAGAGTTCTGTGAATCTCATACATTTTTTTGCCAGACAACAACATGGTGGTTCTCCCCAGATGAGTGATCAACCCAATATCGGGGCCACCTTCGAGACAACACGAACACTTAGGACAAGACACACCAATCCCTCACCTACACATGCCGAACAAGGCGCGGGTGGGATAAAGGTGACAGTGATAGCCAGATGATATTCGGGGGCCTGAAGTTTCCCAACATTCGTCTCACTGACGGTGAAAACCACCGGAAAACCCCTACCTAGAAACTTATCCAGACCAAGAATCGAACCCGGGCCCGCTGCAAGAGGAGAGTGAACACATCTCCTAGCCACAGCAGTGGACAATATAGTTATCTTATTAATATAAATTATTTCGGAATGACACAGTTTAATCATATCTCCATTCCACACACCATAGAGAAACCTATTATTATATCAGACCAGTTAACAGACTAATTTTAATAGTTGCATACTCTAGTTAAACGGTGCTCATTTATCATTCCCCCTTCTGCCTGACTAGCCAAACAAGATAATACTCTACAGCCGTATTATACTGTATAATGCATGTTGAAATGATAATCTTCACTTGCCAACCAACGTGTTTTCCTAATATAGACCATTTACTTTGAAGATTTCACATTATTAGCGATATTTGACTGGCTTTCCGGAAGTCGTGAGATAAATATTCTCTGTACAGTAAAATAAGAGTTTTCGATCGTCCTTGAGGTCATATCTTCACTGGTAATTCCATTTCAGGCGGGATATACCTTTCTAGTAAGGAATATGCGATTTCAGTTTGTTTGCATTCCATTTTTTCTCTCTCACGTTTCTTTGTCAATCTTAATTCCTTACTGTTAAAAGTCATCCTATCACATTTCTCTTGCCATTACGAATATGTGTCAAATAACACGCAAAATGTATATTGATTTTTTTTCCATCAGTGAGAAATGTTATTGACTTCCTTGGGGTTGACCTTACTCTCTTTCCTGTATTTTTATGGCAGGAACGACAAAGATCTGTACAGTCTCCAAAAATACTCATATTTTATTTTTTGTTTACAGACAAAAAGATAAACAAGGCAGAGGATTTCAGGGGTTTTCAATATGTACGTTTTTATTAATAAATTCTATGGAATTTCCGGGTAGAATACTTTTTCTGTCACTTGTACGGATAGAGAAATTCCACTCTTCGTGTAAACTGCTATTTTTTCCCTTAAGTGGAAATAATTCTTTGATAATTTGCTTTGATATTTTTCATATACCGGTAGCTGAAAATCGTTCCTATCAACAGATTTGTGTGTATAATATAATTCTAAGCAGTGCAGTTATGACAAGCGTTTAGGGAACTGCGGATCTCGCCAAGTGCTGGTACTGCAATCTTTAAACTGTAGAAGATGACTCCGTGGCCTGCATATACAATATAGCTTATGCTGCAGTGGGCATTGGCCGAAACGTGGTCTCGCCGTTCTTATTGCAAGCTACATGCTGGCGACGAACTAGTTTGGAAGACGTACAGAAGGCCAGCAACAATCAATATCTGGCAAACGAACAGCTCCTCGGGGAGTTTACAAAAAAACTTGGACGAAATTAGATCCTCTTAGCTAAAGGAGCTCTTCACTCCTGTTTAAAAATATACTTCTGGTTATGTAAACATAATAATGTTCCATAATAGAAGCAAAAAGCTGTATGCAGAGTGGTTGAAGCTGTACGAAACTCATCATAAAGGATTTTATACAAGATAAATTATAGTGCAGTCTTTAGACAAAGGTTGGTCCTAGACCGGGAATCGAACGCCGGACCTTCTGCCTAGTTTTCAGATGCTCCAAGTACAGTGTGTAGGCCCACTCAAGAACTTATACTGTTCAAATATTCTATTACATAAATACCGGCACTGTTATAGGCCATACTACTTTGGGGCCTAATCAAAACAAAAGGGCGGCAGAGAGGAGGGAGAGATGGGAGTGCCACACTTATAACAGATTTACCCATCAATGAATATTTAGATTTAAATAGACCAGATAGTCGGCGCTATTTTGTTTTGATTAGGCCCCAAAGTGGCATGGAACAAATAATAGTTAAGTCTCTTGTTCAGTTTACATCCCAAGTCAAATTTTCTTGTGAATCTTTTTCAGAGAGGTAAATCGCAACTTATCAACAAGCCGTTTACTGTTAATGTAAATAATTATGAAAGAGGATTATGAAAGGCCTATCACCCATTTGTTAACGTTTGTAAATTAATATTAATAATAAATACAATTAGTGTAAATATTAGTTGTAAAAACTTAAAATACCGATAATGTATCTTGTGCCCTAGGGCAGTAGTTGATTTAAATAAGAAAGCAGTAGCTTATCAAAAGGAGAAAAGACATATATACATTCCTAACATTGAAAAAAGGATTATATACATTCCTAACATTGAAAAAAGGGGAAAAAATGGGTTTTAGTGTGGACAAAACTAAATTTTCGGGTATATTTATGGTTTAAAATAACAGAACTTTATCGTGCTGCTAGTCAGGATCAGAGTGTCTCCGCCAACCATTTATCGAATCAGTACAGTCGCGATTGGCTATACTCGGTTCAATAAGAAAAGAGAAACAGAAGCAAAAGAAAAAAAAAATATCGTAGGTCCAGAGCAAGGGAAGTTGTTAGGAGAACCAAGAGGAAGGAAAGTTGGCTAGTCCGGCACGTTCAGTAATCCGGCGCTCTCGGGAAACACGTGTCATATTAGAGAGTTTTTGCCCAGCTTACGTTGAGTTACCGTAAACGTTAAAGTCACGTGATTGATGTTGTGCGCATGCGCCGGTTTGCCGTGACGCTATATCTGATAACGTGACACGTTATTTCGGAATGATTAGCGTGAAGCTTACGGTAATAGACATGAATCCCGAAAAACAGGAAAGACTTCGCTTTAACATAAATAACGACTTGATTCTCTTGCGTGAGGTTATTGGTTCAAATGCTTATGATGTTCCCGACTTTTTGGTAGGAGATGGCAATAATTTCAGACATGGCTAACGCATTTAAAGTTAAAATGGAGTCTGGTGAATCAGCTTCAAGAAGGAGAGGACTAGAAGACAGGGGAGAGGCACTGTGCAGTATTGGTGTTATAGCTGACATAAATAATCAGTATACAGTATAAACAATGACGTGATTGTGGATGACATCCCACCACACAGCAGTTGTTTAACCTTCAATAAAGAACTAGAAACTCACCCTACTTCCAATGGTCAGCTGATTGCCCAAGGTCCCAACTTTAGATTTTTACATCTTCCTCCTATGAGGAAAAGAAGACGCAGGGAATCTATACTAAAAAAAAAACTAATTCAGCGTTTTTATACCAAAAGCAATCTATAACAGAAGGAACTAGAAGAAACTCTTTCAATAATGTAAAGGCCTATTTACTTTTATTTCAATTTGAGAGTTTAACTAAAAAGAAGCAAATATAAAATTACTTCTTGAATAATATTTACTGATAATATACAAAATATTTCTCTGGCTAGGCTACTTATGGCATATAGCTATAATCTTATATGATTTTTATTCTGAAAGTTACAGTAGATTTTCAATGATGAGTACCGGTATTTATAGCCTCAATTATTTCTAGTATAATAAACCACTGCAGATAATTTAATGCCTGTAACAAACTCAAAAACATTTCAATAAACTTGCGTAGCAGTGTTTATAAATTTTCACAAGTTAAATATATTTTTCTTATTAAAATCCCATTTTGAGGTTATGTTAATGTTTATATGCTGTTATGAGGTGCTATGGAATTCATATATCTGTAGGCTTATAACAGAAACAATGGAAAATTAAATTTATTCATAGGCCTATCACATTCGGAGAACAATTTGGTATCATATTCTCCAATAACTCATTGTTAAAATCTTCAAGTGTGGCAGTCTGAAGCAGTTCCTCCATTTTCTCTGTTATCTTATACCGTACCGTGTCAATTTACGCTGGCAAAAACTCCGTCGTAGCACAAGACATTATTCCATTTACCGTATTCGATCATGTGACATTAGTGTGTACCGTATCCGACAACACGCTATGGCAAAAACTCTCTATTGTCTTCCGACAACCGCCGGAAGTAAACAAACATGCCCGCTCTTGCGCTTCCCTCCCCCTTCCCTATTTACTCGTTCTGTACGCCTCTTGCCCTCCATTACCTCTTTCGTCTTTTCTAGTTTACCTATATCTATTTAGTGTATTTTGTAGTGTGTTTTTCTATATACTAGTGTACTACAATGTCGACCAAACGAAAGCACGTGACTTTAAATTTGTGTCAGAAACAAGAGATAATAATTAAACTTGACAAAGGCAAACCTGGCACTGACTTACGATGTTGGAAGATCCACCATCTACGTAATCAAAGTCAACGAAAAAGGGGTTTTTGGCCTACTTCTGATAATCCGGAATTTTTCGATAATCCGGCGGTTGTTTGGCCCCATAAGTTATATGTCGGATTATCAAGATTGTACCATATTGGCACAATATTATGCATCGTGACATTTATTTATGGATTGTGTTATTACGTGGCGTTTCACATCCGATTGTGAGAACATTTTGTTATAATCAACGGATGCAATTCTACAAGCTAAAGGGGGATAAACCATGCATCCAGTTCGTGCTCCACTTTCTACTAATCTTCTTGCAAGATGGTGGAGGCAGTAATATTGTTTGTTTTTGTTGGTTTTTTTTTCTTTTTCTTTTCTTTCTTCATGTGCAAGTGGAGCAGGGCTAAAATTTAAAGCGAAGAAAGACTCGTCAAACTTTTAAAATCCTGGAGAAAGCAAGTAAGTGATCACATAGAACGTTCAATTATTTAGCTCAGGATTGCATCCACTCTGTCTGCTGGAACAAAGGAAGTGATAATGTCGTCTCTAAGCATTTGTCTCTCTTCAACCTGAAGCCAAGTGATTGATTAAAACTGCAATACTACACCGGAACTCTTTCCAATAAGATCAGTCCGTATCCACTAGTTTCTTTCCTGAAACTTCCAAGTACGAATTAAGGTCATTCGTTGGACCTTTATGTTCTGAGACAGAAATAGAGTAGGAGTAACAGAGAGCGAAATATTAAAGAGGTAAAAGGAAGCATTCAGGATTACGATCACTAACAACATAATATGTATTAGTTGTGTATTATATAAATTTGAAATAAATTTGAAGATCGAAATAATCAGGGAACCTTAAAAATGTAGTAATAGGCGATAGCTAACTTATTGAATATTATGTTAGGCCTGTACCGATTTCAGGCTACTGTATAACAATGCAGTTTCTGTTTTGTTGAATGAGAAAACAATGAATTGTGTTAATTTGTAGAATGTGTATATAATTTTAGTTTCATTGATTTTTAAAATAATTGTTACTGCGAATTAGGCAAAAATTATTTCGCCTGTTTAACAAAAACATCTCTCTTATCAATTTTACTCACTAAAATTCACCAAATAAAAAAGGGAGAAAAATCTTTTATTTCCTTCATCACTCCCGGTCCAATAATTTTTGTGGAAAGGTATGTATACCTCTTAACTTAATAATACCGATTTTTTTTAGCATTGTGAAGGAAAGTATGAAATAGAATTAAGGATTTGTAGAAGTGATATTAGATTATCCGTTTCATTTTAGGCTTATGTATTAGATGTAAATTATTAATTATGTGAAGAAATATGCACAACATTGGCCTAATCAACCTTTGAAAATGAAGTGGTCTCACAGATATAACAGGGTTTTTAAAGAGCATTAAACTATTTGGCAAAATGCGTTCAGTTCAGATTTGACTATAAAAATATGTTTTCCATTTTGCTTCTTTTTCCTTATTGTTCCAGGTAGAATATCAAAACATCAGGAATCCAAACAAGGGAGGGATAGAGTCCTTGAAGTCTATAAACTTCTAGTGAGAGTTCACATTCAGATATTAGCAGCGTGTTTCAAACAATACGCTACTAAATTATTGAGCCCATAGCTACCCATGTAATTTAATAAAGGAAAGATAAAAGTACTACTGTTCGGTCAACCTTGCATTATGCGATAGAATAGCATAACCCACAACACTATTCAACACGGTAGAGTTTTTCAAATGCGCGCCTTTACTGTCATCCCAGTTAATTAAATCATATTCCTTGTTTTTGCACATCGGTTCTATCAGAAACATTTGAGAGAATGCTTAAGTATGAAGGCATTACTGTTTGAGTTATACGAAAATTTTTGCTAATGCCGATAGTAAAAATATGGTGCATTGCACGCAATTCAACTGCTTCTACTAAAAGTAGGCCTATAGACAATGAATTCTTGCTTAACATTCCGACACAGAGTAAGTGGCCACACAGTTGCAAATTCAGTTGTTTCAGCCTGACAAATCAGCATTGTTTGATGGATGACTACCCTTATTGTACAAAATTTGAAAGGCATTTTAGCGTCTTGTTAAAAAAACGACGCGAACTTTTTTCTTTGCAAAATAGTCGTGAGAGAGAGAAGGAAGTCGACATACTTCGTACCACATCCCAGAGAAGCTTGCATTAGGCTAGAGCTGTGAAAACTCAACATCTAAATTCAGAGTCGAACACAATATTATATATATATATATAGGCTACCTGCCTGTGGTCATTAACATAACAGTATAACAGTTTATTTATAGTTTTTTTATTTACAGACCTGGTATAACAGTTTTATTTTTCAGAATATTTACCTGTGCAGTCTGTTATTTCTTATAATTATCTATTGTATATTTTACATTCCTTCTGATCTGTATCATTAATCATTAACTTAATATAATATCATTTATTAGTTTCTGAAGGTGATATCACGCTTTAGTTGATTAGCATTTTCCAATTACTTATTAATACATTGCCCGCAATTTGTTTCTCACTCTGCAGAGAATAAAACATATCTAGTGATACGTAGGCTTAGTTATATTTCATAATCAATTTTACAGCGTTTCCGATACCAGATGCTGATTGGAGGCGGTGCCAATCGTTAATCCCAGAACAGTGCCATTTCAGATGCGGGGATGAAAAAAAAGATTAGAATGCTATTACTGGCCGCTGCACTTGCTTCTCATCGATTTTCCACCGGTGGCTGAAGCAATTTGTGAACCACAGCACTAAATTCTAATCATTCCTGTTTTCTCGCCTGCTGCTATCGAGAAATGCATTTAGTAGTTTTTCAGCATATATAATTCATTGTAAATGACTAATGTGTCCTGCATTACTAAAGTGGTTATGCAGTGTTATGTATGAGGTTATACAAGTTGCCGGGAGGGAGGGCGCTTACGTCTAAATATCTAAAGTAATTTTCTTCTCGATCTGACATTGGTGAAACGCGAGTGAGAAGAAAGTCGTTCAGAGGTGAGAAGTGAATTCGGGAAAATCCAAAAACACCACCCAAACTGGTGCACTTTCTTTTATACCACAATCTAGCGAATTCTTCTGTCCTCGTATTACGTAGAAACTCATGATTGTAAGTTGGAGGTGTGACGTCATATCGCTAGACGACTGCTGACAGGCTGACAAGCCTCGCGAGAAATATAATGAGGTGGGTACAAGGTCAGTGGGTACAAGGCACTTGCGACAATATACAAGGACAGTTGGTCATCCTTTTTCGCTAAGAAACAAAATACATCACACAGTCAAGTGTGAATATCGAGTGGGCGGAGCTTAAGGGGCCACCTATTTTTGGATTTCGCCGTGAATTCATAGAGACCAACTATCATTCTCCTCCCGCCAGTTTATCTGGTAAGGTACCGCACCAGAAATATCTTGAAGACTAGCGTTCGAATATAAGCCGTTTCGGTAATAGACTCGTTCAGGCAGCTGAACATCTATCTGAGCAGTGATAGGTCGAACGATTTTACTAAACAAGTAGAGGTGTGTTTTGAGACTTGCGATATGCCACTGTTTCTTTACAACACAACGCATTGAACTGATTCCATTCAAGTTTTTTATCTGTATACTTGTACGGTCCTACCTGTTTGTCTTGTTTGGTTAAGATTGAAGTATATTCACTATGGCGATTTTTAACTCAGAATTATTTATGTATAGAGTAAGTGTAGTTTCAAGGACAATATCGTGATTCTTATATTGTAGTCTCCATAACTTTATAGGAGGAAATTGACGCCTATGATAGTCTGAATCTGATAAAAGTATATGGAGTTGAGGACGCTGTCTTGATTAGGAGAAATGTTTGAACTCGATATAAAGAACGTCTTCGCAAGAATGAGGCACAAATGGGTTGATCTAGAATGAACACGACATAACGATACTGTTCTTAATAGAAAAAAAAGTGTGCGTGGAACGCCATGCAACAGAAGTAAAACTTGTTTTTTAATTTTTTTTTCAATTTTTTATTATTGGATTTTAGTTTTCGATTATTAGACTTTTTAATATTGGGGTTTTGGATTTTTATAATTTTAGATTTTTGGATTTTTTAATTTTGGATCTTTGAATATTTTAATTTTGGATTTTTAAAATTTTGGATCCTTGAATTTTTATTTTTTGGATTTTTAAATTTTGGATTATCAATTTTTTAAATTTTGGATGTTTAGATTTTTTAATTTTTGATTCCCCTTTGAGTATTTTGTTTTGTCCTTTAAATCGTATAGCAGCTGATTACTCCCAATCATTGAGTATTGTTTTCTGTGCAGTCCGTTCCGTCACATCTCATTAATTTCGTGACGATTTTTGAGCGTGACACATTTATCGATTTACCCCCTACCGCGGCTAAAGAAGTTTCACTTCAATAATAAAAATTATTCAGATATGCTGAATTTATATTCTCTGTAGCATTCTCAACGTTTTCTTAATATTTTTTTTCGCGAATTCAATCAATCCAAATTCCCTTGAATATTCAAGATTACGGTTTCTATAATTTCTGTAGCTTGGGATAATTAAAGAAAATTAATTAACGAACGTAAGTTGACTTTGAATAAACTGTAGCCCGTTTGTACACAAACTCAAGCATGTCCATTTCAACTGCCTCCGCCTTTAATATTATCTCTCCACTGCACTGTAGCCAATGGCAGTGGAAATCCAGATTCTCGAAAGTCGCGGAGGTCTCGAAGCCCATCCCTCCCTACTGTATAAGCTAACTAGACCACGTTCATTCATCATCCGTGCTGACCAAGCTGGTAAACTTTCCCATCGCAAGCCGGAAATCCAACTCAGAACTCTTTTTTAGCAAGAGCTTAGGAACTCTGACCACTAGACTATGTGGTTGGTCAAGGGTAAAATTAATTGCTACTTGATATAACAACTGGAAAGAAGTGCATGATTATAAATTGGACTGGTATTTACCATCCTCACATCTAATCTGTATCATAATTTCATTGGGGAGTGTAATTTTGGTCGTATGTCTTGTTTGATTCACTCGTTAGATCAGACCTGAGTATTCCAAGTATTTGTTTCATTATACCATAACTTATCCGATGACGCTGAACGAAGAAGTTAATTAGTAGGGCCCGGATTCTAATGACATGTCATCTTTTTATTGATGCTGCATAGACATTGCCAACTTGTAGATAATTCCTATTCATGGTTTCTAGATTATAGAAATGCATTTTTATTAGGTAATTTTTTGTCATTTTATGCAATTTTATATTTTTAGGACATTTATTTCAATTTTACGTCATTATTTTGTCATTTTCTTGTAATTTCCCTCCTTATTTAGTCATTTTCATGTCTTTACATTGAGTACGTTAACTTTTTTGTCGTCTTTTTCCCGCTCAGGTGATATTTAAATAAATTACTAGGATAGTATAGGCCTGATGCAACATTTTTTGTAGGATCTATTTTAAAAATTATTTTCTTACTTTTCTTCTCAAATGCTCCAATCAAGAACATGGAACAAAGTTTTTAGAAATTCAACATCCTTTACAGTTTTTAAAATGATGTACAAATTAGTCTATAACTTTGTGTGTACAATCATTTTTATAAATAAAATATCAGTTTTTAGGTCATTCTTTACAATTATTAACTCATTTTCTTTAAAATTCAGGGTCATTTTATAGGTCATTTTTCAAATTATTTTAGGTCATTAGAATCCGGGCCCTGTTAATTAGTCTGAAATTTATATATCTGATGGGGTTAAAAACCACTCTTGATCCAAATTAATATTTCACGTTCATTATTGTAGTGGTTCTGATGTTTGTTGCTGATTAAAAGCGCTGCTAGTCGTTAATCTCTGAACAGTGCTATTGTAGGTGCGGAGATACGAAAAATATTAGAATGTTATTATTACTGGCCGCTACCACTTGTTTTTCATAAATTTTTCACCATTACATTGGCTGAAGGAATCCGTGAATCAGTAGGCCTGCGAGTACACTAAATTCTGATCGTAGTGTATTCCTGTATCCTTGCTTTGCTGCGGAGAGATGCTTTTGATTTATTGTGCTTCATTATTGAAAACGAGTATGGAGTAAGTCGTAATATGAAATTTAACTCTCACAACTTGATAATCACAGTTTCCAAGACGAACACAAGCTGAATGTAGTCTATTCGCTCTCCTGTTTGCGAAATGATGCGATAGCTTGTTAGCCATCATCAGTTATCTTGTTTGCAAATCCTTAAGGTTTTAATCATTGTTATCAGCTTGTTTCCAGAGTAACGTTTTAATCCGAAGTTTGCTGTGTGTTTTAAGAAACGCCCAGCTCGAACAAATTGCGCGTTACTTCAAGCAAACTTAAACAATTTTATAATTATCTCGCTTTTCTGCCGTTGTCATTCTCATAATATAATATAAAAAAAATCTAGTGTGGAATTATAATATATTGCGATACAAGTGCCGTAAGCGGTGCATACGGATCGAGGAAAGAGTTTTCAATTTCCGAGATCCGTTATGCACTTACGGCACGAGTATTGCATGCTATTTTTTGCACGATGATTATTTATATCAATTTAATTATATTATTTGAGATATTAGCTGAAAATATTATGTATATAAATTATTGAAGATAGATGTTATATTTCAGAAAGTGATTTGCATGTGTTGGTTGTTATGGGGACTGAATATTTGTCCTGTTAAAGTCGCCACAAACTCGGGGGCCTTGGTTCCGGTCTTCCATAAAGGCTTGTATTATGATGGTTTTACTTACGGCACTTGTGCTTTTTGTAATTTTTACCGCACGGAGATTTATTTTGTTTTCATAGCAACCAGGTTGCGTGCCGGAATGTCAAGTTATGATCCACGGCAACAATATTCGTAAGTAACACTAATTAGTTACGTCGTGCAAAAAATTTGTTTAAGCATGATAATGCATATAAACGGAATTGTTGTTGCATAAAATAGTTCAGCCTACGCCTTCTAGTTTTCAATGATTAGAGAACATTGATTTATAATAGCTTCATTAACCTTTTACCTTTACAAGGATGAATTTATGCAATAATATAAGCAATCGTCAAGCGAAATCATTAGTGGGATCTAAGTTTGATATCAATAGAGAGAATTGCAAGAGAATAACTAATTTCTATGGATTACAGTCTTAATACAAGGATAAAAATTCTCACAATTTTGCATATAGCTTAACTCTATAAATATTACATTTCTGCTTTTAAACAGTTTTTAACGAACGAATTTATACGTCAGTAGCAGTGAAAAGGTTAAACTAGGAATTTGTTTATGTATACAGATTGCAAGAGAACTTCATATGGTTTGTATTAACATTAATCAGAACGTTATTGATATTAGTGGTATCTTACTTTTGTAGGAATATGTATATAATTATATATATATATATATATACAAATGTAACAGATACCACTAATATCAATAATGTTCTGATTATATATAATAATATATATATATATATATTTTTTTTTTGCAGAAAATATTGCCAGGGATTTTTTCTATTTTATGAATTTCCTTTCACAAAGTTGTTATGAGCAAAACAACTTACTTACTCAATGGCAATAGACAATACCTAACTAAACTAAACTCCGCGGCGCGACATCCCCGAAGGGACAAGGCCTACCACCCGACCGCTGCGTCATCTACCTATAGGCAGATGGCAGGATTGGGGGGCATGTGGTCAACATGCCGACACTCAAGGCCGTTAATGGTGGTTTCCATGACCGGAGCCGCTACTTCTCTACCAACTAGCTCCTCAATTTGAATCACGAGGCTGAGTGCACCCCTACCAGACCTCCGTACCTCAGAAAATCCGAGGAGGTACCAGGGATCGAACGGATCCGTAGTCAGCGACGCTAACCACGACCACGCCGGCGGTCAGACAATTCATTAGCAAGCTATTATCTAATTTATAGAAACTCGAAAGTTCATTCCTGCGCTTACGCGATCCCGCCATTCAACCCTATTCTGTGCTAACTCCATCCAGCCATCCCCCGCAAATCCTACTTCCTTTAAATCTATCCTAATATTGTCCTCCCACCTACGTGTAGGTCTTCCAAGTGGTCTTCTTTCCTTCGGGCCTCCCAATCAATACTTTTGAGTTAGGCCTATGTAATTTTCAAAATAAAAGAAAGGTATTGAAGAGCTCCAGAACTGGTTCTCTTCAAGATATTTTCCATGGATCCACTAATTTAGCAGACGCTACTTTGAAAATGTCATGAATAAGTAATGTTTGTTTGGTTTCAGAGGTCACTTTAAGCGATCATAATTCTATATTGTATAATAATAATAATAATAATAATAATAATAATAACGATAGTAATAATAATAATAATAATAATAATAATAATAATAATAATAATAATAATAATAATAATCTTTTCAAACGGAAAACAGCGGGAAAGTTTAGATCATTTTGAAAGGGGTTGTGCAAGTATTCTAAAGCAACAGGAGGATTGACATAAGTATAGACAGCGATTTCATTCGAGTCGACAGATCTATTTCAATTTGCTTTAGAACAAAAGTTCACATGGAGTTCCATGATAGGATTCAATAAATCAAGTCACAAGGAATGTTAAACTGCCGAGTAAGCTATTTGCCTGTTTGAAAAAACCACTCAGGAAGCGTTCAATTCTCTCACGATTACAAAGCAATATTCCTGCTCATACACCATGCAAAACGAACATTACCAAGTCACTACTTAGGCCACATATTTAGCCATTACATATTATTTTATTACAACTTAAAACACAATAACCATATAATCTCTTTAATTTAAATCCTTAACTCAAGGAAAAATGCACTGTTAATTTTAGGGTAAAAAATATACACACTCCCCCTCTTTTCAATGTGGTAACCAAATTAGCTAGAAAAACAATGTGTTGTCTTGAAAGAAGACCGCCACAATTTAAAAAAATTGTTGTTTTCTACCTTTCCATTAATTTTAACTTCTTCCAGGAAGAATTTAGCAGGTTTTCTTTTACAGGCCAATGAATAGGTCAGGATGCATACAAATATTCTGATATTAGTTTTAAGATGAATTTATTCATTTAAGCCTAACACCTCTTTACTTTCTTTTCAATAACACACAAGTTATTCCCAGAACTGTGCTTCCGGATTGTAAGTATTCAATTAATTCCAGAATATCCGAACAGACTCTGCCTAAATCTTCCGGTTGCTGAGGAATTGTTATTTCTGCTAGAAAAAATGTGTTTCGCACAATGCTTTGTTTTTTCCCCTGCCAGATAGCGCCACTATGTACAACAAGAATGTCAAATGACTACCAGAGATATTTTATTGAAGATTATTACGACTAGCCTATTCTATTCATATGACGTGTATTTGACATTGACCAATAACGTTTAGCAAACGGATATATACATTCATGAACCACCGATTATTGTTTCTTTTGATCATTAATACATGAGAATGCTATAGGACTATGAGAAAAACTCCTCCTACAATGTGATTCGAAACCAGGACCTTTGGCTGTCCGTGCCGCTGCTGTACCAAATGAGCTGGCCAGGGTAACAAGTCATTAGGAGAGGGATTCCATCTGGCGTTGTGAAGCGAACTCTGGCTAGTTCAGTTGGTAGAGCAGCGGCACGGATAGCCGAAGGTCCTGGGTTCGAATCCCAGTATCAGAGGAGTTTTTCTCCTTTAATATTCTCACGTTTAGCAATGCCTTGGGAGGTCGACCAATCACGGTCGTTTATCTTATAATACGCTTACTAGGAACACAAGGATGATATTTTATCTGATAAAACGTCGTTATTGCTGCCAGTGAACAGAATAAAAACACATTTTTATACAATATAAATTGTTTGGAAATTGAAATAATATGAATGTGCATTGATTAAAAACACAATTTCGATTAGGTGCTATCCAGTTCGGATAGATTCCGGCAACTCATTAGATTCATCGATTGTTCATTCATAGCAGGCCGAGATCTTACAGCTGACACCCCTGGATTAATCAACAAAGCAAGAAAGTAATAATTATTATTACACTGTATAATTCTCTACTTTTACTCACGGAATAGTCTTAATTAATTCCACTCGAAATTACGAGTTTCACGGCTCTTGCTGGCCATTTTTACTTTGTTTCTATCACTGCTTACAAGTTTGAAGTTCGACAATTTTAATTTACCTGAAGAAATGTTTTTATTTTATAAAAGAAAGCTAAGAAAAGAAAAATCAGAAGCTCTTTAAAGTAAATTAATAGTTATAAAAAGTTAGAAAAGAATAACGACTTATTTTGAGTAATTAATGTCCACACTTGATCTCCAAGTGTCTTATTATTTTTCCAAGTGTAATAATTCATAAAGAATAATAAACGTGCTGAAATATAGAACACACTGATTTTTGAAGTGAAACTTCTTTAGCCGCGGTAGGGGTAAATCGGGAGCTTGTGTAACGCTCAAAATCGTCACGAAATTAGTGAGGTGCGACGGAACGGACTTCACAGAAAACAATCGACTCAATGATTAGGCTAATCCAAAAAAAAAAAAAAAAAAAAAAAAAAAAATCAAAGGTCCAAAATTTAAAAAATCCAAAATTAAAAAATTAAAAGATCCAAAATTAAAAAGTTCAAATATCCAAAATAAAAAAATAAAAAATCCAAATATCCAAAATTTAAAAAATAAAAAATCCAAATATTCAAAATTTAAAAAATAAAAAAATAAACATTTTAAAAATTCAAAAATCCTAATTTAAAAATAAAAAATCGAAAATTAGAAAGTACAAAATCCCAAATTTAAAAATAAACAAATCCACAGTTAAAAAATCGAAAATTAAAAAATCCATAAAATAACCAATTCAAAGATTTAAAATTTAAAAATTACAAAATTAAAAACATTAAAAGATCAAAAATTAAAAAATCCAAAATTAAAAATGTCCAAAACACAATATTAAAAAGTCCAACAATCCAAAATTGAAAAATCCAATAATCTAAAATAGAATAAATCCAAAAATTAAAACAAGTTTCACTTCTGTCGTGTGGCATTCCACCCACACTTTTTTTTTAAATATTAGCCTATATTTTTCGGTAATGTGTCCCGGTTTATTTTATTTATTTTTTACAATGTGGTCACCCTGGCCAATGGTGAAAGAAGTCCCGAATTTCAGGATAAAATACAACTCTCTCGTCTATTATAAGTACAGGTAAAGAAAGTAAAGACAATTACACCTAACATACACAATATAGTCTAATGGCCGCGAGATAATCGAATGAGCAATTAAAAATTTCCGCTCGTTTTCTTACCATACCACAAACTCTTCATTATATTTCTATATCCCGGTTTAAAAGAATGCAGCATCAATGCACTGTCGGTTGAGTTCATTACCTAAGAGGATGGTGTCATTATTGACGTAAGATGGAGGATTTGTAAAGTGACGTCATGATGAAGGCCGTCTCGGAGTTAGTGCACTTATCCCAGCAAGTGTAGCGTTATCAAGCTGTCATTTTAAATTTCTTCTTGAAGAGAAGTACAATAGAGCTGTTTTAATAGCAGAGATATGAATCTTCTGAACGAAACATGATAGCAATATTAGGCTGCTCTCTTTATAACCCAGTGACACGAATTGGAAGTCTTGAATTCGATATTGTGAAAAGCTGTCTGATATAGATGTTTTGCACAGTGGCGGCTCTAGCAGGAAAGGTTACCAAAACATGCACACATCGTCCAGTTGATCTGTGATCGATTAAAGAGTTAGAAAGATCCCCATATATGGACTGATTTTCCTGAGTGAAGCATGGAGAAGACCTGTAAGTTAGTAGTTCGGATTTTATGGAAAGTTGTAGCTCCCGACTACTATAATAAGAACGTTTAAGCATTCATGGCCGAGTGCACCAACCTCGGTATTCAGAATACCGCGGTAAAGTTGCTTAGTTTACCCCGGTAATGTCATACTTTCGTTGCACCGTGCTCGGTTTCGACTTTTATCGCGGTAAGATGCAAACCGGCCGTGAAGGAGCTGTAAAGTGAGAAAACCGCTGTTTTCTTTCCAAGATGGAGATCAGCGTAATGTATCATATTTACGATATCAAGGCCAAAAGCTAATTGAACATAAAGAATAATGAGAGACAGGTGGGGTCTATTTGAAGAATGAACGATGGTGCATATCTTTGCATATACTGTGCTGTAACATCGATTGAAATGACTTTTCTTTCTTACCTCAACCAAACCAGGTCCATCGAGTAGGCTAGTGGGCGTAACCACGATTATTACGATTAGTACAGTATTTATGGTGTTTGAAATCAGTTTGAATTCAGAGGACATATATATGCAATATAATATTCCATTTTATCCTTATAAACTTTTATTACTGAACAAAAAGGCAAGAAATAAATGAAATATGGAAAACCAGTGGTCCTAGGCCAAATTTAAGTGAATGGCTGCATGCATCACGATATAGCCTGTGTATCGGCATATAGGGTATATAAATCAATTTATCATACCTGCCCGTACACGAACATAATTATAACAGCCCTTTCATGGCTATGCACATGATTTTGCACCTAACATTTCTACTAGTCGTACGGGAATAAAAGCGAGGCTATGTCGAACTCAGAGGAGAGATTTCGTGGTGTTGCTTTGCCTTGGATTGCAAATTATTCTTTAAAACATCAATATTATTTTATTTAAATGTACAAACAGGTGGGATCTATTTGAAGAATGAACGATGCTACATATCTTTGCAAATTCTGTGCTGTAACATCGATTGAAATGAGCTTCCTTTCTCACCTCAACCAGAGCGAAAGCAACTCATTTCACGTTTGGTACAGTATCTATGGTGCTTGGATTCGAAGTATGAATTCAGGAGACATATATACGCAATATAATATTCCCTTTTATCCTTATGAACATCTTTTTATTGAATAATAAGGCATCAAATACATTGAATTTGGAAAAAATTTGGCCTACTAGCGAGCCACCGTGACTGGCAGACGTGCAGAGAGAGAGAGAGAGAGAGAACCTAGCGGCCATGGAAGAAACCAATGGAAAAATGGATTCGGAGCAGAGTAACAGCAATATTTCCAAGCATTAGCAAACCGCGGTATTTTCGCAATGGTGCACAGAGATTTTGAGAATACGCCGGTATTACGTTTACCGCGGTAACGAAACGGCTGAGAAAACCGGAGAATGGTGCACTCGGCCATCAGTATATATGTGTATATCCCCCTCACTCGTTCTCTTCAGGAGCATCATCTAGCCACCTTCCAGCCATGTGATATCTTGACAATCGCACACTCACATAGAAATACAAAATAATAATAATAATAATAATAATAATAATAACAATAATAATAATAATAATAAAAACATGTCAAATTGGCCGGCTACGGCATTTTAACTAGGCCACCTCGCTCAGTTTAACGGTCTCGTTTGATAAGCATATGTAAAGGAAGTGTTATTTGTCAAAGCTAACTGTATTTCATCTTCCATAGCCATATAATTATGAACACTTTAAAACAATATGTTGTCATGATAACTGATTTGCATTTTATAAATTCTTTCTAATATATTACCATAAAATATGCACTAAATTGGGCTTTACTGTGGTACCGGTCAACCGATTTGATCCAATATCAAAAGACTTCTTCCCATGTACGTTATAAATGCGTGTACCAAGTTTCATGAAAATCCGATAAAGCGCATTTGAGTTATCGCGCGTACAGACGGACAGACATTTTCCCGTCCCCCACACAAGCTTATAAAGTACGGTATCATTCTGGCACTTAACAAGATAATTCAGTAGTAGAAAAAGTAAACCAGGGAAACCCGGCCATAAGTCATAAAAATAATTATTTTCTGATTTGAATGAATTCAACTTCACCATAAAATTGTGCGCCTTCTAAAAAAAGAAATTAATCTCTAGCCCAAAATATGATCTTTTGTGACCTTTGAAACTTTATCGATCAAGATGTATAATTTATGGCTATTGGTCACCAAAGATATTGAACTTTACCATGTTTTAAACATCAGTTTCACAATACTGTATAACCATGCTCAGAGTCTATACGATAACAGCGTAGCAAGTGTTTCTGTTGCCCGCATTTAATTTTTTTTCCCACGAAAAGGAACAAATAAACATTAGGGACCGTGTTAATTTCCATTGCGCTTTATGGATGGATTTCTAAAAGTGGAAACGTCTTTTCAAACTGAAGATATTGTAAGCAATGTAGTCTGTATGTTTGTTGTGTCTACACTGCACGATCACTTCCGGAAAATGAGTCCAAGGATATATTTTTGTATTAATTTGATCGCGACAGTTTTCTTACGCCTCAGTAAGTCGTATAGCGTCAATAATGTAAGAGTTCCACTAGGATTCCTAAGTATATTAAAATATTCAACGATGGGACATCTCATATATCCTATATTGTTATCTAAGTCTATAGTTAGTGCTAAACAAAAATAAAGTTTAGCCCGCATTAGAGTCATTTAATATTGTATTCGTTTGTTGGCACATTTAAACCGATTAATCTCTTAAGCCTGTCGAGCTGAATTGGTGAGTGTAATATTGACGGTGTTGCTGTTGGCACTGGACATAGTTATGATGGTATTGGAAGCAGCGATAGTCAAAGTCTGGTACCTCATGTTAACAGCATAAGCCTGAATGATGGCATTGTTCTTGTGCTATTATCTATGCTACATGATTTCATGATATTGTCCTCTGGAGCCCACTGAATACCACCGATGTGGTCCCCCATGTCCCGGTCAGCGATAAATAACCTCCCGAGGGAAGATAACAGCAACTCTTTGGTCTTGTTAGCGGGGTAAATACCAATAAAATGGGATTTTTTAAATCCCCACTGTGATCTGGAAAAGCCTGATTGCATCAATAAAGTGTAGCGGTACGTGTATTGCAGTTTTGTTACACATGCACCTAGTGCTTCAGACAAAATAAATTGTACTTTCAATCGGTTTGTGTAGAATAATGCTAGGAAAGCCGTGACGTTTATTGTTGTTACTTTAATTAGAAACATAATGACATGAGTGGTATTCAGGTATCATAAGTAACCCTATAGGACCTGAAATCTTTTTCTTACGTTCTAGATTAATAGCATATTCGTAAGCTTAGGTAAAGTGAGATTACTAATTAAAACAGTTCTTCCAAATGACGTGTGGCATTTAGCATTTTTCTTTATATATTTTGTACTGTTTGTGTTAAGGTCACTTTATTTTGTTTCATTGAGTGTCAAAATGGTACATTATGAGATTTTGTGGGGGACGGAAAACGTCTGTCCGTGTGCCTGTACGCGCGATAGCTCAAATAGGCCTACGCTTTATCGGATTTTAATGAAACTTGGTATACGCGTTTATAACGTCCATGGAAAGAAGCCTATTGATATTGGACCAAGTCGGTTGACCGGTACCGGAGTAATGCCCAATTTAGTTCTTATTTTAAGGTAATATATTAGAAATAATTTATCAAATGCTTTGGAAGTTGCAATACAGTTAGCTATGACAAATAACACTACCCACGTCTTTCTTCACATATGCTTATCAAACTAGACCTTTATTTTTATTTTCTTTATATTTCTTTTAGAACCGAGCCACGGATATATCCTGTGGGCTATCGGTCAGAAAGAAAATTATATCCCTTTGCAGTACAGCCAGCTCCGCCTGTTAAGAACGACTAGACTATGTGCAATACTCAGTCGTGCCGCAGAATCGAGGAGTACAGCGAGCTCCGCCTGCTAAGAACGACTAGACTACGCGCAGTACTCAACTGTCGGAGAAATTGCCGCATAACCGAGGAGTGTATGAAGTTTCGAAAAGGTTTGACATTATTTCTTTAAAGCTGATACCTACTTGAAGCAATCTCCAAACATATTAGTATCTGTCATTTTTCCTTCTGTGCTAAGGATATTTTTCATGAAAAACGTACAGTTTCATCTTTCGTTAAAGCTTTAGAAACTAAAATAACAATCTATCATACCTTACTTATAAGACCCATACCATGCAGGAAAACAGCTAAATTACGCATGCAAATATGCACTAAAACCTCAGCAAGAATAGTTAAACACTTAAATATTTTAAAAAAGAAATAACATCACTATGGAATGCTTTAAATGAATTTTACAGGAGAAATTCACTTTGAATTATACCTTCACCTTTCAAAACGTTATAAAAAGGAAAATAAAAAATATTAATATTATTACACACGAGTAATACAGTGTAGAAGGCAGTGTTCACAGTTAGCTTTGGAACTGCATAATCGAATCTGAGATAGTTTTCCCAGGCAGCGCTTTCTAATCGGGGAATGTACTCTAAAGCCGGAATTTTAGCTGTTTCATTAATTATTAATGGCTTAATTTTCGAATGATTCGCGTGCAAGTGTTAATAAATATAATGCTTTAATAATTATTATACTCCTAAATTTTAATTTTTCAATTAATTATCGTGGGCGAAGCCGCGGGCACCTGCTAGTAATTCACAATTCATTACATAAAACTATACACTTAAAATAGTAGATAGTAAAAATTATAATACAGTTAACTCTAAGGCGTGTTATTTTTATCTTATTTAATCTCGTATTTTAATTTCCTGATAGTCTTCAGGTGTTGTTTATAGCTTATTAGTGGTATATAGGCGGATGTTTCTCAACACATTAATAATTATAACACTGGAAAAATGAAACTGATCAATTACAATACTTTTATGTTCGAAATGCAGTTAGATGTTTCACGAGGCAAGGATAATCTTCTGTTTTTGTCAGTCATTCTCTTGCTCCTGTCGTTTTGTTTTTATACGACTAATGTATGAATTCTACACATCTCTGGGAAGGAAATTACAAAAATATAATTTTATGCTGTATGTTTGCGTGATAATCTTGACCACAAATGAAACAATTGCTATGGATTATAAGAACTCTATTGTAGTCTCCGAGGCATTACTTTTTTGTAGTGGGAGCTGATGTGCGCGAGTCAAACACATTAAGGTCGTATGTTGTTCGAAAATAAAAATCCGTTGCATGCCTTAGATCTGTGGTCTTCAACCCACGGCCCTTGGCTTAATTTTTGGCAGCCCGAAAACAAATACTAATTTTAACTGCAATGACAATATTGGCAAATTAGTGACAAATAAAGAGTATCAGATCTCACATTAAATTCAAGAATGTTACTGTGCTTTTTGTTATTCATTAACATTGCAAAGTGGAAGGCAAAATAAAATCTTATGTGAAAGTCACATAACTTCCTCTGCCCAAATATAAGTTAGCAGTATTCACATATCCTTGTACAGAATGGCAAGACACAATTTTACGCTAATTGTGTTGTAAATATAACAGTCACTTTTTTTTTAGTTTGTCCATAGCCTGTGTTTTTAGTCGCAACATTCAAATGAGGTATTATAAGCTTGATTCATTTTTATTGCGTATGTTTTGTGCTGCCCACACCGTTTTATGATAAAAGAACATTTCGTAATACGCAAACAATTTATACTACGATATTTGAAAAAAACTCTTTGATGTAGGTAACAAGAAAATATTTTCACTGTACTTAGCATGAAGGGTTAGGTTGTGGCAAGTAATTCGTGGTCACATTTAGTGATGCAACATTGAAGAGGGGCACGTTCTGCTGGATGACACTTTTATGAGGGCGAGTTAATTCCCATACGGTCGGACGGCTTTACTCTCCACATCGTTGTTAATATTCTAGTCTGCTTATTCTGTCATTCATCACACTTAGAGGGATCTGATGCTCTCACTTCAATACGATACTTTAAATGGGTTCCTAGAACATGATGTTGGTATTTTTGTACTTTTTAGATTTTCTGTAATGTAAGTAAGGTTAAAATTAAAATTAGACATTATGAATTATCACACCATATTGTATAGAGTTCATAGGCCTACACTTAGGCCAAAGAAAATCGTGATTCGCTTGTTTTGTTTCGCCTTCCTGGGAGGAGCCCGCCAATACTTACGCTTTGGATAGTGTGGACATTATAGCAACTTTGCAACTTTCCATCAGCCAATTACTACGATTAAACAGTTTCAGATAAAAGTTGTTTGTCTCATACAAGCAGTTTTGGACAAAGAAAAAAATATTGCAAAAAAAAGATATTTGTGTAAAGAGGTAATATGATTTAAAAAAAAAAGGCATAGACCTTCTTGTGCTACATCCTCGGAATCTTACAACTCATATCTAATTAGGCTTTTGGATATGCCTACATTTTAACAATGTTTTTGTAAGTTTGTCATCAGTAAATAATAGGAATAATGCCTACATTTTAACAATGTTTTTGTATGTTTGTCATAAGTAAATAATAGGAAATAACATTTGGAAATTTATAACACATAATACCAGTGCATACATACACGCTTGCATAGCCGATTTTGAAAAAAAATCGAAAGTCTAGTTTGTTAATATTTAAAAAAAATTATACCGGCCAAAGATAATAACTGGATGAAGTATCTTTGGTGACATAGGGAAGACATTTCACTTAAACAGAGCAGCAAATGAACATTAGCAGAAACGCGTCTGAGATATTCATAACTAGCATGTATAATTATTTCAAAAATAAAAAATTAAGAGCATAATAGTTAAATCATTATATTTATTAACACCTAAATCACGTGGACTACATACCACGATTAGATAGCGTCGCCTGGTAAAAGCGACCTCAGATTCGAGTTCCTTGGCCCAGAATACCCCTGTATAGTGAGTTTCGTCCAAATAAAACAATGTTTGACCATATTTAGGGCTTACAACATTCAAGCGATCGCGAAAGTTTTATTTCCAAGGTATGACAAAAATAGCCAAAGCCAACTGAAATATGTAACTGAAAGATGATGCTTCGAAAACGCAACAAAAAAAGCACGTTTTTTTTCCCGTTTTTCACTCATAACTCACGAACGAAAGCGAAAATTAAAATTCCGGCTTCGAGGTGCATTTTCCGACCCTTCAGTCCACCTATGTTTAAAATTTCAGATCTCTGCGTTGAGTAGATTTCGCTGGGCATCGCGGATAGACAGACAGACAGACAGACAGACAGACACTTCCTTTTTTATTAATATAGATGATAAGTTTTTAAGAATTCCAGTAACATGTTGACTTTCAGAATGGCCCATGTTTCCGAACAGGCTCCCATATGTCCAATCTAGATTCCAAAATTCTTTCCGGATTTACTCCAAAGAAAATCGTGACCAACAGTCCCTTTCTGTGTTTGATGTTAAAATTTATGGTTATATGCTTCAGACATATTAACTTATAAGTTATTCCTGAAATTTCAATTTTCCGATTCGAGCTACGTAACAAGAAGTGCTATGAGCAATTGTATTCTTAGATGAATGTTTAGTTTTATTATACTCATCTAAGTGAATGTCGATGAATTCAGCCTAAGCCTATTCGGATATAAAACAAAATACAAATTGGGATTGTTTCAGGAGATTTGATTTGGATGTGGGAGGTGATAGCACCATGCTGATATTTTTTTATATATAGAAAATCTGTTTGATTGTTTATAAGTTATATGAGATTTTTTAAACATATTTGTCCTTTATCATATGATTGAGCCTATATGTGAAATAGTGACTATCAGATACGCAGACAAATGAGACAGTAATAACGAAAATGCCTTTAAACTCGATAAATGCTTGTTTACTTATGACTGAAAGGTTGTTATTATTTTTCTAACCTGTAGAAGAAATTTCCTCAGTATAATAGTGTTTTTATAATGTGTGTTTTAGTATAAGTTAAATAAGAAGGTTGTTTAATTACATTTTTTAGGAAGAATGGAAGACTGGTGAATTTTCTAATTGGTGGATGCACTGTTATTTGAGTGTTATGTGGAATAATAATAATAATAATGATAATAGCGTAATTCAATAAAATAAGTATTTATTTATTTTTTATAATGCTTTCTCTTCCTTGCAGGTATGTTTTTGGAACGTTTTACTCTTGTGTTCTTACCGGTACAACTGTAAGTAGCCTAAATGATTTTCTACCTGTAAATTATATTTCGTATATTTTTATACAAATAATGAGATACAGAGCCAATATAAAATATTTACGGATATGTAATACTTTTCGTACCATCAGTGTGACCAATTTACTTAATTATAGGCCTAAGCTTATTCTATCGATTCATTATTCAGAAACAAGATCATAATACTCTGTAGTAAAAGTAATTAATGTAGTATGTGCTGTTCACAATTGCTGCTTCATGTCAGATTTGATTATATCATCCCAGTTTCTTTCTTTCTTTCTTTCTTTCTTACTTACTTTCTTTATTTCTTCTTAAGCAGAGTGAAGTTCTTTCCATAGGAACAGTCAAACCTTTTCTCTTTTGATTTAACAGTAATCTACTCTAATTATAACTGAATTACCAGTACAGTGTGAACCAAAGATTAAGCCACGGACATGTAACGTCCATAGCGTGCGGCTGTTACCGGTCATAAGGCAACTGATCTCCTGAAAATTGTTAACTCTCGCTGCAACTTCCATCTCGTGTCGAAGATTCAAATAAAATAATATCCAAATTAAAAGTACGCCTTTCTTAAAAGGCATTTTTGAAATGGCCTTTTTTCAGACATATCTGTTAATGACGTGCCATATTCTGGAACATTCTCTGAAGGTCTACTTCAAAAATTGAAATATTTTCAGATGGGCCCACAACTTTATGCCCTCATGCATGAAATTATCTTAATTACTAAAATTTACAATCTGCCTTAACATTGCATAAAATTTACATTATATTATACATAGGTTTAAAAACTAAACATTAGCTTATGCGTAAAACAATTAAAAATCCTTGTTGGTCCCTCGTTATTCACTCTAGGGAATGCATTTCGGTAAAGTTATACCATCATCAGCCCTTAAGATGCAGTTTAGGCCTTCATAGTTGCACTTAACATTGCTGAGAGTGTACTTTATTTAGCACACCCTGGAGCTTCCTTATGGGGATTACTTAATTTACCGATTATAATGAGCCTCAACACGTTTGTTATAAACTATTAGCTTAAAAGGCCCGGCGTCGCCCGGGTTTTGTATTTTGTAATATGAAATAACTTATGGAGGACTTTCGATGTTGAAACTCTAGGTCCTTATATAATATGTATGTAGATTGAATGTTATTGATATGTTCCGCCTATATACCACTATATATTACAACACTCAGCTGAAGTCTACATGAGGTAAGGAGCAATTAATTAACAACACGTGTTATTGAATTTGATTTTTGTTGTGTTCTTCTAAACGTATTTTTATTGTATTAGATTTAGTCTATCACATAATTATACACAGACATCTGTGTGATATTTTAAAACAATTGACAAGTATTAGAATATTTTATCAGTTTAAATTTCATATATGTTAATTTTAATTCATATTTTAAATATTGTGACAAGGTTAACTTCATAATTTTATTACTAATTATTGTAAATAGCTAATTTGACAACACATTGAGCTCAATGTTATTTTAATATTTTACATGATACGTGTACTTTGTGATGTGTGTAATAAAATGTCTAATCAGATTTTTGGTATGGATCTAAGTTTTTTTAAATTAATATTTTACATAAAAATATATTAATTTATTATGAACTTTTTATTTCTCTGGGTAAAATATTTTTTAAAAACAAAAAGTATAAATAATATTAAAAATCAGAATCATTGGATCTATTAAGCAAGCATCATAGAATCTCACATAAAAAATTCAGATCCATTTTTTAATATCTGTCAGAGGATATAGATTTCAATTTTGATTAAAAAACAATTAATTTAATTATATCTCAAAAACAAATTGAGATATCAAAATGAAATTTGAAACATCAACATTTGTTAATGTTTAAATTAAGTGTACAAAATTTCAAGTTTCTAGTCCAAATAGTTGAGAAAATCACTCTCAACATTTCGGAATAGAATAAACTTGAACTATCAGATCACACGCGCCTGAGAACCTCATCTAGGCTACACGCAGTACACGTATGTCGGAGAAGTTTTCGATTAATGGCGATCTAGGCGCTGTCGTTAAGAAATTTTCCTTCGTATCTGTTAGCTCAATTTTAGGTAGATTTCGATTGCAATTGATACGATGTCATGACTTTCGAAAAATTCTTTCATATCTTTACGTTTCATGCCTCTCTAAATACGAAACCACCGCCCGTTAAAAAAAAAGTTGTGATATGTATATATATTTATATAACTTATACAGTACCTAGGTATATATATATATCTTTACACGCTAGCGGCCGTAATTTTAAAGATATTTGAACCAAATTGTATTATGTTATTTCTAGGCCCAATAGTTCGGACAAGTTCGTTAATGAGCGAAATTGGCCCAAGGGGAGGGTCGGGGAGGGGGTTGAATTTTTTAAAAATTTATATCTCGGCCCCTATGAAGTTTAGAGGGGAACTTTGTTTGAATAAATTAGAGTACTCCCTATGGAGTTCACAGTGACACCAACGATTCGGGGGTTTGGGTGGTACGAGTGGGAGTGGTTGGTGGGGGGGATGGAAATTCGAAATTTTTGAAACCACATCTTATGGAGTATCGTTGAAAAGCTCTTGATGAGTACTCTACAAATCAATAACTGGTTTCTAGATAGCTCTCATATAAGGCGAGATTTAGCACTTCGAACTCTCTCTCAGCCTGTAGGCCTGCCTAAAGGGATTTTTTTGTTTGTTTTGTTATGAAAACATGTGATAGCGGAAATCTCAAACTTCTTTTGTCACACTTAAATTTTTTTATGTAAACAATTGACAGCAGAACTCTCTAACTTTGCCTCATTTCCGACTTTTCCCGTGGATTTTCAAAAACAATTTCTTCCATACAAACCTTGTCCTGACAATTACGAACACAACAAAAAAATAATCAACCAAATCGGTCGAGCCGTTCTCAAGTGATGCGGCAACATACATTTTGGAAATTCATTTTTATTAATATAGATGTCATAGATGTTGTCCTAAGTTGTTAATTTATCGTCCGCGACACTGTAAGATGATTCGCTACTTACCTACGCCTTTCATGAGAGGAAAGACAGCGGTACCGATATGCTCTCTCCTGCTGCACCCCGCATCGTCTGTGCGTATTATTTAAGCAAATAATCTTTGGGGTGTATGTCACATACGATTTTTTGTGTTTGTTAAATGTATTATGTGATACCTAGTAATGGGTTTGGCATTGTGGGGGGTTGGATATGGAAACTCAATGGCTTAGAAGGAATTTTAAGAAAAGACGATGTCCTCTGTGTCGAATTAAGGAAGACGCTGAACAAAGTTATTAATCCACCAATAACAATTCCTATATGAGCTACAAAAGAATAAGCAATTAATGCCTTTAAATCAGTTAGTCGTAAACAAATTAAACTAACTAATACACCAAGCGCCCTTATATTTATTTTCATTAGGGCCTATATGTTAGTAAATCGACAATTTCTATTCACCTCCCAAACTAATAATTCAGTTGAATGATTTCAAAATATCCCTCCAGCCAGACATAGTTATTCTGAATTACCAACAATAACAAATTATCTAATATGGCAGGTTAATATAAAACCCATTAATTGTAAAATGTCCGGATCCTGAAACGATCAGACAAACATTTTTTAATAAAAATTCCTAGGAATTAGCGTTGAAATAGCATAAGAAATTAACAACGACGAAGAATATGTAAACCTGAAGGAAATGGGGAACTTTTTATACATTGCTAAAAGAAAAATCCCTTTAGGCAGGCCTACAGGCGGAGGTAGATTTCGAAGTGCTTTTGGTTTAATTTATTGTCGCTGCATAGCACTCTTCTTCTTTAGCCTTGGCATGGTAAACCTACAGTAATAAGAACTGAATTCGGAAAAGAGGAAGAGCCTACAATCATTTGTTTTGACAACAAGAATAGGATATAATATTCTGGGAGGCCGTGCGCAAGATCAGCAATGAATAAAATTAGCAAAGCCGCTAAACAAGACAAAATTATGATATTATAATAATTCTTTTAAGTGTTATTATTTTCAAACATTAAAATCTCGCGTCATATGAGAGCTATCAAGAAACTATTTATTGATTTGTAGAGTACTCATCAAGAGCTTTTCAACGATACCCCACAAGACGTGGTTTCAAAAGTTTCGAATTTTCATCCCCCACCCCCACCTCCACCCCCACCCTCACTCGAACCCCCGAATCGTTGGTGTCACTGTAAACTCCATAGGGAGTACTCTAATTTATTCAAACAAAGTTTCCCTCTATACTTCATAGGGGCCGAGATATAAAGTTTTCAAAATTTCAACCCCCTCCCCCGACCACCCCCTTGGGCCAATTTTGCCCATTAACGAACTTGTCCGAACTATTGGGCCTAGAAATAACATAATAAAATTTGGTTCAAATATCTTCAAAATTACGGCCGCTATCGTGTAAAGATATATATATATATATATAAATATATATATATATATAAATATCACAAAATTTTTTTTTGAACGGGCGGTGGTTTCGTACTTAGGGGAGCATGAAACGTTAAGATATGAAAGAATTTTTCGAAAATCATAAAGTGGTATCCATTGCAATAGGTAGATTTTTCTTCGAAAATCTACCTAAAAAATGGGAAAAAATCGAATACAAGAATTAGGTGAATAAGTGTTGTCGATCCTTATGCTTATATATATATATATATATATATATATATATATATATGCTTATATATATATATGCTTATATATATATATATATATATATATATATATATATATATATATATATATAACTAAGGCACACACAGCAAGACATTGGTGCCATAATTTCTAAGTTCTTAAGATTTCAAGGGCTTTATATTAATATTAGTTTGTAATGGTAGGAGGTACACCCTATGGTGAAAATCTTTGTAACAGAAAGGGTGTAAAAATGTATGACACAAGAATAAATTAGATTACATTGTACTCGTATGATACCTAATAGAATTGGGGAATTCATAGATTGATTGCTTTGGTTAGATCGAAATTAATATAGAAAATCTAATATAAAATTGAATCCAAGGAAAGAGACTGAGCAGTGACTTGCTTCTAAAGAATGTAAGGCTGCTGTGGAATGGAATGACAGCTGTTGTTGAGAGTGAGAGTTGTAGCAGCGGAGGAACGCTATTTATATTGTGATGCTGGGATTGCTCCAGCTCTTAAGCAGCCTTGCCATATGATACATACTTGGCGATTTATATAATAATTATAATTGTTTCCTCCTTATGGGGTACTACTATAGCCTACTGTTAACGAGAATAAATATTTTTTTAATGAAGACTGTCAGAAATACCTTTTCAGTCTAATATAACTTGAAAACTCCATATTTTTCTGAGCAGTGTTTAAACCATAACTAAATACTTAGGCTTTTCCCTTTCTTTTGAGGAAAAGAGGGAGCTTTAATTTCTTGATTTGACGTACGGATTTCGTTAAAGATTCTTCGGGACATTTAATTATTCTCTTTCCTTATGTGTCGACTTGTTAAGATATGATACAGTATTTCCCGATAAGCACCTATATAATAAGAAACGAGAATAATTTTTTTTAACGAAGACTGTCAGAAATGCCTTTTCAGTCCAATATAACTTGAAAACTCCACTTTTTCCTGATCAGTGTTTAAACCATGACTGAATACTTAGGCTTTTCCCTTTCTTTTGAGGAAAAGAGGGAACTTTAATGTCTTGATTTGACGTACGGATTTCGTTAAAATTAATCTGGACATTTAATTTTTTTCTTTCCTTATGTGTCGACTTCTTAAGAAATATGATACAGTAGCGTAGTGGTTGAGGCGCTGCGCTACAAACCGGAAGGTCGCGGGTTCGATTCCCGATGAGGTCGTTGAGATTTTTCAATTGGCCTAATCCTTCTGGTGGCACTATGGCCCTGGGGTCGACTCAGCCTCTAACAGAAATGAGTACCAGGAGCAATCCTGGGGGTAAAGGCGGCCGGTGCGTAAGGCTGGCAACCTTACCACCTTCATGTGCCGATGTCTAAAAATCTGGGAGCCTCAACCTTCTGGAACCCTCTGGGCCTTCATGGCCTGTAATAGGGAATACTTTACTTTTACTTTACTTTACTTTTATTTCCCTATAAGAATCTATATAATAAGAGGAAGTGTTTGTTTGTGTGCTATGCCCAGCCAAATCTAGGGCAGGCAGGCAGGCAGAGATCTGAAAATTTTAACACAGATAGACTGAAGGGTTCCGAATGCACCTCGAAACCAGATTTTATTTTCGCATTCTTTCTCGAGTTATGAGCGAGAACTAACATATATATTTTTTTTCTATCGAAGCTTCATCTTTCGTTATTACATTCCACTTGAGAAATTAATTCTAGGTGGCTTTGCTCTCCTGCCATAGAAACGGGGAATTAAAGACCATCGCTGAAATGGATTTTTCAATATAACGTATGGAATTAAGGACCATTTTGATTTTGTTACCCCGCTGTGCTTGATTCATTTGTTTGTAAATTATGACACGCAGAGATTTTTTTTTTTACATAGGTGAATGGAAGGAGGATCATGAATTTAAGCCTAAATGGGAAAACACTGATCCATTCGGACGGAACTCGCTATGCTGTTTTTTGGGGAGGGGTCAGGGAATTCGAATATGAGGACTTGTTTTATTCCAGAGCGGCGTTTTCTAATCGTGAAATACACTTCGAAGTCGGATTTGTAGCTTTTTCATATTAAGCGTTTTAATACGTAATTTAGAAATACTAACACTTGATACCTTTGTACAGTAATTATATAAACTACAATTTATTTAGCCTGCATTTTCAAATTTATAAATTTTTATATTTCCTTGCTAATTTAACGACCCTGGATCGCTGCAATTTGGGTCATTTTGTATTTTTCTACTTTTTAGTACACCACTAAAATAATTGCATGTAAGAATATTATAGGAGAAAAATTCCTCCGGCACTGGGATTTGAACCCAGGACCTTTGGCTATTCGCGCCAATGCTCTACCAACTGAGCTAAGCCGGAGCTCAACTCCCAGCACCAGATGGAACTTCTCTCCTATGACTGATTGCCCTAATGGTCTACCTCACAGACAGACAAGTTATGTCATATGCAGTACTGTGAGGCACACTAAGTAGTGATTTTTGTGACCGGGCTCCCACTGTTATTGTACAGTTAACATTCAAGATAGATATATAAGCATTCATGAGCCACAGATTATTGTCTCTGTTGGACACTACATGAGAATATTATCTGGTGCTGGGAGTTGAGCTCCGGCTTAGCTCAGTTGGTAGAGCATTGGCGCGAATAGCCAAAGGTCCTGGGTTCAAATCCCAGTGCCGGAGGAATTTTTCTCCTATAATATTCTCATGTAGTGTCCAACAGAGACAATAATCTGTGGCTCATGAATGCTTATATATCTAATTGCATGTAATTTCGGCAATGTTTAAGGAATGGAAAAATAGAGTGGCATGAAATATAGGCTGTTGGCTAATTGTTATAAGCAGCTTAATAGTACGCTAATGTGAGATTGGATGTAGATTTTTTTCAGTTGTATCTGAAGAGTTCGTAAGTAGTTGAAGGATACGGTTCCATAACAGGCCTGAAGAATTTGATATTTCACGGCATGCTTCGAAGATATACTGAGTGGTAGCTTTGAGAAACAGAAATAGCCTACAAGGATTTACCATCGGCCGTTGTTCCAGTGAACCATTGGAAGTAGACAAACACAAATGTGCGGTAGACGCTACCACACAAATCACTTTGAGTAGTCCACATCAGGAACTGTGGCGATGTCGTGACCTATTGTAATTTGCAGCGAGACAACATTGTGCTATGAGGGCGTCTTCCACAAATTCAACGTACAGAGAAACCTACTCCTGGTTCTCTTAGTGGTAAATTAACTCCCCAAATGCATCGACCTGTTTTAATATATTTAATACACTGATGTTATATAGTTCTCCACGTTGTATCCTCAAATAAGTAAATGAAATAAGACCAGGGGTATTGCTTAATAGCTTACAATAATTAATTATATTATTACAATGAACTAATTTACACAATATTGTAAAATATTAAAATCAGGCCTGATATTCGCAAGCTTATATTGGTAAAACGACTGCATTGGTAACTATACTGCACAGCCAAGGATCTCATTTTAACATTTTAAAGTTAAACCTAACTTACGAATTTTTAAACTTATTTAATTATTTTAATAAAAAGTGTATAAAATATCCAGTTGTTTTACCAATGTAAGCTTGCAAATCTCAGGCCTGATTTTAATACTTAACAATATTGTGTAAATTTCTTCATTGTATTACTATATTGAATTATTGTAAGCTATTATGCAAAAGTTCTGTTTTTATTTTATTTAATTATTCGAGGGTATAAGGTGGTGAACTATAATATTATACTATCAGTGTACTAGATATCCCTCAAAGGAGACAATCAAACTTATTGACAATATATTTACTTTTTTCTTTGAACATTACATTGGCAATGGATAAATGGAAATGTTTAAGTGGAGCTGATTACTGTCGTGTTAACATGCCGTTTTATTTTATTTAAAAAAAAAAATCTATGTTACATAATTTCCAGCGTAACGTTAGCGAGAAATAGACATACACCCGTCATTTGAATATAATAAAATACATTGTCGTGTTTTGTGTAACCAGATAATGGATTGTACTGCACTCTTCGCTTCTGGCTTTGGACCCAGTTCGATTCCCCGGAGCGAAGCTATTTAATGCTAACCGGACAAAACATTTTGATGTAATTAATATGTACCGCCATTTGTAATGAATATTGTACTGCTTTCACATCATCGCAATTCCTGGCATTAACTGTCCACAACGCAGCATTGCTCTCGGGCAGTTTGACTTCATTACATGTTTTGACTATTTCACAGGGTGATAGAAACTGCACATATAAATTACAATAAGGAGAATGCATTATTTGTCCGATGCAAATGACATGAGTCGATTGAAATGCATGATCTTTCCACAATGTTAGAAATCCTGACGAATCGTTCTATGATTTTACGGTCGCTCTCTCCCCTCTCTGTCTTTCCCCCTCTTCCGTTATTGTGTGTTTCCTTTCAGTAAACTGAAAGCAAAATCCACGAAAGCGTTGTATTATGTGAAATCGACGAGTGTTCAGTTACTCTATTCCTTCAGATAGGCTATTCCAGTACTCTTATGTTTTGGTTGTGGCTACAGGATCCACATAACACATAATAAATTCTACATACATATAAATAAACATAAGTAAGCTAAATGCTCCATTTCCTTAATTGTTTTCTTGGTACTGATGAAAAAGTAATTATTATTAGAGAGGGATCAATTTTTATTTAATTTTGTATACTTTTTATGGGGATCTTTGACCTGAAAATCAATTTTTGGTGAAAATTAGAATTCAAGTGGTGTTAGAATTCATTTAAAGTACGAGGGTTGGGTGTTTAATAGTGGCAATACATCTATAAATCGAAGTGAATTACAATAAGTTCAAATCGCTTTTGTTGGATGTTGGTTGGATATGCAGCATACTTCAGAGCAAATAGGAGCCTTCTATAACTACGAACGTCTTTACAGTAACCAGAAGAAATTAAGCCGGCTCTATCAACCGGTCTAAAATGAATTTTGAATCTGACAGAAAGCCAACGATTAAAAAAATAATTAAATGACTTAAAATTATTCTTAATTCACAATCATTCCACACCGAAAAGGAGCAAGATTGTTCAAAGCCTGTCACTTGTTCTTCACTTCCTTCCGGCGGAGGTTCAATCACGCGTTACAACCAATCATTCATTATGATGAGTAATTTTAAAAATCAATATTTAAACAGTTCATTATGTTATTGCTTATCATTGTGAATGAATAATAATTTTAAGGCATTGAATTATTTTTAATCATTGACTTTCTGTCAGGTCCAAAATTCAATTTAGACCGGTTGATAGAGCCAGGTCAATTTCTTCTGGTTACTGTAGTGATAGAAGGCTCCTATTTGCTCTGAAGTATGTTGGATATCCAACGAAGATCTTACTAATTCACTTTGATTTTATAGGTGTGTTGCCACTATTAAAATCCCAACCCTCGTAGATATCGTTTACACCAAAATGAGGTCCCGATGGATTCATACTTTACAGTGGTAGACCTAAATACATCGTTTCCTTATGAAAACACCTAAGTCAGGTTGTAATATGCTTGCGTTCCGCAGGCAATAATTGCAGTTTTTCCTTCAGAAACAACATAAATAAAAAAATTCAACGGTTGTTTTCCCCTACAAAAGTCAATGAATAGCTTCCACTAATTTTGACAGTGCAAGGGCGGTGAGTGACTTGTGCTTTAGTAACGGTCCTGTACATGTACAAGAAAGAAAGAGAGAGAAAAAAAAGTGCTTTTTTGCAGATCGGGAAGTTTTTAGAAACATTTAGGTGGGGCAACATTTAGGATGGAATGTGGTAAACAGATTGAAGCTCTGGGGCATTGGTCTTCTACCTTTTATAACTAAAGGGCTATTTTCTTTTTCGTGAAAGATTAGCGGGCCGCATTGATTTATTGATTATTATTATTAACATGAAACTACGTAAGGGATTACTTAGCAGTATACATGTGTGTGTTTAATATTTTGTCTTTCACTTTGCAATTTTAATGAATACCATATTGCACAGTAACAATCTTGAATTTAGTTTGAGACCTGACACTGTTTTTGTCACTAAATTATCAATATTGTCGTTGTAGCTAAAAGTAGTATTTGTTTGCAAGCCGCCAAAAATTAATTTACGGGTCGCATGCGGCCACCTGGCCGCGGGTTGATGACCACTGGTCTAGGGCTACGTTCTGAGTACGATGGCTTTTGCCTTAATCTGGATGAGTCAGGCACCAGATATATTGAACTACATTTACCTCGAAACTGGGTTCACTAATTTATGTGCGACTCTTCGGATTCTCTTGACACTATCAATCTCTGTGGAAATCGCAGAAATAAGTTTTTTGGAACTAAAACCACTTAAAACATACCTGCGTAGTTCAATGAGCCAGGAAAGACTTTTCCATTATGTTGAATAAGAAGAAGAAATAGGCTGTTTTGGTGGGATTTTTAATCCACTTAGTAGATATTTTGCTGCATCGTGTTGGCCATATTGGTGATACAATTTCCATCGAAAATGAGTTAGCCACTCAAATGGACGTAAAAGATCTTGTCAATGAGTTTACCAGAATTACAGCAAGGAAAGTATCTTTGGGTTTTTAACCCTTTTTCAACTCCTGACTCCTGGGAGACTTATCTCTGATCTAATTTCTTGATTGTTTAGTGTAAATATAAAAAGTTATAAACTTTACAATTAAATGTATTATTTTTTTTCATTTAATCCCCATAGGCTACTTTCTAGATGTGTTATAACGTCTTCATAAATAGGCCTACAATCTTTTCTCAAATTAGGACAATCCAAATAAATTTTATTAACCACTTACGAATACTAGGCTAGAGAACGTGAAATTCCATGATTAATCAAATATTTTTAAAAAATGATTTAGCTAACAATTTGTGATGGGAGGCGGCGAATTTATTTTTCGCCTGGGGCGTCAAATTATAATTTCCCAAAAGTTAAAATGGTTGACTTATATTGTTTCTAAAATTACCTACTCAACTAAAAGCTAAAACCTGCACAATAAACAAATTTATTGCTGTTGTTTATATTTTTCTTTCTATCAGGATGCCGCTATTGTAAAAAGTGTACCAAAAAATTTACATCCGATAGTCCTCACCAGTACGGAGAGTTATCCTTTGAAGTGCATTCTTTTTTACGTCTCTTGAAGTCAATTGCTGACGAAAAGGACTATGGAATGCCAATATTACTTTATAAACGTAGTTTAATCATTACTGTTACCGTGCATTGTTGTGCTGTAATTACTGCGGTTGAGAACGGAAAACGATAAGAGGAACGAGAGGGCTGGAGTGGGAATGGGTGGAGTAGTTCAATACTGAAATATCTCTGGCTTCGTGTAACAGTGAGCCAAGAGAACACAAAGAGGAAGATGCAAATACGAGATAGCTCTTTTGACAATTATCCAGTAAATTTAAGCTATTTGTACTTTGTAGAGCAAATATTCCATTCCATTTTTGTGTGACTGTTCACCGAACATTTTGCTCAGCATTGAACTCCATTAGCAGATTTAACTCTGATGTGAATTGAAATGTTGGTAAATCATATTATTATGCCATTGTCCATGTGTACATTGTAAATACAATGGAAAACGTTTGTGTCATTTTTACGCATCGAATACATATTTTGTGCAATGCTTTCCTCAAATCTGTTTTATGTTATTGAAATTATCATTACTCGTACATTTCCATTATTGTAATTATAACATATTTTGCATTCACTGTGAATGTAATTCTAGAGTGATAGGGAAAAAGCGAACAAGTAAAAAAGCCAAAGTTTCAGGAGAGAACAAAAACATTTTCACAGCATTATTACAATATTTAGTTCAGCCCACCCAGATATTTTTACATATAAGATACTGTATAAAAATATCTGATGAACTGAACTAAATATTGTCACAATGCTGTGAAAATAATTTGTTTTTTGTCTCTCCTAAAAATTTTGTCATTTGACTTGTTTGCTTTTTCCCCATCACTCTAGAATTAACTCGTACTTTTCGATGTCTGTAATTTCTACTGTGGTTTGTTTTTCCCTGTTTGTTTAATTGAATGGTATTCTTTGTGTTTTGCAATCTGTGGTGACAGAAAGACATTAAAATAAATATGTTGGCCTAAACTAGTAGCTGCCGCGGCTTCGCCCGCGATTATTTACTCAATTCCGAGATGGTTTATTTAAATAATTTATTTAACATAAAATAATTAAAACCTGGTATTTAACAGTGAAATAGTTTTTTACATAATTTACATGAATGACAATTTTATTCTTAATTGTATTGTTTTACGTAGAAAATGTAAATGGACAACAGCCAAAAAATTTTTTGCATGAAATTGGGCGTTTATTATGTGGATTTTAGTGCTGAATTCAATTATGCAAACAGTTTTTCTCTGGCACCCTCAGGTTTTTAATAGATCGTATACTTACACTTCTAGTCGTTTATAAATAAATCGTCAAGTACCGTAATATCAAAGACTAACTGGTAATATTTTTTTACACAAAACATATCATTTCTTATGTATTTTGATGTGCTGAGTTCAAATATGGCCTTAGGTTTTGTCTAGCACCCTCAGTTTTTTAGTAAATCGTTTACTTACACTTCTAGTCGTTTATAAATAAAACGTAAAGTCGCCGTAATATCAAAGGCTAACTGGTAATATTTTGTTACACAAAATATATCATTTCTTATGTATTTTGATGTGCTGAGTTCAAATATGGCCTTAGTTTTTGTATAGCACCCTCAGGTTTTAAGCAAAATGGAATAATGAGAAACTGTACGAATAAAGAAATTTAGCTCATGTTGAGAATATTGTAACATTCCCACATCAGGCATTCTATGGAATGAAATAATTTCTAAACTATTTTGAATGTTCTAGCAAATAGAATAATATGTAAGGATGAACAGCGTCCTGTAAAAAATAGATATGATATGATGTGGGAATGTTACAATATTCTCAACATGAGCTAAATTTCTTTATTCGTACAGTTTCTCATTATTCCATTTTGCTTAAAAAACTGAGGGTGCTAGACAAAACCTAAGGCCATATTTGAACTCAGCACATCAAAATACATAAGAAGTGATATGTTTTGTGTAAAAAAATATTACCAGTTAGTCTTTGATATTACGGTACTTGACGATTTATTTATAAACGACTAGAAGTGTAAGTATACGATTTACTAAAAACCTGAGGGTGCTAGACAAAAACAAAGGCCATATTTGAACTCAGCACATCAAAATACATAAGAAATGATATGTTTTGTGTCAAAATTTTTTTTGAAGGTCAGTTTTGTTGTCCAGTGTAATTAAGCAATATTAAAAGAATCTTATGCTGACACATGGGCATCCGAATTCGAAGTGAAACGGTTAAAATGAACAGCATGTTCATGAACCTTACCCAAATCGTGCATAAACAATTACAACGATTGATAATAGGCCTAATTAAAAAGCTAAAATATCTGACTTCGAAGTGCATTATTTTCACGATTAAAGTGCGCCTCCCGAGGGAAAAAGACCTGAGATTCGAGTACCCTAGCATCCTCTCCGCCCCCCCCCCCAAAAAAAAACGCTAAGTGAGATTCGTCCAGACCATTCAATATTTTCCCATTTAGGCCTGCATTCATGTTCCCGTCTGTTCAACCTATGTGAAGAAACCCGATCTTTGTGTCGTAATGCCATTAACAAATTAATAAAGTAGAGCGGGTTAATAAAATCCAAGCGATCAACAAATTAATGTGCCTTCTTACAAAAAATCCATTCAGCGATTATCTTTTTTTACCTGATTGCTGAGACAGCCGATCAAGGCACCAATTAATTTATCAATTGAATACGGTCTACACGGAAACACCAGCTTAAATATTATACTAGACATTTTATTGTAATACAGTGTATTGTACTGAACCGCCCCGAGCTGAGCAACTTTGCATCTTCGGGTGGCGTTGGAATCTACGTTCCATGTAAACATACTTTGTTGTAATTTGTAGTAATAAATTTAGTTATCTGAAAAAAAAAATTATACTAATAATAATAATAACAGTTTACATGAACAAATCATATTACTATCACATTAGTATCCATTTATGTATTACAATCATTTTGTCTTTTACGACCCAAGAAGAAAGTGTTAAGTGATATTTTAAGCGTTGAGTTGGCGATTAAGACTAAAATGAATTTTGAAACACATTTAACATGTGCACTTTATAGCAAGAGAAGTAAGTTAGGACAGATTTTGTTAATTAAGTTTTTCTGGGAAATATTACTTTGCATAGGCCTAGGCTATATGTCATACCTTCAAGTTGTCTTGTTTTAATAATACAGTGATAATATACTTGTATGCACCGCTTAACTAAACTTGTCTTAGTATATCAGAATTGTGATCCATTACTAGCCTTTGTATTATGGCTTATAGGTTAAATCACTGTTTATTCTAAACAAAATATTGTGCCATGTCAACTTGGCAGAAGGATAGTGCTCCTTCGGGCATGAATGAATTTTAGCCTTTTACTGTGGGCTGTATACTAATTGTTTTTCGAGGTGACGAAAAGTCCAGCAACCTGCAAGTTTGAATCCCCGAGCTCTCGATTATCGATCCCTGAGGTTATTGTCTTACCAACTACTCATATAAGTTTGTATGTAATATATATGAGTACGTCTTTACACATACAGTACACTAGGAGCTCTTTTTATATAACGAACTCACAATAAATACGAATTCTAGTTTCACTATTTCCGCCGATTGTGCAGAGCTATGATTAGTAGAACACATGGGAATAATGCCCACAAGTTTTTCATCTCCAGTTTAATCAGCGTCAAGCTAATCAGTGTTACAACGGTCGATCCAAAATTAATTCCTCCTTTTTATCAAACGTAATTTTAATTATCATGTTCACAAAGGAAACTGTAAGAGAAACTTTGAATATGTTCAACATGATTAAGAAAATAACATTGAACCGTATACGCCGCATGCCAAGGGAGAGGTTAAAAAAAAACCTCTTTACTACCAGCCAAAAGAAAAACGTCAGGCGTCGCTTGGAAGACATCTTCTGAGATTAAACAGGTAAATCTGGTCTATCTTGATTTTGATGATGGCGGTGTTCAAAATGGCGACTTCACCAACAGTGTTTGTAGATTTCTCCTAGTTTCAACAGCTACTAAAGGAACAAGCTGACATAATGATTGAGGATTTTTCGCAGATATTACAAATTTATTTCCTGTTCATTTTTAGCAGTTTTGGTCTGCTTTTTCAGCAACCGTAGATAAATTGTAAACACGTTATAAAGGTGAGCTTTAGCAAGTAGGATTCTAAATAATTATATCCGACGCTATGGCTTTTATCAGGTAAAATTACATTTAAAACCAAATATAAGTCTTTATTGCAGAAATAGGCCTAATACTTTTTTCAAAGTGTTCCCTATTACAGACCATGGAGGCCCGGCGGGTTCCAGAATTCTGAGGCTCCCAGATTTTAGACGTTCGGCACGTGAAGGGGGTAAAATTGTCAGCCTTACGCACCGGCCGCCTTTACCCCCAGGATTGCTCCTGCTACTCATTTCTGTTAGAGGCTGAGTCGTCCCCAGGGTCGTAGTGCCATTAGAAGGATTAGGCCAATTAAAAACTACAACGACCTCACCGGGAATCGAACCCGCGACCTTCCGGCTTATAGCGCAGCGCCTCAGCTACAAGCTAAGGCTTACCCTGCAAAAGTAATATACCAGTAAATAATTTTAAGAAATCAGAATAAGAACCGGTTAATAATGTTTTAAGTATAGGTTATTATTATCATGCATTGGACAGTATAATCTGCTTAGTCTACAGTTCTATTGTTATATATCATCTCACAGATCGGATCGCATCAGTTCAACAGCAGGAGCTTGGATGTATGGTAGCTATAATAGCCTATTAACTTAGGGCATAGTTTTCCCTGCTAAGCATTCAGGATAGAGCAGTGGCATGTAGTGTCAATATCGTGAACCATTTCAGTCTTGATTTATTGACATTGTCAACGGGGATCTCTGAATTAATTACCATTATGGTCATTAGAGCAGTAGACATTATTAAGGGCTGTCAAAAACCATTAACCTCCCTTTAATTAATCAAACCGGGGTTTTATAAATGTGTTAAGGTGTATGATTGATATTTCTTGTCGACAGGAAGGTGTTACGTTATACAGCATACGTCATACGTTGAAGGTTGTTTATGACTCTATAGAGTACGATTATTATCATGACAGAATATGTTGATTGCTACAATACATTTTAATGAATTATTGATATGTTTTCTTATTAAGTTAGATTATATTTATTTACTCGTTTAATTATTTTCGAATGCTCTTTAGCCTTCTTATTAACTTTTTTGTTTTACCACATCGACATATTGTGTTAATAAGGAATAGAGAATTCCATTTCACAAATCTTCTAATTCATGTGTACATACCACTTTCAATTCTATAAAATGTAGAACAATTGGAAAAGGCAGATAATTCTCTGTATTAGAATGATCGCCTGCGCTTCCCAGGGGACGAATAGGCTATAATCATCATTTCTTTCGAGGTTTTCGGCCTAACCCCCCCCCCTCCACGGAAAGCCTTCAGCTGACAGTAACCTAACTGGTGGGCCTAACTCCCACCAGACATTAGAGAATGGAGACCACGACCAAGTTCCCTTTGCAATTCCGACCAGAGTTTTCCGTGGTTTTTCCTGGTTGTAAGATAAATACCGGAACTATACTTAAAGGGGACCCGACCCGACCCCAAATCCCATTATATTTGGCCTGCTTAGTTTCGAATCCTATGAGAACAACCTATAGCGTAAGCACATTTAAGTTATAGCTTTATAGGATAGGAACCAGTTTTCATTTCATATGCAGGTATGAAATGAAGTCTAGGTTATCGTATTGCGGGAGAATTAACACGGGGAAAAATCATATGTTCATTTCACAGGGCCGATCGGTATGGATTTTCAGGACTTCACTAGGATTAGAATGTACTTGCTTCTTACGCGTACATAATGCAGCCTAAAGAGAAATAGAACTAAACACCTACCGATCGGGAAATCTAAAATAACAAAAGCCGAAGCAATAAGAACGTGAGGAACTATACCCGCTGAAGACAAGCAGGCATTTGAATGAGATTCATATTGTTAACGCTTATGTAACAGAGGTGGCCAGCTACCAGAGTGTTGGGAGTAGAGGTGTACATATTCTGATTTTAGCTTGCCTGCCCCTTTGAAATTCTGCAACCAGTCACAGCTTTTAACTTGCTTGACTTGAAAGCAAGCCAGATTACAACGATGATAAGAAATACTGTTGCTATGAGTCATAAGCTCTTCATAACTTAGTGGGTTGCTCAGGACCTAAGGAAACTGCAAGGCCTGGCGGAAAGAATATGAAACTGGTTTTAGCAGTGCACTGGTAAGTCGTGCAGTTACGTAGTTGAGGAACTTCAGATGTATTTAGAGAATTTTACCCTGAAGGAAGCCGAGGAGAAACTAAAATGTGGACAGTTTTAATTAATTATCAATGAACAAAAGTACTAGTCCGACATGGGAAAAATTTTCAAACATTTTCGAGAAAACATCATAAAATCATTAATAACAATAACAAAAATCCCTTTAGGCAAGCCTACAAGCTGAGGTAGATTTCGAAGTGCTTTTGTTTTAATTTACTGTCGCTGCGTAGCACTCTTCTTCTTTAGCCTTAGCATGACAAACCCGCAATAATAACTGCAAAAAAGAGGAAAGAGAACTTTTTAAAACATTCAAATCTCGCCTTATATGAGAACTATCAAGAAACTAGTTATTGATTTGTAGAGTACTCATCAAGAGCTTTTCAACGATACCCCACAAGACTTAGTTTCGAAAATTTCGAATTTCCATCCCCATACCCCCACCCCCACTCGTACTCCCAAAACCCCCGAATCGTTGGTGTCACTGTGAACTCCATAAGGAGTACTCTAATTTATTCAATCAAAGTTTCCCTCTATACTTCATAGGGGCCGAGATATAAATGTTTTAAAATTTCAACCCCCTCCCCCGACCACCCTCTTAGGCCAATTTTGCTCATTAACGAACTAGTCTGAACTATTGGGCCTAGAAATAACATAATAAAATTTGATTAAAAAATCTTGAAAATTACGGCCGCTAGCGTGTAAAGATATATATGCATATATATATATATATATATATATATATATATATATATACATACATATACTGTATATATATATATATATATATATACATATACTGTATATAAATATAAATATCACAATTTTTTTAACAGGCGGTGGTTTCGTACTTAGGGAGGCATGAAACGTAACGATATGAACGAATTTTTTGAAAGTCATTAGGTAGATTTTTCTTCGAAATCTACCTAATAATAAAAATAATAATTGTGTTAAGACGCTAAAACGATTTTTAATACTTTATCCACCTTTTATTTATCTGCATGGTGAATTTCTTCTACCAGCATGTAGAAAAGCAAGAAAGTATTACCTACACTCAGCAACTACAGTCGTTTAGCTGATAGGAATGTCGCAAGCTTATTCTGACTTGCCTAGGCTGGGTTTGACCTGACCCATCGGGCATAAAGAAACCTGCCTGCTTCCTAGCTATGACGCTGGCAACTTGCTTGCCTGGCGTTCAAGCGGGTTTGGGCAAGCTAAAATCGAGATTTGTACACCTCTGGTTGGGAGCCATGTTTTGAGGGAAGAGTTTGGAAAGAGCCGCTCATATTTTTTAAGGTTAAATGTGAAATTCTTGAAGGTCGAATTGATATAGAGATATATTTAAAAAAATGGAAGCAAAAATTAGATTCATCCACAAACTTAGCCTACATCTCATCACTATGTATGTAGCACAATAATAAATATCTGTGTAACTTCCACAAATTACATTTTATTAATGCGAACTTTTTCTGCTGATAATTGCTTGAAATCTGGTAGGTGGCCGTTAAGGCGGTTCTCACAAGTTCAGTTAATTGTACATCGAACTTATCGAATTGCTTGATGATTAGATTTAATGAACTTCATTTGAAAACATTGACTCGTCCCAAAAATGGAAATCAGTCTTTAATACTGTTTTATGTTTGAATACTTTTGTTCTGAGACCTGCTTTAAAATTCAACCACTGCAAATCAGCTTTCTTTAAACTATTTTAATCCCTCGTCCTCTTTAATCTCAACTTAAAAAAAAAAATTAAAAAAAAGAATAATAATAATAAAAAAAAGGAGATTTAAAAGCTCTAAGACCACTCAATCGTTCCTTAATGTCTTGCATCGAGCTATTTAATTTGCATATAGCCTAATCTTCAGCACCTTTTGATAAAAAAATTTAAATCGCCGTGCCAGGAAAATTAAACAAATAGATTTAGCATAAATGTTTTTAAGAGCCACACAAGAATGTTAGAAGAGCCGCAAGTGGCTCACGAGCCAGGGTTTGGGTACCATGGTTATATAATATTTTCTGCATGGCAAGGAGATACTACTTTCGGGGGGGATAAGTCATTCGTTTCTTGCGAAAGACATGTTGGAAGAAATAGGAAAATCCGATAAGCTTGCAGACGACAGTTCTCTAGTTAAAATCTGTTTACTACATATAAAATCCTCACAGATATGAAGAAATTAAATTAAGCAGACGTTCCTGGTATCATCCTGCAGGTTATTGGATTTCGCAACTGTTACGTATGTTTACATTGGATATATAATTTTATTATCCTGGATATATCTGCAGCATCCATTTGTTGTGTAATTGAATTTCTTTCAGTAATTTGCTGTTTTATTTCCGCTAGGGGTCGTATACACCGTAAAAATGCTATTGGAATCTGGATAAGAAAGAAGTCTTAACGTACCTGAAATATATTCGTCTTCATGAAAGCAATAAAAACCATTTTAAAGGACCGTAAACTTACATAGTTAGTACGTGTTCTTACGAAGGTGTAAATAATAATAAACACAAAATAAATTATTTTGAGTAATCGCTGTTATTTTTGCCCATTGAACATTAACATTGGCTGTAGTCAATTTCCACTTAAGCCTGGATATACCAATAAGGTGATTTGTGTTCAGACATAAAACTGTGTATTTTTTTTTTTTTTTTTTTTTTTTTTTTTATACTCCAATACATGTGACCCTATTTTACCTTGAAGGTATGTTAGGGTTTTAAATATAACAAATTAACAAAATTAATATTTACAAACTATCTTACAAGTAATAATTAAAAACGGGAATGAACATAATTTACGAAACGTACAAAATCTTGTTTGCAACACTCTTTTCTAAAAACTGTCAGTGGTGCTGAAAGTGTAGTGTCACAATAGTTTAGTTTACACCTTAATTGAAAACGTTGTCTTTCAAATCTGGGACATTCCAGTAAAAGATGTTTCACTGTTTGTTCAATTTCTCCACATGGGCAAGTATAGTCACATTCTATTTTTATTTTAAATCTTCGGAAATAGCTACCAAATTTACCATGTCCTGATATAAACTGAGTTAATATAAAATTTGGTACAAAAAATTTTGACTGTAGTCTAAGATATATTATTGGAAAATAAAGTTCTCTTGTAACAGCTCCTTTATCCGAGTGTTCCCATTCAAAATTCCAACAAGATGTAATATATCTCCTTATTTGATTTTTGACAAATGATATTGGACACTTAGCATACACATAGCTCGAGTCCATGGAAGCTGCCGATTTTGCCAACTTGTCAGCACGTTCATTTCCTTCCGTTCCACTATGTCCACGAGTCCATACTATACATATGTGGGTTGCCTTCAGGATGATGTTAAACATCCCTCGTTCCACAATGAACACAGACAACTACACAGTCTCGGGAACAATACTGAGATATTTGTATTACACTGTTATGGTTAGTGATCGTCGCTGCTCTGATGTTTCCATTGTCGCCAGGTGCATAATAAACCTGATTTGGAAGACCAAATCCACGAACTCTATTATCTGAAGCATTCGGCTCCTGCACACAGAGAACTTTAATTGTGTCAAAGTTAGTTGTTTTATTAACTTCATTGAACTCTGAATTAATTAGTAGTTCCTGTGTAGGTATGAGTGATTTATGTACATTATGTTGGTAGATAATTAACTCACCCATAGTTTATTTTAGATTTTATTATATTCAGTATTTTTTTGTATATTGGACAGTCCTTCGAATCTGCCGTGTGGTTAAAGTCATAGGACTGAAAATTTCTACGACATGCCATTTTAATATTGAACTGTTTGCAGTTTATGCATTCTAGTTTGTTTTCTACACAGTCCTTTACATTATGTTCTTCAGCACAGCGAGTACATCTTTTCTGGGATTTACAATCGCTTGCCACATGCCCAAAGCCACAACATTGAAAACAGCGTGTGACAGGAATATAGCTTTTCACAGAGCATCTACAATAACCGACGTAAAGCTTGCCAATACTGAGCACGGCCTTGTATATCCTAGGTGTTACCTCAAACACAGCAAAATTGGATAAACCATCTTTTGTTTTCCTCATAAAGCGCTTTTCAATTTTTTCAGTAGGCGTAAGCAAACATTGTTGAACTATGGAATTCTGTTCAATGATAGCATCTAAAAGCTCATCTTCAGAAAAATTTACGTCGATACCATGAATGATTAATCGAGGATTCTTTTTAGGTGGCATAGTACCTACCAGATGCTTGGCATTTGCCTCAACATCTAATATATAAAATCGAAAGTGTGTATGTATGTATGTTTGTTCCTTATACAAATCTACATTTCTTTACCAATTTACACGACATTTTGCACACATACCCAGTTAAGCCCGGGAAGTATAGCTGTCAACATTAAAATTCAAACAAATCAGTCCTTCCCTTGAAAATTATATAATTTCTGAGAATATTATGCAAAAAAAATGAAATCCCATTCAGTTGTCAAGACAACCAGTGTATTGTTTACACAGTTCACATGGGGCTCTGGACACTACATAATAATTTATTGGACTTTAACGAATTCTGATGCTAACGTTTTGTGAAAATAATTCTTGAATAAAATCCACGAGAATAAAGCACATTGTAATGCAGTCACATAACATTCTCTACCCTCGACACAAGAAATATTTTCTCACTTCACATTTTGATGTAGAATAAGAGGTCGTATTGCTGGGATAACTTAAGTGTGTGAGTATGCTATATCAGGCTCCTTCCTTTGGTCCTTTTGCAGCATCACAATATGTAGGGACAAGCACTGCGGAGACATGAGCTTGCAGTTTTGAAAACTCTTCATTATATGAAAATAATAATCTCTTAATTACACTTACCGAGTTAACAATATGTTCACTCCACTTTTTATCTGTACGTTTGTCCTTATTTAAACATTCTAAAATGTTATTTAATTCATTTTCGGCAGACTTGTGCAAGTTGGAAACTGTTATATTCACAGCCATCTTGATCCAATGTATTTTATTTATTAGAAAACTATTTTATGAAGGTTTGTAAGAATATAATGGCACATTAGATTCATTATTTAAAATTTAGTCGTCATACTTCCCCGAATGTATTTTTTTTCTATAACAGTTGTTTTCCTTTCTGTAATACTGTTGAACATTATTTCCAGTAATAAAGGGACTGTTTCCCTATCTTTGGAAGTTACTGGGACGTGATTATTGTCGAGAAGTTAGAATTTGAAACGGACAATTATGTAATCGCGACTGAGTTAGAGAAAAGTTGTGTCCAGAATAAGTCTAATGTAAAGACGCTCTTGGCTTGTGGATGTGGGAGAAAAAATAAATTACGGTTTCGGGAATAAAATTTAAAATAAGGGATCATGCGTGTTGAATTCATAATAAGTAAGAGATTCATTCACAAGATCTTGAGTTTTTGTAGTTTACAATTCGGAACAAAATTGATAAACAGATACATACTTTCATTGAGGAATTACATAAACTAAAAGACTTCTCCTTATCTTCCGGGATACAATAATTTATGTGCAGTGGTACTAAAACCATCTTTTTTGAACTAGTTTTTATAGTCCTTGCAAGAGTCCTCCCACATTATTAGACTGGACTGAAATAATCCCACCAGTTTTAATACTTAGCTTGACCGCTCCATTATTTTGACGCTGCATTTCCGCGCAAAATGAATACTTTATGTGCAAATTAAGCTCTTAGCGAGAACGATAACTTGTCACAGTACCAAACATTTTTTATAGGGTAAACGTAGTATAGCTGTGTAGATTTAAGGAGGCAGTAGGGTTAATTAATGGATTTGGCTAATTAATAAGATAATTAGGTTGAAATGTGCCGCAGAATGGCAACAGCACGCTGCCAGATAGCTCCTGCCGGAGGGAATGATCTCTGTCAGGTGTACAAAAGCATGCAGAGTACAGGACGAACACGTTGTTGTCTTGACGTTGCTTATTACGTGGAATATGTGATCCACGTTATAATGTTTGTATTTGATTTGCACGAAAACTGCAAACTTTATTGAAAAACCGCAAAACGATAAAGAACCCATGGGCATGGAGCCGCTGTTAAAATCAAATCTGTTTAAAATAAATTTTAACAGACACGTTTAAGACTTTATACTGCATTACTACAAAACAATTTACCTACATTCGAACCTGCTTTTCTGTATAAATCAGTATCACTCTTGGCGTGTGAAACATCCTCATGAATAACAACGTATATTATTTTGATTATAATAATGTGCTAGATGCTTGGAGTAACTCATAACTATAACGTGAATTCTGTGATCTCTAATTAGCGCAACATATTACTGCTACAGAGCGCTGCAAAGGTGGATTTAGCCGCTCTATATGTTAGATGGAACTTAGCCAACTTCATAGCCAAGTGCTCTGGAAGAATGTTCCTCCTACATAGGCTCTACTGGGGGGATTTGTTGCCTAGTTATTCCTCTTGTGTTACTGAAATTGTGTTCGTATAATTTTAAAAAATGTGTATGTGATACTATAGAAAATTTTCAACATAAAATATAATTACCTTTGCATTGTACCCATACGTTAACATGCAGTATTATTTCTAATATATCCCTGTTGTGAGATACACAGGCCTGTAATTGACTACAGAAAAATCTCATTAAATGTATTGTTAAAGAAGGCGATCTAGCATTTAAAAAATATTCACAAATGTTACTAATTGTCTATAAACTTTACTTGAATTAATAGCCTATTCAACATAATACCATATTATGGAACTGGTGTTAATTCGCCGTATTTAGGGGTTTATCCAGTTTTTAAACAGTCTTTGTAATAATAGGACCGCCTGCGTGGTCTCGTGGTTAGCGTTGCTGACTACAACTTCGCAGACCCCGTAGATGACGCAGCAGTCGTGTGGTTCGATCCCCGGTATCTCGATTTTTTTTAGGTAAGGGGTTTGGAACGGACTACATTCAGCCTCGTGATTCCACTGAGGAGCTACTTGATAGAGAAGTAGCGGCTCCGGTCATGGAGACCAACATTAACAATCGTGGGTGTCAGCATGATGACCACTTATTCTCCAATCCTCTCATTTCCCTACAGTAGATGACGCAGTGGTCGGGTGGTAGGCCTAGTCTCTTCAGGGATGTAGCGTCATGAGGTGTAGGTGTCTGTAAATCATGTTGGGAAACCAAATCACTGGGTTGTATTAAGTGACATTTGTGAAATAATTTTAATATATATATATATATTTTTTTTTTTCGAATCTGGAGGCCGTAATTGTTGAATACAGCAAGTTACAATAACCTAAAATTAAAGTCTCTTCCTATCGATCTATCTTGGCCTTTCATTAGGCTTTCTTTAAGGCTGCTTGTTATGTTGGAAGCACTTGTACAGCTAGCTGCAAAAGAATGGGTTGACTCCTGTAAACGAACTGCAGTCAGTGATGTTTGTACATTGACAGAACAAGTCCGCCATAATTAAGCATCGTTTGAGATTTGAATGTAGATCTCTTATTGCTTACTCTTTTGCATACCAGCTATTTAACGATTGAAGCTACTTTCCTTACTGATATAGTACAGCCATAACATAATTCAGTATTGGCTCCCATGAGTTTTATGTTGCTCAACAATATTATCTTTTAATTTTTCAGATAACATGGTATATCCAGAATTCGCTCTCCATTCTCTTTAATAATAAATATCATCAGACTCTAGCCAATTTAAATGTTTCACTTATGTACTATCTTGTCTATGCAGGCGGTGACGAGACGAGCACGCTTAGTAATATGTACCTGGAACACTTATAACTAGGGCCCGGAAGTTAGGAAAAATGCCTTTTCTATTTGGGTGGGTATGTTAAAGAGTTAAATGGAGGTAAACGTGTTTCCGTACATTTAAGGGCGGTGGGGCCAGTTCTTGTTAACCTTTTTGAACTTTTTTTGTGTGCATATTTTGGCTTCTGTAGCCTATTTTAAGATTTAAAGCCTTATTTTGCCTGTTTTGGATCGTTATGGCTTTTTACTGTGATTATTTACACATTTTCAAAAAGCACATAAGGGATTTCAGTGTATGAAAGTGAATAAAATATTGTACTAATAATGAAATGACACATTCATGGCACAAAAATATTTATTGAGGTTTTTGTTCCCTGTAAATGCATTTATTTGTTTTCAAGCAATTTAGACGGTCCATCCTTTTTGCAGTCTGTCTTACCTATAAACCGGTGAACTTTTTATTTGTTGATTGTATGGATCCCATACGACTAACTTAATCTAACCTCTGAAAAATTTAACAAGCTATCAGATCCACTAACCTGTTTCATAATTTTCATTGTGTAAAAATCCATTGATATCTAATTGACTAAAATGGAGGCAGAAAGGATAGGCGGGTTTCTCAAAACAACTCCATCCACCGACCACCACAAGTATTTATGACTGCGTCTCAGTAAGCATTAGTTTATAGTAGCGCTATAATATAGGCCTACTGTTAATGTTATTGCTTCAGTGTAACTTATTTTAAAATATTAATATAATTAATAATTCTATAGTAAAGTTACAATAGTTATTAAACAAACTTCTTTACTTGAGTCATTTTCATAAACTTGCGATACTGTCGGACAAGCTCATATTCAATAATTGTAAGTTGATCATCAATTAATTTTCACATGTTATATTTTCATTTAAAAATATTAAAATTAGACGGATAATTTGTACTGATAATACTCTCACCGTAATTTGATAATGATTTGTCAGTCGTGTAATACAGATCATATTTACTATAGAATTACTATACTAAATTGTAAAACAAAAACTTATTGATTCATTATGTCAGATTGTAACAGATTTGTGTACATCTCAGCGAACACAATTTCAGTCAGGACTCTGTCAATATTGTCGTCAATAATGTGACAGTAATTGACATTAATACAGAGCGGGGGCGAGGTTCAGGTACACGAACCATGAACCGTTAGGGAAAACGAGATGAGAAACCCGTCTGCACAATGAGAAACCCGTCTGCACAATGAGAAAACCGCCTATTCTTTCCGTCTCTACTATAGGATAAAGAGAACAAAGGAAATACCGTACAAGTTTTATTTATTTGAAAGTTTCCTTAGTAGGTCAGCTACATTATGATTTTCTATCCACAGCAGATTTGTTGAAGCATTTTATGAAGGGAATTGTAGTTAACTATTTTCTCGGGTAAATAAAATAAGTTTTAATTATATTCCACTTCCAAGGCAAGGATACATAGATTGATTTTGCTTCAAGTAATTTTCTCTCTGTCGAAAAATGTTTAATATGCGGCTTCTGTCTTTCCGTTGTGTGATTGTAAAGAGAAAACAATTGTTCAAAAAAAGAGGAAGTGGATTTGAACGAAAATGAAAACTCGTTAAGTTTTGACGTTTGTGAATTGCACTTTACATCATCATGTCAAGTTTAGGACAGCGGGAGCGAGAGATTAAAAAATGTTGACGTCAGTAGCAATAATAATAAAAAAAAATTTGCAGAAATGAAGTGAGGTTGATTTAGCTCTATATGGAAATGTTTGGTGTGGTTTATGCTTCATTCGTTGAAACTGGCAAGTTCAAACGTAGAGTCGCTGCAGATGATTGAAACATACAGTATTTGTAATATGTAGCAGGCAGCCAGGGGTGTGAAGAGGGGAGGGGGCGCTACCCCCTAGATCTTTTCTTGCCCCATCTAGTTTTTTAGTATTTAAAATCATAAAAATACATTCAAACATTAATTCGAAAATTTTCTTGAAACAGCTTTTGAAACATGTAAGATATGAGGCTTTCTAGGCGCTGATTATAGTAAAATCATACACAAGCTCTCTCTTCCCTTACTCTACACTCATTTTTCTGAGGAAGGCCGCAGAGATGTCAGCGACCGAAAGCTGTTTATCCGTTTACTGTGCTTATAGCCCGTGGAACCATTATTAATAAAAGCTTTTGAAATGTATAGTGCATCAGTTAGACTACGACGATAACTACAGTATAAACAAAGATATACATTTATAACGTTGAGACCCCTGACTATAACACTATTGACAAATACCCCTGATGTGAATCAGTTTGTAATACAGTTGGCAAATTCGAAGTCAAGAAAATTAGCGTTATAAGTATTAACGCGTGTCTATTCATAATTTTCACTGGTAAATGGGCGTAAGTCTGAGGCCAAAACGCCAAGAGAAGCTTCGAGTTTCTCGCACGCATTTAGCTGGACCTATCCTAAAAGATAAGAGAACTTCGTAACAACTGATCATTGAGGTCAGCCGTCTGGTTTGTTTCTCTCAAGTTTAGAGGATAGTAATATATGGCTGGATAGTTGGTAGCATTATGAAAGGGTAATTCAACAGGGCTGTAAATTATAAAGTCACCGCTTTAAATGTTTGTGACCGAAAATTACCATCTCTGGTCATAATCTGAATTTCAAGTTTCTGTATTTTCCCTTAAATAAGGACAACTTTGTTATTTATTCTGATGCAAGGAAATTGAAACATTAAACAAAAGTTTTAAACAAATTTCCAACTTAAAAATAGCAATTAAAGTAGAGTTTTTTTTTTAAATTTTTTAAATTTGCACGGTCTTGCTTGGCTTCTTTTGTTCACCTCGGAGTTGTAACCGCATAGCCTGGTCAGTTATTTACTCAGTTATTAAACTATGTGTGATGATAAAAGGAGAATCAGTACTATATCTATAATAAGACCGTATCTATTTGAACTTGAAGATTTGAAGAACTCACTATTACAAGATTAAAGAGGTATATGTAGGAAAGCTTATTTAACATGCTTTGCACGCTTTTTTCACCAGGTGGGCATTATATGTTGTTACACTTTTGTGTACTTTTGCAAGTACTAAGGTTTTATTTCTTCAGCGTATAAATGATTATACTGTTAGAAAGATATAAAGTTTCTGTCGATTCGTCTCTACCAGGTACTTTAACGGTCTGCGCCTGCATGGCCATAAGAGCTGAAAGACGTTGAAACTTTGCAAAAGTTGGGTTCAGTACCGGTGTAAACTTTTATGGGAAGGGAGAAATCGATGGGGATCTACGGCCCTTGATGGTTTAATTCTCTAAACTCTCACAGGGAGACGTTATCGCGTTCTACACTCCTCGAATGTAAACGAGAGTGGTACAACATTTAACGTAATTAGCAAATCACAAGAAGTATTAATCTAATCAGATTCATTCCTTTTTTATGAAAACTTTTTAGGTTCTAAACTCATTAAATAATATATTTTCGCCAGTTAATAAATTAATGAGACGAACAGCTGTACATTAACTGAAATAATGTGGCGTCATTTTCCTTATTTTATTACATCTTCTGAATATTTCAATCAGTTTCTTAAATAGGTTATTCTTCAATAATCTAATAGAAGATTGTTTAGTTCTTACTTGTTAGTAATTAACGGAGCAAATCCCATTCTTGTACTGTATGTATTGAACTTCATTTCAATCCCGAACTTACTGGGAGGTATTGTGCCAGTGGTCCATTGGTGTGGATAAGGGAAGGAATACTAAAAAATCGTATGTGAAACTCACACAAGTTCCTCTGCCCAAATAAAAGTTTGCCTCATAGTATAATATATTATGTATGGCATTCTCTTCAGACTATGAGTTCCTATTCGATAAATATTGTATATGGATCTTTATACATACTCCGTAAGTTTTCACATAACCTTTTGAATCACCCTGTAGAATAAGAGACCGTATTGCAAAGAGCGCGTATTCAGTTATTTGAACCTGATGCAAAGCTTTATTGTTGACCAGACAAGACTGAGTTTCTACAAACAGTGGGTGGTATCTACTACCCATCATAGAATTTTTCAATTTAATGTTTTAGTTATTGGTATAAGCACCCCGTGTACAAATTCAAACAAAATCGTTAAAGACGTTTTCGAGAAAATCGCGCAAAACTAAATTTTCTTCATGTAAAGTCCCTTTAAAAATAAGTGAAAGTCGTCGTCAATTTGCGTGTCACATCCTCAGAAGGTGCCTAATTCAAATATAAAATTTTATATTCATACTATTTTCCGTTCTTGAGCTAGGCTGTTCACTGATACACACAGATATATGTTTCTGAAAATAGTATTTTATTTTGGATTCAGGGGACCTCAAAACATGTATTTATGTTAAAAACACAACTTCGAATTTAGGGGTCGAACACAATAGCCTACTTCCTCTACCTATAATACGGGCAGAGGAAGTAAAAAGTTACTTCCTCTACCTATAGTACGGGCAGAGGAAGTAAAAAGGTAACCGAGATATATATATATATATATATATATAGAGTGAGAGAGTGAGAGAGAGTGCGAGAGAGGTAGGTAGGTAGGTAGGTAGGTAGGTAGGTAGGTAGGTAGGTAGGTAGGTAGGTAGGTAGGTTTACTGTAGCTCATCTGGGTTTATACAAGAGGCGTTCCAAGCGGTTATGCGGGCCCTCGCTTGCATACTTTTATATTCCCATTGGTTACTGACGAACTTTTTTGCTCATTGGTCCTTGACGTACAGGCTGGGCAACTGCTTTATTCATGTGCTAATTCTACTGGTCTGTGGTATATGGCCCATTTTCCCTGCGCTAACTATTATGGATTCTAGGTAAATGGCAGTTAGATTAGGAGTAGTGAAATTAATGTTAGTGGCATGTAGAGGTAGGTTTGTTGCAGTTAGGTTAGGAATATTGATATTAGTGTTAGGTACATGTAGAGCTTGGCTGGTGGCAGTTAGGTTAGGAACTGTGATAGTCTATTAGTGTTGATCGCCATCAAGTTTATAGCCTTGTTTCTCACAACTAGGGCCCGGGGGTTTAGCCACAAAAACATTACATCAGGTTAGTGGTGACTGGGTTATAGCTCTACGCTACCTATCTTGTAAACATGAGGAAGGGGTGACTCGTCTTCAGTGGCGCACTTAATACGTACATCCAAGATCAAGGACATGTGGTAGAGGCAGTGTAGCTAGTCTAGTGAAATGATGGGCACAGCGTCATAGAATAGTTTGCACATTTAATCGTAAATCACCTAAACAAAATATATTTTCTAGTAAAACGAACATATTTATACACAACATATGCATTAATATTTAGTAACATTATTCACAGTAAAAATTAAAAAGCAATTGTCTGTGAATACACTTTGTTGCAGTGAATGAAAATATACATTTTTAAGTTTTCAAAAGAAAAAGACCTTCTATTTTCCTCCAAACAAGTTCTGTTTTGGGAAAAACTTCTCTCTACGTCACATGACTTAATGGGGGAAAATTTAAACCAAGTTGAGGTATTAGTGTTTCCTTTGTGTTGGTTAACATCATGGTCTCCTGTAGAACTTTCTAACGCATCTCGGAAGGTACAAAGAGTATAAAATCCTACATTTTTCTGGTAGAATACTTTTTAATTTCTGCTGTACCTGTAGAAGTATTCCATCTTCAGGTTGACTCTTAGCTATAGACAATTCCTCCACGAGTTTGATCGCTTGTACCATTTAGCCTACATATTTTGTCTCTCTAGAAGAGTGATAGGCTACATCTAGTAGTTCCCCGAAATTATTTGCAATGAAGTTGATATTACTTAATAGCTTTTCTGATACAAAGTCTTTTGCTTGTTTTATTGACGCATTTTGTTTGACGTCAAGAAAATTTAATATTTCAACAATCTGAGGGTAGTATTTTGCATAGTAGGCCTATAGGACAGCATCCAATCAAGTACACCATCTGGTCAAAAAGGATTTCGGGGATAAAGGGATGTCTGGTTCAGCTTCTCTAAAGGTTCTTAGTCTCGCAGCCAATTTCAGAGAAATTTTCTTTACGTGAGAAATGAAACTGAAAATAAGGACTGTACACTTTCAGCGACTCTGTGCAGACAATGGGCAATGCACGTCACATGCACCAGTCTCGGGTACAACTTCTGTATTTCCTTAGCAGCTTTTTGCATATAGAGACACCATCAGTAACGAGGAGGAGGACATTTTCACGTTTAACATCATCTGGCCATAACAGTAACATTCACTGCTCAAACAAGTTTAAAATGGTTAACTGGTTTATTCCTTCTATTAATTCTGATGTTAAAAGGCATCTTTCTCCCAGATGGTTTTCACTTAGCGTATTAACAATTACATGCGCTACACTCCTCACAACACAATCTGTCTTTTCGTCTATGGAAACCCATACTAGCCTATACTGTCGGGCATGGTGTTTCTAATATATTTTAGTACATTTTCGTAGCACCGTTTCAAATATTCTTTGCGTAATCTTGTTTCAGATGGCAACATTTTACCAGTGTATTTCTCCAGGAACTGTTTGAAATACTGATTTTCATAGTTCCCAGAATAAAATGTTAGCGCTTACCATCATGTAGCACAGATCACTAAAAAGGCATTGTGTCCGTCTGATCTAAAATTTGACGTTGAGGGTATATTTTCTGCCTCTCTTTCTCTCTGTTTATGCAATTCAACTTTTTTATGCATCTTAGGCTACTTGCGAAATGCCTATGTTGTTTTATATATTTATGGTAGCCACCTCTTATGTTTGTTGCACATAATTTACAAACAATATTCCGATCAACAGAGGAAAAATAATCACTGCCATATTCAACCATAATTGCATCTGTTGTGTTTTCGGACGTCCTCGTTTATGCACGTATGACTTCACTCCAGTCCTGGATTTATCAATAGGCCTTATAGGCCGCGGCCTAGGGGCGGCAGTGCCCTAGGGGCAGCAGATTTAAGAGGGCGCTCACTTACTTTTACTTTATGACTGTTCGTTTATTTCATTTTTCAATACTTACGTAACCTATGTTTAAATACTTAAAATTGTTTATTACCTACTAAAGGCCTACAAATGAGTGATTATGATAGGTGGGAACTTCTAGGAAGGAGGAAGGGGCGGTGCAAATAAAGTGGCCTGTACTTATGAAAAGTATAAATCCGACACTGCTTCACTCACAGCAGTATTCCTTGCCTGCTCTCCCCACCTAATGCCACAGGCAGCGCGAGTTGTTTCTTTTTTAGTTAAGCACATTATACACTCTATTTCTTTGTCTCTCCTCTTTCTTCACTTTGATATTTTTGAAACGGCACGAGCAGTCTTGCTCATTCGGGTGTATTACTAAATGTAATACCTCTTGTAATATCTCTTGTAATAAATAAATAATAATAGTAATAATAATAATAATAATTAGTTAATACAATTTGCTGCCCATTTATCTTACTTAATACTTAGGCCTATAATATCTTTTAATAATCTTATTTATTACTAAACTTATTAAAGTAGTTTTCACTCTTATATGGATTATCCTCTGCAAAAGTTTTATCGTAATATATTTTCCTAATACCGGCAGTATCGTATCTCCTTTCAATTCGTCTTAACATTTGTCAGTTCTCTCTTTTTATTAATTTAATTCAAAATTCATTACGCTCAATTTGGCAATTTAATACAATTGGCCTATACCTAATTTGTCCTTACTAAATTTCACCCCCATGTCGATATATTCTGCGGTACAGATCACATTTATAGGCCTATATGCATATCGTAATATAGTGAAAAATGCTTTCAGTGGTGAAATGAAGATAACAATCCAAATTAAAAATAAGGTTCTTATAAAGTTAACATCCAAGTAAACTTGCAAACTCGATCCATTGAGACATGCTTATTCTACAATAAATTTATAATAGACTATAACTCAGAAAGCTTCCTATGCCTTGTGCACCACTAACTTGACGAATTATTGGCTAAACCCCCGGGTCCTACTCATAACCCAGTGATTCCCTTCTCTCCCGCAGCTGAGCAGACGATTCTCGTGAATCGGCCTGCACATCACTTCATAGCGCTATTGTAGTTTAATTATTAGGGCAAGGCATTTACTAACCATAAAATAGTGAAGAAATGCAAAACAATAATGCATTTATAACCTAAAAATAGCGAAAAAATGATCCAATATTTAAAAAAAAAGACCAATAAATTTACCATTATTACTTATAGTAATAGTTTAAGTAATGAATTACTAAAAAAATATGACAGTGCGTTATAAATTAAATACAAGATAAAACTCACTTATTTAGTTACTAAAGAAGTAAGTAATTTATACTACTTTGACATCCTAAGCGAAAAAGAAATTCTTTTGGAACTGCCATGCCCATCAAATTGCCCCTAGCAAATATGTGCCATTTAAAAAGAAAGAAGAATCTTTATTGCTACAAGACAAACTGTTATGGTGTTTATAATAAACCTGAATTAAAATTAACTATGAACACTTAAAACAAATAAAATCGATTGCCTGTTGTCTGAAAGTAACGATTTGAACATGGAAAAGTCCTCTTTACCTCCACTGAAACATGACCTAAATTTCCGAAAATAACCTAAAATGCCGAAAATGACCTAAAATTGCCAAAAAAATGAACCATGTCTTGGAAATGACGAAAAATGCAAAATAGAGCAACATAATTAAAAAAAAACAAATTTCCCTTATTCAATCAATTATTTCATGATACACATTTATATATTCGAGCTGTATTTTAACTTTCATATAAAAAAGATGCAAAATCATCAAATGCCTTGCCCTTGTGATTTTTTTTTGCGATTTTACGTATGTTTAGAATATTCCTACAAGAAAAATGTGCTTATATATTATGGATTCTACAGGTTTTGAAGAAAAATATTAACGCGAAGTTGAGCCGTTTTTCCTTAAGGAAAGTAGGGAAAAAGACCCAGACGTGAACTATATAAACCCCGATAAGAGGAGGATGGAGGGAAGTGAAGAATAACAAGAGGAAATGAAATAGAGTAAGAGACAACTCCCAACCCCTACTGCCGCTGCAGTTATATACATGGTAGTTACGTTGGTGTGCCCTCTTTGCTGTCCGACTGTTTGCTTTGTTTTATTTTTGTACCTCGTAGTTCACCCATTATATGAGGATCAGGGTAAAATGAATTTAGCTTGCCAACGTTTTTCTACATTGCACTATTAGATTTTATTGTGTTTTTATGGCCTGTACGATAAATGCCTGAATCAGATTTTAATAGATTAACTGGAGGCGAGTTGGCATATTGCCAATGCGTTGTTTTGGTTACAGACCACCGGAATGTTGTTTGCTGAAAACATCATACATCACGATGCAAGCACATAGCCGAATATGCAGGATATTATACGGAAATCCGTAATAGATATTCTCAATGCCGGCAAATGACTTGGGTGGTGTACTAAGTTAGAATTACCGCGCATATGACTGGATACTGGTCTTCATTTGCATTGTGTGTGATTTGTGCCAAACATATGAAATCACTAGGGTGATACAGTGGCTTGTTTGATATTTCTTCCTCTGTCCGTACCTTAGGTATTGTATTGTGTTCGTCACCGAAATTCGAAGTTGTGTTTTTAACATAAATACACGTTTAGAGGTCCTCTGAATCCTGAAATACTATTTTCAGAAACTTGTCTTTGTGTGTGTTTGTGTAATTGTGAACAACCTAGCCCTAGAACGAAAAGTAGTATGAAAACAAAAATGTGTACTTTGATTAAACCTTCTGGAGATTTGACATGGAGCTTGGTGACATTTTTCTCTAACTTTAATGTCACTTTACATGAAACAATTTTCGTTTTTGGAGATTTTCTCGAAAACGGCTTTAACGATTTTGTACATGAGGTTCTTATACTAAGAGCTAAATCTTTTATTTGGAACTTTTTTTTTTCGCAAAAAATTCCTTGAAGGAACTCAGTCTTGTCTGGCGAACAGTCAAGTTTTGCATCAGGTTGAAACAATGGAATACACGCTCTTTGCAACATGGCCTCTTATTCTCTATCAGAATGTGATGTGAGAAAGATGAATGGCCCATGTTTAGGGTAGAAAGTTACATGAGTGCAGTATTCAAATTTTGAGTTTTGTATCCTTCAGGGATGCGACGCGGTAAGGACATTCTCTTCATTTTACAACCATTTTACACAAATACATAATATATTATACTAAGAGGCAAAACGTTTATTTGGACAGAGGAAGTTATGTGATTCTCATTAGATTTTTGCTTTTATTCTCAGTACGAACAGAAGATGTACTAGCCTATAGGCCTATGAATTCAATGGTAATATCCATCTACTGTGATGGTAAACTTATTTCTTGGTACGATTATAGGACTTTTTTACAAAATAGGTTTTGTTTCGATTTCGTACAATAAGTTCTTGTACAAGACCTGCAAGTCTTAGTTAAATGAATCCATCCAAGTTCCCAATATTGCTACCAATAATGCATCACAAGATGGAGGGCGTCGTGGTAGCTGCTTACATCAAAACGCTATAAAAGCACACGAACTGACTTGCACAGAATCGAAATTATGTTTTTAATCAATGGACATCTATATTACTTCAATTTCCAAAATAGAATGCTTTCATTCTGCTCATGGCAACATGTGACGTATTAATCACCGCACGTTGATGCCTAACGTGTCCAGTAACGAACTGACGTTTTATCACATAAAATTGCATCCTTGCGATCCGAGGAAGGATGTTATAATATAAACGATCGTGATTGGTCTATATCCGAGGAATTTCCAAACGTTATTGGTCAATATCAAACCACGTGGCGTATGATTGGAATAAATTTTAAATGTACCTTCAAGCTACTTTATATTTTTCTCTTTTTTTAAGCTTTAAATCGTAATACCAATGCTGCATAACATTGCAGTAAGCTACTTTAGCATTCAAAGCGGATTGAAATAACAAATATTATTTGGAAGCCGATTAGACCACTATTGCTCCCAAGTATATATTTATGATCGAAAATTCACATCGTTCAAAAGGGGTAGATGGTTGGTGTTGTAACATCGATCCATTAATTTTGCTAGTATGCGTTAGGTCTCGTTTTCTCGTTGAAATATGCCCGAAAGTACGTAAACATTCTCTTAAATGCCTACATTTCAAAATATTCCTAATTTTTCTGCTGAGGTTAACAATTCCACATGCCTTTTTTGTGGAAAAAACTTTCATTGTAGACGCAGAATTTTATTACGTAGTGGTAAATGATTGTTTCATTTCATACTAGGCCTTTACACATATGTAGGCCTATATGGATTGTTTTATAATGCAATTTTACGAATACACAAAGGACATAATTCAGTTAAAATAATATCCCAGACTGGCGACAGCAGATATGAATACAGCTGAAACCACAAACCTTATTACCGATTCCAGATTTAATTGAAATTTAATACTAGGATGATCAAAATTTAATATACCATTAGTTATTGCAAACATCAGGAACGAGCTATATAAAATACCATCCACTAAGGCTGAATAGGCCTAATTGAGATTATGTTTAAGTTAATGTGCCATCTTAATGGGAACAATTATAAACCGCACCTGCTATGATATAGCCATGGTGTGCACTTGTCATGCAGGGGACAAGCCCAATTTCATTTATGGTGGACAAAGCTGATGTTAATGACAGGTTTCATCGGAGTTATGGCTGTTAAGGGGTTCCCTATGTTCGTCCATTATCTTCCTACAATCGTCATAGAATAGTCAATCGGTTGAAAGAGAAATCAAATTCCTTAGAAGTTGGATAAAGTTATATATATATATATATATATATATATATATATATATATATATATATATATATATATATATATTGATAGATATATAAGCATTCATGAACCACAGATTATTGTCTCTATTGGACATTACATGAGAATATTATAGGAGAAAAATTCCTCCAACATTGGGACTTCGCGCCAATGCTCTACCAACTGAGCTAAGCCGGAGTTCAATTCACAGCGCCAGATGGAACCTCTCTCCTATGACTGATTGCCCTAATGGTCTACCTCACAGACAGACAAGTTATGTCATATGCAGTACATACTTATATATTAATTGGTATGTTGTGGTATATTGGGTAGCATAGTTGTCATTACTTCCTAAGTTTACAAGTTCAAACTCCACGTTTAGCCTTTTTTTATTACTTAAAATCCACAGAATGCTTTCCTTCGTGGGGGGGGGGGAAGTCATTGGTCATCATAATAGTAGATTTCCGGTATGGTAAAGATTTACATCCCCTTCAGGGGGACTAAGAAATGTAGACTGTGCTAGTTTTTTAGTTACATCTTTTTGGTTGATAAATGATAATATTCATGAAAATTCAATTCGTCTAATGATGTTATGATATATTCCCGAAGAAAATGGAAATTTTATCTGTTTGATAAATGAGAATATTCCTGGAAATTCGATTTTTTTCTAGTGATGTTATGAGATGATATATTAAATCATTCTCAAGAGAATTGGAAATTCTGTTCCTTTTAAATCAGGGTCATAAAGTATTAGATTGGTGTAAGTTTTTAAAAGCGGTAAGTGAAGACATAATTAAGTTATAAATTAATTTTATCGTTGCTGGATTCCAAGGTTCTGAATAGCAGGAAGAAACGTTAAGTAAGAGCATTTTCTTTTCGTTTCTTATCTCCTGCGAAGTATTTTAAATGATCTACTCAGCATAAAGAAGCTCAAGGAAGGAAAAGTTTATCTCTAGATCTGCTGACATTATACATCAATTCAGGAAAGAAAAAGAAAAATGAAATCTTAAAAGCTGATTAGCTTAGTATAATTCGCAGCATCCAGTGACACCTATGGCATACTTTTGAAATTGAAGGAATATTGTTAACGGCACCGTGTCGGCATAACCTCTCATTCATCACCTCGATGGAATGCGTGATTTAGGAGAGACCTATAGTCTATACCAGGGGTGGACATTAACCTTAACTTTGGGAGCCGCAATTTGTGAAACTGTTCGAAGTGAACCACATTGTTTTTGCTATACACATAAACATTATTGTTCAATTAAACAACAATAAATAAGATTTTACTTATGAAAAGTGCTTTTTCGATTGTTCATTTTTCATGTTATTTGTTTGACATCTGGCTGATAATTATCCAATTATAATTGGAGGGAATGTTCATCACTTAGTTCAAATCGATATTTATATTTCATGAACTTAAGCGTTCAATACAGATAATCACACACATAAATAGTTCCAAATATCGAGAGTAGTCTCTTAGCACACTCTTTTGTTAGTAAGTATTTTTCTTCTCGAACTTTCTTCCAAACACTTCGAAACACCACTTCCTTTAAGTCCTTCTAGTCCTTCGTCCTCTTGCAGTTCTAGTAGCTCCAACTCTACTCCAACTCTGACTTTCGAGTGATATTAGTAGTAAAATATCAGTAAACTGAAAAAAACATATCGAGTGGAATGTTGTAATATTTAAAAAATAAAATAATAATAATAATAAGTAAATAATTTCTTTGGTTCGTCTTTGAGAATCTCGCTGCGAGATTGTCGTTCTTTCATAACAGTACTTAACAATTATTACATTAAGTCAGAGAAATGATAGGTCTATAGTTGTAAGTACAGAACATGGAATCACGATTGCAACATTAATACTGAGATACCAATTCCACGTATTGTAATGGTGCTTTTAAACAGAAAAACTGCACTAAGTTACATTGGCAGATTCTTGATGGCTGAGAAGTTTTTATTTGCAGTAGTTCGGATATTTCTTTCTCACAAACGATCAAACTATGAATGTTTTATTTGATAACCTACATGAAAAACAGTTTTTGTTGTTCGTTAAGTAAAAGGATTAAAAATAGCCTACACTTCAGCAAATAGCCGAAGCCCATTTACTCCAGATCCCACATAAATACATTGTTGGTTCGGCCATTGCATTGCTCTTATGTCCCAGATGATCGATACTGCTTAGACACATTCAGACACTTAACTAGGTGAAATGACAATTTTTATTTATTGTCGCATGAGTGAAGTTATTTACTAACTTAATTGATCCTACTGTACGTAATATTTTGTATTGCGGTAAATGAAAGTAAGGGATTTCTGCTTTGTTTAAAGAATTACAACTTCTTGTATTCTATAGACTGTTTTCTTTTTCAGGTAGTTCCTATTTCAACCACTTCTTTTGCTGTCCATGTTATGTAAGTTAAACAACTATGATTTACTTTGAGGGCTCTTAAATGTACTACAACATCTGAAGAACTGTGAAAATGTGTAGTTTCCATACGTCGTTTTGCTGTCCTGTTTGTGGGCATTTTAACGCATTTTACCTCAGAACTCTTTTTAAACTAAGGCCTAAATGGCCGTGCTGTACACATGCCTTTAAACCCCTTTACATCCCTGCCGATACCTACTCTTGAATTTGAGCCCATTCGGGCGTATGCGGTATTGGTTTCAGAGAAAAGGTCGCCTGGGAAATGCTTCCCCTTATTTATGTATTTATTTCATTTTGCATTTATCATTTGGTTCATATAACTTTTTTTTAATTGATTTGTAGTATCCCCACTTGTTTTCATACCATCAGTCTTTATTCGTCATCACTAGGGCAAGGCATTTAATGACCATAAAATAGTAAAAAAATGCGAAATAAAAATGCATTTATGACCTTAAAATAGTGAAAAATGACATAAAATTTAAAAAAAATGACCTTACCGTCATTATAATTAGTTTTTTAAAAGTAATGAATTGCTAAAACAATTTAATGGATGACAGTGATTTAGATATGAATTGTAATTATAAAAGACACTTATTTTGTTACTAAAGAAGTAAGTAAATTTATACTACTTGGACACCCTTAGCGAAAAAGAAATTCTTTCTAAACTGGCATGCTCATCAAATTACTCCTAGCAAAAAAGTGCCATTTAAAAAGAAAGAAAAACAACTTTCTTTATTGCTACAAGGCAACTGTTGTGATTTGAATAAACCTGAATTAAAATGAACTGTGGACACTTGGCGGAGATTCTCAAAAACTATTATCTGTTGTCTGAAAGTAATGGTTGTACATGGAGAAGCTCCTATCTACCTCCACTGAAACATGATCTAAAAATGCCGAAATGACCTAAAAATTGCCAAAAATGACGTATCTCTTAAAAATGACCGAAATGCAAAATAAAGCAAAAATGCATAAACAAATGGCCCTTATGTAATCAATTATTTCAGGATACAGATTTGTAGCCTATATATTCGTTAATTTGTATATATTAACCTTCATATAAAGAAGATGCAGAATCATCAAATGCCTTGCCCTAGTCTTAACCATATTAATTTTTAATTAATATAATTAGTGCATTTCAATTATTTATTGTTCTTTTGCCTTTTCATATCCTTCTCTTTAGCCACATATTTATTTTCATCAAATTCTTAATTCCTTTCTGCGACATTCTTTTTTCAACTTTTATTTCCATTTTTTTCCTGTTTCAAGCTTCGTTTTTTTTTTTTCCCCCTCTCTCCACACGATAACTTCTGATTCGACGGTCTTAGAAATGAAACAATTGTTTGGTTAAGTCTTAGGTTGGTGGGTCAGGTGATCTTTTTCCTTATTCTAATATGGTACTATGTCTAATGGAGCTGTTATCTGTCCTCGTGTAACAGCTATAGAGATGGAAATGTTTGTTTAGTCGAGGAAAGTATATTGCCTTTTACGTAAAAAGCTTTCTCTGTGCAAATAAACTATTCTTACTGCCTTTTGTATCGATTCTTGCGGCTAACTGAACATTGAGTTTTCCTCTCTGTGCTGAACTCCGCTACCAGCATAATTCTACTTCGTTACATTCGTTAACATTTTTAATTAATATCTGCATCTTAATTATCTTTAAAGTATTAAACTCCATTCGACGGAGAGGTTGCATTCTTCGTTAATTAATTATATTTTCAGAGAAAACTAATAAAAGTCCTTCACGTTTAATTAATTCTTATTTTCAGAGAAAACTAATAAAAGTCCTTCAAGTTTATCTCTCTGATGATATTTTACATTGTAATATTTAGAGAAGAATTTATCTTTAGCTACCTCTGAACTTTCTTTTCCAAATATTCCTTCGTTAAAGCCACAACCACGAACTATCCATGCATGTCTAAATTTTCCTCCAACCCTTTGAGCACGCTATCTATGTAAGCATTGCTGCATTTGGGGGGGGGGGAAACATACAATTCTGATGCAAATTATGTATTTGTCAATAGCGAGGCTTTAAATTGCTCTAGAAAACAATTAGGCGATGTCATTAAACCTCAATAGTAGAAAACAAGATATTACAGTCCTACAAGATATAAGGAAACCTGCGCGGTACGAAGCTATGCTTGCTGTAGTAATCACGGCTTCGTTCTGGGCAGGTTTCTCTCTGACTTCTAGGACTAAGCAGAATTTCTTACCTATAAAGATCAGAAGGTATGTAGTTGTATGTAGTTGCAGTTATTGCCTTTGGTTTATGATTTTTCCTCTTAATTTCTTATAAACTAATTCTTTTCTTATATTCTTTACACTTCCGTGGTTCTTAAGAAAACTTACCTGAACTATAAAATTTATAGTGCAGATAGAGGACCCTTATAGATGTCAAGGACAAGGACCAAATAGTATGAAATAAATCAATGAATGAATGAATCAAGTACGAAATTCCATCTAAACATATGAATGTTCCTCTCTTCATAAAATTTTTCCTTCTAGGAAAAATTTGGTATATGCCAGAGTTTATTAGGTTAAAAAAAGTTTATCTTTATGTGTGGTGTGTTCAGTCCCTGGGATTTCGGGCTAAATTAGCCATCAAGGCTGTTTTCACTAAGATCTAATATCCTCTCTAGAATATAGCACAATCTACCTCTTCCTCGGGTGAGGTTTGTCCTTTTGCAGGAGACTGTGCACCAGTGGAGTAACACACACACACACACATATATATATGTGTTTGTGTATGTATATGTATGTAAGTATGTATTTCGCTTAAAAGCATACGATATCGGTGTTATTTAGCACTAAGCCAAATAGATTTACGGTTCATGTGGTTCAGAATATTGAATATTTCTGCAAAAATAGATAAAATTCCTTTAGCTTTAGGTCTTTTATTTTATATATTTTAACAATTTTGTTACCAGCTGCCTGTTAACACTTGCCTATAGTGTAGATAGTCTGGTGTAGGCCTAACACAGTGTCCTTGGCCTACTTATATGTAGAGGGTCATGGCCTCCTTTATTGTACCAGGCCGGAGCAGTTCAATCTGGCAACATTTGATTCCGGCCGGCAATTTCAGTGTTGGGATATGGATATGGATGATTGAACGTTGTGTTCTGTGTTTTACTACGTTTTCTCATAGAAATTACCAGCTGTATATTACGAGATTTAATACCATAGTATGTTGTGTATCCAGTGTGACATTTGTATAGTAATATAATATGGAATGAAGTATTGCATAATATTGTTTTACGGATTCAGAAAGGTGAGTGTGTTATATCGCGAGTACGAGCGGTTTCATTTTATGTTAAAAATCGACATAATAAATCTATCTTTATTCTTGGAGGTTTACTTTACACGTAAAATTATCAGCAACTGAAAATAAATATCATTAAAGATTTCAGCTTCCCACGCGATGTACAAATGTCTTGAAGCATTAGCGTAATGCCATAACACAAACCGGCCGGAACTGATCAGCTGATGAGAGAGACTGTCCTGGCCTGGTACAATAAAGGAGGCCGTGAGAGGGTCCATTGAGGATGAAAATTATTGGTAACCAAATTACTGTTATTTTTGTGTTGAAATAAAATCTTAAACAATTTTACCATCCTAAATTAAAATAGCCCTATACTGTAACAAAAGTCAATCTACATGAACATCTCTAAACACCTGATTATTTAGAGTTTAATTGAAAAATAAGTAGTTTACTTTTAATTCTTGAATTTACGTCACTGACATACCTGTGTAGTCAAAATTTATTTGGTTTATTGAATATTCATCAATGCGCACAAATTATATTTGTTCGACTTTCAATAAATTATATAATTTAAGTGCTCTTCAAAATGCCTTTCTGAAACTCTAGATTTCGCTTGAAAAATAGAATTTCGTTCAAAAAATGATTTCGCACTAATACGAAAATTTCGCAAATATACATAATTTCGCGTTTTTTAAAGCAAAAGTAAAACTATAATATTTAGACCTAGAAGGGTTTGCCCTAGAGAAATAAATAATTTTATGAATGTTATAACCACAATTCGTGAATCCTTCACGAAAACTAGTATCCCTACCTATAACTAATTGCCCTTATTGATAACCGATATAAAAATACAGATAACAGCAAATAATATTCATTTCACTATGCGTCGAAGTAAAGTTAATTGTTATATTATCTTCTTGGCAGTTAATCATCTCTATGCAGTTAACAGATATCCAGTTATTTGTCCCGCTGTAATAAGAAAACGAGTGTTTTTTTTTTAAATTTATAGCAGCCTACCAATTGTCACTTTCTTATTATTCCTTATACATTACTCTTGCTCGCAGTCGTAATTAACTTTTCGCATTTAGTAAAGCCACCCATTCTTCAACACACTACACATATAGAAATTATACTTAGTATCTACCGATGTGTTTTGTTGAGTTCATGAGGAGAACATAACTCTGCACTTGGTTCTAATCTTTATTTTCCTGCTTGTTACTTTGCGGTTGGTGTAAAAATGGACGCCCGCTTCCGTTCGTGGACCATTTTTCTCACACTTACTTTCTGAGATAATGATAAAGTTTCTGTTCATTTCTAGAGGGCGTTTTATATAATTCTTTTGGTCGATTATTGGGGTCCCCGTTTGATAGTTGATGTAGTGAAGTTATAACTTAATAGTAGAAATAATATTGGCGCAAGAATGTTAATCGATTGAGTTGTCTTCTGGATAGCTTCAATGTCATGTTAAATAGTGTATATTAAATTACACTAAAAGCAACAAAGTAACAGCATTTTCCTCCTTAATTGATAAATTTATGACTGTCTTGCAAGCTTATTTAACTAAATCAGCTTTACATTTATATGTTAGGTTGATTTACACTCAAAGTATTATCCAATGGAATTCATTGCAAGGGAAATTGTTTAAAAGTTTATCCAGTTATGCTATGTGATCAAATTCATATGTCGATATGGTCGTTATTAAAACAAGTTAAGAATAGGCTTATTGCTTGAAAAGTACTGAACCATAGCCTACACAAAAAGATTGTAATCAAGTTCAGTTCTAACATTGTGGAAAAATACCAAAGAATACAATTAATACTACAGTTAATTATCTAAACTATTTTGAAGCAGAGAAAAACACATAAATTATTTAAAAATAATTATTGATAAAAGTAGTAATAATTTAATAATAATATATAGAACCTACGTACGACATTGCTGAGGTCATAAACGTAAACAAGAGGAATTGTGTGCAAAAGGCTTGTCCTCGTATATATTGTATGCTGAAGGGCATTGAATTATTATGAACAGCCAATTCTACTTCTGCCCCGTGTGAATGAAAAGTAGTTTTCCATACGATACATTGCAAGTGGGTTGGAGGTCGGGCAGCAAGATCACAGAGCAAGCGACACACATAGATAAGAGTGTAAGTAAAATGAAACATAATTAGCTTGTAGAATGTTAAACCAATTAAGAGTAGCTATTTGTACCCCTAATTGTTATTGCATGTTCAATTCAGAAAACTCGTTTCAACTTAGAATCAGTCAGATCGCTTATATTCGGTCTTTTATCTAAATTACACTCTTACATGCCTTGAAAAGTTGTCTTTGCATAGTTAAAGTATAAAATATATATAGGTATAATGATATAACAACAATAAGACCAATTGTTGATTTTTCCTGTTAAGGTTCAAATTACCTAACATCGAAAGAGTTCGAGTTCAGTAAAACAATTATTATATGACGTGTGATTTTGTAACACTATAATACATGGGAATAGAGTTGTTGTTTCTCGTTACATACAGTTTCTTTCTATCTCACACAGTTTTTCTCTCTCCTGTCTTTTTCTCATTCTTTCTCTCCCTCCCTATCCGTCCATCATTCCTCCCTCTCCCTCCCTCTCTCTCTCTCCCCTCTCTCTCTCCCTCTCTCGTATCAGTTGATTTTATATTAAGCATGTTATGAAAAAATTTCTTTATTTTGTTTGGTTATCTCTTTGTGTTCATAAATCCTGAAAAAAATTAGAGTGAGCTTTAAGCTGAAAAGTTAGTGAAGTGAAAATGAAAAGTTTGGATGAACATCAGGGTGAATCTGAAGTCTTTAATGGCGTTTTCGAGTCGCGATAATGAAATTATCTTCAAGTAGAGTGATTGTCAAAATGAAGAGAAAGTCGTTGCTAAGATTTTGTTTGAATTTTCTGCACGAATTGCCTATTACAAAAGTCTAAAGCTTTTATTGAAACTTTTTCCCAATAAATTCTCTGAAGTGGTTGAAATCGCAGGCGGCGGATTTCTACAGAGAGACTATCAAAAAGCTTGTGCCACGGTATGATAAATGCCTTAATTTGAATGGCGATTATGTAGAAAAATAGCGTAAGAGTCTACCTTCAAAATGTGTGTAATCATTTTTTTTTTCACTTTGTTTATTTTTTATTTCAAAACGTCTGTTACTTTCTGGACAGCCCTCTTATTTAAATGCACCAGATAAAGTCCTCCACATAATTTTATTATAGGCTAATAGGGAGAGGCTAATAACAGTTGACTAGTAACTTCGTAAAGGAAAGCGCAATAGATTATGCCATTATCAGAAACAAATTTATAGGCAATTTTGTGTCGTTACGATATATTTTCTAATTGTTATTATCTTAGGGCTATTACACATTTGCGTTCAAAATGAAAAGATAGTGCAAGAAACGTATTGCCGAGCGAGCAGTCAAGAAATTTTATTTTAGTCTCGTGCTGCTGCCATATAACTTTATCACTTATCATTACCTTTATTTTCACTTCATTTCACTTCACTGTTCCAACCGTCCATTATCATTTTAAATGACTAGTTCTTTCTGCAGTTTCCTGTAATAAATAACTCTGGAATACTATTCCACGCTTTACAGGTCCTGTAATAAATAACTCTGGAATACTATTCCACGCTTTAAAGGAATAGCTTCAGCTATCAAGCTTGCTTAGGCCCGTTATTTCTAGAGATTCATTGTTTGGATATACATATTGATCGACATAATTGTTATACATTTTCGTCTTTTTCTCCTTTTCTTCTTCTTAAATTTACGGAACTATTCGTTACAATTTATAAGACAGGGAAAACTACTGCAGTACGTTATTTATTAAAACAACATTATGAATTTGTAGGTTTTCTAATAGACAAAGCTTCACTTTCTTGCCACTTATAGCCTATATAAACTAATAGACTAACAGTTCGTGCTAAATGACAATTGGTAAATTCTAAAAATGAAAACGTTTATAGTACATACACAGTACCTGCAAAACAGTAAGGTACTACCTTCTAGTACAGTCTAATCTCGATTATTTCTATGTTTCCCTAAATCCTGGTTGAATAATTTGAATTAACAATAAATAAATAAAGCGAGTACGAACACTAAATTTTATGCCTACTATAGATAAAAGTTTCATTTAGAAAGGACACATCAACAATATATTTAGTAAAATGGATGGGCAGTGCCTACTGTCCGACAGCTATGTGATAACTCCATCCTCAGAGTTCATTGTTAGTTGAAAAATTAGTACATTCCTATTTATAATTGAAAGTAATGGTACAGATTCTTTGTACAACGTATGCAAATTTGAAATTAGAATACATCGCAGTAAAAATGCATTTAAAAAACGTAAATATAAATAAACCTTCAAAATTATAAAAAATAAAGTACCGGTATAATAAAATGATGAAAGTAGGAATATCATGCATTCTGTAATTTTTCGTACAGTGAAAATTTGTATACCACTTTCTTTTCCGTCCTTTCATTACCTTTATAAGATAAACTAGCGTAGGCCTACTGTATCCTAGGCCTATTGGGTATATAATTAATTCAAATTTAATTGTTTCATCTGTGTCCTTTTTTTTTACTTCATCCCATGTTCTCTTCTTCAGACTTACGCCTATATATGAATACAGTTTGTTTAAATTATTTTTAACGCTTTGGTCGGTCCGGCTTTTATTTATTTTTAATTGTTTTTATTGTGGTGCAATTGTCCTTCCGCGATTGCCCATGTTCAGGCAGGTAACGAGTCTCAACTACAGTAGTATTCATAGAGATTCAGAATTGCGGAACATCCTATAATAAACACTTTACAGCTTTTTAAAGGCTGTATTTCACTTCTCGAGGTAGAAAACATTATCAATACAGGACAAATAATAAAAATGACAAGGAAACAGGAATCATACTGCAATATAACAGCTCCTGTTAACGGAGAGATTACATTTTATATTGCTGAATGCTAGGAACGTACTTGTGTCAACCGAAAGACAAATCACCGCATAATTGACATTCTGTAGGCCTCTCATATACAAAAGTTTTAGGCTATCATTAGAATTCAACACAGCCTTCTTGCGCTGTGCTGGTGAAATGTAAAATACAGATGGAGAGTACTCTCATGAAAGTTGTATTTTGTATTATAATGCACTGATTCGTAGTCTGAAAAGCTTATAAATTACGCAACAGCGCTAGGGACTTGTTGCGACGTAGAAAAGCACAATGTCGTATTCAAGTGGAGCTCGCTTGTATGTTAACATGCTTTTGTTTAAAACAAGTAACAATACTTAATGGTGTTTTTTTTCTCTCGTAACTTTGCATTTTTTACCTTTAAAATTATATTTTTTAAATCATCATTAATCATTATCATTAGTAAAATATTTATTATTTAAATATTTTACATACTTTCAGTACACTACATTTGTGACATTTATCTACAGCCCAATGATACCTATACTAAGGTGCTTTGCAGATGACAAGTCCTATGTCCTTCAACTGCATAGATACGCGGTCCAATCAGAGACGGCGAGACGGAGGGAAGACTCTCATTGCTAGCGGCAGTCTTTTAGCCCGTACACGTGATTGGCGGTGAAGGAAAAGACTTCTCATTTGAAAGCCACTATAGTGTTGCTATGTGGCCAGGTGACTTGTCGGAGTTTGCGGGAGAAGAGATAAGATTTCGAATAAAATTGAGAATAAAACTGCTTTGTGCTAATTCGGAAGTCATAAATCAATAACCAAGTAATTGATGTCTTAAACTTTGCGGATTCGTCTATAAATTAGTGCAGAAATTGAACAGTTGGCGAAAAGGGAGGGAGAAGAATAAAAATTCACTTTAAAAAAATTATCTCACAAAATTGAAAGAAAACACAGGTCAAACCGGAGAGGGACTGAACATAAATCACAGAAAGAGGCATTCAATAAAATATTTTGAAGCGAATGAAAATTGTTACACTGTTAATAAAAAACCTGCTTATCGGAATATAAATACGAGAAATTATCGACTTCACTTTCCCATGTGGCAAAGATTTACTCATCCCGTATCTCTGTCAGTTTTTATACTGCAATTAGAAATATCGAGAAAAACACCATAATGATCCATAAACCTTAGAATAGCTGCTAAGAAAATGGTTTGATTTAAATGCTATATTGAAATTAAGGGTGGGGATAAAATTAAAGATAAAATTAGGGTACACTGAGACTTTTATTTTAAGTTTTATTAATTTCACAGTAACAAATCTATTATAATTTGAAACACATATTAAGTATCGGAAATCTGAAACAAAAATACTGACTTCACATGATTATCTTGGCATGGCGTGTTAGAAATCGGGACAAATCAGACTGTCGTGACAAATTAAGAAATATGACATTCATGCCTACTGCTATAAACTTGCAATCGATAATTCTGCACGATTCTGAGAATATTGTTTAACTACCTCCTTCCTTATCTCAGAATTATATCCCACACCGCTAAGAATTATGGAAGTCAAGTCATTACGAAATCTCTCTCACACTGAATAAACTACGGCTGCTTTTGTTTCGTTGTGTCGTTTACCTAAAGTTAAAAAAAAAATCAACTCAATTCTCTCTCTCTTTCTCTTTCTCTCTCTTTCTCTCTCTTTCTCTTTCTCTTTTTCTCTTTTTCTTTTTCTCTTTCTCTTTCTCTTTCTCTCTCTTTCTCTCTCTTTCTCTCTCACACACAACATATAGTATGAAATACCACATCAGTTCGTATTAGTCCGTTTGTACACTTCCATTGGAAGTTACCATTGGAATGAGATTTTCACTCGGCCCTTTTCTTTAATTTATAGGTATATTGTCTGCACAAGTTTGAAGCCTAAAAGGATAGTGGTTCGCAGGGTCGATTTTACTGAATCGACTCTACAAAAAATTGGCCATTTGAGCGATCCTTGACCGAATTATTCTTTATTATTTCGATTTAGGTATATTATTTTAGTACTCTATTTATTTATTTATTTCACTATTTAATGGGTTTTGTATTCCGATGCCCATAAGGCAGCGGACAAATTCTTGATCAGTTCATTCAGAGAGGACATATAGTAGGCCTGCAGTGCCAGGTGTGTGTTCCGCATAAAGCAAGGCCACAATCACCTTTTTATTTTATTAATTCCGCAAAACATGCTAACAATTAATTCATTTAATAAACGGATTCCATTTGTCGACACACAAAATAAAGAAGTGATGTGCGTGATATAAAAGGATTGTAGTAATAGGACAAGTTATTACCTCACTGTAAATTACATTTAACAGAATCGAAGTGTTCTCCAAATCATCAAAAAAAGATTGTGCACATCAATTGCATACAATGAAAACTAGGGAAAAAACTCACATTCAAATTGGAGGTGTATGGGATTTGAACCCACGACCGCTCGAAAGTTATGTTTTGATAAGAATTTACTCCCCCATGTTTTGTTTGTTATAGTTATGTAAGGGCAGTTGTGTACTGTAACTTCTGGATTAAACGCGTTTAATGAATTTGGTTGGAAATAAAATGGTTTGTTTAGTCTAGGGCTCTTGCCTCCTCTTAAGGGAACAGGCTCACCACAAATTCACCTGTAAATGGACTTCCTTGTGAATGGTCATGAAAAAGGAAAAAGTTGACTGAAAACGCATTCATTGGAGTTTTGATTGGTTGATCGTATGGTTTGCGACAGTCTCCAAAGGGCCGGAAATTCGTTCCGCAGAAATTCTTTTACCGTACCGGAACCCTACAGTCGAGTGCACGGAATCCTCCCGATATAATGCCGAGTGGTTTGTGTTTGTAAGGGAACACATAACCGGCTCTGCCAGTCCCATTCTTCGCGTTGGAAAATACGCAGCAGAGACAGAGGTTAGAGTTACTTACTTTTGGTCTTATTCCCCTCCTTCCTTCGCTCCTGAACTTGAAACCGAGCTGTGTTCATAGATTTGGGTGCTAGGTTTTTGACATCAAACCAATACGGGTCGGACTCATTCAGGAGCTGGTGTGGAATTCGTTGTGAGGTACGTCTTCTAGCCATTCAAATGAAATGTACCCTTACTCCATCCCCCTTTTCACGCTCACCTAGGCCTGAGCGTTGTTCATAGGCTATTGCGTGTACTCGGACTTAGATTCAGGCAAATAAGAGATTGGCTCACCCAGGGCTGGTGTGGAACACAGATGATAAGTTTTAGTGCCAACTTTAAATAAAGAAAAACACTAAAAGAAATCAGAAACACCGGAAAGTTTCCATGTATTTGATTGTACATAAATAACTAATGGAAATATACATTTCGTTGTCAAGCGATCTTATAATAGTAGAGAGAGGGAATGGCACGTTCTTATCAACCCCTGGATGATTCCATTAGCATGGATATGGGATAGTATCTGTGCCACAGGTCTGACCGTATTGTTCTGCCTACACAGAGAGCTCACTGTACTGAGTAATTCACTATTGTCTGCTGGTAATTGCGGTTCACGTCCAGACATCCGATCTCTGCAGTTTGACAAGCATTAATTTTTTATTCTCTGAATTTTCAAAGAGGAAAGTTATTTTGGAATTACGGTTTACAGAAGTTCTGGTTGACATTTTATGTTTTGGTTACATAACTTCCGGGGATATAAGACGAAGCATGGCGACGACTTTCTGTTATACACTTTACATTTACTTCTACATGAAGGATTTTTATTTTTATGAATTTTCACGAACAAGGCTCTTAACGGTTTTGCTTAAATTGTGTATAGACCTGCAAACTGCATAATTGTAGCAAGTGCTAGAACTCTCGTTGAACAGTTTTTCATATAAATTCTCTAAAACACGTGATATGGCCTATGGCAAATAAGCTAAGTAATAATAATAACAACAACAGTCTTATGTTAGTTCGTGCAACATATTTTGAAACGTTTATATTTTCCTAAATATGTAGCCTAATTTTGTGAATTAGTGATAGATTTGAACTGAATTCTCCCAAACCAAGATTATTTTTATACAGCACATTCTAGTCTTAATGTCAATATTTTTGTGAATTTAATTCTAAATTAACTTCCAGTCAGTTGCTTTTATACTGTACAACAAGAGCCACCCTCATGGAACCTTCTTTGTGTCGTATAAATTCTCTGAAGCTCCCATGTCATTCACAGACTGAGATTTACTTCTTGAGCAATACGGTTTTAAATTACCCTTAAAGAACTGAATGCTCACTTGTGCAATGCTTCCACTGGCTTTGTGTCAGAATATAACATGTAGAGAGAGTCAGATTTATTCCTTATACAGCACCATATCAGAGTAAAAGAAAAAAACCCATTTTAAATAGGCCTACTTTGATTATTAAAATTCTCATCTATTGCGATAGTAGAGAAACTCTATGTAGGAGATATTTGTACGGTAAAATAAGAAAAAAAAGGTGTTAATTTCAGTCGCTAAACCGTTGAATTATTTCCATTTCTAAGAAGGGAATTATTAGTTTCACTTTGCACCGTCGGAAACATAACCTAGAGACATTATTTGAATATGTCGGTAATGCCGGTGTATACAATGGAACAGAAATTGCGGAATCGCTGTCAGCCAGATTTCCTTCGTGACTATTGAAGATCCATAATCTGGAACAGACAGATTCACCTGTCGACTGCCTCACATAGGCTATTTTGAGACTTAACAGCATATTGTTTATTGTTCCTCGGATTCATTAGTTTGGTTATTTGCATCCATTGTTACATCTGTATATCTTCAACGATTTTCTGTCATATACATGACGCTGAATTCTCTTGTCTCTGGGCAATCTTAGACGCTATTCGTATGCTACGTTCTAAGATCACTACAGAGTTCCTTGGTTTAGTGCAGCATAGAGTTTAAGGACAATGTGGTTTAAGAGATACTATTAAGGAACTTAATTTGGCTTAGCCCATTATTTTCTGCTCCATGATAAGACAGGACGAAACTTTCTTATCTGCGTGTTGTCCCATATCCTTAATATGCAAATTTGTTGGGGATGCTTCCAGTGTGTAGAATAAGAGCCAGATATTTTGATCTTGTGTTTGTTTACAAAGAGACTTGTGATCTTTATTCAAGGAGGATCACACGAGGCGCATTCAATATTAAACTTCTCTCGTCTTATGACTTCGATTTCGTCTCTGGTACAGTCCTTCCCAAAGAAAGTGATGACTACTGATGAAATTACTCTTGTCTGTTTGCAAGAGTTTACCTTATATTATTTTCTGGATTAGCAAAAATGCATCAAATGTTAACTTTGACCAGGCAGTGGCAAAGATTGCTTTAAATCCGGTTTTAACAGGATTAAAATAGTTAGAACTGATCAGAATAAAAACATATAGGTATAATAATCCATTTCAATATACTAAAGGTCTACTACTGCATACACTGCTGCTCCTTCAGTTTGAACAGTTCAAATGTAAAACTGTAATAATGGGGAAGGTATCTTTTGTACAGGCTAACATATTTCAAATCCAGAAATGCCAGATAGACCTACAAAAATATTTAACCTCCCACAGCACAAGACATCTAAGCTCACATACCGGTACCACTAAATAACATAACAGTACTTATTTGTTACACTCGCAACTGCTGTATCATCACTACTCACACAAATGTAGTATTAAATATTTAATAAATAAATAAGCCCGCAACATCCCTAGCGGGCAAGGGCCTCCTACCTTCCGGTAAGGATAACTCAGTCAAACTCATGGGAGATCTAGTCCCTATGATCTTTGATCTAACTCTTTACCTAAATTATTCTGTACCTATTCGTATTTACATCCACCGTATCACTTCCACTCTTTGGTGCACACATATCATTTCACTTTTAGTTCTTCTACGTATTTTCTAAATTTAACATTAGTTCTTTCAAATCATTTATATTAGTTCTCTCATTTGCTGTCCTTGGCTATTCTTGTCCATTGTGGCCCCACTGCTTCCAAAAATAGATTTGCCCATCTTCGTCTCGGTCTACCTCTGCTCCTTTTGCCTGTCCTTGGGTCCCAATCTGTTGTGGCCTATGCCCATATTTCTTAGTTGAGTCTCTATTTTAGTCTTGCTGCTATCATGGCTACATCTTCTGCACCGCTCCTTAGTTTCAAATCTTCATTTCTTACCCTGTTTTGGAGACCAAGTCCTAATATCTTCCTCTCCATTTTGCGTTGTCGTGTTTGTATCATTTTAGTATGTGCGTTTGTGAGCGACCGTGTTTGGCAGCCGTATAAAAGGACCGGTATGACCCAGGTATTTAGGACTTCCAATCGTACTTTCACATTGATGTCGTTGTCCATTAGAATGAATTTGAGATTCCAGAACTTGCCCCATGCTAGCCTTATTCTTCTTCTTCTAAAACTGATCAATTGGCCCAAGTAAATATATTCTTTGCAGTACTGTATCGGCGTGCCGTTTATTATGATTGGTGCCTCTGTTGATTTGGTTACTACTTTAGTTTTATCTGGGTTCAATTTGCAGGCCTACTTCTATATTTCGCTTATTTAGTTCAATTATCATTTCCTGTAGTTCGGCCGCTGATTTTGCAAATAGCACAACGTCATCTGCAAACCTAAGATTGGTCAACTTTCTCCCATTAATATTTATCCTTCTTAAATGTAGTATTAATATGCCTATAATAAGTATCTCACGCACAGTGTAAAACTATCTGCGTAATCTGATGCATTTGATACTGACAACTGTGGAGGAAAAAAGGGCCAAGAGGATAGGGTAGATAAGTTTAAATAAGCTACACTAACTCTTACACATTCAATGTTGTAACAATTGACAAACCCATGAGGTTTCAAATGGGAATTTTTCCAAATGGTAGGTCACAAGCTGCGTTAGTGGTATTCCGACAGTGTGTGTATATATAGGCTATATGTAGCCTATATTATTTAACCCAGTGAAATCTCAGAATTTCAAATACAGTAGTTCATACGTTTTGAGGGTAGGCCTAAATTATTTATATAAGTGGTCTTTTTTAATGAAATGAGGTGTTGATATTATTAACGAAGTTGAAGGGTACCGGTATTCTTATTTATTATATATTTTTCTCGGATTTTTCTGGGACAGGGAGATCTGGAACGGGGTGCACTCAGCCTCGTGATAAGAACACAGGAACTACTTGATTGATAAGTAGGGGCCCCGGTCATGAGAACCTTGACCACATACCCCCAATCCTGCCATCTGCCTATGGTAGATGACGCAGCGTCGGATGATAGGTCTAGTCCCTCCAGGGATGTCGCGCCACGGAGTTCAGTTTAGTTTAGTGAGTTATTTTCCACTTGTTTCAGATTTCTTTCTTCTGTTCGTGTTTTCTCCCATTCTTTCTATCTTTCGTTCTGCCTGCTTTTCTGTCTGTCTGCCTTTTTTCTCTCTCACATCTTTAACATTGAAGTCCGTCATACATTTCCGCATGTAAAGAAATAGTTTTTTCTTTGCTCAATTACTACGTCCTCCCGGGTTGAAAGAAACATTTGGATGGTTGCCGAGAAATTATTTATTTGAGGATATCTAATTGTGTTAATCAAGCTTATGGGAATTCTAAAGGGCTGGGAATACTGCATTGTATAACGTTTATAAGCCAGAGTATAAATTGCAGAAATTTGTAACGGTTAAAATAATTGCTTTGCTGTTATTCTGTTGATACAGAACTGAAAACAGTGATGGAGCAGTACAATGAAGTTCTCGCTTGGGGACTTGTATTTATTTGTATACACAATATAGGCTACTATTGATTCAGTCCTGCTCCTTTTTTCAGCACTATTCTGCTTCAGTCCATGTATACCAGCACCATTGATAGGTTTTTTTTTTTGGCATTATTTCTTATGTATTACCTGTTATCTGCTTGAAACGTAATGCATCTTTCAGCACGTTTAAAAATAGAGCCTGTTAGTTGTAGATTAAATTTGTTGGCCATGTAAATTGTATGTCAGAAATCATACTGTAAATGATGTTACCTATTATTGTTGTCCAATCACTGGTATTTTATTCGTGTGGGTTATAGGATACATGTCCTCACACATTGAGCTTGCACTGAAAAACTAATTTGCTGTATAGTCCTACAAGTTAGAAATAAACCTGCGCGGAACGAAATTGCACTTCCTGCAGCAACCATAGCTTTGTTCCATGCAGGTTTCTTTCTAACTTGTAGGAATATAGTGAGCGAATGATAACTTATATTATACTATGGTTAAAATATATTTTCCATCATTGTGTGAGAGTCTGAAATGTCTGAATTAGTGCTGGATAACGGTTAACTGCACAGACAATTAATTGGACCACATTCTACAGAAAGGAACCAATCCGCATGATTTTTAAGCTCAGAAAAAAGTTAAATAAAAAGCCACCTGGATCTTTTTCAGAGTGTTTTTGTTTGCTCCATAGACGGCATACAAATGAGGAGCTTGTTTCCAAAAGGTACCAAATCCAAAAAATCGAAAAATGAGTTACAGGTGGCAGCACATTCTTGACTAGCCAAACAATCATAGCCAGTGGTTAAAATCACTAAAAAGTACCAAATCCCATTGCTAGAGGGCCTGAAAGATTGAGTTTTGTAGCAAAAAGTACCACATCCCTCCACAGTTTCGTGACAAAAAGTACCAAATCCTTTCTCATGTTCCATTGGTGAAATATCATGGCCGAACAATTACGTCATAGAGCGTTTTTGCTTCTCATTAGCTAAATGAAGTCACATGCCTGTAGTTTGTCGTAGAAAAACTTGTCCACAAACATAGAGCTAAAGCTTTCTTTCAAAACATGAACCAGTAACCACCAGATGCAATAACTATAAATTTTGATCTTATGCAAAATCACCCTCTCCCAGAAACTCAGATAGGACAGGCCTACTATGCAAGACAGGTTCGGTATTATATATTGGCTATAGTCATTCACAAGCAGGACAAAATGATTTCTCCTGTGACTACCCACTTCTATAGATGGCTTATAATCTGACACCTTTTTGCCAACACTAGATGATAACACGGGGACTGAGGTATGATCGAATGGTTGGAAGCCTGAAAGAGCTATGTGAAAGAGGCTAAAAAGAAAGATATGGTGGCACTGTGAGCAGCAATAGGCTACAAAGACTTGAATCAGTTGCCATTTTACAAAAGGCATTCTTGACTACAATGCAGCTGATGAAGTGGAAGAAAATGACAGCGAAAATGTTTCTGTTTTTTATGATGAGTAAGAGCTTTATTGTTCATATGAAGCTAAGACAAGCTCCAGAAACTTGATTCTGTTAGTTGTGTATTGTTGTTTTTAAAATCAAGTAGGGCCAAGTAATTTTTGTATGTTTTGCTCTTGTTTTTTATACGGTAATAGGTGTATCACTGTAAGTTATAATATAGTATAATTAGCTGCAATTAAGGATATTTAGGTAGGCCTAATCCAATAAATTTTAGTTCAGTTTAATCTATTTTAATGAGTTGTAACTATTTCTAAAATTGATATTTTCATGCCAATAAGTACCAAATCCCAAGTTGCTTGCAAAAAGTACCAAATCCAAGTTTATTTTGTTAATAAACAGCATAATAATGAATGAATATCTTAGTTTCTTTGTAAATATGATTCTTAGGTCTACCTGCACATGTAAGGAATGAATTATCGATATCAGTATAATTGATCAACTGTAAAACGTTTTTTTCATTTCCTGTAAAATCTATTGAGGTGGATTTGGTACCTTTTGGAAACAAGCTCCACAAATGGAAGAAGAGGGTTGGATAGTTTGCACAACATAGATATATAGTTCAGTAGCAATAATTTAGCATCTACTCCGGTTTTTTTTTTTTATTTGAGGGTTGGTTCCTTTCTGCAGAATGTGGTCCAATTTGTAGAGAAGATAATACAGTTAACTGTTTTTTTTAACACATGGTCAACTGGATTTTATTTGCAGTTGTATGGATTTTTATGTCGATTATCCAGACAATTCAACTGCAGTTAATTCGTTTAACAGTTATCTGGATAATCACAAATAACTGGATAAAATTACGTCATGATCCACTTATCTGGTTAACTGTTATTCTGTTAACTGGACAAGTAATAATGGTTATTTGAACAAGTATTTGCCAAGTTAATCAGTTAACTTTTATCAGGATAATCCCAGCTCTAGTCTGAATACAACAACGGGGTCTTATGACCTGAGAACAGCTTATTCAGTGCAAGTCCTATGTGTTAGAACAAGTTCCCTAACCCACCTTTTCCAAATGCCAGGTACTCTAATAATATTTAAGGTATAGTCTTCATTAAAGCAATATTTAAACACCTTATTTTCCTCTTGCACCAGTTGAAAGTGTGGTTTCAGATTGTCAATAGGAAGTATGAAGTAGCATGGAGAAAATCCTGCCAAGTCAACTTCTGGTATATCAGGAAATGCTGGAATGTGAAGTTAGAACAATTTCCGTGCCAAAATGTTTCTTAATATTTTAATACATAGGCCTAAGGAAAGGAATTTTAGGAAGGAAATATCGACATTCATTTGACCCAATTGAGCATTTTGCATGTTCTTTCTTCTTCTGCTTCTTCTTTCTTCCTATATTTTTCTTTGAGTTTTACCTCCCTCTTTGAAGGGATGTTTATGCGACCCAAGCCGCCCGGGCTTTACGGGACCGAGACCTGTCGGGGAGGGATCTTCTAGGGATCACATACAAACTTTGTTTTTTTGACAAGCGAGTTATGGATATAGAGGACCTTCCAGGATGAGTGGTGTGCCCAATATCGGGCCATCTCCGAGACAACACGATCACATAGGACGAGACAGACTAGTTACACACACACTCATATTCCACCAAAAACACCACTTAGGCAGCGTTCACATTGAGGCGATAAGCGATAAGCGATTTATCGGAAGGAATTTGTTGCGGCGATATATTGCTAGGAAGGTTCACACAGCGAGCGATAAATCGGCGCGACCTGGGCGATAAAAATTCCCTTTAGGCAGGCCTACAGGCTGAGGTAGATTTCGTCGTGCTAAATATCGCCTTATACGAGAGCTATCGAGAAACCAGTTACTGATTTGTAGAGTACTCATCAAGCGCTTTTCAACGATACCCCATAAGACGTGGTTTCAAAAATTTCGAACTTCCATCCCCCAACCAACCACCCCAACTCGTACCACCAAAACTCCCGAATCGTTGGTGTCACTGTGAACTCCATAGGGAGTTCTCTAATTTATTCAAACAAAGTTTCCCTCTATACTTCATAGGAGCCGAGATATACATATTTCAAAATTTCTACCCCTCCCCGACCCTCCCCTGGGGCCAATTTTGCCCACTAACGAACTTGTCCGAACTATTGGGCCTAGAAATAACATAATAAAATTTGGTTCAAATATCTTCAAAATTATGGCTGCTAGCGTGTAAAGATATATATATATATATCACTTTTTTTTTTGAACGGGCGGTGGTTTCGTACTTGGAGGCATGAAACGTAAAGATATGAAAGAATTTTTCGAAAGTCATGACATGGTATCGATTGCAATAGGTAGATTTTTCTTCGAAATCTACCTAAAATGTGGTGGGAACACAATCTTCACTACAAAAGTTACAATATCGTAAGCAACAAATCGCTCAGGCGACCAGCATGCTGCACTTCGAGCGATATAGCACTTGCGATATGTTGCGCTATCGCGTGAGTGTGAACCTTTTTTATCGCCTCCCTTTAGATTTCAAGTATCTGTCCGTGCGTGTCGCGTATCGTATATCGCTCGCGATATATCGCTTATCGCTTATCGCCTGAGTGTGAACCCTGCCTTAGAGAACTTTCCTCGACCAGGAATCGAACCGACCCCGCTGTATGAAGAGAGCGAACGCATCCCCTAAGTCATAGCGGTGCATTTTTTTTATAAACTTGAAATTACATGAGACACTTGTAAAATTATTATTAGATTTGTATTTGTTTATTAAAAAAAACAATTTGAATTTAAATTATCTAACCAAATTTTTACTCACAATCAATCACGCAGTTTATATTTTTATTATGAAAAGAGCTTTCACCATTGTTCGTTGTGGTTTTCTTTGCTTCTAGAATTAACCCAAAACACCTAACGTTAGACTCTCCCTCCCATATAATTCTCACTCACTGCTTGTGACATATTTAGATATTAAGCGATTAAGTGAAACATATTTTGATGTTTAAAATTTTGCAGAATATTAAGCTGTGAAAGTGATGTGGCACAAACGAGGAGAGCGAAAGAAATGAAGAAAGAAAAACAGAAAGAAGGCGGCATGGATGTAGCCTATAGGCCATGTACTGAAGAGAGAGAAGTGAAAGCTTATTGCTTGCTCTGCTGTGTCTGCTGTTCATAAATCGGCGAATGCTGCGGTGGTCAGGGGAAAATGAATGTTGGGCTTTGCTCTGCAATACGCCACTGTACTATCGTCGGATCTCGCTTTAAGTCTTTGAATATAGCCGTCATAATATAAAGTTGTGGAATAAATTTGACCAAAGTAGAGAGCGGGATAGTTATAAAGGGTGTGGTGGGCGATGTAATAATATATTAGTGAGGAGTTAGTGGGAAGCTTTGGAGCCAAGCTCGTTGCCGCATGCGGCATTGGCCCGCTAATAACTTTACACAATGCGAAGATTCCATTGAAATCCACAACATGCAGTGATTAAGGGTTTCGCTGTGTTTCCGCTATAAAAAGTGGAAATCCTTTTAGTCGTAATAAGGTGCCGCTTCTGTACTGAATTAAACTTTCTTTAAAAGTGCAGTGCTTTAACTTGACTCTGGACGCGGCGAATGTACGAACTAAACGGTAAAACTACACTTACGAATACGAACACAGCATTATATTAGTGCTGCTTTCAGTCTCGGGTTCAAAGTTTGTTGTGTCAAGTTATACGCTGTTTTAAGAAAATAAAAATATACATTTTTTTTTTTTTTTTTTTTGTTGTTGTTGTTTATTTTCAATATCATAGTGTGTAATGATGCTAGGCATCATTAAAATAATAGTGCAATAATTGTTTTAATTAGGGATGGGTCGATACCAGATTTTCTCGATACAGATACATGATTTTTTCTCGATATTCGATACTTCGATACTCGATACCGTCAACATTTCCAGTTTCAATAAATAGATACATTAAAAATTAAAAGTTGAGAGAACTGTGTAATACCAACTAAATTAATTAAGTGTGGATATTTAATGAGACAAAATTTAACATCATCAGTAGCCTATAATTATTTTTAAACTCTACATTAAAACTAAAATTAGTTTTTGAAACAGTCCACTTACAAGACGTTTTTGTTCAAAAATTACAATGGGGTTTGGACAGTCAGCTTGCTTGTTGGTTGTTATTGAAACGTTTCACAGAAAACGAAACAATTAAGAATCTCTTCTGTTTGGATTTTAAACATCGGAAAGTCTTTATTTACGACTAGACAAAAGTCACAGAGTCGTTTTCTCCATTTCAAGGAGAAATAGAAGTATTTGCTAAATTTAGTAGACTACTAAAAGCAGAAAGAGATACAGCATTTCCTTAATCGCAGAGTTAGCAAAGTATCGAAAAAGTACCGAGCGAGTTTTCTGAAGTATCGCTCGATGCCGATACCATGCAAGTATCGAGAGTATCGAGGTATCGAAAGTAACTAATCGAGGACCCATCCCTAGTTTTAATAATGCGATACATGTTTTGGTCAACTGTGCTTTTTTGTAGAGTTTCTTCCCAGGCATCTCGGTGTTTTTGTTACTTTGTTGCTTTTTTATTTATTTATTTTTTTATTTATTCACTATTATGTTTGGTCAGTACAGCTCGCTTTCCACTTTAAATGCTTGATTTTGGTTTACAAATTATCTGAGTAAAAGTAATAGTTAACAAATTATTACACAAGTAAGTGAAGTTAGATTTTAGCCACGAATAAACTTATCTTCTACGAGTGCATGAAATATAACTACTTTCTCGTCTAATAAAAAATTGCATCCAACGGTACTTATTATAATTATCCGAATGAATAATAAATGTTAATTATAATATAGTAATGAGTATTACAACATGTTTTAAGAATGATTCAGTTTTTTTCCCCACGTAGAGAATAAATTAATGTGCCATAACAATCCAATTACAAAGAAGTAGCCTACTGTTGGTGAAAGCGCCATTTTTCAGAATGAAATATTTTAAGAGGAAACAGAATTGGTTTTTGGATGAAAATTGTGATTTTATTTTTATTGTTTTTTATTTTTTTGGACTTTCTTCTTTAAAATGACGCATAATTATACTTTAATTCTATCCATGCTATTTTTTCTGAGAAGATCCAGACTATGGAGAAGGGATGTTTTAACTTTGAAGCTCGTTTTCCGTAAGTCTACATTTTATATAAAATGTACTTTTCCTGAACGTCATCTTAACCTAGAAACTTGAAATTTTCAGAATTTGTGTACTCAGATGTCTTAGACTACATACACGGAAACAACATTTTGTGAATGATTTTTTTATTAACTTTTTTCAGATTATGGTACTTTGAAATGTTGGTAAAAATTTGTTGTAAAGAAAATTCATATTTCAGTGAATAAGTATATTTATGAAAAATAATTGTTTCGTTACTGACACAGGGTATGTACCTAGGAGCTGTAAAAAGGTAAAGTGCCTAGCTTTAATAGCTTTTGTAAAAATTACATTATAGTTAACATCGTAAAGATGGGCTATTCCGTTTCCCCTTAATCTAAACACTTATAAAATGTATACGGTAGACCTATTGACGTGGAGGCTATCTTTTTTCTTACATCCAGTAACAAAGTAATTGGTCTTCTATAAAACTATAAACGCCAGAATTGGAAAGATTCTGTAAGATTGTAAATTTCATTGAATAAACAATTTACGGTTTGCACATTTATACTTAGAGAAGCACAAGTCTTGTCGTGAAGAATTTATTCGGTTAGAACAGTAAAATTCTTAAAAGTTAGAGCATTCGCTGCTTCACAGATTTGTTCGGATGACATAATAAAAATTAATTCATCTTTCTATACGTACATACTTTAAGAATAACATTACTAATTGACAATTGATTGCCTTAACACATTCTCTCCTGTCAAAAAATAATAAAAACACTCGGTGGTACAGTACTCCGATTTCGAAAATTCCTGTGTGATGACCTTAAGCGTGTGCACCGTTTTGAAGAATGCGGTTAAGGGGAGTTAGTAATTTAAATAATTTGAACAGCACTATTATATACCAATTGCGATAGTAAAATGACTTGTAAAGATTTAGTTATTTTATTTGTTTGTATGATAGTTTTCTATGTGGTGTGTACGTTACCAAGCATAACAAACATAATTTCAAATTTAGTAATGTGTACTCGTCACCGGATATAGAAAGGGTGATTAAATCACGGAGGATGAAATGAGCTGGACATGCTGCGCGCATGGGGGAGGAAAGACATATCTCAAAAGTATTGTGTGTGAGACCAGAAGGGAAAAGACATCTGGAAGACCTAGACGTAGGTGGGAGGACAATATTAGGATTGATTTAAGGGAAGTAGGATTTGCGAGGAATAATTGGATGGAGTTAGCACAGAATAGGGTTGAATGGCGGGCTCAGGTAAGCGCGGCAATGAACCTTCGGGTTCTATAAAATAGATAATATTCCTTTAGCTTGCTGAGGAATTGTCTATTGCCATTGAATAAGTAAGTAAGGCATGCTCAACTTATGTAGTCTAGATTCCATTATCCTCATGCAAACTGTCCACTGCATCTGAAACAGCCTGTCAAGTTATTATATACCGGTACTTGTGTAAGGTGACAACGTCAGCATAAAGGATTTCTGTGTCATAATCATTTGCATAATATGTATACATCAGAAACACTGGAAACGTTTCAGCATGTAATTATTCTGGTTTATCAGATTTATCATAGTGGTGTTATTGGGACAAATTTCATAAGCTGAATTTCTCGTCTGCGTATTCTGCGTTGAATAGTTTCGTTGTAAAATAGATACAGTGGAGTGTAGTTTTATGCATTCAAACAAAATCAAGCCATTACCGTGTGTGAAGTGTCTTCCACAAGTTTTTAGCATGGACTACTTTCAGATGGAGAAAAATACACATAGGTAGGCCTACTATCTATGTTGCATCATTCAAAAAGAACATTCATTTTACATTAGGTTGTCGGCCCTGACTTCAGGCTGGACAGAAATTAAGCTTGAAGTGTTATTTTCTGTTTCTAGGAAATTTAATGTGGGTGTGAAAATTGCATGTCTTCAGTGTGGATGGTATAATTATTGGCAAAATATTAATAAAAAAATAATATAACTAAATTTCTGTTTCTCTGCTGTTCAAATATGCGATAGTTTTCTAGTCTAAGTTAAGCCTGACAACCTATTGTAAAATGAATGTTCTCGATTCTCCATGCCATGCACGATTCCACCTATTGCTCTGCCGTTGCAAATATGCGATGCGGGTTTTCTAGTCGTAAGTTGCAGGCGTTCTCGATTTTCCATGCCAAGCACGATTCCACCTCTTGCTATGCCGTTGCAAATATGCTATGCGAGTTTTCTAGTCTAAAGTTGCAGGCGTTTTCCATTCCCAATGTCATGCATTATTTCATTTGTTGCTTTACCCTTGCAAAATAATATACTATGCTGGTTTTCTAGTCGTAAATTGCATGCATTCTCGATTCCCCATACCATGCGTGATTTTACCTATTAAGGCGTCATCTGGGCTGGAAGATGCTATGCTAAAGTTGGAAAACGTACTCTGCGAATTGTATAGTTGGACACAGCAACTTATTATTATTATTATTATCATACCAGCTTACAACAGTAAAGTTGTACAAAAAGTTAAAAATGAACATTTTTTGTCATACACATTTCTTTATAAAATTATTAGGTATTAAGATAACTAAAGTATCATTAAAATGCAGAATATCAGAACATGCATTATTAAAATATTAATGATATTTTGTTTCTCACAGTAACAAGAAAACTACAATTAACTTACTGTTGAAAATGCAGTGTAGACTACCTGATTCGTAATGAACACAATAAAACCAATCCGAGCGAGATGGCCGAGGTAAAGAGTCCTAAGTTCAAAACTCATTCTTACTGCTAGCCAATTTGAATAGTTTGAACTGAATATCAGTCAAGAAAATGTCACTGAACAGTGGAAACAGATACACACAAATGAATTAATTCAATAGCCTACCGGTAAACCTAAAAACGTGATATGACAATTTTATGGAGATTATTAATTAATTTTTGAATGATACCGGCTTCTGTCGTAGGTCTAAAAATCACAATAGTGCAAATCTTCACATGTACACCTATACTTGAAATAGTTAGTGCTACATATTTTGCATCTTACGATATTTTAAATTTTAACATATGTCGCCTAAATTAGCGTTTCTCAAAACTTTTTGAACCCGAGGACCTCTAAAATGTCTAAAACAATTTTACGGACCCCTAATTTTACATCCCATTTTTAAAAAAAGACCTATATTCTTAATATTTGGGTATTAATTATAGGTCATTATAACGAATTATGTGAAAAAAATTTACTTCTTTACTTTCCACTATCTTTATGATATTTTTAAATTATGTCTGCGGACCATCTGCACCATCTTCGCGGACACCTACGTTGAGAAACGCTGTCCTAAAATATACAAATATTATTTAATACCATTTCTAAAATATATTTTTTAATAAATTATCGTGAGAACAAATTCCATATGTTGGATAATGAAGGTCTGTGGGGGGAAAAATGTATATATACTAACTGAAAAGGCCCGGCGTCGCCCGGGCCTTGTATTTTGTAATTTGAAATTAACTTATGGAGGACTTTCGATTTTGAAACTCTAGGTCCTTATATAATACTAGCTGAAAAGGCCCGGCGTCGCCCGGGCTTTGTATTTTTTAATTTGAAATTAACTTATGGAGGACTTTATGTATGTATAACTTGAAATGAAGAAAAAGATATATCACACTCAAACTATTCCATCAGAAAATGCCAGATATAGCTTTTTAAGGCTCATAGAGGATGTCGAATGCTGCATTCCGTTGCTTCTACACATCGTGCTTGGGAGGGGTTGAAATAAGAAGAAACATAAATTAAATAAGATTGTATTGACTTGACGGAAAATTTTATTTCTCACTCTCATGTTACCATACAACCGTTTCGGGGTTGAAATAAAAGAGAAATGCAGTATCGTATCACTTTCATACTTTCCCCTAAAACCCGGGACATAAAATACTGCGAGCATAGGACTCAAAATGTTCCACCCCATGCTTAGGGCCTATGATAAACATCCCTATTTCTCAACTAATACAAAGCCTACAGCTATGGATAACGTATAAGGGGAAAGGATTATTTACAGACTTCTGATATAGCATAAGCTACTCACACACTTAAGTTGTCCCTGCAATACGACGTCTTCTTCTACATCAAAATGAGAAGTGAGAAAATATTTATGTCGAGGGTAGAGAAAGTTATGTGACTACATCACACTGTGCTTCATTTTCGTGGATTTCATTTTCAGTAATTATTTTCGCCAATATATTACATCGATGAAATCATAATTCGTCAAAGTCCAGCATTATACAGTCGCCAAAGCCCAATGTTATCAAAGTAAACAATACACTGTTGTCATGTGAACTGAATAACATTTCATTTTTTCAGTAGAATATTCACAGAAATTACATAATTTTCAAGGGAAGGACTGATTTGTTTCAATTTTAATGTTGACAGCTTTACTTCCCGGGCTTAACTGGGTATGTGTGCAAAATGTCGTGTAAATTGGTGAAGAAATGTAGATTTGTATAAGGAACATACATACATACATACATACATACCCACATATCCACAAACACACATTCGACTTTATATATTAGATATACACACATGTGCGAATGCGATTTTCTGAGATTGCTGCAGAACGAAAACTTTCACATAAAAAAATATAAAAAAAAGCTTCTAAATAAAGTATTTTGCTCACTCGTGCGGAGTGTTTCGTTCTATGTAGAATTGTGACAACATTTTACCATCTGTTGACAGGAGTGACACAACAAGGTACGTTGTAAAATACAGATTAATGCTGTTTTAATTTGACTAGTCGTCATACCGGTGTCGAATACTGGGTGTAATTTCCGGCTGTGTGTGATATTGATCACACGGAATGAAATGAACCCATAACCGAGAGTAAGATAAACATGTTCAATTGCTCACCGAGTTTAAAAATTAACGTAGCGTTCTGGGCATTGTTTGCCCACAGCCAGCATGATGTAATGACTCAACCTCCCAACCGGAGTGTTTCATTTCACCACTGCCCAGGCCTCTGGAATGAGTTGTTAACATTTTGTATTTTGCGATAGTGTCTATAAAAGGTAGACTTGCCAAAGTATTACTATCAAACTTATTCACAACCTTTGTAAAAATTTGTTCACGTCGAAGATAAATGAAGAAACGACGAAATATCAGAGATCGCTAGAAAACCGGATGTAAATTTTGGAAGACGTACCTTGGAACAGAACTGTCAAAAAGAAATGGTGCTGCCTTACCAAGTGATATACTTACTTAATTACTTACTTACTCAATGACAATAGTATTTAAGCAAGCTAAAGGAATATTATCTATTTTATGGAACCCGAAGGTTCATTGCTGCGCTTACCTGAGCCCGCCATTCAACCCTATTCTGTGCTAACTCTACCCAACCACCCCTCTCAAATCCTACTTCTCTGAAATCTATCCTAATATTGTCCTTCCACCTACGTCTAGGTCTTCCAAGTTTTATTTTTCTCTTCGGGTCTCCCAGTCAATATTTTTTAGATATGACTTTCCTCCCCCATGCGCGCAACATGTCCAGCCCATTTCATCCTCCGTGATTTAGTTGCCCTTACTATATCTGGTGACGAGTACAGGTTATGAAACTCGTCGATCTCTTGAAAACGTGAATCATACACTAGTTTAGTTCATTTGAACGAGAACAATACAAATGGCAATGGACTTCGTGTGAAGGAGGAGCTGGAACTTCCCCATTATCTCAGACCTATCGTAGTTTGTAGGTTCTGAACACTCAGCAACCACTACCAGAACGCGCCGCTCTGATTAAAATCTGGTTAAGGACCCAATGAAAAAGGTGGATGTGGGATTGACATGCAGAGTTTTCATTCACATTAAAGATCCGCCATTGATTGCTGTAAAACATTTGTAAAATTAAATAGTATATTACGATACAAGTGCCGTAAGGCATGATTACGGATCGAGGAAATAGTTTGAAAGCACGAGGCGCTTGCGCAAGTGTATTGTATGCTATTTTTTGCACGATGATTATTTATATCAATTTAATTATATTAATTGTGATATTACCTGAAAATATTATGTATATACATTCTTGAAGAGATATGTTTATTTCAGAAAGTGATTCGCATGTGTTTGTTGTTATGGGAACCGAATATTTGTGCTGAGGGCCGTGTCCATATAGACTTGTATTATGAAGTGTATCGTAATGAATTATGACGTAGCGCAGGCACCGTAAGTATTATAACAGCATCGCAACCGGCCTTAGCAACAAAGTGTGTGGGAATGTCAACTTACGATCCATGTAAACAACGTTCGTAAGTACCACTTACTAGCTAAGGAGTGCAAAAACGATTTTGAAGAATGATGTTAAGAGAGAAAATGTTATGTAGCGTTATAAAGAGTGTTTATATAATTAAATTTGGAAACGGTAAGCCCTGAGAGAAAATAAAAAATTCTAATTTTATCCAATCTACTCTATATAGTGACATTGATATTCGAATATATTTATTACGGTGACATAGATATTCGAATATATTTATTACGGTGGTCAGGCCGTGCGCCGATAGGGATGCAAAAAATATAGAGCTAGGTATTATGCACTCAGATTGGAAGTTTTATTGAAATTCAACATCGAACGCTCTGAGAGACAAGAAGGATGACAATTAAGATGACGTAGATGTCATTTGTATAATTTCGCTTGAAAAAAAAATCGGGTGTGATACGGTCACTTAACTTTCTCTACCCTAAGAATTGGTAAAATAACGAGAGGTCTGGATTTTATCGATACATTCACGAGCAACTGTTGAGAGATTCCGGCCTTCGAGGTATAATTATTGTGACTATTTAGAAAATACAGAATTAAACATGTAATATACCGTATTTTATCTACTGTATATACATTTATGCTAACATAAAGTAACACTGAAATCCTAGGCAAGCCCAGCAAAGATTTGTTACTTGATATCTGATTCTATAAAAGTCTACGCTCTTTTATACTCTATTAATGTTCTTAGTACATACAGACCAGCTCCGATTTCTCCCTTTTTTTCCCTTTTCTTGTAACAGTACAGCTCTCTGGATTTCATTTTTTCTATTTTTAGAATGACATTGAATAACGTTGTATCGCAAGGCATTCGGTTCACGTTTGCCCTTATTTCATTGCCCACATTTCATTCCCTCCGGTATTCTGTATGTACACTCGTATGAATGGAGAAGGGATTTCCAGTTGACGGTACGTAATTGGATAGTCCTACGATCATAACTGCGCGTTTTCTTTACTCATGTAATATCTTGTATAGAAAAGAAATGATAATGATGGTGATAATAATAATAATGATAATACTAATAATAATAATAATAATAATACTAATAATAATAATAATAATAATAATAATAATAATAATAATAACAGTAATATAGGATAATTACAGTGATGGATATGATGATGGTTATCTTTAGGAAACGAAGTGATATATAATTAATAGTACATAGGCTAACAACCATTGGTGCTGATTTTCTGCTCCCCTTTTTTAACTAATAAAATCTAATTTACTAATAAAGAAGGTATAAAATTATGTTATCATTATAGTTAAACTGAACGGGTTGGCTGAAGCCTTATCGTTTCTGACTTACGTTCGGGATCGTGGACTCAGATCTTGTGATCGATCACTTTAACTTCTTTGTGTTATTTCCACTATATGCCAGATTAAAATTTATTCGATTTCATAATAGGCCTATAACTTTATAATCATGGAAATATTCTCGGAAGATTGCAGTGAGAGATCTCTGACCAATTAATATTTACTGTATTATTAATGATTTAATTATTTAAAAAGTTAAATGTTAATTTTTGGCCTATAAGTAAATCATATTAGATTAGATTTTTCTGTATTGTTATAAGATAATAACTCATTAAACCATCTTTTCAATATTATTAGGTATTTCAGATGAAAATTTAGAATTGCGTATCCAGCTAGAAGATCTACACCATTCGTCTTCTAGGCGTATTATTATTATTATTATTATTATTATTTGTAGGGATCCAGGCCCAGGACTAGAAAGTAGGCTGGTGTCCCTAACAGAATTTGCAATAGGATTTTCGGAGGACCACTGGATTATAATCCAGAAAATATTCAAGTTTAGAATTGCAGGAATGTTGAAGGAAGCAGGAATAATGGATAGAGAAAATTGTTGCTTTATTCTTCTTATTCTTAGCTGTAATTGGCAATAACCAATGTTTTATTATGATCTGCTATCTTTGCTAAGTAGATTTCAGGAAAGTTGCCAGGTTGATTTATTATTATAATATAATATGGTTTGTTTCCATAACAACAATTCAAGTAACTTTATTTTTTGTTCAAATAGTTACAATATAATAATTGAGCTGTATTGGCTCAGAATACTACTGCAGTATACTTTATCTGCAAGCAGGAAAAGAGAAGCTGCAAATATTTGCCAAAACTTCTTAACGTGATAAACACTGAATTGCTACTTTATTACAAGCAAGAATGTTAGACCATATCTTCAGTCTTTAATAAATTGTTCAAGATTTAATACGGCAGCATCTTTGGCTTGCACGTAGTGAAAAGAGGAGCTGCATGGATGCCAAAACTCCCTAGCATTATACAAACAGTCTTTTATTTTAAATAACACAAAGATGCTAAGCCTTATTTGGCTTTTGTGTAATGATACAGTATTAGGATTTGTATTACTTAACTTTGTTTGTGATTACATCTGATGAGAATGTGACTGCATTTAGCCGGACTGAAGTTAAGGGATGTACAGTTATTGAAGCTGAAGTTCTGTGTTGCTGTGGATCATCCTGAACTGTGGCCAGTAGCGAGTCCTTCCAAGACTGCAAGCTACGCTCCCTGAAGTTCTAGTGATGACCAAATATCCACCTCCTGGTAGATTAAGTCGTGGCTGATAACGCTGTTTCCATGCTGAGTCGTGTAGAAACTGTACTGTTATATATTCAGACTTGTGGTCTGTTGCTAAATTGGGCTGTGCCCTTACGAAGCGACGATCGGTGAGAGAGTGAGTGAGAGTCTAACGGCCAAAATGCGTTCACATAATCATCTTACAAAGAGTCAAGTTCTAGAATCCTATGGAAGGCTCTTCTAGAAGTATCTAGTAGCTTCCATCCGTAAATAGGGTACACTTAAAGAGAATGACATGCTGTAATTATTCTGTAACATAAAAAATTGGTATGTGAGCATTTGCATTATAATTGTAATGTATAATTACAGAGAAATTTAATATTTTTAATGCGGTGAATAATCGATCTATTCATAAAGCTGCTTCTATAATCGATTGCACTAATCGATATGACGCATATGAGTAAGCTAGTGTATTCTGGCTGTAGCGCCAAGTAAATATTAATGAGCTGGCACTCGACTTATCGATATCAGTTCGATGTCGGCAATGCAGCTTTCTGTTGCTAATTGACATTAATTATATTATCTAATGATAATAGCTAATAGTAACAGGAATAAATATGCAGAATTATTCCCTACATTATTACAATACAGAATGTAGTAAATATTTTCTTTTACTAAATGTAAATAAATAGGTACAAGCGTGCCAAGAATTCTGTCTACTGGTAATTGGCATCAGTGCCATCTAGTGATTTGTATTAATACTTCATTACTAGTAATTGCTATAAAAGTATAAAAAATAGGCTCTAAGCTGTACGAGCTTACATACTGGGGGGGGAGCCCCAAGAAAATAGAAAAATTTACTGAGCAGGCAGTGGACACAGCTTAGATATAGGCCTTTTTAATATAGAATTGGCCGTTTTGACTGTTGCTACTCTAACTTTACCATCTGGACCAGGATGAACTTCTAGAATCCTAGCCAGTGGCCAATTCATAGGAGGAACATTGTCCACCATTAATATAACTAATTGATTAGTTTTCAGATTTTGAGTTTCTGTGTCCCACTTCTGTCTCTGTTGCAAAGTATTTAAATACTCTTTGACCCATCTGGCCCAAATGCATTGTGACTGTTGTTCTAACAATTGATAGCGTGACAGCCTGGATAGGTTTATAGACTGTAAGTCTGGGTGAGGGATAGAATTCAAAGGAGCACCAATGAGGAAGTGTCCAGGGGTTAATGCCATGTAGTCTTGAGAGTCGCTGCTCATCGGTGTCAGTGGTCTACTGTTGATGATGGCTTCTTTCTGAGTAGCATGTATGATAGCATTGTGAGCTTTATGTAGTTCTTGCAGGCTGATAGGACCAACAAATCTATCAGACTTGTGTAGACAGTTGTGTTTGAATCTCAGAATATAAGCTGTATTCCTGAGTAGCTTTCTGAAAGAGGAATATCTATGCAAGTATTCATTGTGTGTACTTATAGTCATAAAGGCTTTTGCTGTTTTCTTGGTTTCTGGTATTTCTTCTGTCTGAAATACATTGTCAGTGGTAGGCCAAAAACATTCATCTTGTGTTAGGAATTTTGGACCATTCCACCATAGAGTTTGGTTATGTAGCTTATTAGGTGAGACAGGTTTAGTGATGAGATCTGCAGGATTCTGCATATCTCCATTGGCAGTTTTCTGTAGCAGCTTGAATTTTGGTTACTCTGTGTGCTACAAAAGTGTTCCATTTGTGTGGAGGCTGTGTGATCCACTGTAAAGTTATGAGACTGTCAGTCCAGAAATATACTGCTGATATCATGATCTGCAAAGATAAGCTTACTTTTTGGTATAAGCAGGCTGCCAACTGAGCTGCACAGAGCTCCAGTCTGGGCAAAGTAATCTGCTTAAGTGGGGCCACTCTAGATTTGCTTGTCAGTAGTTGAACTTGTGTTTTGTGGCTTTCATCTTCAGATTTTATGTAGCATGCTGCTCCATATGCCTGTGGGCTGGCATCACTGAAAAAGTGCAGTTCTACATGACTGAAATTGAGTATTAGAGTGTTCCTTGGGATTCTGTATAATTCTACATAGTGAAGTTGTGAATATAGTTCATTCCAGGCCTTCTGTATGTCAACAGGAGCTTGCTGGTCCCAACCTATGTCATTCAGCCAAATCTGTTGCATAATACATTTAGCTGCAGAGATGATGGCGGCAATTAGTCCCTGAGGGTCATATAGAGTACAGATGGCAGATAGAATCTGTCTCTTAGTGGTAGCTGCTGGTAATGACTTCACTGTGTACTGTAGCAAGTCTTGTAATGGATTCCAGTGTAATCCTAATGTTTTGACTGTATTCTGCTCTTCTAAATGAGTAAGCGTAGCTTTAGAGAGCTTTTCTTGTGGCAGTGTTCTCAAAACTTCTTGTGAGTTGGAACAAAACTGTGTTAGGTTAAATCCACCTGTCTGTAACAGTTGTGATACTTCTGCGGCTGCTAGTATAGCTTCTTGCTCGGTAGAAAATGATGCAAGGAGATTATCAACATAAAAGCAAGTAGATAGCAATTTGGATGCTGTGGGAAATCTGTTTCTCTCATCCTCTGCCAACTGGTTGAGTACTCTGGTTGCTTCAAAAGCTGAACAGGCTTGTCCATATGTGATAGTGTTGAGCTGATATATCTTCACTGGAGTGGATTTAGAATGTCTCCAGAAGATTCTTTGGAAGTCTCTTTGCTGTGGCTGTACCATTACCATTCTGTACATTTTCTCTATGTCAGCACTCACACCATATGGGTGGCATCTGAACTTCAAGAGTATGGTGTAGAGATCAGGTTGTACACAGGGTCCTGTGTATAGGATATCTTTGAGTGATGTACCTGTTGAGGTTTTGAATGAAGCGTTAAAAACTACTCTGAGTTTTGTGGTTTCTGAGTCTTCCTTTAAGACAAATTGGTGTGGAATATAATATGCTTCTGGGCCATCCTGGTAGAAACTTTCTTCCACTTGGGTCATATGACCTAGGGCTTCATATTGTTGCATGAAGTCTGAGTACTGTTGGAGTATAGCAGGCTGCTTATGGAGTCTGGTTTCATTAGAGAAGAAACGTTTCAGAGCTCCAGTTCTAGAGGCACCAAGATTATCTGAGGGCTTCTTGAATGGTAAGGTTATTGTGTAGCGTCCATCTTTATCTCTCTGTACTGTTTCTTGAAAATGTTGCTCGCATATGGAGTCTTCCTCTGATCTTACTGGTTGGATAATTTCTTCAATTTCCCAGAATTTTTGCATGTTCTTGTGTATTTGTTCTGTTATGCTTAAGTGGCAGCGTGGTTCTTGTCTTCTACCTTGTGCATAATGTATTTGTCCTGAGAGAATCCAACCCAGTCTGGTCTCTCTTATATAAGCTTTGTGTTTGTTGGTTTTGTTGATGGGTATAGTGTGTCCCATTAACAAGTTCCAGAATACATCTGCCCCTAGCAATATGTCAATGCTACCGGGTATGTGAAATTTGTTGTCTGCTAGCACAATGTTATTTGGAATCCTTAAGCTAGTGACGTCTATAGGTGCACTGGGAATGTCTTTGGCAATCTGGTTAATGATGAGGCATTGTAACTGTCTTTTGTAGCCATTGCCATGGGCGTCACTTATCTGTATATGCCCAATTTCTAGAATGTTAGATGTGTGTAGGTTTACACCGGTCACAGCTATGGTGGTAGGCTTGGTTTGTAACTGTAGCCTATCAGCCAAATCTTGAGTTATAAATGTATGAGTGGCACCTGAGTCCAATAATGCTCTGGCTTTTATGAGTCTGCCCTTCTGAGCTTTGACTAGTATTTCTGCTGTGGCAAGAAATGTATGAGTTTTAGGAGTGATCTGTGCATTATTAGCAAATGCTGAGCCTGTAGCATTGCTGCTGGCAGTAGTTGGAGATTGTCTAGTACCATTGTGGCTTTGGTTTCCGTTCTGTCTGTTGTTAGGCAATCTACTAGTGTATTGTGTAGTTGCATGTTGCCTATATTCATTGCTGCGAACCTTGTCTTGGTGTAGCAGTGTGTGATGGCGTTGTTGGCATTTATAACAAGATGTAGATGTGCAGTTTCTGACGTGATGTCCTGCTCTGAGACAATTACTGCATAGTCTATTATTGTTTACAAAGTTCCATCTCTGTGTGTTATTGAGACTGTGAAAGTCTTCACATTTGTGTAACTGGTGATCTTGCCTGCACCGTATACAATTGTTGGCTGCATGGGCAACAAAGGTACGTGGGCTCACTTGTCTGTGGTAGATAGGCTTATTCTGTGTATTGTGTACAGTTTTAGGCCTGCTGGAGGTATCTGGTGTCTCCAGAGCTTGTCCCCTTTTCTGTAGGAAGTTACAGAGTTCCTTGAATGTGTTTAATTGATCTACTGTGCCCTCTAGGCTCCATGCTTTGAGCGTAGCAGGGTCAAGTTTAGACGTGAGAAGATGAGTAAGCATGTAGTCCCATCTGAGGTTCTCTGGTGTGATAGATTCTATTGACCTAACCTGTCTGGTAAAGTGGTCAAGTAAGTCCATTAATTGACTGGGTGATTCTTTAGGGATCTTGCTATAGTCAATCAAAGACTGTAATAATTGTTGCAGTATAATTTTGTTGTTCTGAAACCTTTCATTGAGTAAGTTCCAAGCGGTTTCATAACCTTTAGCAGTTAATGGTAGTGTGTCAATGAGTTTGTTGGCTGGGCCTTGCAATGCTATTCTCAAATAGTGAAACTTCTGAACTGGATCAAGCGAATTGTTGCTGTGAACAAGTGAGATAAACAGTTCTCTAAATGGTAGCCAATCTGAATGCCTGCCATTGAAGTGTGGCAAATTTATCTTTGGTAGCTGAACTCTAGGAGTGCAATTAGCTTGCATGTTAGGTTGAGTTGTATCTTGAGGCTGAGCTTGTGTCATGTTAGCCTGTGAGTACTGTGTTTCATAATCCCTAATTTTTCTGCGAGCCATGCCTACAGTTGTGTAGTATGTCTCTTCGAAAGCTTGTCTTTCTCCTTCCCAGTCAGGGTCTGAGTCACATGTTTCTATCTTGTCCTGTATTTCCTCAAAGTCCCTTAATAGTGTGTTCTCTTTAGATAATCTGTAGACTATCTCTTCAATATTGTCTTGGTCTACTTGAACTGACAAAACATATTGGTAGAATCTAGTTAACTTTCCTTTGATGACTGCCCTCTTCTGCTTGTAGTTTTTTAGCTTGGAGGCATCTGTGGCAAGTACTTGTGAGTCTGGCATTGTGAGGGGTGGTGTATGACAGTGTGTTATAAGGAAGGCTGTCACTTACCTTAATATCCAGTAAGACTGTTGTCCCTTGCACTGCTCTACCAGAATTCTTGCACCTTTTCTTACCACTAGGCCTGCTATGACTGCTCTTAGTATGTGTTGCAGTTAACATAGGCTGAAAATACAATAGAGTATTAGAATTGTACAAATACAAGATGTGTTTTACAGACAATATACACTGTTGGTATGAGGAGTGGACAAAGTGATTATCCAAGGTGTGGATAGAATCCAGGCTCGGCAAGGACCAAAAAATGTAGGGATCCGGCCCGGAGGACCAGAAATGTAGGGATCCAGGCCCAGGACTAGAAAGTAGGCTGGTGTCCCTAACAGAATTTGCAATAGGATTTTCGGAGGACCACTGGATTATAATCCAGAAAATATTCAAGTTTAGAATTGCAGGAATGTTGAAGGAAGCAGGAATAATGGATAGAGAAAATTGTTGCTTTATTCTTCTTATTCTTAGCTGTAATTGGCAATAACCAATGTTTTATTATGATCTGCTATCTTTGCTAAGTAGATTTCAGGAAAGTTGCCAGGTTGATTTATTATTATAATATAATATGGTTTGTTTCCATAACAACAATTCAAGTAACTTTATTTTTTGTTCAAATAGTTACAATATAATAATTGAGCTGTATTGGCTCAGAATACTACTGCAGTATACTTTATCTGCAAGCAGGAAAAGAGAAGCTGCAAATATTTGCCAAAACTTCTTAACGTGATAAACACTGAATTGCTACTTTATTACAAGCAAGAATGTTAGACCATATCTTCAGTCTTTAATAAATTGTTCAAGATTTAATACGGCAGCATCTTTGGCTTGCACGTAGTGAAAAGAGGAGCTGCATGGATGCCAAAACTCCCTAGCATTATACAAACAGTCTTTTATTTTAAATAACACAAAGATGCTAAGCCTTATTTGGCTTTTGTGTAATGATACAGTATTAGGATTTGTATTACTTAACTTTGTTTGTGATTACATCTGATGAGAATGTGACTGCATTTAGCCGGACTGAAGTTAAGGGATGTACAGTTATTGAAGCTGAAGTTCTGTGTTGCTGTGGATCATCCTGAACTGTGGCCAGTAGCGAGTCCTTCCAAGACTGCAAGCTACGCTCCCTGAAGTTCTAGTGATGACCAAATATCCACCTCCTGGTAGATTAAGTCGTGGCTGATAACGCTGTTTCCATGCTGAGTCGTGTAGAAACTGTACTGTTATATATTCAGACTTGTGGTCTGTTGCTAAATTGGGCTGTGCCCTTACGAAGCGACGATCGGTGAGAGAGTGAGTGAGAGTCTAACGGCCAAAATGCGTTCACATAATCATCTTACAAAGAGTCAAGTTCTAGAATCCTATGGAAGGCTCTTCTAGAAGTATCTAGTAGCTTCCATCCGTAAATAGGGTACACTTAAAGAGAATGACATGCTGTAATTATTCTGTAACATAAAAAATTGGTATGTGAGCATTTGCATTATAATTGTAATGTATAATTACAGAGAAATTTAATATTTTTAATGCGGTGAATAATCGATCTATTCATAAAGCTGCTTCTATAATCGATTGCACTAATCGATATGACGCATATGAGTAAGCTAGTGTATTCTGGCTGTAGCGCCAAGTAAATATTAATGAGCTGGCACTCGACTTATCGATATCAGTTCGATGTCGGCAATGCAGCTTTCTGTTGCTAATTGACATTAATTATATTATCTAATGATAATAGCTAATAGTAACAGGAATAAATATGCAGAATTATTCCCTACATTATTACAATACAGAATGTAGTAAATATTTTCTTTTACTAAATGTAAATAAATAGGTACAAGCGTGCCAAGAATTCTGTCTACTGGTAATTGGCATCAGTGCCATCTAGTGATTTGTATTAATACTTCATTACTAGTAATTGCTATAAAAGTATAAAAAATAGGCTCTAAGCTGTACGAGCTTACATTATTATTATTATTATTATTATTATTATTATTATTGTTGTTGTTATTATTCTTGCCAAGCAGTTGTTGGTTCGTATCTTCTACATTAGACTGCAATTCTTCTTATTTTCTTGATGAACTATTTTGGCTTCATCTTGTTAATTGTATTCATGTCCGCAGAAAGAATCAAGTATGTTTAGGCGAAGGCTAAATATTATTGTTAATAACTTTAAAATGTTAATAAATGTACTGTAATACAATATAATAATAAGGTTCTGATCCTTTATTAGGTAGTTAACCTTCCAGTAACACTCTTACGGCACACTTTTACATTTTTGGTTTCTGTAGAGATCTAGCTGACACAGTTTGACGTCTCTGGCTCGCAAATTGAAACGCTGTTGTAGTGTTGACAAGTGTTAACGAAGCGTTGGGCAAACAGCTTTTGTCTGTGAGCTGTGCTGCTGCGTATCGGAGAGAGAAGATTTGTGCCCCGGAGGTTCTTCTACAGCTCTGTAATACTTCATGTTTACACACCGATGTGCCACTCGTGGACTTAACAATATCAAACCAGCTAGGCTTGTGTTTTCTGTTATAACTACAAAGAGCTATGAACAACAGAATGGATGAAAAATAGTAACTGCGTCTATTGCTGTGTATGGTCTTATCGGCAGCTATTGTGTGATCGTAGTATAGTTTAAAATAATGCTGACATCAGTGCTGTTTCCGATTATAGTTCATTTTCGGGTGCCACTCATTAGAAGACCAGTAAGGCTTACCAGTTCACGTATATGTTGTCTGCTTGATTTCTGACCTTAATTATGTGAAGGTAGAAGTTTTTACAGCCTATTATAGCCTGTATATTATGCTCCCGCTGTATGCCGGATGGTTACGGATTTCTTACGGCATCTCATCTGTCTTATGTTGTTTTTCGTCACCATTATTATTATTAATATTATTATTTATTTTTATAATTGTATTATTGACGTTATTCTAACGACTGGACGTTAATGCTTTATCAGGAGTTGAAATATGCTCCAAAAATTTGTAAAATATACCCGAAACCATTGATGTAATTTTAATACTTTATGTTCTCTTGTTAACCGAATTAAATTATAAATGGCAAGAAATGGTAGAAGTACAAAACATTTTAAAAATAAAGGTCAATTTTAGTAAAATGAACACTAATATTATACAATCAGTTCCGAAAACATTAGGCTGCGTACTGTCAATTGTTGTACAGTTTGTTATCAAAACATTCACTTAGCCAAATATGCTGTAAACGTCTCAATTAACAGACATGTACACGATATTTTAAGTCTGTTAAAAATGTGTAAATTAATACCATATGCACAAATATTTAATGTAAAGAAAATATGATGCATTAATGCAAAACTAACAAAATATGCAACAATATGCGAAAATAAACTATTTTATATATTTCTTTCAAGTCTTGTTCACATTTTAACATTAGCATGTAATAGAGTGCATTAGAGTCCCGCTACTCCGATTTAATTGGGACCGAACACCGTTCGGTTTAGCGGGAATTTGGAATAGGCGGATTTCATGAATAATATCAGTGTATTGACTTGTTAAGGCGTAAATTAAGTGCCAGCTTTCATTCCAATTTGGTTTCAGGTGTTTTCATCAAGCTTAGGCTCTATGTAGGGCCTAAGTCTCTATTTAACTTCTTTGTACAACAATTAATGTACGTTTTTTCACAAACGTCTTTTTAATTTCTCCTGTTTTAAGTTTTAAAAAATCGGTATTTTTCTGAACTCTGTTCGGAATAGGCGGATTTTCGGAATAGCGGGGTTCAGAATAGCGGGGTTCGGAATAGCGGGGTTCGGAATAGCGGGAGTGTACTGTATGATTTTTCAGAAACTTCCAGGCTCTGGTTATCACTATTGAAGTTTAAAGTTAAGAAAAAATTAAAGGACTTGTATGAATGTTGTCAGTGCATAAACTATGGATAGGCCTGGGCATGTGGGATAAGTTTTGAGTACCAGAAGAGAGGTCACCCAATCTGTGGACTCGTGATTGTGAGAGAGATAAAGTTGTTTTTGATGTCGGAAATAGTAAGCGCTTGTTTTAAGGGTGTGGGATTGAATGGGGAGGACGAAGTTGCAAGTGAAAAGCCAGCTCGACCCGAAGTTCAGAAGCCGGGCTTAACTGGAGGTGAATATTGCTGCCGAACTAGGGCGCTCTCCATCACAATTATCGCACTATTCAATTCAAACTTCATCTCCACCTGCATGAATATCGCATGTTCGCCAGGACTCTACAAATTGTACGTGTCTTAAACTTAGTCTTTGCGAACAGAGAACTGATGGTTAAGAAGTTCATGCCATCTCCACGTAGGCTGTTTGTTTTATGGGGTTTAATGCACAAGCTATAAAATTCGTAGCTTTGTAGCCTTATGTCTGCTTGACTTCTAATCTGTTCACTGCTACTGACACATAAATACGTTACTTCGAACAACTGTTTAAAGCAGAGAAGACTAATAATAGAGGTGTTTGAAAATGGTTTTATTTTTTACAAGATTTGTTGTGTAAAATCCAATATCAACTCCCCCATATTTTAACACTTCTTCATAAAACAGTTAAAAAACACGGATTTCAACACATATTCTCGCGAGAGATGTTGTCTTTACGAGAGAAAAAAAAGCTGTATTTCCGCCATATTGCTTGTACAGATCGAAGAAGAAGCGCATGATTGGACGTTGCCAGTGTGACGTCGCTTAGCGAGGAACTGTGACCAACATAACAAAATGCGCGAGATTAAATATAGCACATAACGAGGCGCAAGCAATTTGATATGCTACTGCTAAAGTAATAACAGTGTTCCTAACCTAATATAACCTGTCACTAAAACTAATATCACTGTTCCCAACCTAACTGCTATTATCTAGAACGTACCTCCCACGAAACGCGAGTATTATCTGTATATACTGTATTTCTATCGAATATAGCTGAAAATAAGCACTTGGAAAAAACTGAAAAAAGTTTTTTTAGCACTCTGAAACAAGCTATCAAAACTTCCAGAATTCAGAATTTTCTAGAGTTTGCCTTTTTGCCTTTTGGTGGAGAGAAATATGCTGTCAATTACTTCACTATTATAATTTGATAGTAATATGCAGGAAGCATAAAGGTCAAGGACTTACTTAAGGGGGTCCTGGGGGTTCGGAGATCATGATTTTTTCAAAGTAGTAGTTAGAAAAAAGCAATGTTTTGTGTCACTAAGGAAGGGAAGATGTTAGTAATTTATGGTCAGCCCGTTTAGGAACCCCCAGAAACTAATTGAATAAATGCATGCATGAACCCGGTGTTATACCTAAAAAGAACTATTGTTATTTTTCTATAGAGAGAGCTGCCTTCTGGAACCAAGATGTATAGCTCGTTTGCATTTCTAACTTTTGAACAACTCACATTTTACCATGGGAGAAGCACGTTTCCGAAGGAAAGAGTCCTACAACTTGAAGTAACTGTCCTTCTCGACTTTGTGATGATTGTTTTTTTTACGCTATGCTCTTCTTTCCCAGTTTCTATGGCAACAGAGCAATGCTGCTTGCAATTAATTTCACAAAACGGTGTTCGCGAAATCTGGGCAACAGTAGCGCTTATCATGTTTTCTGTCAGTTTTTCGCGAAAATAAAAAATCCGGCTTCGCGGTGCATTCGGACCTCTTCAGTCCATCTCTATTACAAATGTGAGATCTCTTCGTGCCATAGATTTGGCTGAGCATCGCACACAGAGAGACAAACAGACGTACAGACGTATATGGAATGCTACTTAAATGTATAAAATTCTTAGTAGACGTAAGTTGTATACGAGTGCAATTACATTTTAACATTCTTATAATACAGACAGTTTCTGTTGTTTAGTTACTTCATACAGTTTACATTAATAGGTCTAATGAAACTATAATTTATCTACTTGTTTTGCATAGTGATTTTATTTTATTCAATCCATCGGAACATATTACATGTTATGGGACACGTCAATATAATTATAAGTAAGAATATAATATTACAGTTATAAAATATGTACAATGGGAAAATTTTACAAGTATGCAACACATATTTTAACAAATTATTATATTATTTCACAACGCAAAGACAACATTTATAATACCATTATGCAAAAATATAAAAATTAAAATACAATGTCCGGTCGTAGTTATATCGATAATATTGTGTTATTATAAAAATACAATTATTTCTTCTAGGGTGATAACTTTTTTATTCCACTTTCTAACAAAATTAAATTTCTGTCGTGGTAAGAAAAGCGTTTATCCTTTTAGCTTTTAATTATTTATTTCGTGTAAAAGTTTACTCTGGGTTTGCTACTCTAGGTACTACACTCGAATATACCACAGAAATATAAAACTGCATTCATTTGTTTGTATTCATGTTTCCCATTGGTTTGCTCTCATATTTGGTTACAAAGTGCGACAGACTGTGATATAATTGAAAAGCATAGCTATTTACAGGCATGCAGTCCATCAGAAGCAATTTGAATCACAGTTTTAAAGATAAAAGGGTTTTACGATACTGTTAATTTTGTGTAATATTTGTTGAACCAGTAATGTGAAATGGAATATTAATTGTCGTTTGTATTATATTACTAAATGTAAGCAAGTTAATGAGCCGTTGATGGGTGTAGATAACGTCTATTTAATGTGTTTTGCTGAGTCTCTATAGCGGAATGGTGGGATTAATTTGAAATTTCGTCGTTGATCATTTGTTAATTACCAGTGGGTCTGGATTGTATACGATTTGGTTTTCGTTAAATGCTTTACTGTTAATTTAATTCAGTCATAGCTTCGGCTGTAGTTTGCGTCCATTGTATCCGCAGAGTGTGTAGGATGGTGAAGTTGCCGCATTTGCAGGCGTTTGTATTAAATTTCTGGTATGAAAGGAGCAATGTTACTTCGCGTTTTCACATCTGATTCTTCTGTTTATAGTTTGCTAGACTTTACAAGTACAAAGACAGATTAGAAATAAGCAGTGGTGTAGTCGAGGATATACGCAGATATTCGTCGTATACCTTCATCTTAACCTTACTCGTTAACGTAGGCCTATATCTTCGGTTTTATTGTGTATATCTTCTGCTTTGTCTACGTTTTATTTATTTGCGTGTTTGGCAATTCTGTCGTTAACTCGAGAGACCAAGGTATCCTCATGAGATAACCTCGTAACTTCAAATTCTGAAATTTTACAGGATTTTTTTTATTGCTCTCTAGTTAGATTTACTTTTTTTGATGATATTTAATTTAAATAGGCTTTTTACTTGGATTTAGAGATTTTCAAAGTCGATCAATTGACTTTTCCAATACAGATGGCATCAGAATTCGAAAATCGAAAAAGTGGAGTTACTAGGTTTTCTCATGCGAAAATAGCATGATCCATCAAATGAGGTCCTGTGGAGTGTTTTTGATTACATAGGCCGAATTAAATCATGATTTTATCGTCGAATCAAAATACCATGGTTTTCAAACTAATGTTTAGACTATCATACCCCTTGTGTAGAAATGTGATGGATAAAACGTATTTCATCCTTTGAATTATCAAAACTCCAAATCTCTTCTGATATGCCTATTTTATACAAAATTATGGGTGTAACTGCGTTTACTACTGCCCCAGTTTGAGCTAAGAGAAAAATTTTGCATCTCTGGCATCCAGTTAGAATAATGAATCCCACTAAAATTTCCTTTAGACTATACCCTGGGCAAATTTTGGAACTACAGTCCTGGAAATAAGCATTGGTGAAATTATCTTGTTTGTTCAGTACAATACTGCAAATCATGCATTATTTTCTTCCTCATTATGGTAGATACAAGACCTCTATACACATCACAAATTAAAACAATCTGTATATGAGTGAGCGTTGTACATCTTTAGTATTTTTCTGAAATGTTATTAGCATTTTAATATTACTGGTAATGTTATTGCATATCCAAATTACTTTTGATATTGTAGCATAAGGATTGGCTTGAGCGTCAGAGAGTGAATCAGGGCTATTAACTGTAGCACATAATACAGAAATAGGCCTACGATGAACGTTTAAGTTGCAAGTTTTAAGTAGGCAGAATTTCTTTTCGCCGTTACAAAATTAAAATACAAAGATATCTGTGACTAATTGCCATTTTCAAGCCATTCACCGAGTTAGGCAGTGCTGGCGCTAGAGTGAGAACTTGTGTAGGTGATCGCAGCCTTCAGCTATCGTATATAAGTTCTTTTGGAGTGAAGCCTGCCATGTTACTCTTGTGTTGTAATGTCAACTTCAGCCGAATCTCACCATTGAAGTCTTTCATTCGAAAAAGTTCTCTGTTGTATAAGCCCATGTACTTATAATTAATATGTTATATAATTGATGGTTTTAGCTTAAACCGTTCAGTTCTGAGTGCTTGAAATTTTATTCGGTAGGAAGATTAGCTATCACTTATTTTTCTATTTAAGGTAGAAGTTATTATGAGAAATGTGGGGCCAGGATACTGATACCGAACATTGATTCTGTTTCAATTTTTCTGTCTTATCCCATTTTGTATCTGCCATTTTCGTTTCAAACACAATTTAATATTAAATCCCATGTATTTGTGCCATTTTGTTATGTTCTTGTGAATGAAGCAGGCATGCATTATTACACCTTTTATTTGCATTTTATAGTTAGGATGCTTTTCCATTCTTGTATACATTCGTGCCTCTAGCAGAATGTTTATTCCATTTCTGTCACTGTTCTCTACATAAATATCACTTTTATGTGGCCAGTTCCCCTTAAAGATCCGCATTTCGTTGCATTGCTGCGAACTTTATGGGGAAGAGTTTGGCTGCCTCCTACTATGCGGAGACATTGCGCTAGCGAGTTCATAGTTAATACAGATACTATTTCTCCTCTTCTCCACTCTTTCTCTCTTCATTGAGAGCCTCAAAAACTCGATATGGGGTATTTTCTCAAGTTTCTTTCTTTTCTTTCTTTCATTACGTCTCAGGCATTTCATTGCTAAATCTTTGATTCTACAGTATCTTACTCCAGCATTCTTACTTGTTAAGAAAAGAATGGAATGTTCATGGTACTTTTGTTGAACGGTAAATTTGAAAGAAATACTAAAATATTTTACGTATTTACCTTTAATTATGTTTCTTTTACCGTTATTGGCGTAAACTATTGTGCGAAAACTAAGTCGTCGTGTACAGTTTGATATCTTTTCTTGTGACAGTGAATAGATTGAAAATATTAAAGTGTTATGCTTATCTTTGTAACTCTTTGTGAGGTTCAGTTGTCATGTTATTTCAAAACTATCCTCCCATCAAACTATGGATTGAAACCTGTCCTAGATTCTTGTCCCCTCGGATAGCTGCTTAGAAATGGATGGCATCAAGAATTAGATCGAAATAAGACACCATATTTGCACATTTGAAACTTGGAAATATGAGGAAGTAACATGCATAGCATCAGGAAGACGCAGCTGGTTTGTAGACAATGTAGTGCCTTATTAAATAAACTTCATTGATTCTAAACCTTAAGATCCGCTTCGAAGGAAGTGCTGAACAACCACGAAATATCTCAGCTCACTAAAGACAATTTAAAATTGAAATACAAGCATATACTCAGTTAGGGTCTCTCTTAGTCTTATGATAGGTGCTATTAATTATTTGTGCACTTCTATTGTTAAATGCGTCTTGAGATTGAAAGTATATCTTTTACGTGGATGACCTGGGGTTTTAAAGCTAATATCTTGGAAATCAAGTTTTCATATAATGTCATTTGCTGGCAAATATGTAGAATTCAAGAATCCTATTTGAGTTAATCTGTGATAATCCAGTAGACCTACCAGAAAGAAGATGGCTGCTGTGTTGCCAACGAAAAATAATATACATCTAGATGTTAGTGAAGTTACAAAACGCTTTCCATACCTTACTAATTTGTATTTTTCATTGAATAGTGTGACTAAATACCAGTGGCTATTCATCTTCCGAATAATTTCGCCTTTTATGTGATATCATTTTTATTAACCAAAGCAAAATTCGGCACTTCCTGTTTGGAAAATCGATTACGTTAGTCCGATTGTAATCGATATCTGAAAAGCCAGTATCCTTTTGTACCGTCACTTGTAACAGTATAAATTATTTAACGTTAAAAAGCAATAAATCATTTAATTGAAAATCTTTTGTAAAATACTGTTAGTGAACGCCGTTAATAGTTAATTTCTACTATTTGTAAAGTTTTGAGTTCGCCACTGAAATGGGTTGTCGAGTTTTCAGCCTGAATAAAACTTTTGAGGACCCCTGAATTCAAAAATATAATTTTCAGAAGAAGAAGAAGAAAACGCTCGCGCGCTTCGAAGAGAATAGCTCAAGAACGAAAACTCGTATAAAAATAGAATGCTCTACCTGTTCGGGTAGGTTGTCTCTTGGGGATGCGTCACGAAATCTTTCGATGACTTTTTCTTACTTTTACTACCATTTTACGTAAAGATAACTTAATGTTTCGTAATTTTCTCGAAATCGGCTCTAGAGATTTTGTTTAAATTTTGTAGACGTTGTGTTTATGCTGATAAATAAAACCTTTACTTAAAACACTCTTCGCAAAAATTCTCTAGTTGTACGGCAGCCATCGTTTTCACATCGAGCAGTTTACCTTTTTGTGAAGCTGACACAACTGGTAGTCATTTAAAAAAAATTGAAGGGGCCACTTTCTGTACGCGATAATTAGGAGGAAAATAGTAGGAATTAATTGTACATATTTGGAAAAAATCGAGCAGTCTGCTAAAAATTAGCCCTCGGTAAACGTTCACGTTACTTTTTGTTCGCAAGGTGTTGCTTTACAACCCCAAAAGTATATGAAAATCGATTAAACTCTTGGCTTAAGGGTTTAGTCGACTTTTTTTTTTAGCCGATTGCCAGCCGTTTTAGCAAAACACCTGTTTTCACATTTCAGTGATTTTTAAAAAAAAGTGAAAAATATTTTTGAATATATTTTTTACCACAGGTAGATGTTACAGGTTGCTACAATTTCAGCCCATGTAGATTTCTGTAAGATACATACAAGTCGAGAAATAAGATGTTGAAAATAGCTAGTTTTAGCTTTTTTCGACTTTTTTCTTCCAAAATGTTATAAACCGATTTTTATGGTTTGGGAAGCATTTTCTTCGTCTTTTAAATCTCTTATCAAGTAATAGTTTTCGGTTCGCGATTTTTTTGATACCTTAAAATCGAAAAAAAAACTTTTTCACAACTTTTTGCTTTTTTTTCCTTCACCATCATGTTTTTCCTAAAACACATACAATGCATTCTTACTGTTTTTCTTCTAATTGTGGCGTAGACAAAATGACCACTTTAATTTTTTTAATAGATAATCTACTTCGCCTACGGCATTTTAATCTATGTGAAAGTGAGATAATCTACTTCGCCTGCACTATTACGGGATTTTAATCTATGTGAGAGTGTGAAGTTAGAAATTTGTATTTCCCTACGCCTATGGTGGAGAAAGTTAGATTTTCAAATAATTTTTCCCGCTTACTCAGGCACCTGAAGTTATCAGCTAGATAATATTTCTCTTAATATTGCTTATGATAGGTTACTTTTAGTTAGACTATAAGATTAAAATATTTGATCAAAATCAGCATATTTTGTACCATGTACATGTTTGTCCTCTCTCAAGTCTGTCTAGACGCCAGTGTAGCACAAGTTATTATAATAGAGAGCTTACCTATGTGACAGAATGCTTTTATTTTAACGTAGTTTGCAACTTGCTCAGACAGCTCCATTTTTGTTGTTACGTAAACAAGGGAGATGACTGATGGTGCAATATAAAAAAAGAGGTCGTCCAACATGAAGTTGGGTGGATGTATAACAAAAAAGTGACATTCGCAGTTTCAGTGCTACTGTAGTATGTGTTTCAGTTAAACAGGCCCCTAGCGGTTGAAATAATCGCGTTCCACGTAACATTGTTTGTTATTTCATCACCGTGCGGGCCCAGAAATCGATGCTGCACTGTTGATGTTAACTATGCAGAAGAGAAAGATTTACACTTAGGTCGTATTTTGTAGCTGACTTTGATTACAGATGGGGGTCCAAACCCGTTACAAGCTTTTCAGATGAGATGGGCTTAGGGCCGTAGCTAGGCGGTGGCGAGATGTGTCCCCGCCAAGGGTGCAGGCACAAAGAGGGCGCAAAATTAACCACGAAAGAAACCCGCCTTTTTTCGACTGGTGCAATTTATCAAGCGATAAAAATTCCACGTTAGTGGAAGAAATCTTTCAGGTTATTAAAAATTACTGCACGTGAACTATCTGTAGTATTATGCCGGTTGTCTACAAACAAAAAGCAGACATACAACGTTCTTTAATTATAACACATTTCTTATTGACAGAGTATGATATCATAAATCATGAACAGTATGGAAAGATATAACGACAATAAAAATTAAAATGTATGTTATTATTTAGATGAAAGTGGTTCAACTATTCGAATAAAATACTTTTACCTATATTAATGTGTTAAACATTTTAGTAGCCCTCAGGCCTATTATGTAATTTAATTTTGATACTAGATTTTATGATTTAATTATTTTTTAAGTAGTTCAATCGTCTGAAAATAAGGTTTTAGTACCTTGAAAGTTCAACACTTAGTTCATTTTCAAATTGAGGTTTAGGTTTTCTTTGATAACAGTGTTTTTATATTAAAATAATAAACAATTTTACAGAAATTTAAAAAAATTGTTCAGACTCCCAATATTTGGAGGGCGCAGATTTGTCAAACTCGACAAGGGCGCAGAAGGACCTTGCTACGGCCCTGGATGGGCTTTGTAGATTTATGGCAATTTAAGGAGATTATTTGTAAATATTAAGTTGTAACGTTTTGAGAGAAGGTTAGACCTGTATTGTAACAAGCTGAAATGAAACTGAAGAAACAGTAAGTAATTCGCGTAGAACTTAAAAGTTTCTTCTAGGCTTACAATCCGCTCACAATGACAGAAAAAAAATTACAAATAACAAATTGCAAATATTATAATAATTACAGACATAAGTACTAAAAATCAAACATAAACCTTAACCTAATGTCATGAATTAGTAGCCTATATATGATAAGAGTAAACTTTTGTAGAAAATAATAGGAAATTAGGATTCAAAAGCAGTCAAAAGGTGTTCAACAAGAGTTTTTTTTTTCATAGCAAGAGAATAACTGTGATAATGATGCAGATGGAGTTTATTGTATAATCGAGAGGCCGTGCATGTAAAATATCTATTAAATTTAGTGTGCGGTGACTAGGAATTTGGAGTGTGCTTGAAGTAAGTCTCTTGGAGCGATCATGCATTCTTTGCTTGGGGATCAAAGATTTCAACAGGTAACTGGGACTTCTACATTTCATAACTTTAATAAGAATTAGCTGTGCAATGGAATGGGTCCTTCCATTGCACCTAGACTTAGGTGGGAGGACAATATTAGGATAGATTTAAGGGAACTGTAGATTTAAGGGAGTTAGTATTTGCAAGGGATTGTTGGATGGAGTTAGCAGAGAATAGGGTTGAATGGCGGGCTCAGGTAAGCGCGGGAATGAACCTCCGGGTTCTGTAAGATAGATAATATTCCTTTAGTTTGCTTAGGAATTATCTATTGCTTTGAGTAAGTAAGTATCATCAGGCGGATGTGTCAACTTTGAAAAGGACAAAAGGATTCAGTAAATTTGTTTTTATTCTTAAGATGTTTAATTTTTTAAACAAAATTTCGAATTATACAATAAATTAAAGATGTAGACATGATGTAGCCAAACATTCTGACATGTTGCTGAAGATTTGATGTAGAATAGAGATTAATAAAAGAGTACTGGTATTAGGTGCATTTATTAAATTGATTCAAACTTACCGTTTACTGTGATGTTATTAAACTCAGTGAAAAACCGGAAATGGTATGGAAATTATCTTCTACTGCACTGCTATTTCCTGACATTTCTTACCTAAGCAATTACCGGTACAAAATTAGATCTTAAACTTGTGCCTTGTTGCGATTACACGTTCATGCTTGTATTATGATAGAACATTGTCTATTCACTCGTGTTTGGCCCATGCCGATTGAGGAAATATTTTACTATACAAGACCTGTTCTCAGATAAAACATATCGTTTCTCATTCAAATTATATCGTGCCATGATAGAAAAACAGTGGTTTAGAAAATAAAACATCATTTCCCGTGTCATTACTAGTTTCTTGCTAATTAACGTTCACAGGAGACAGAAAAAGGCATACCTGTTCTTACGAAATAACGAAAACAATAACAATTTTGCCGTTTTTGTACAAAATTTAAAGCAGTGGTGGCACCTGAGTAATCAAATTGAGATTTTTGCCACGAAAATGTAGACGTTTGATAACTTGTAAGGGTAGGCTGATTTAATACAAATAATTAACTTTTTTTAATAATGTTATTTTTAATAGTTTTTTAAACTTCAAGCTGTTTGTGTCACTTGAAGAAATTGACCAGTCGACCTACGATTTTCTACACGTTATATGGAGTCATTTCGGAAAAAAAATCACTGAGGTTAAGCCGATTTAAGAAAAAAATGGAAATTGGATGCACCTTAATGTGCAGGGCTGGACTTATCCTTTCGGGAGTGTATATTTTAAATGGATTAGCTATTGCATGCTAAGGAAGCATATTTTGGTCGAGTTTTAAGGACTTGTTTCTTTAAGGACAGTGGGAATCCCTTATGCCATTAAGAAAAAGCCTAAGCGGACAATATAGGCCTACCTACCATATACCGCAAAGAAACTGCATTTAAATCGTATCAGTAGTGCTCGAGGTGTACGGGTACAAACGGATAAACAAGTCTTGTGTTTAAGAATAAATCATTTATTTTTTATGGACACGTAGGTCTAAGATAAAACAAATTAATACCACTAATATATTGAAATAACACTGTAAAACCTTTGCATACACTGTTGTTATTATTATTATTATTATTATTATTATTATTATTATTATTATTATTTATAATTTCGTTATTATTTATGTTATTAAATTTTTATATTCTCATGAGGGCCGTTTTGTCCGATAATTCCCAGGTCAGTTTTTATATCGAGTACGTCCCTGAATAATGTCATGGGATGAATGAGAATGTGTTATCCGAATCTCCGATCCCGGATTACAATAAACTTCAGAAGTGTAAGTTTCTGAGAGTGTGATTTTCATATCTGAATTTTGCCTGCGTTTTCATAACTTTTCTTTTGGTAAAATATTGACTCTACATATTACAGTAATGTGAAAATGCTATTCTTCTCTAAAAAGAAAGACTGGAGTCTCTGAATCAAAGAGATTATCGAGAAAAAGTTTTGAATCTCTGCCTCGCGCTAGAGAAGACAGCTGATCCAATGATCTCTGCCACAAAGAACAAAAGCAAAGAAACGTTTGAAAAAGGGAAATAGATACGTTCGGTTTCGCATTGTGAACAAACTTTTTGGAGGTGTTTATTCTGAGGTCAAATAATCTCTCTGCTTGTCTCCGAGTGTGTTTATGTTCTGTTGCCTCTGACGTCCACTCCACTTGTTTTTCTTTCTTCTTGTATAGGATTTCCTTACAACATCTCTACAGAAGTTCTTTCTTTCACATTGAACTGCTCTAAGAACATGATATATAGATGGATATAATCATATTTCTTCATCTTCAAGTTCATCCTCAAAATATGACGACACCAATTCATTTTGATATAGCTACCTAACGCTAAACTGAATAAATAAATGATAAACATTCAACAGCTGATACCAATAAGCACTGCAGAAAATTTCAGCATTTTTCTTATCAGATCTGAAGCGTTGTCTGAACACGAAACATGCGCGGATTATCGTGAGAAAATCAGCTGAACATATTCAGGATGACCATAAAGTGATTTTTTAATGAGCGTGAAAAAATACTTATATGGATCAATTATTAGAATTCAGGGATCAAACCATTCAATTTTTCTCCTATACATTTTATTTTACATAATGTCTAGTAAATTATTCAGCTTATCAGTGATAAGTTATACCTTTTTTACGCTTGCAAAGGAGAAATTGAAGTCATATTATGAGGATCTTCGCGAGACTATTATTTTTCATGTCCATATCTATTAAAGCTTGCCGGCTGTGACCGTCATTGTAAACAGTTGCTCCAGATATAAAGCAAAAATCACATTGCTCAGTTCATCTTTCATTTTTACGGTTTAAATTCAACAGTAAGGTTTAAGTTTCAAATCAAAGTTCAGTGTTAAGTTTCAAATCATTGTTCAGTATTAAGTTTTAAGCCATAATTCAATGTTAAATTTCAAATCATGGTTCATTGTTAAGTTTAAGATAAAAATTTCAGTTTAGCGTCGAGCATAATATAATGACTTTATTGTTCAGGTAAATTTATGTCCCATTTAATCCACATTAATCCACATTAAATCCACATGCATCCGCCTTAATCCAAAGGAATCTACATTGAATCCACTTTGAATCCACATTAATCCACATTAATCCAGTAGATTTTCTAGATCGGCAAGACATGCGCTTTCTATTATTCTAGTATTATTATACAACTAGATGCTTGGGCCTTATTATTAGTGACCTACTGATCGGTCGTTAAACAAATAAACTGTTATTTTCGTAATTGAGAACATGTTTCCTTCCCTTATTCTTTTTTATTCCTCCTTTTTTAATATGAAGAAAGATAAATCGCTTTTACACTTTTACTGTATTTTATATATGACTATATGTAGCTTGGGTTTTACAGGGCTGGTCTTATATGTTAGTCGTGCCATATAACGTACTGCTATATTGTTTCACGTAAAAAGTCTCCTGGTGAGAAAATTGTCCTTCTTTGAACCATAAGAACTTCTTTGCTTTAGTAACTTGATCTGTCATCTTATACAGAAAGTGGGTGAAACATCTCTTTCAGACAGGATAAATTGGTTCACATGTTCTAGGAAGTTACTACGTTCCTGAACTTTGAGCAAGTACTGAAAAATAAGTACAATTTATCTTGAGTGGCGAACCATTGTTTGGAAATATCTGCAGGGGAAGAAAAGACGCTTTTGAGTAATGTGCGACATTGTAGTAGCCGTTCTTTTTCATCTTGTCTACTGGTCAGTTAGAGTTTGTGTCGTATTGTGACAGATGACTTGCGATAAAACCCATCTACCGCCGAGCTCCTTTTATTGTCCACATCTAAATGTGTTCAAGGAGCAAAACTTTTAGTGTCTGCTCATAAGTATATTGAATGTTTAGTTCATAATATTTTTGAAATTCTCTGGTAACTTGTTTTGTGAATCGCCTGTGGTTTAAAGTGTGTATATTTTAAATAGATGTCAATGGGAGACCTGTGTATTAAGATAAATTTATTATGTACTTTATATTCCTTGCTTGTTCTGCAATATTAGCATTAAGAACAAAGATATTCATCAAAATAACTAATGTAACTAAACGGTTTTCTAGTTTTGATTAGGAATATCCAGTATAATAAATGTTCTTGTATCTTTTCCAGGTAAATTGAGTTTCCTGATTGTGTCTATACTTCCAGTTGAGTAAGTGGGCGAAACATAATTTATGCATGTGCATGTACCATTACCACTAGTATTATTATTATTATTATTATTATTATTATTATTATTATTATTATTATTATTATTTTTATTACTTTTATTTTTATGTTTTCTGTAATCTGTTAGGAAGCTCTATAGGTAAATATCATTCATAATTGAAACAATTAAATATTTTAATTTCGGTAACTTGTAAATACTATTTTTTATTTTATTATTAGGCTACTCAAGTCCTAGTATGGCTTCAGTACAATGCTATGGTCTCGTAAAAAAGAAGCTTCTGTATGGTTGTATAAATATTAGAAGTTACACATTCGTAAAATACGTACGTAAGTATAAGTTGAAGGTTTTTAAAAACAATAACTTATACAGGATCTGCAATGATAAATTATTGATCATAATACAAAATTTAACATGGTGATGATTATTAGTATAATAATAATTTTATGGTTCTAATACTCAAGATAACATATAATTAGACCACTGAAATTGGCTGTGTGTTGATTAAGAGTCCAATGAAACAACCCTAAAATATTTCCTTATTGAAATCTTTGCTTCATTAAAATTATTTATCATTTTTAGAAAAATATTTCTAAGGCATGATCATTAAACTTAATTGTCTATCTTGTAAATAAGTTTTCCTAATAGAATAGAAATGCAATTCTGAATATATTAGGTTATCTGAAGAACTAAATAAGAATATCGTTGAGCAACTTAAAATCTCTTGGAGCCAGTATTTAATTATTTGACGTGTATTGTGATTAATGTATCAGCAAGAAAAGTGCCTACAGTCCTCAAATACGAAATGAGTGAGCAATATTGGCTATATTCGGATCTCATAGAACCTTAATCGTTTTAATTATAAGTTCCTGGTTATACATCTCGCATACGAACAAGATATTATTATTATTATTTCGTGTTGCTTAAGGCATTTGTTTGTTTTGTGTTTAGGAAAATAAAATCTATGTATTTATTTCTGCTCTTTTCAGGCAGTTCATCAAGCATAACATTAGTTATTAACGAATTAAGGGACGCGAACTCACAACCTTCTATTCAGAAGGCAGAGACGTTCCGTCAGCGAACAATCATCACAGCAATTAATTTTAATTTTAATTTTTTGTCAATTATGTACACTTGAAACCTTACATCAAAGCTTTTTGTACTTCAAGTCATTATTTTTTTAATTTTATTTTCATGTTTACACGCGTTTTTAATTCCAAACCCTTGATTCACCAAAATTGGTTCTTTGTTCGCCAGCAGGAACGAAAAAGTAGACGTTTGTTGAAAATTGTTGTACCAGTGTTCACATATAGTCTACGGTATGGTACAAGATTTGATACTGTAGGAAAAAATATATTATTTATTTCATGTAGTATATTTTACAATGCGAAAATAAGGTTTAAAGAATAAAAACACGATTCTTTTTTAATTAGAAAAAGGGTTGTTGTTTGAATTCGCATATCTTCCTAACGACTTGACGTAATTTCAAACGTAAGGCACTCATTCGACGCAGAATTTTATGTCCTTTCATTTATAAAAGAGTAAAATTTTCCTATAAATGCATCGTTTAGGAATTATTAGTGAAAAACTGAAAAAAAAGCCCGAAAAACTTTTTTTGGACTCCCCTCATGTAGCACAAGCAGAAAATTGGTGCAAACTTCAAAAAACTCTTTTTACATGCAAGTGAAGAGACTAAAACCGTTTCCAGCTTTCCAGAATTAATTAGCCTACAAACCATATGTGCCTGGCCTATAATGTGAATTCACCTATTTCGGTAACTATTTTAAGGCAGGTTAGATGCAGGAAATTATAATGGGATTGCTGAAGGCATTCTATGCCCGAATTTAGAATGATTATTCCGGTCCACGGGTATTCATCAGACTGTTGAAATTTGAAATTTGGGACATGTACTTTGTATGTGTGTGTGTGCGTGTGCGCGCGCGCGTGCGTGTGCCCACCCTTACCCCCGGAGTGTCCAACAATGAAGTTGATTACCTCCGGTCAAACCAAATTTTGGTAACCATTTGTTTTACGTGTGTACCTAGGGTTGCCCATTTTTCATCCTTATGGTGTTTATGACATGTTTAGTCGAATTTGGTCGGTGACTACTCGGGCCCTGTCTGAATTTATTTGCCAAAGTCTTAGTGTCTATTTAGCCATCGCCCTTTTCCATTCTCTGTAATTACTTGATGTGTACAGCTAAACCAAGTAATCTAGTTCCCGTGGTAGGTGTAAGGTTCTTGGATTATAATAACGTCGACATCGTGTTTATAAGCTTCTAATCGAAATTGGTCGGTGACTACACGGGCCCTCTCTGATTTTATTTGTCAAAATGTTAGTGTCTATGTAGCCATCGCCATAGTCCGTCAAGTCCCGTAGTCTCTGTACAGCCATTTCTCTTGATGTACAGAGAAGGTCCATTGTTAAATGGCGGGCGTCTTTTTTCTACCTAGTACAAAGGGCACAAATGGGAGGGTCGAGTTCTTGTCGGGAGCAGTCCTTAAACCGGTGACCCTGCCTAGCGCAAGTGGCCACAGGTTTCTTTTCCGCCCTGCAGAATTTAGCCGTGTGGCCTACATTGTGGCAACGGAAATACCACGCTGGTGTGGTGTGAACTTCGACGCGACAGCTACGAAAATCGAGGAATATACGCCCTTTGTTAATGAGATTCTTTCGGATGTGTAGTGCACTTCGAAGACCCAGTGGTCTCAGTGGACATGTACAATGTATGTGTGTGTGCGCGCGCGTGCTCGCGCGCGTGTGTGCCCACCCTTACCCCCGGAGTACCCAACAATGATGTTGATTACCACCGGTCAAACCAAATTTTGGTAACCATTTGTTTGACGTGTGTACCTAGGGTTGCCCATTTTTCATCCTTATGGGATATGTGGTGTTTATGACATGTTTGGGCTGTGTACTTGTTTTAGATTTAAATGCGCAAGTTTGACTTTTTCGCAGTAATGTCAGTTTTAGCTTTCTTGATGTGTTGGTTGTTTTGTGTGAATGTGTTTTCTAGTGTAGCTATATTTCTGTGTGAGGGGATTATTGTCCGGTCCGGCATTCACCTAAGAGCGAGGGAAACCCCTCAAAAGCCTCGCTTGGAGTGAACAGGTACTTTTTTTGTGTGCCCTCCCTTACCCCCGGAATGCCACGCAATGAAGCTTATTACCTCCGGTCAAACCAAATTTTGGTAACCATTTGTTTGATGTGTTTGATGTATAGTGCACTTATGTACATTCTGATGGGATATGTGGTGAAATTGACATGTTTGGTCTGTGTACTTGTGTTATTGTGTATTAGCGCAGGTTTGACTTTCTTGCCATGAAGTCGATTGCTTGTCGTTAGTTGTGTTTGTTTAGCATCGTGTAGATATGCTTTCTAATGTATGTAGCAGTGCGTGTATCTGTGTGAGGGGATTATTAGCCAGTCCGGCATTTGCCTATGAGCAAGGGAAACCTCTCAAAAACCTCGCTCAGACTGGGACAGTGGGCATAGTCCACCTACCATGTGTTTGATTATTCGTGATACTGTTCTTTTTGGAGTAGCGCTGTCTTTGCGAAATTTTTGAACGCAGGGAAGGTGTGTTTCTGAGTCTAGAACTGTAAGTCAGGGGCCCAGGCTTCCTCGTCCACCATAGCAGCTTCTCGAATGAGGAGTCTGGCTTTGCGGTACCGAGGACAAGACGTGTAAAGCATGGTATCAGCTTCGCAGTCTGCGCAGATGCGGCAAGATTGAAACGTGCTAAGTTTGCGGCAAAGTTGCCGTGTCCAGTGAAAAGTTGAGTGACGTAGTGATCAAGTTTAATCCAGTGCATTTTGAGTCTCATGTGTATGTTGGGGGAAAAAGTCCCTTGTGATGTGTCCATGTTGGGCTACTGCCCATCTTTGTTGCCAAAAGTGTATAGCTGCAGTGTGAATTTGTTCGTATATTTGCGATTTTTCCAAACGGTCATATTCCTTTTGTCCAACTTGAAGGTTACCTATAGTGAAGGGTATCAATTTTATCGTGTTGTATCTCGATATTCTTTCCTTAATGAGTAGATCAACGGGGAGGGTGGCAGCTAGTACTTGGAGGGCGTCGCTTGAAGCAGTGGCGTATGCCCTAGTGGTGTGGATTAGTGAGTGTGTCTGTGCAGATGTGAGCTTTCGTATGTGGTGAGAATTGATATGGGGTGCCCATGCATTTGCGTCGTAGGAGATTATGGCTTCAAATATTGCAGTGTGTGGATTATATTGTAATTCCTGAATTTATCGCCCCATTATTGACCAGAGAGTCTGGCTAGGGCCTGAGTGAGGGCGTTGGCAGTGGCTGAATATGTGATGTAAATTAATTGTGTTCTTGAATGACGATGCCCAGGTATTTGACTTAATATACGTAGCTTATCCGGTCTTGCTATATCCTGGTGATTGGAGCAATATATTAACCAAGTCGTGTAGCTCAGGCTTGTTATTACATTAAAATGTTGATGTTGTAAATTTTACAACTCCTGCTCATGAGACAAAATTAGGCGCGCCTGCCGCAAGCTTTGCAAAAGTCCATATTCTTACATTACATAGCAAAAGGAGTTCATATCGTAATAACAAACTCATAACCTGTACCAAGAAATATACCTTGCAGAAGTCCATACTGTAGATGAGGCCGAGTGCGTAGATCTCTTGAGTGAGCTGACAGATGTCTTGAAAGCAGGAACTGATGCGCCACGTAGTAGAAATTTCAGGATCATATTCGGGAGGCCACCCGATGATACAGTCCAAACAACACATGACTCCAGAAGGCATAGGTATAATGTTGGAAACCAGGAAACAGCACCAAGTCCATCACGTTCGTAAGTTAAGCTGCAACACAACCAACAAAGCGCAAAGTGTGTGTTTTTTCTTAAATGAGGGGGAGGGCGGGGTGTGTGAATTGCTCTTCCGCACCGATCATTTACTATGAATATCTCTTGTTCCATATTAATATATTTTCTAAAGAACATGTTACATCTTTGTTTTTCTTTAGCTTTAAAAAATTTTACTTGTCTGTTTCTTTTCATACTATACAATTTTACCTTAGTTACAATATTTTCAGAAGCCAAAAAAAATTACTTTACATCATATATACTTTTCTTTTACATTACAAATTTATCTTCTGATTCTTACTCAAAGTTTCAAAATATCCCAATTTCTTTTGTTACTTTTGCAAATTTCTCGAAATTATTTTAATTTCTTTCTGTTATTTTATCAAACTTCTAAAAAATATATTTGTTAGGCCTACTATTATTCTAAAATACATCAGGGCAGTTCATTTAATGAGTGTGTGGATTACAAAGAAACTGAAGGTCCCTTTCTATTACTGGGCATGGGAAGAATCTATTACATGCACAGCACACTTTAAAAGTTAAATTAGCAAACGGTTTTCGGTAATTGAAAAATGACCTCTCGAGGCAATTCACACAACAGTGGGATAAAAGCACAAATTAACACTACACATATATATTTTTTTTACAAAATGACAGAAAAACACTAATTTTACATAATCACTACCCTGTAGTTGACGCTTCGATTAAACCTGAAAAAATTATTATTATTATAAAACAGGGCTTTTATAGATATAATCTGGTCGCCGCAGTGCGGTACCAACTTCTACATCCTGGTTGTACCACCATATCAAGACAGTACTGAAACAATAAAGAAAACACAATGAATAGAATGGAGTCGTCTCTCTCCAAATCGGCTACTGGTCGACCCTAGAGAATAATCTATATATCCAAAAAACGCTGTCGACATTTTCCCTACGTCGCAGTCACTATATTTCTTACGAGTCTTACATGTCAATTGTAAAGTATCAATGTATGTGAATGAATGACACACATAATTAGCACATCTTAAAACCAGTGTCGTTTTTCCAAACTTAAATTTGTAGCAAATATTAAATATTAAGATTAATATTGGTTTTTTAATGAAAAAGTTCAAAATGTTCATTATAGAACTGGCCCTATTTTAACACTAATGGAAAATATTCAAAACTACAATTTACTAATGGAAAGACTTACTACCCAATGGCTAAAGGATAGTGAGTGCAACAATACCCTTATGCCAGAATTGCTAAATTGCGGTTTCCAAATCTTGTAAATAAATCTGCTTAATTTATAAGTGGCTTATATGAACCTTGTTTTTTTGTTTTGTTGTTGTTTGTTTTTTTATTTTTTATTTTTATAAAGTCAATTTCTTTAAGAAGCTTTGCATGAAAACATAAGTGCGATGGCTGAATTTTTTTTTGAAAATGACATTTAGCTCACTGATTACCAGTGTCATCCATTGAAATTAATTTCAGAGTACACTTTAAACGTCTCTGCTTTAAATAATTTAAATTTCAGACAAAAGAAAATTCAAATCACTGTTCGAGAAGCGAACAGGTCAATAACACATCTCTATTGAAAGAGTCTGTACGTTTCACATGCATTCTACAAGTGACGAGTGACCCACGGAGTTAGGAAATTCAAAACGAATGGCCTATTTTTAATTTAAATCCTTGATTTATTCCTAGAGTCCAACGTTTTGTTATTTGGTAAATAGGAATAGCGTGAAATTTTAATAACCCACCACCATCTCTGTCTGCAATTCACAAAAATAATGACGTGACGGACGGGATAAATATTGAGCCTTAAGTGTTTGAGAGTATAGAACATGACATTATTTCTGTGAGTTTTATTTGCATGTAAAACCAAATGTAACTTACACATGAAATTAAAACTCTAAGAATTACATTTAGCCCGTTTTGATGTAGGATGATCATCAAATTTAAGATTCTTAAAAAATAAATGATATGTGAAGGACGAGACAGGTAATATGACGGACGGGACATGACCAACAACTGTATTCCATGAAATTGTGTTCAACTGGTTGGAGACAGATAACCCTAAACAGAACTACAGTAAAACAAAAGTGACACTTCAATGAAAGTTCAGTGTAAGTTATAAAAAATAGTCAACAGACTAAATTACACAACAGAAACACAGTCTACTTTAGAAGTCATTCAGTGCCAACCTGACAACCTACTATGTACTGCTACCACCCAATGACTACTACCTTCCTAAAGAAAAAAAGAGTTCTATAATGTTTCTTCCCCGTTACATGTAATTTCAATATCTTAGAATTTCACTACTGCTGTACACAGCAGTGATTTCAAGATATTTAAATTTCACTCTTAGGCTCACTCACTCATTGAATGCATTTTCAGCCCCCCAAAGCATTTTCTTACATTACTTAGCAGAAGGAGTTCATATCGTAATAACAAACTCGTAACCTTTACCAAGAAATGCACTTTACAGAAGTCCATACTGCAGATGAGACTGAGTGCGAAGATCTTTTGATTGAGCTGACAGATGTCTTGAAAGCAGAAACTGATGTGCCACGTAGTAGAAATTTCGGGATCATATTCGGGAGGCCACCCGATGATACAGTCCAAATAACACATGACTCCAGAAGGCATATCTAGAATGATGCCAACCAGGAAACAGCATCAAGTCCAGCACGTTCATATGTTTATCTGCAACACACCCAACAAAGCGCACAGAATCTGTTTTTTCTTAAATGAGGGGTAGTACGGGGTGTGTGAATGGCTCTTCTGCACCGGTGGTCACTTATTATAAATACCCCTTGTTCCATATTAACATCTTTTACACCTTTGTTTTTCTTTTAGCTTTAGAAAATTTTACTACTCGGTTTATTTTCATACTATACAATTTTAAGTACTCTCATTGCCTTAGTTACAATATTTTCAGACGCCAAAAAAATTACCTTACATCACGTATACTTTTCTTTTACATTACAAATTTATTTTCTGATTCTTACTCAAATTTTCAAAATATTATCCCAATCTCTTTTGTTACTTATGCAAATTTAACAAAATTATTTTAATTTCTTTCAGTCACTTTATCAAACTTCTCAAAAAAAAATCAGTTTCTTTTTGTTACTATTACTCTAAAATGCATCAGAAAAGTTCATCTAATGAATGTGTAGGTTACAAGAAACTAAAGGTTCCTTTCTATTACTGGGCATGAGAAGAGTCTAGTACATGTACAGCACACTTTAAAAGTTAAATTAGCAAACAGTTTTCGGTAATTCAAAAATTACCTCTCGGGGAAATTCACAGAACAGAGGGATAAAATCACAAATTCACACTACACATACGATTGTTTTACAGAACTGTCTAAAATACACCATTTTTACCATACTCACTACTCTGTAGTTCACGCTTTGATAAAACCTGAAAGAAATTATTATTATTATTATTATTATTATTATTATGAAACAGGGCTTTTATCCATATAAACTAGTCGCTTCAGTGTGGTACCAATTTCTACATCTTGGCTGTACCACCATATCAAAACAATGCTGAAACAGTAAAGAAAATTTAATGAATGTAGCGATTAGCAATGTTCAGGGCAAATGACAACTCGTCGACCCTACACAACAATATTGTATAATTTGTATACTCAATGCTCTCTCAATCTTTTTAAATACCTTAAAATACTAGCTTACTCTTATAAGAATGTTTTTTTATTTTTTGTTTTTTTTTGTTTTAAATATCTTTATATTTTTTTTTATAATTAACACATATTAAAAACAGTGTCGTGTTTCCAAATTTACGTTTGTAGCAAATATTAACTACTATGATTAAGATCTTAACCCTTTTCTTATGAATAAGTTCAAAATGTTCTTTATAGAACTGGACATATTTTAACACCAATGGAAATTATTCAACACCTACAGACCTTATTTTGAATGAAAAGACAAAAACACAACAATATGAATCCCCAACTGCCTACTTGAAGGGCACAAAGATAGCAAACCTATTAAGGCCGATAGTTAACTTTAAAAATTCTCCCAACTTTAAAATTGCAAAAACTGTCACTACCATGCTGAAACAGAGACCAATTGAAGAACAGATACGCATTCAAAAATTCATTAGATCTAGTACAAACAATAAGAGGCACTAAATTATGTAAAAATGAATTACTTATTTTTCTAGATATCAAAAACCTTTATACTAATTTCCCAATAAAAGACAGAATGGAAATACTGTGCAATACATTAGACAAAACCAATGAAAATCCGCTTGTAACAGAACAAATTACTAAGATAACCCACACAATTCTGATATAAAATTATTTTAAGATTAATAATAAGATATAGGGAGTAGCTAAGGGTTCCCCACTCTCAGGAATAATTGCTGAAATTTTCCTACAATACATCGAAGAACAGAATATAGAAGAAGAAATCATTAAGAAGTACAACATAAAGAAATACCAGGAAATTTTCATATGCCAAGAAGGTCACATCGCTGATATATTAAAGGAATTAAACAAAATGAACAAGAATTTAATTTTCACTTATGAAAAAGAAGAATATAGAAATTTGCACTATCTAGATCTTACTATTACTAGGTGAAACATTACATTAACTTATAACATATTTAGAAAATCAACATATACAGACGCCTTAATTCATAACATGTCCAACCACCCTCACAGCCAAAAAAATTGTCGCATTTAACGGTATGATTCACAGGCTCCTCAATATACCTATGAATACAAAACATATAATGAAGAATTAAATACCATAATGTCAATAGCCAATAATAATGGATACGAAAAAGACACTCTACTTAAATTACTGAAGAAACAAAAAAGATCACTGGAAAACAATAAGAATAAAATCTCAAACCTCATACCGGCAGATGAAGGCAACAACAAAAAATTTATAATATTTACATATACAGATAATAATGTGCATAAAATTACTAAAATTTATAAAGCAAAAAACTCTAAAATTGCACATAAAACCAGTAACCACTTAAAGGACAAATTATTTAGTATTAGAAACAATGAAACTGAACAGTTCAATCATAGGCGTATATAAGCTGAAATGCGGTGAGTGTGGTATATAGACAAACATGCAGGAAATGCACACAAAAATTTAAATAAACAATATAAACAAAACAAAAGTCTAGAAAATCTGCTTATGCCAAACATATTTTAGATAAAAAAAAAACGCCAAAGTAACTCCATTTTACACATCAGGACAAAGGTTATAAATTGAACATGGGGTTAGTTTCCCATTCTACTGGATTCGTTAATTTTGTTTTTTACACACGAAAAACGGCATTATTTCATGTAATATTATTCTCCAGAAGTTTTAGAATCCATATATAGGCACATTTTGTTTCTAAGAACATTTTAAATATGGGTAAAATCGGTAAGAAGTTCACAAAAAACTAACCTAAAATGGCGCTCAGAAAGGAATCACAATAATACAGAATCAGCTGCTAGAAACAGCGCAGGTGCATGCTGGGAAGAAGCCGATGGGTCACGTGGTGCTGGAATCAGCTGCCAACATGATAATGGTCAGACAACTCTCCGGAAGATATAATATGCCACATTTTCGAAACCGACAAACAGTGTATCGTACACTATTCGAAAATGCAAGGGCGCTTCGCTTCGGCTGCCGCCTCCGCTCGCGCACTTAACTAATGTGGTTAGTGTATGCATTATTTAGCTATATGTAGAGGTTGCAGGACCGTATGGAACAGACATACAAGGTCGTTGTCAGCCAATGGGAGTGTTGGTCTGCAAGCCAGAGACCGCATACCAACGCCGAACATCGCGTGTTGAAATCCAGTAGAGTGGGAAACTAAACCCCAAAATTGTGTTTATATAAGAATTAAAGAATTCAAAACACGATTTTTTTTAAAATGATAAAAGTGATTATTCTTTGAACTTGCATATCGCCCTAACGACTGGACGGAATTTTTAATGTAAGGTACTCATTCGACGCAGAATTTTATGTACTTTCATGTTTAAAAGAGTAAAATTTTCTTCAAAATGCATCGTTTAGGAGTTATTAGTGATAAAGTGAAAAAAAGTCCAAACATTTCTAGGTTTTTTGAACTTTCCTCCTACAGCACGAGCAGAAAATTGGTGCAAACTTCGATAAACTCTTTTTGCATGCAAATTACGAGATTAAAACCGTATCTACCTTTCCGAGAAATAATTAGCATACAAACCCTATGTCGCCTGGCCTAATTAGGCATTTAAGAGAAAATGCAAAATTTTAACCTTTAATTCAGAATAAATATTACTGATTAAATGAAGACGTCTGCTTTCGCCAGAGTCACTTTTTGGACATCATGTCGTGCTCTTCTTCGGGGAGTTATTTTCTGAACTTGACATGATGTCTAAAAAGTTATACTTTAATAAAATCAGGTAAACTGATGTAACAAAGTATCAGAATGCTTTTGTTGAATCAATTATAATTGCAATTATGATATGCAGAAAATATATATTTTTGTAATCAGATTAAAATCGTCCAACTTCAGCAGAACTACAGATTTGTGATATCTTGACAATTGCACACTCACATAAAAAAAAAATCCATGTCAAATTGGCCGGCTCTGGGATTTGAACCACGAACCTCCAGAATACGAATTCAAGACGTTACCATTTCGGCAATCTGGCTCAGTTTAACGGTCTAGTTTGATAACCATATGTGAAGGAATAATGCCATTTGTCAAAGCTAAATGTATTGCAACTTGAAATTCTTAAAATATGTCAACAATTCACGAAATTAGTAGCAAAGAAGTCCGCTAATTATTTCACCTTCTGTATGTAACAGTATTCATGTAATACTCTTTTTCAATTTCATCAACGAAATAAACATCTGACTGCGTTGGAGTCAAAGCCCTCATGATTAGAAATGCGGCATTGTAGTATAAACGTGAATTTTAATTATTCGTTACTCTGGTACCGGTCAACCAATTTGGTCCAAAGTAAACAAGTTTCTTGCCATGGACATTATAAATGCGTATACCAAGTTTCATGAAAATCCGATAAAGCGTATTTGAGTTATGGGGCCTTTTATTATAGAATAACATAAAAAGGCACTAAATTGGGCATTATTTCGTTTTGGTCCAATATCAATAGACGTTTTCCCATGTACATTGTAAATGCGTATACCCAGTTTCATTAAAACCCGATAAATCGTATTTGAGTTACCGCGCGTACAGACAGAAGGACAGACGGAGACATTTTCCCGTCCCCCACACAATCTCATAAAGTACCATACTGACACTTAATAAATATAATTTTACAGCGAATGTAAAGAAATTTTGATATCGAAATCAGCCATTTCATTTCATAAAAACACTAGGAAAAAACTAAATCTAAATGTTTCTGAACAATTCAAACCCACGATAAATACCCAGAAACCTTTTTATCTCATTTTGTCAGATTTTTTTTCCATAGAAGTCTGGGTGAAAAAAATTGGTAGTTATTAATAATTTTTAGTATTCACTTTCCTAAAACTTGGTCCAATCGTTTTTTAAGGCATTAACACAGGTCAATTTCAGGTTGGTTGCAGGTTGGAACTTCATTGTAGTGGCTGTAGCGTATTGAGATATGAGAATATTATAGGAGAAAAATTCCTCTGTCGCTGGAATCCAGGTCCTTTGGCTATCCATGCCACTGCTCTACCACCTGAGCTAAGCCAGAGTTCTGGCGATGTGAAGTTGGCATGGATAGCAAAGAACCTGGATTCCAGCGTCAGAGGAACTCTGACTTAGCTCAGTTGGTAGCGCAGTGGCACGGATAGCCAAAGGTCCCGGGTTCAAATCCCAGTGTCAGAGGAAATTTTTCTCCTATAATATTCTGATGTAATGTCCAACAGAGACAAAAATATGTGGTTCATGAATGCACATATATCCATGTAGGCTATATCCATATTGAGTTATGTTGCAGTGGTATTGATAATGCCAGATATAAAATGCGTTATTCCTCGAGAAAATGTTGCCTGCTGCACGTGAAATAAATCGAGTTCAATCGCAGACTATGCTCCATATTCGCAGACGTGTTTTTTACGCAACTGAGGGTATTACGTCGTCTCAAGGTGGCATACAGAGGACCTCTCAACGTCAAGAATATGTAAGCTGTAGAGAGAAAAAAAAGAGAGGAAGAGTTGCGAAAGAAAGCATAAAAAAAGGGAAATAGCAGCCCGCCCTTCTGGCGCCGACCTCTAACCTCCCCCAGGCATAACAAACCCCCATTCCATTGCAAAGTTCCGCCCCGCCCAGTATGTTGAATTAATGTGAAGCAAAGCATATTTATTATCTTCATCCCCGCGTCACATACATGCATAACATGTGTTCGTGATTTTTATTAATGCTGTCAGGACTGTCTAAACAATAACTCACATACGAAGAACCTGAGATTGTACAAATTGTAGTTACATAGGTAATACATTTTCTGGAGTATCCTGTGGACTGATGTCCGTATCTCATCCAATTTGAATAGTTTTAAACACTGCCAGTTTTAGCGAGAACTTTGATGGGCGACCACTGCTGAAGCATAGTGTTCACATAATTTCATCTTCCAAAATTTAATATTCATGCAATAACTATTAATAAAACAACATCCCCTATACGATTGGACAACGCAGTAAGTTGTAGATCTGCAACAGTAAGTTATATTGTTGTAGATCCGATTAGGTCTGCTGTATTAAAATTGCTTCAGTACTCGTAAACTCACCGTGTGGGATCTTATCCATATTCCATCAATCAGAGTTCTACTAACCACCACCACCATCACCACCACCACCACAATCATTCGTGAAATTGATCACAGTCAGACTCGTAAATATGGAGAAATAAACAAGTCCTGGGCAGAAATAAAGGAAGAAAATCTGCCGTGAAACTCCCATAACTTCCTCTGACTAAATAAAAGTTTGCCTCTTAGTGTAATATATTATATAGGTTACGACATGAAGAGAATGTCGTTATAGCCTTCGCGCCCAAACGAACCCCAGTCGGCTACAAAGCGAGCGGAACGCTTTTAAGTCGGACCACTTCCCTCATCTGGAAAGATTATTAGGGTCTACCCACCCCTAAACGCTTTTAAGTCGGACCACTTACCTCATCTGGAAAATATTATTAGGGTCTACCCACCCCTAAACAAATGCGGTGGTCCCTGCCACCAGGTCAGGCCTTGTTGCAATGTCACTTGTGTTGTTTCTCCAGATTTGTGGAAATCAGCTGCAAGGTTTTTAAACTGTGGCAACAATGCGCATCTTATGCTTAGGCACGCGCAACATTTCCCTTCCTTCCATTTCGGCTTTCCAACCCCAAGATGTTTATGGAGGTGTTTATGGAGGGTTTGGTCAGGGTTGGGGTTGTGATACTAAATTAGAGGGTTGCCGCCTCAGGATCCTTTAAAAGCGGTGACTTTCTTTATTCTAAACATGGCCAATAGGCCTACATCTTTATTACTTCACATTCAGATATAGAATAAGGAAATATTGCAAAGAGCGCGTTTTCTCTTGTTTCAACCTCATGCAAAGTTTTATTGTTCACCAAGCAAGACTACAAACCGTGGGTGGCTTATAACTACCCTTCAGAGATTTTTTTTTGTCCTCGAAAAAATGTTTCAAATCAAAGTTTTAGCTCTTGGTATAAACACACAAAATTTAAACAAAGTCGTTAGAGCCGTTTTTCGAGAATATCGCAAAAACTTTTTTTTTTTTAATGTAAAATTCCCTTTAAAAAAAGAGAAAGTCGTCGCCAGTCTTCGTGTCACATCCTGAGAATACAAATTTACCTTTAATTACAATTTTTTTTTCATACGATTTTCCGTTCTGGAGCTAGGCTGTTCACACACACATGTTTGTGAAAATAATATTTTTGGATTCAGGGACCTCAAAACGTGTAGACTACTTATGTAAAGAATTCAACTTCGAATTGAGGGGTCGAACACAGTACTTCCTGTACCTATAGTACCTGTGGTACGGGCATACGCTCCTCATTTATTTATTTACTGTTCTATACATATTTAATGCATGCAGGCCTTCTCTTTTACTCAACGAGAGGTTTCAAGCTCAGAATTTCGTTCATTCGGCTAGTATTCGCAATGGCACCTTGAATACTATGTCCTCTTTGTGTTCAGGATTGTGCTTTGTTCGAAACAGTGAAAGTTCTTTATATAAAATGTAATAAAAGTAAACATTAGTAAACATTTTATAATATTTTTCTCTACTGCGAGAAGTTAATTCAGTGGGATTCCCATTATTTATTACAGAAACAAATTATACGATACTTCCTCTCCCATATCTCAGGATGGCCAGTGGGAACACACATAAAGATATACAAACATATCCTACTGCATCGGAATTGTAGTCGAATCAAAAGCGTATCTATTCCAGTGGAAATTGTAGTTGAATGGAATTACATAACTTGTTAATACCATATGAAACTCGCCTAGCAAAACACTACCAATCCTTAGAAACAAGACCAAATTCCTCAAATACCTTGGACAAAATAGCGTATGCTGAGCACAAAGAATGGAGAAAGCCGAAGCTTAATTAACGAACGTTTGACAGCCACATTTGCACCTGCTGTTTCATTCTGTTTGATTTACTACACGAGCAAAGAGGAGAATGAAATAAGTATTGAGATGAATAATAATAATAATAATAATAATAATAATAATAATAATAATAATAATAATAATAATAATAATTTATCTGTCATTAAACTTATACAAAGTAATAGACATCATCAGTGTAAACATTTAAAAACTATTAAAACACCAGATCATCCAGATTTGTCTCATCGAACTCCTGTATAGTGTAAAATGCCTTGCTTTTTAGCCATTGCTTAATTACTGTTTTAAATCTTTTCGAATTAACATTTCTAGCATTTAGTGGGAGTTTGTTAAAAAGTTTGATTCCAACATGCTTAAAACTATACTGACTTTTATTCAGTCTTGTAAAATTAGGGACTGAAGACCCAGCATAGCACCCACTACAAAAAACAGCTTTATTTAGCCACGGTAGCTAATGCATGGATATATTTTTAATTATGCCATTTAGCTATATCTATAAAACCCCATTAATATTATCTAAACTTCGTCAAAAATGGTCACTAAGGCATAGCAGATGTCACTGTAGTTCAGCTTTCGTGCGGTATTTACGTTTGGAACAATTGAAAAGCCTCTAGGACAAGATATTTCAAAATTCCTAAACGCTATTAGTCAGGCACCATGCAATAATATAATGGACTGTTCCAAGATTGGTTAAAAAATTTTACTCATTATGATGAATGATAGAGTGTAAATAATAATTAAACCTCCGCCGGAAAGTACCGGTAGTGAAGAACAAGTGAAAGGCTTTTTGACCCATTTGCTCCTTTTCGGCATAGAATTATTGTGAATCAACAATAATTTTAAGGTATTGAATTATTTTTAATCATTGGCTTCCTGTCAGATCCAAAATTCATTTTAGACCTATTCATAGAGCCAGCTCAATTTCTTCTGGTTACTGTGAAGGCATTCGTAGTGATAGAAGGCTCCTATTTGCTTTGAAGTATACTGGATATCCAACCAACATCCAAAAAAAGCCATTTGAACTTCCTTTAATTTACCTTGATTTTATAGATGTGTTGCCAATATTAAACTTCCAACCCTCGTACGATGTAAATTTCGTCAAAAATCGTCACTGGACCATTTTATTTTTACCGTTGTTTCTTTTCAAGATAGTGCTGTAACTACTACTGCTACACAGTCTACAAGATAACTAAATTATAAGATATTCTACCAGATCATATTTGAGGAGAAGTCATTTTAACTTAAAGGCAATGTACACTCTACCAGATAAACTTAAGCCAGAGATTTATCTGGCAGTAGTAGCAAAGGTCTTAAAATTTGTGCCAATACTGTACGTTGGTTCTAAGTGGTCATTGATTGTAGCGCATTCTCTTTTCTGCTCTCAGAGAGGATCACCAGAATCGAGCATGTTGTAATAAACAAGTTAAATTAGTTACGGTTCAGTTATATCCTCTTTAATATCATTTTTAATTTCACTTTTGAGCGATATACCATCTAGTTACTTCATTATTTCATTAATGGCATAAATGGGGCGTGACATTTTTTACAAAATAATTCAATCACTGTACAAAGCTAATTTAAATGCGATCACTAACAGTCATTAAAAGGCGGATTATAATAATTTCAATGCTCTTTATGAACTAAATGATCAATTAATAGTCAAATGTGCAAAACCTGCTACTGGTAGGTTAATTTCACATAATCTTTCCTCAGTCAGCGAATGAACGTATCTGATATACCAATGGGAATCTCGCCACACAAAATAAACCAATGAAAATCTGTCTATAGTGGTAGTAGAACACCGTCATTTACTACATGAATAATTCCTACATAAACACCCTAAGCTTTGAGTAAGCTTGTTGATCAATTCACAAATGAGAATCAAACTACACTGACTATTTGACACATACGTCCGTTATTTTAATTGTCCAACCATGAGTAAAAATATGTTCAGCATCAACCACTCATAATCCTCTTCGTTCAATTTGTATCAAATTTTGGTTTATCGCCTCCTGTAAATGCTATAAAGACAATACCTCAATGTAGCATGTATGGAAACATTAATATCTTACGAAAAACAGAACTTTCCGATATACATCTGGGATCTGTAGGCTAATAATGTAATTATAATTTTTTTCATAAGATTTAGTCTGTAAATAAAGTGAATTATGCTTACATATATACACGGATCAGTAGGCCTATTATATTTTTATGAGAAATATGTTTAATATTTTAGCAAACTTTTGCGATCGGGTTTTGTTCACAGACAACTACATTAAGTGTGATAGATGTATAAGCTTTCATGAACCACAGATTATTGTCTCTGTTGGACATACATGAGAATATTATAGGAGAAAAATTCCCCCGATACTGGGACTTGAACCCAGGACCTTTGGCTATTCGCGCCAATGCTCTACCAACTGAGCTAAGCCGGAGTTCAATTCACAGCGCCGGAAGGAACCTCTCTCCTGTCTGTGAGGTAGACCATTAGGGCAATCAGTCATAGGAGAGAGGTTCCTTCCGGCGCTGTGAATTGAACTCCGGCTTAGCTCAGTTGGTAGAGCATTGGCGCGAATAGCCAAAGGTCCTGGGTTCAAGTCCCAGTATCGGGGGAATTTTTCTCCTATAATATTCTCATGTAATGTCCATCAGAGACAATAATCTGTGGTTCATGAAAGCTTATACATCTGTCTTGAATGTCAACTGTACAATAACAGTGGGAGCCCGGTCACAAAAATCACTAATTAGTGTGCCTCACAGTACTGCATATGGCATAACTTGTCTGTCTGTGAGGTAGACCATTAGGGCAATCAGTCATAGGAGAGAGGTTCCTTCCAGCGCTGTAAATTGAACTCCGGCTTAGCTCAGTTGGTAGAGCATTGGCGCGAATAGCCAAAGGTCCTGGGTTCAAGTCCCAGTATCGGGGGAATTTTTCTCCTATAATATTCTCATACATTAAGTGTGTTATGAATGCTTTTTGGTAGTACGATCTCTGTTTATTATGGCACTCAAATAATAATGAAATCCACGAGACATTGCATGCTTTCGGTGCGCTTCAGTTAAGTTAGTTTCTGTTGAAGTTTTACTATGTATAACTCTTTACTATAGTACTGTATACATTAGACATTTTCCATTGAGAATCTCCACCAAGTTTTCATTGTGCACTGTCATTCGTATATGTTGTAAGAATAAAATCGTAAGAGACACTTCAATAAGGCTATACGTTCTTCTCAATTCCTATTAATTAACCCATGGTTGCGGGTTTGATCCCGGCCCAGGTCGATGGCATTTATGTGTGCATAAATGTGACAGGCCCATGTCAGTAGATTTACTGGCATGTAAAAGAACTCCTGCGGAGCAAAATTCCGGAACACCGGCGACGGTCACAGGCCTAAGTTGCTGTACATCCCCGTCGTTAAATAACCATTTACCAACCAACCTATTACTTAAATAACATGCATTCTGTGAAATTAATTCGTTAGAATATATATTTATAATTTAATTTGAAATATTCATTAATTCTGTCTGTCCAAATAAAACCAGTAGGATAACTAACTAACTCCGTGGCGCTAGCATCCCAGAAGGGACAAGGCCTACCACCCGACCACTGCGTCAACTACCATAGGCAGACTGCAGGATTGGGGGTGCATGTGGTCAGCATGCCGACACCCACGGCCGTTAATGTTGGTTTCCATGACCGGAGCAGCTACTTCTCTATCAAGTAGCTTCTCAGTTTGAATCACGAGGCTTGAGTGAACCCCTACCAGACCTCCCTACCTCAGAAAAATCCGAGGAGGTACCGGGATCGAACCCAGGCCGACGCTAACCACAAGACCACGCCGGCGGTCAAACCAGTAGGCTATCATACTATAAATTTATATTTATAGGCCTATTGTTGGGTCCTAGTTTCATTTTTATATTGCAAATATTGTCAACACAGAGGTCATTAAATGCCTTCCTTGCCTTACTTATCATTTATACACGTCTCTTTGGAAGAAGAATAAGGAATAATACAAGAGACAAAAGGTAATTCGCTACATATTGTTCTCAGTTTGCATCCTCTCCTGTTTGGGATTCCGGAGAACTTTTGATATTGTTGAAATTATATTGGGTTTAATACCGTTAAGTTGCAATGCCATTCTGTTACTGGGTTATTGTGAATGATTATTATAGTCCTTTTGAATGATTAGAATACAGTATATCTGAGGATGTTGTAATCCGTAAATGTTCTTGTTTTTCCAGCAACTGGAAGTCTATAGATAAGTCGAATTAGCGCAGTTTGAATACAGCTTTGTTTAGCTAGATTTCCCTCTGCCGCCGGTCTGCATTTGTTTTGTTAATGAGCTCTCTGTGGCTATTTTAATCTCTGTCCAAGACTGTATAAACGTAAAGTAAAGACTTAAACATCATGTTGAATCCTGTAGCTCCCCAATAACATTGTATACAATAGCTCATAACAATTCACTAAACAAAAAAAGAAAAAAGAAAACCTTCAATCCCCCCCCCCCAAAAAAAAATAATTTAAAGATACAGGTAACATGTTAAAGTCTCAGGATTTTATTGACTTTGGAGTCCGGTATTGCTTCACTGCTTCTTCTGCAATCCTTCCATTGATCTTTTTGAATGCTATTTTTTTTAAACAAATAGGGTACATACAAGCTAAGAACTTCAAAATACTTTGTTTGTTTAATCGTTAACCGTTAGCGTAATTCAAGGACTGTGAAATGTAAACTTCTCTCTTAGAATATGGGGATTATTTTATGCTGGATTATTTGTTTATATATTAAATAAGTTACATACAATTATATAAAGAATTCATTTAATTCAAATTTTAAATGAAAAAGAAAATATAAGAGGATCGTTTAATTTCACCGCGTCTGTTGAAACTTTTTCAAAAATACAAACGGTGTAAAATATGTTGCACAAACTTTCCCACATATAGCCTATGTGTTAAAATTTGTATTATTGGGGCTTTTAGGGTGACAAAAGAATTTCACTATTAAACAATTCCTGTAATCACACATGTTAACTGAATATATAATTGCTCCGACTATTCAATAGATTTCGATTTCCTAGTTCAGGAAAATAAATCATAAAGGGGAGTGCAAATTAAACACATCCAGTATAGTAATTATATTAGTTATATGAAGTAAACTAGTCCTACAAGTCCAGATTTTGCCTTTCCGAATGAGGAAACAATGAAAAATCCAAGTCAAATTGGCCGGCTTCGGAGAATGAGATCTGAACCTAGGACCACTTACCTTTTAAACATCGCTCATATTAGTTTTATTATGTGTATAACTACACAGGTATATTGCATTTCATAAAAATAAGGTAATTGTACTTTTCTTGTTATTATGGGAAAAACCAAAGTGTTGAGTGATGTGTGTTCTCAATGGAGAAACCTCCCGTGGTCTGCCTTGTCTTCTGAATCAGTTAAGGAATTTGATGTCAGACTGGCATGTTGTCATGGTAGCTCAATGGTAGAGCATCGGCGCGATAAGCCGAAGATCCGTGTTCAAATCCCGGTTGTGACATAAAATTTTTCAAACTGATTCTTACTTGGATTAATATCCCAGACATGGATTTAATGTGTATTTCCTTTCCCTCCACTTAATTAATAGTATATAAATAATAACTAGGCTTCAAAGTACCTACAAATGTAGGTCGCCATTGGATGAGTGTTCTCAATGGAGAAACCTTCCGTGGTCTGCCTTGTCTTCTGAATCAGTTGAGGAATTTGATGTCAGACTGGCATGTTGTCATGGTAGCTCAATGGTAGAGCATCGGCGCGATAAGCCGAAGATCCGTGTTCAAATCCCGGTTATGACATAAAATTTTTCAAACTGATTCTTACTTGGATTAATATCCCAGACATGGATTTAATGTGTATTTCCTTTCCCTCCACTTAATTAATTATTTTTAGACCTAGGAATACGTCCTGTTAACCTGGAGACTAGCCATCTTACCGATTTGAAGGTATATTTATTGCATTATATTCTTTGCTTTGAAATATTCTATGAATGGACTTTTTTTCTTCGTCTGGAATTATCTAGCCGAATACCACTCGTGATGAGTTTTACTGGGTAAGTTAATTTAACTTTTAAACTCATGTTTCTTGTTATGAGATGATTATTTCTGCTCCAAAAGTAACCTCAATTAAATTACGCAAAATTATTAATTAATTTTAAGAAAAATTATTAGCATTCGTGATATTACTGTATACATTATTTGTCATCATCGAATTAGTTTACGTTTTAATGCTTCGAAAGGAACTTTATTACAGCCTAATGGAACGCGCCCTTCTCTCTTTTGATGCTCTTACCGATATTTATATGTTCAGGCAGATAGGTCGCCTTTAATACCTGAAATTGCTTCTCTTTTTGTATCTGGAAATCCATTTTCCATTTAATTGCTTTATTGACAACTAAAATGGAGATATTTATTGCTCCAGAGGAAAGCTTTGCTCCAATGAATGTAAAGCACAAAATGGGCCTATCTATGAACTTTTAAGTCGCTACTAGGAACAACATACTCCATCCACTTAATTTTTATATTTGTTTCATCTCTTTTCTTCTGCAGTTGTGAGGTGGCTGTAGAAAGAAAGAAGTGGTTCAAAAAAGTAATATCAGAGCAATGGAAGAATAGGTCTTCTGTTTCTTGAGATATTCATGTAAACTTAAGGGGCGTATCAGGAATCGAAACGACATTTTAAATATTTGTATTTGTATATTTATTCACGATAAGAACATTTAGGCCCACATGTTATTAGCATCGTCAAACTTAATTCTCGTCTTATGTCTAAATTTATAACCTAATTTAATAACATCAAAATTTACGTTGTAAAATATAGATTAACTGACTTAAAATAGGTTTTCCTCCTAAATGGAGTATTACTGAAATGTAATTACTAATTCATTTACACTTATAAAGATCATAACAAATTCTTCTTCTTTCCCTGATACAGCCTTCCCCGTTGTAGGTAGGCCTATATTTACGCCGCCCGAGCTTTACAGGACTACGACCCGGTAACATAAATTTTACTCTACAATAAAATAAATTATTCTGTAATACACGCTTTATTTGCTTCTTTAATGATATTTCATTTAGTTCTTTTAGCTATTAGGGCAACTTATAGTAAAGAATAGCCTCTTTGCGGGAAATGCTTTTACGACTTTTTACTGTCCTATTGAAATTTATGCGCAGATGTGTAATTTCCTTGAGTCATGTGTGTGAAATTCTGTTTTCCCTAATGAAATTCGCTTATATTTTAATTTTGGAGAGTTTCTATATACAGTAAAATTATATGCTAGGAAAATGTAGCCTAGTCTACCTAATTCTTTGAATACATGTTTAGTATTTTCATGGATAGGTAACGGTTTCGTGGTCTCGATAATTTATTTTATATATTGCCATTTAAATACATGTATTGCTTTAGGTACTGGCAACAGAGAACACCATATGGAAGTAAATTCTCTCTTCTGGAGTTACTGCCTGTGTATTAAAAGCCTGCAAGGATTCAAAATATGTTATTATAAGTGTCCTGGATCTATTCTTTTTCACAGGAATTCATTCCACATACTCTTTGTTTTAGTATTACATATAGTGTGACCTTTTCCCAACGTCCACTATGTTTGCACTTACAGTTTTTGCACCTCATACAGAACCTTTGCCTTCCATGGCTCTGTTGTTGTGCCGTAAATGAAACAGCTTAAACTGCAATTTAGAGTTTTTGTTGTTCTATTTTCACTCAAAGTAAGCTCTTGAATAATTTAACTAAATTGTATCCTTTTTAGAAGAGTTGATAGGATTTTCTGGCCCGCTATGTCCTTTAGAAAAGATGCAATGTGGTAATTGAATGCAATATAGTATATTGCGATACAAGTGCCGTAAGGCACGTTTACGGGTCGAGGAAACAGATTGAAAACCCGAGGCGCAGCCGAGGGTTTTTGAGTTTTCGAGACCCGTAAATGCCTTTACGGCCCGTGTGTTGCATGCTATTTTTTGCACGATGATTATTTATATCAATTTAATTATATTAATTGTGATATTACCTGAAAATATTATGTAAATACATTCTTGAAAATAGATGTTTATTTCAGAAAGTGATTCGTTGTTTGTTTGTTTGTTGTTATGGGAACCGAATATTTGTCCTGGGGGCCGTGTCCATAAAGGCTTGTATTATGAAGTGTATCGTAATGAATTATGACGTGGCGCTTGGACCGTAAGTAATTTAACCTCATCGCAACGCCCTTAGAAACACAATTGTGTGGGAATATCAACTTACGATCCATGTAAACAACTTTCGTAAGTAACACTTACTAGCTAAGGGGTGCAAAAAGTATATTATATATCACCAGGTAACATCCCCTGAGTCAGTCTAGAAGAAGGCAATGTTAATACATTTTGGTATTGAACGGGGAAACATTTGATTTGCTTTTGACTGTATAGTCTATGTCATTGTTAACTTTTATTCCCAAAACAATTTGAGCATCTGAATTTTAGTTCCATTGATAACAAAATATTTCTCCTTCCCTTAGAGTACCTTTCTGTAAAGTTTGAAGGGACAGATTTTTAATAATTGTACTCTTGAGAGTTTATGGTAGTAACACAAGAAATTATTTAAAATATTGTTTCTAGTCTTTAACTGTTACTTCAACTTTCATTTCTATAAATAATTTTATTTTATAAGTATAGTGGTAGAGTTTGTTTTGTTATTTGTGAAGTGAAATCAATCGAGGCTTAGACTTTCAGGAGGTTGAGGCACTCAGATGTTTAGAGATTCGGTTCATGATGGTGGTCTTACTGAACGATTATACTCCTGGTACCCTTTTCTGTTAGACACTGATTCGACCCCAAAGCCAAGTGCCAGTCAAAAGAATTAGGCCAGTTAAAAATTTCACTTATCTCGTCGGGGCTCGAATCCATGACCATTCGTTTGTAGCAAAGTGCGTCAATCATTTGCACCGTTATTGTCATGATTATCGGACAAAGAATATAATTTTTCTTAAATTTTTTATTTGTTATTTTAAGCACAGGAAATTTTGTAAGACTCTTATCTCCGTTCGTTGTCAAGTACCTGCCTTCTAAACTCTACTTTTTTCTATATTTTTTTCTCCTTGTCCCCTTATTGTTTGGTTTCCTCCTCTTTTATCTGGTTTTCCCTTCTTCGTCTGAGTGCTCTTCTCTTCCTCTTCTTGTACTCCACATTTTGACTATTTATTTCTGAAACTTCTGCCATTAACTGCATTTTCCGATCTTTGTACATTTCAAGTTAAAGAACAAAATACAGAAAACAGACCCTTGATTTTGCTGTAATACTGCAGCGGTATCTGTATTAGCATATTGCTCTGAACTCACAACTTACGCATTGCGACATGCTATTTTTTTGTTTTGTTATAACGGGGTGGGATAAAGCCGGGATGTAGCTCCTCTTTGTTCGCTTGCTGGTGGAGAGTACTACTTAACTTTAATTGCTGCTATAGACTTCATCCCTTCACAAATCAAAGCTAAATTTGACTTCTTTTTCCCTCATCACTCAATTAACGCTTGTACTCCAAAAAGACGAGATCTCTTTTAAACGTGCCCTGCTGTGAGCATTCGGACATGTAGCTAATGACAGAAAATCCTGTTTTAAGGGTGCTGAAAGGATGACCGTTTAACAGATCCACCGTATAAAGCACGGCCTGTACGTATGGATTCTCGCATGCTTATGTTATCTCTAAAGTAATTTATTAGAAGTGTATGTCATTACTGACTAGGATAATTCCCAATAAGCACTTTTCTCACAACAAAAACAGAAAATCCAAATAATCACTTCTCATTATAATCTGTTACATTTTATCCCTTACAATCACTCGGTTATTTCAATGCTCTTTCAACTGAAGGTTGCCAATGGGGTATGCATTAAAGCTATAGCTTATCTTGGTTTGTTTGTATATAAATCACTTCGATGATTTCTTCTTCCTCGCTTTCCACCGTTTTCCGTCTCTCTTTGTCTGAACATCGCCATTATAATGACTTCAAACGCCTCTGAGATATATTTACAGCCAGTTTTGAGTATTGACTTCCATTATGCAAAGTATTGAAGTTTGCCTGTTAATTCCGTGAAATTGTGAGGTTTATGGCTTGTGTATGGTACTAATAACTTTGAAAAAATGCTTACAGGGCCTACATCTCGAATAAGACGGAGTTGCCGGTAGTGTGTTATTTATTTAATTTTACGTATTTAAAAAGGAAAAATGCTGTGATATTTCGTTTGAAAAAAAAAAAAAAAGGGGGGGGGGGAGGTCTCTTGGTTTGGCTACTGCCTTCAGACTTGAAATTTCGTATCCTGATTTAGATTCTGATGTGGGGTTTACCTCCAACAAAAACGTAGTTGTCGCCTACGACAGTAATAGTGACAGTGGGGAGGACAATGTATAAGAAGATTGAAATGGTTACGATGCTGGAAAAATGGAACTTTTCAATAACACTTATACTGGAGTTAGATGATATAGTATCAAATGGTTAAATAATTAATTATCATTTAGTTCGTTTTCCTGAGTAAAAGCATAACAAAGCGTAAATCATTAAAATTAAAACATAATTCTTATAGTCTGGTGGTTAAGAAACAAAAAAGTGACCAACTATGCATTTTTACTTTAAAAGGTCCCACTTCGCACACATCTTCCTTGACCCCTGTGGAGTATTTTTGGAAGGAGCGCCAACGCAAATTTTGCAGCGGAGCGGGGAGAGAGGGGTTCAGAATGGCGGCTGCACTCGCTCACTAAATCGCATCTAGCTCCTAACCCCATGGTCCGATTTCAATGTTCGCTTTTTTAAAATTAAAGGTAAAACTAAGTGGTATAAGATACTGCAATGATATTTTAGATAAGTAAATTGGAAACCCTTTAAAATGTTAAAAATTATAAAACATGTTTTTCTTTTCGCTTTTATTTTTATTTTTTATTTTTATAAGCATAATTTTGGTTGTTTAGTTTTCACATTAACTGGGGATTTGAAGCATATAAATCACACAAAAATGAATAAAAAAACTACTTCGTTGGCTAAATACGGTTTTTGTCATAAAAAGCGCATAAAATTACAAGAAGCACTCATAGCATTAAATACATAAAGACAATGACATAGTAAATTACTTACAGTGGGAATTTTATATTTCTCGCTGATGCTCTTGCGTGATCGCAGCGCTCTTATATATGTGTGCAGACAGAATCGTAAGACCGGGGAAGTCCGGAATCTCGAGGGAGGTGTAGGAAGTCTGATCGACTGCGGTAGCAGTGAGCAAGCAGCGCAGACCTACCACCTACCTACGAAGTGCTCGTTGACTTCTCTTTTAATATAGGCCTATTAGCTTAAACTAAAATTACGGCATTCAACTTATTTCTTTCTTTTGTATTATGTAAATTATACAGTAGAGTCCCCCTAATCCGGACCCCTCTTATCCGGATATCAGGTTATTCCGGACGGATTTTTTTTTATGAATAATCAATAAATGTTTAATTTTGATCACAAAGATGTTTTGTTTTGTTAATCCTACACCAGTTCTTAGGTTATAAACTTAGGTATACGTATACAGTAGTATTAAAACTGTGTTAGGAAAAGTTATATTTACGAAAAATCGATTTTTATAGTTTTGGTTTTACCCATCTAAAACTTTTATTACAGTTCAGTGCGTGCATTTTAATTAAAATTTCGGTGTCCAGAAAGAGAGTGGTCCCATATAGTCCAGATTAGCGCGAATCTACTGTATATAATTGAAAGTAATTAATTCCCTAAATTTTATAGAGATTGTTTCATATGACGTACCTTGAGGGTGTTGGAAGTTATTGGCTTAATGGTGGGTTCTCTTGGGACAATACCACCATTCTCGAAATTTTGGAAGTCTTCGGTCTACCGAAAGGCAGAATTATTCATAAAATAGTAAATAACCGTTTTACTTGGCTTACTAAATATCCTTAAAAATGGGTTTGGGGGAAGAATAACTTTCTAAAGCAATATGTGATTAAATCTATTTTGTTATGCAAATAATAAATTCTCTGCATTGTTGATGAGACTGTTCTTGTACATTGTTAATCTGTGTCAACCCACTGCAGTGGGAAGTTGCAAATATTCTATTTCCTATTACATTTTTATTTCATGTTCACTCCTTTAAATCAAATTCTTTGTTATCGACAAATTTTGCAATCACAAGCTTAATTAGAAGTATTGCATAGATATAAAACCCATTATAATAAAATGCTTTTATGGCCTTTTAGAAATAACTCTGTATTGAAGGCCAGTTTATAATGAAGAGAGAAAAATAAATGAATTATATACACAAGAAAAGTGACAATTATTATTACTGTAGACGATTGTTATGCTGAGTGGATCTATTACTCTCTGTATCCGTACGGTAGGTAGTAAAGGTAGAGTAGATATTTTATTCCACGTGAAATTCGATGTCGAGTTTGCAGTATTAATAGATATTTTGAGATCCCCTGAGTCCGAAAATACAGTTGTGTATGTTGCGTCTGTGAACAGCACAGCAACATTTCAGATCGAACACAATAGGCTACTTCCTCTGCCTTCAGTGCCTTTGGTAGAGAAAGTAAAACTCTGTCGAAAGTAAGTTAAAAATTAAATGTAATACGAAGCATCTCGACTCTTTCTCTTGTTGGTTGGTTGGTATAGGGTTATTTTACGACGGGTATGGTATTATCACTTGAGTTCCAATTATGTTTTTTTCTCACAATTTTATGGATAGTGCCTTTAACAATTTTTATTTTGTACAACATCTGTCCGTATTGAGACGTACACATTAGACTTAACTTTGACTTGATTTTTTTTTCAGAAAATTGAGGTTGTTTTAAGGTAGCCATATCTTCCATAAACTTACGTGTTAAAACGTTGCATTAGAAAGAGATAGGGAGAGAAAGAGAGAGCGGCTACTTAATCAGTGCCTGATTGCTTAGGATAGATAGTCATGTGCGTGTTTTAAAAGTATAGGCATGCACGAAAACTGTTTTGATCATTTGCCATTTAAAAGGGGAAGGAATACAATAATTCCTTTCATGTCAAATGTTGTTGTGAATTGATTCAACCGAATGAAATTGTAAGATTTATCTATTAGCACTGACGTTGGTTTTTTTTTTTATTGAGGTTAGAGGGTAGAGAAAATATATAAAAATATATTTTAAACAAAACTACTCTAATTATAGCCCTAAAAACTGTGGACAGCAATCCAAAAAATTTGAGTCTTGTGCATTTTGGCATTGTCGAATCCTGTACCTTTATAACGATCGCTTGACATAACAATGTAGCGTATTGTTTCACGGAACAGGCGGCTTTAAGGTCAAACCCGCAACCCCTTAATGACCAGTTGACCTTTTCCGTACTATCGACATATTTCCTAAACAATGTGAAATGGGTGTTCTCGTTTGGCAAGAAGGTTTTATACCAAGTCAATTAAGCTAAGCCTTAGCGAAAAGTGTAGTATGCAGAAGAAAAATCTGAAAAATAAATTAGGATCAGGCAAAAAGTCGTCTGACTTGTTTAATCTGATTTATTGTATTCCGATTAAAGCTTTTTTAAAGATTATTTTAATACAACGAAGGCAATGAATGACACTACAAAGGCTGCAACACAGGGTGTCCACGTTCAGGAAAGTCAGGGAAATTGAAACCGGTCAGGGAAAGTCAGGGAATTTTGTGAAGTAAATGAAAAAGTCGGGGAAATTAAAAAAAAAGTAAATAAATATGCACAATCAGGGAAAATAACTAGCCCCAGTGAGCGAAATGTGTTTTACTCCAGTCTGCTGTATTTCAAACTATGTAAGCAATTTTCTTTTCAGTACATAAGCTAATAATTTCTTGTGTTTGTTATGGGGATGAAGGAGACTGGATTATGTTTCTGGTCATGGAAAGTCAGGAAAATTTATTTTGAAATTTCTGTGGACATCCTGCATCCATTAAAAGTAAAATCTGCTGTAGAAACATTATATAACTTAATTTATCTCAAGCATTATAATGATTATACTCAACCACGGTCTTAATAGACTTCGTTTATTTTATTGTACTTTATGTGGTGATTTTAATTTGACATATTTTTCATTTATGGGTAAGGGACATTTTTATATAACGTGGAGAATGATTGGTTTTTTAGTTATCATAATACTTTACTTTTCAAATCATCGACAAAAGAAATTTCGATTATAAACTCTTTGTGTGCTTTCAGTCTTAATATTAAATTATTAGTGGTAATATCCACACTAACTTTATTATATAAGCAGGACTGGCCCAAGATCAGTATTACAGGCCTTAGACCTGGCCAACAGGTAGATTGCGAACGACCGGTTGATCGTTGCATAATATCATCGGTTGATCATTGGATGCTTTGTGAGCGTCAAACATTCAAGTCCCAAAATTCCATTTAATTATACTTCCACGGGCTTTCGTCTTGCAAGTCGACGTGAAACTGATTTATCGAAGTTGGGACTTGGGAAGTCACCGTATGCTTGCCCATGTTGGCGACATTGGTCAATATTCAAGAGGCAACCATGCATAAGAGAGTGATTTGGATTGTAGCACAAACTTCCTAATTTTGAGAATGAACCGAGAAATTGCTTTTTGAAATTGGCAAAATGGAATTATCTCTGCTATCCTACGTGATAACAATTATTGTATGTATAATTCTCTTGTAGACTACACTTTATATGTACTTAGCAGCCCAGAACAATTTCCCTCATATTTCTTAGTTATTTTGTAAAATTCCACCGAGAAACACATGGTGGTAACACATTCTCAGGTTCTTTCTTTTACAGGCTATCATTTCCACATTAAACAATAAAAGATGCTAAATTATGTCCAAATCCTAGGCCAACTACATTAGTTTATACAGGTGATAACTTGGAACACTCATCACATAGAATTCATTGCAAAAATTATACTTTGTTGTATTAACTCTCGTTAATATACAAGAAAACGTTAACAAAGTGTTTTTTGTAGAAGGAAAAATTCTGCATCTTCTTACCATTAAAACTATTTTTGACTGTTTTGGAAAGTTTTAAAAATGGTACAAAATGCTCCCGTCACAGACACAGCACTAATTTGCGGCAGACGCTATTCATCGTTGGACATGGATTAGTGGAAAACAATTGATTGTAAGTATATTATTGCATCTGGTTAATTTATTAATGTAAAATATATTCCTTGAAGGAATAATTTAAAATTATTAAATGGTGGACGTAGAGTATGTGAGATATTTAGTGACTAATATCGATTGGCACCTAGTCATACAAGGATATTTGAGGATTTATATTACTAGAAAATGCATTACTAGCAGAATCAGACAAGATATCAGACATAAAGCCAGCAAATCCTTACTTTAAAAAAAATTAAATCAACAACAAATAAGTTCGATCTAATTAAAAAAACAACTTCCTTGTCGACACATAAAACATCAAATCTCAGAGGAGAGTTTACTTGGTTATAGTTTAGCAGCAAATGGAGGTCTATTCGAACATTTATTGCGGTTTAATAACTTACCATAAAACAATGTAACATTCGTATTTTCATTATTAATCTGTAAAAAAAAAAAAAAGATGAATTCACATTGATTTCACCTTTAATTTCTTTCCCTTTTAACTTTTATAGCTTGTTGGATCCAAAACTTAAAAATCAATTCTCCTTGACAAACTTATTTCCAGTTTTCATTAAATATTATGAGGATCTTTGTGTTTAATTTTAATTGAGTCCAGTTTAGTAAAATAATAACTGCACATTTTTCTCCAAAGAACTTTAATGACATTTTATTGTATAATAATTGGGAAGCTGTTATAACATAATATAAATTTTAGCATTGAAATCCTTGCGGTGAGTGTTCCATTTCATTATTAAAGTTCCATACATCATTGGCAATAAAATCATAATTTACTGTGGCGTGGATATTTTCTGTGTGTTCATTTTTCGTTCATTCATTTATTGCTAGTATACCTTCACTTCAGCTCACACTATTCCATTGTTTACGACTGAACGGCTGTGCACAGTATGATATGCATATAAAGCACACACAACATTACATGCATATATTGTACTGCCTGTAAACACTGCTTATCTGCTAGTGACAGAAATTTCTCGCGTCAGGGCAACCAGACTTCATTAACTGCTTTTGCCTTCTCTGCGGCTAATTTTCCTGGCAGACAGTGCAATTTTCTCTTCTGTCTACAGCTGATATTAAGTAGCCCTAGGGAATGTGACAATAGGATTGTTAAGGGACGTCCAGTATGCCAATTTGACTGTTTTCAAATGGAGCTAAGTTTACATCGCACAGAAAAAAAAAGCGTTAGGAACTGTGATGCACTATTGTGACTTATAAAATGTCTATTCAATCACGTTACGTTTTCTTGACAGGGGAGGTTAAAATCTAGATCAGGGCTGTCCAACTGCAAGTGCCCCCCAAAAATGCGAGTGAGTTTTAATAGGTATGGTATACAAAGAAAAAAAACCTTTGTATTATTATTTTAATTTATTAAAAAATATCTAATTACAAAAAAATTAGTGGGAAATTTGAGGATGTTGGTTTTCACTAACTAATGCATCAATATTAACTATAATATTTGTTGTTGATAAACGAAACAACTAAGTGACTTATCAGAGAGGGAACATCTACATTTTGACTTTATAAATTTCATGTTGGAAAAGCTGCTTTCACAAAGATACGTGCTTTGCAGCATTGAGCCCAGTGTAAGCCCTAAGTTTCGCAAGTTGGGCCCCGATTTCCAATAACTTCACTGCTACTTTCTATCCGTCACCAGTGGCGTCACATGTTGTTTTATTTGTATTTTATCGTTAATGTAAGAATTGAGCATATTTCGTATTCGAGGGTAATTTATACATTTAGAGGCCCGCTCTGTGGGCCTTATGTTGGACAGCCCTGATCTAGACCGTAAAAAAATCACAGTTTTGTAGGGAGATTTTTAATTCCATTACAGTTGCTGCGTAATTTCGTTTCGCCTGAACAGTATACACTACTAATTTTACATTATTACTTTATGTTTTTTGACAAACTAATTTCATCATTACATGTCACAATTTAATAACGTTATAATTGCCACACAAATAAACATAATCTGAAGTAAATAACACATCGTATTAAAAATGAGAAGCGAGGCAAGTCATGCTGCTCAACGTAGCCTATTCGAGAGTGAGTGAAACTGAAGTTAAAAATCCGATGTGCTTCCCATTACATACAGTGAGTTTCAAATCTTCTATTACCTTTGAGGAGGGAAATGAATAGGCATTGAAATATATAAAACAACATTAAATGAAGTGTTCCAATCTTGCGCCTCTGCATGTTTCAGAGAGCGGTAATGATTTCTATTCCAGTTACAACCAGAATCTTATTTCCTTGCGGAAAGGACATTTTATAAAAAACTTTTGACATAACGGATTATTTAGTTCTTCGGTTGCTAGTTATTTTCTTTCCTGATCCTGACAAGAGCAATAACTACTTTACGCACTAGTGACTCTGCTTATGCATGTCGTATTCGGTACACTTGAGACTGATCTTTAATTATCTTTTTTTTAATCTATACTTTACCCTATTGCTTTCATGTTTACCACCCCTCCGCTTTGCCAACGCAGATTAGATATCAAAACTTGATGCTCAGGTATAATCGAACGTTGATACAGCAGAAGGGGACACCTAATCATTTGTTTTAATTTTACAACACTTCATATTGAAAACTTTCCTCTTAGGTACTTGAATTTAGAAATATTTCGCATACTCGAGACTGAAGAAAATTGGTTTGGATTAGTTGTGTGATTATTTAACGATGGTTGTATTGCCACTTAGCTTAGGCCTGTGATCTTGGCCGGTGTGCTGTAATTTTGTCTCGCGTGAGTTGTATAAACTTGTAAATCTACACACATAGGCATTTCATATTTATGCACACATAAGTGCAATCGACCAGGGCCGGGATCAAACTCTCTACCTTGGGCACAAAGCTATTGCCATGTTGGCTACACTACCTAGGCCAACGACCAAAGAAGAGAAAATACCTTTCCTTGTCCAATTCAGAATTTATTTCTTGATGAAATACTTTTTGTAATAAATTCGTATTTGTTCGACATACACAACTAAAGTAAGCTAATTGACCGTCACTACATTATAATCATTAGAACATTAAGGGGACCCAGACCGTTAAGCACTGATCTGTTTTTAAAAATTATCACTAACACCAAGCTTTCTTCAATTGACTAAAGATTTTGTAGTTTAATATAATATATATTAAAAATACAATATTAAAATTGTTCTAAGTACTGTAATCATCTGGGCCCGGATTCTGATGACCTAAAATTGTTTGAAAAATGACCTATAAAATGACCCTAGATTTTAAAGAAAATGACTTAATAATTGTAAAGAATACCTAAAATCTGATATTTTATTTATAAAAATTATTATTATACACAAAGTTATAGACTAATTTGTACATAATTTTAAAAACTGTGAACGCAGAAAGGATGTTGTAGGTGTAAAAACTTTGTTCCTTGTTCTTGATTGGAGTATTTGAGAAGAAAAGTAAGAAAGTAGTTTTTAAAATAGGACCTAAAAAAATGTTACATTATACTAACATAGTAATTATTTAAATATTACCCTATGAGAAAAAAAGACCACATAAAAGTTAATACACTCAATGTAAACGTATGAAAATGACTAAATAAGGAAGGAATTACACGAAAATGACAAAATAATGACGTAAAATTGAAATAAATGCCCTAAAAATATAAAATTGCATAAAATGACAAAAAATTACCTAATAAAAATTAATTTATGTAATTTAGAGGCCATGATTAGGATTTATCTACAAGTTGGCAATGTCTAAGCAGCTTCAATAAAAAGATGACATGTCATTAGAATCCGGGCCCTGGTAATCATCAATAGGCTAAGTATGGCTCAAAAGCATATCTGAAAAGGTTTGCATTGGTAACAGTTTCAAAGTATTTTAATGATCTTTTTTTATATTATTCCCAAAACTTACGTTAAAATAGGACGGATAATTTTTTCAGTATCTAAGTGAGAACTGTTTTTCTTATTGTTTAAAGCGAATAAGCCTTGGCTAACTAAAATTTAATATCTCTAGCATAACAGATTTCGAAAAATTAAAATAACTACATGTTAAATGAGAGGTTGTATGTTATATTGTTCAGTTGAATACGTCTGTAAATTTTCATTTAGGTTATTTGAATATTCTAGAACTCGTGAAGAAAAATCTAATTTAGAAAGCGAATACTGAATAAAACTGCGGTGGTCTTTCATTAAAAGAACAACCTTCAAGGGAAGCTCTCACGTTAAAGGTAAGTTTTAAAGATATCTAGATAATGTTTCGGAAACTTAATGGGAAGTCCATTATTGAGTGAAAAATAATTACTTTAGACATCTATGGAATATGCCCTGCCTTAATACAATAAAATCGCATGGTGGCTGTATATTCTGTTTTCTATTGTGAATGGTTGTACTTTTTTCACTCACGTTTTTGTTTCTAACAATCCTTGTTTTCAGTCTCATGTTGCGTGTTATAAGTTGCACGTTCTCGGATTACTACCGCTTTACACAGCAGTATATTACGTACTAGACGAGAAATGCCCTGCGGACCTATTAATAATTTTTATGACCCCCTTACAGTGTTTTCTATGCAAGAGGAGACTTAGAAGGATTACATCCAGGATATGTTTGTATATGAATTGATGGCTTGCACGTCCTATTCTGGTAATGCTATTTTATTAGGGTTTATTCGAGAGAATGAGACGCATTAAGAAAGTATTGTAAATAACATTCTCCCGTTGTTATTGTTGCTCGACATTCATTTCTTTTTTAACCAGTTTGTATAGACATATCTGTTTTTGTCTTTACTTCTTCAACTAAACATAACATTTTTTGCTTGCTCTAGGCTATGCATAAATGCACAATAATCAAAATGATCAGACTTAAAAGGATATGAACTTAAAATGTTTAGAATAAGAATGCAAATTTAAACCTCATGATTGATTAAAAAGTTTGCCCAGCCCATTCATTAGGATTATAAAGTTGCCCACATGCAGCATTGGTTGAATAGGAACCATAGTTTGAGAAATCATTTCTGAGTTAATACACGAATACGAATGTACGTACAGTAGAGTCCCGCTATTCCGAAAATCCGCCTATTCCGAACAGATTTCAGGAAAAAATACCGAATTTTTAAACTTAAAAACAGGTGAAATTAAAAGACGTTCGTGAAAAAAACGTACATTTATTGTTATACAAAGAAGTTACATAGAGACATACATGAGCCCAAGCTTGATGAAAACGCCTGAAACCAAATTGTAATGAAAGCTGGTTATTTACAGCACATGTCGGCTCCATTTATACATTCCCCGCACTTAATTTACGCTTTAAGAAGCCAATACGTTGATATTATTCGTGAAATCCGCCTATTCCGAATTGCCGCTAAACCGAACGGTGTTCGGTCCCAATTAGTTCGGAATAGCGGGACTAGATTGTATACCTATGTATATACATATACATATTGCCGGCGCGGTGGCTCATGCTGTAGCGCGTGAGCCTGGCATGCTTGCGGTCCTGAGTTCAAATCTCGGGGCCGGCGGGTGTGTCATTCGTGGTGGACGAAGCCGTGCTTTAGGGGGTTTTTCTCGGGGTTCTCCCGTTTCCCCCTTTCATTCCACCAACACTCTCCACTTCATCTCACCATTCCCCCTTTTCATCCTCATCCCGTTTCCACTTCTGGCATCGGGTCTGCTTCGGCAGTCAGAGCCCTTTGGGGGCCTCTCCCGTTCTCCCCGCTGCTTGTGGTCAAGAGGTTGTTGGTGGTGTGTGTCACGAACCTGTCGGGGCTCCCGGTTGGAGGTACCGCAGGGGGTGGCGCACACGTGGTATGGTACTAGGCTTTGTTGGATGTAGGGGAGTTCCGTGGGGGCTCACGGGGGGCTTTGAGGTCCGGAGCGGCCTGTGGGCACGCAACTCATCCCATCCCGGAGGTAGGTACAATAAGTCGGCAACGGCTGCGGTGCTTAGGGGCGTTCCCACCCCGCCTCCCCGCCTTAAGGGGCACAAAATAGAATAGAATAGAATATACATATACATATTAGTGTGTACATACATTTACAGATTAGTATGTATAAATTCACCTATATATATACATGTCCTCCTTTGTAATCGAACCTGGGTCCGCTGCGTGAGGAGAGCGAACGATATCATAACGGTGAACTCATTTTTTAACTGACAAGAATTATTAAAACTGCAGTGTTGTAACACGTAGGCTAAGATATCCGTGTGAGGACACGAGTTAGTTTCTGCTGTGTTTAACTTGCTATATTGTTATTTTACACTCAGCAAAATTGAATGAAACAGAGCGAAAAATGTAAAAAAGCCAAAAGCTTTATTCATTTATACCGTCACATTTAGCTAGACCAGGCATGGAGTTTTATAACTCTTGATGCCGGTTGGTTCTTGCCTCACACCTTCCTACCGCTTGATCGTTATAGGCTCGCTGCATTGTAGTATATCACCCTACAATTTCTCTCTTAAATGGACTGTGCAAGAGAGAAGCAGGCGATATCACATAAACTTTCATTTACGTTTCATGTCTCCCATTGGCCGAATGTAGGACCTTGCATTTCCGTTTCAGGACGCGTTCAGTAAGGTCTCTGAAAGGTGTGTTTAAACGTAAGACCCCCGGACTGCATTCGATCAAATGTTCTTTTCTTTCCCTTTCCTTTCCTTGAAATATTTTCTTGACACAAGTGTCTGTGTCCACACTAGACCTGGGATTTGAAGGCAAATGCCTGTTTTGTTCCTTATGAAATAACATGAACTTTTTTAAATATATTGACATTTCATGATATATTACTCATATTTATAAAGTTTCATAGTGCCCTAAAATGCTTATTTGAACCTTTGGAGCCTATTTTTACTATTTTAGTGCCTAAAATACCTATTTTGTACATTTAAAGTAAAATCCAACTTCTGTAATTTTTACAATAATTTAATGGACATCCCTTAATGAAGAGCAGAACAGCAGAGGGTGGGATTTTCAAAGAAACTTGATTTTCCCAAACAATTGTCGCCAAAGGAATGCTGACTGACGGGGAGGATTCGCTCAAAACAACAAGTAGCAGGTATATATAGTAAGAAGGGACATACTGTGTCAATTGTTCATATAATCCAAAACTGTTTTTGATAAATGTATTTTTAATTCTGTCTTAATTTGCAATTATTAAGTGCCAGTATGGTACTTTATGAGATTGTGTGGGGAACGAAAAAATGTCTGTCCGTCTGTCTGTCCGTCCGTCTGTCCGTGCGTCTGTACGCACCATAACTCAAGTACGCTTTTTCGGATTTTCATGAAACTTGGTATAAACATTCATAATATCGATGGGAAGAACCCTATTGATATTGAACCAAATCGGTTCACCGGTACCGGAGTAATGCCCAATTTAGTGCCTATTTTAATAGATTATGGCGCCTTTCTCATAGAAAGGCGCCATCACTCAAATACGCTGTAACGGATTTTCATGAAACTTGGTATACCCATTTATGACGTCCATGAGAAGTGCCCTATTGAATTTGAACCTAATCTGTTGACCGGTACCGGAGTAAAACCCAATTTAGTGTATATTTTAAAGACGCGGTAACTCAAATACGCTTTACCGGATTTTTATGAAACTTTGTATACACATTTACAATGTCCATGGGAAGACGTCTATTCATAATGGATAAAATCGGTTGATCTGTTTCGGAGTAATGCTCAATTTAGTGCCTATTTTATGGCAATATACGTATTCGAAAGAATTTATAAAAAAAAATGGAAATCAGTTATCTTGACAACATAGCCTGTTGTTTTACTGTGATCTTATAAGGCCTTGGAAATTAAAATACAGGTAGCTATGACAAAAAACAGTATTGTTTTACATGCGCTTATCCAACTAGACCGTTAAAATGACCCAGGTGGCCGAGATGGTAGACCTTTCTTCTTCCGTAAGCCCTGCTTAATGAATAAATCTGGAGCTTAACTTGGAAATCAATTTAAAAAAATCCTATTCTGCATATCATAATTGCAGTCATAACTGATTAAACAAAAACATACTGGCACTTTTTTACATCAGTTTACCTGATTTTATTTCTGTTGAGAATAGGTATACCACTTTTTTACAGTAAAAAATGATCACCTTACAGTTTAAGAGCATATTGTAGTATTTTAAAGTATATTTTCTGCCTATATACACATTTTTAAAACTTATTTTAAGTTCCTATTTTCTCTTTTAAAGGCTTATTTATTTGTTTTAAAAGCCTATTTTAGGTGCCTAAAACTAATTTTTAGAGCCTAAAATCCCAGGTCTATTCCACACATAGAATGAAATTCTTTGTTTGATTTTTTAAGTATGGTATAGGATTTCAAAATTCAATTAACTTCAGTTCAGAATAATAATTTTGCAACCACAGTTATCTTCGTTCATGGAGAAATATTTCTTATACATAAAGAAAAGAAAGCTACTGGCTTTACAAACAAACTGTGTACAGTAGATCATGCTGTAATAAATTACTTACAAATAGAAAGAATAGAAATAATAAGATGACAGCCGCCAAAAGAACAGAGTTTACGCAGTTTCCACAGCTTTCGCTAAAGAATCATTCAAGTTTTAAAATAGTTTATTGATACTTGTTTATTTCCCGCTAATTTTCGAATTTTTTTTCTTATTTTCAATGGATGCATTATTAACTTCAAACCATTATGTGTAAAGTTAATTATTTGAATAAATTACCATTTCTTAGCTTTGTGTTAAAATCCTAATGCTAAATTAAACAGTTTAATATGTTATCATACTCAGTGCTTAAATGATCTCAGCATGAACTGCTGCAAGCGCACGATTACAGAAAAGTGTTTAATGAAATATTACAAATATCTAAACACGTAGTTCACTACACTATAAAACACGCAGTTATATAATAGAACATTAAAGTATAAAATTGCAATTAAGATTACTTTTGGCACTGTACAATAGAAACATTTAATCTGCAAGTGTTTTTTTTTTTAAATTCTTTTAATCCTTCACCATGTTCTAATCTAAAACCTATTTTATGTATCTACATAATACGAGCAGGAAATCATATTAGTACAGTCGGTCAAATAAAAAACGTCGGGACTCGTATGCTGTTAAAATTAAAGTTTTGACGCATTAGTTCACAAGTTTCCTATAAAAAACACAAAATACAGGTCATTTTCGGAACATATGAGGCCATGCGGCAGGAGGGAAAATATGAACAAGGAGGGAAAAAATGAACATCGCGGAAATCGCAACACACGATATTCAACTTAATGCATTGTCATAATTCATTTTGCTTTGTGTCATCGCCACATACAAATGCTAACGTGAGAGAAAGTGTGGTTAGGGCTGTAATTGACCTGCATTTTTCGGTCTCTGAAGCAGCGAGAAGGTTCCATATTTATGAAAAGAAGCTCAGAGGTGGGAACGTTACTATAATGCGACCGGAAGTTTTCATAGCAAACGTTGATCTGGCCGGACGCGTATTTCGATGCTAAGATTGGTTGCAGATGCTGAGCGTAAGTTATTGATTTTGCACTACAAGTACCGGTATTATAAAATAAAATCTTTAAAAAATGCTCCTTGAATAAACATATTCCTCGCGAATCTATTAATTATTAATATTATAAAAATTTGCAACCAAGAATATGGCGGATTTGAGGCATATAGCCACAGCCTTCTATACATGTTTGTTTTGGAACGAAACTGACTAAATAATCAAGAAAATACATGGATAGACAAGAGGCGTGTGTGAACCTAACCTTAAGTCTTCCTGTACATGCGCATATGCTCGTTCGTGATACTTAATCAAATACCGCCCGACGTTTTTTATTTGACCGACTGTACATGAAAAGGTGATTTATTTACAAAGGTTTGTCTGTATTACGCCATAGATTCGTTACAATTTTTAACGTGGATTAAAACCACCTATTAGTCGCCTGGCCCCTATTGCGCTCCATCTAGGCTATAGGTCAAATCTTGTAGAAAGGATAAAATCCATACCATCTTGTCGGTAGACAGCCCTATGCCGTAAAAAATCGTGTTTCGGTATTGCATAAAATAGTTTCAAAAATCGTGAATAATCGGTAAGCTGTGTTTTCTGGAACACTGTCGTAAGAACTCGATGCGCTTCAGGAAAATGTAATCATAGTGGAGCGATCACTTCTTCAACATAGAGGCCACCTTGATTATTTTTTAGATTATAAGCTCTTAGGCAGTGTAAAATTTGCCAATTTTGGATTACACACATTGAATCGCATATGCAAAGTTTTTCGGTTACCATTCCCCCCAAAACTAGGCCACCTGCATGATCTCATGGTTAGCGTCACTGGCTAGGATCTATAGACCCGGATTCGATCCCCGTTACCTCATTAAGCCGCGGCCCCTTATCCTGCCATCTGCTTATGGTAGATGACGCAGTCTAATCCCTTCAGGGATGGAGCGCCACGGAGTTTATTTCTCTATTTTCCTGCTAGATTGTATAGCATAAAAGTTGTATGGTCTGTAGGGATTTTAGTAAAACTATTGGACATTATTTTGTATATTTTCGTTTAGTTTATTATGTAATCGTAATGGAGCTCTTATTACATACAAGGTTCGTTTTTATTTCGAAAGTTCAAATATTTATTTAAAAATCATACCAAAGAAAGTAGTTTTCTTCGATGTGGCATCGCCTTTGTTTAAACAAATAGGCGAATACATCAATGAATAATCCCATAATTTTTAATTCTTTATTCATAGGCGATAGAACTATGCACCGTTTGTTCAAGAACACTGGAAAAAATATATATAAACTGCTTGAGCGAGCAGGATATATTCCTGATTTAGACTAGGTCTACTCCTTGTCGAGCAGAGTGCTCAAATAAATCTGGAATTCTAAGCTGAAAACGTTTCCTTGTGAGAGCTTTCATTGTGAGATTCAGATTGGATTCCGTTCCGTAGATAAACCCCGGTTTCGATGAATATGTAACGTTCTGCCCTTTGAGTCTTACTCTGAAGTGCGTGACTTAGGATCGTATTATATTCTTTTATTTTCTGATATTGTCCAAGAGAATTGCTGCTTTGAGATAGGTAGATCGCTAAAATCAATTTTGTGAAGAAGAGGGTTTCAGTTTGCAAGCAACTGTTATGTTAGATATGTTCCATTGCACTAACCTTCGTAGGTCTATGTAAGGGACAAGCGTATTAGAGGAATAAAGTGTAGCAAACATGCCTAATTTTGCAGTACCCATGATTTCGCAGTATCTTACTATTTTATTTGTTGCAAAATTGGAAACAGTAAATGAAATTGTTCTCGTAGGTTTCCAAGGCTTAATGAACAATAATAATAATCTTGGCTGCCCGGGTGGCGCCGCGTCATCTTGTTTAAAACCGACGTTTCGGCCCTCATGTTGTTGCCTTCTTCACAACGTGAGGGCCGAAATGTCGGTTTTAAACATGATGACGCGGCACCACCCGGACAGCCAAGATTATTATTATTATTATAGTAATTGAAATTGTTCATCTTACCGATCAGAGAGGTAGCCTCTCTATATTTTTCATTGTTTCCCTTTTTCCCAATTACTGTTCCCGATTTAACAATAAATAAAATAATAAGATACTGCGAATTCAGGAGTGTTCCGAAATTACGCATGTTGTCCCTACTTAAATTCCAACTTTATTGAAAATAAAGTAAAGTGTTTCCTATACAGCCGGTCCTGAAAACCACCGTTAACGGTCGTGGGTGTCGGCATGCTGACCACATGCCCCCCAATCCTGCCATTTGCCTGTGGTAGATGACGCAGCGGTCGGATGGTAGGCCAAGTCCCTCTAGGGATGTAGCGCCACGGAGTTAGTAAAGTTTCCCTGTGTAGGCTTTTAGGTTCCAGGAGTACAGACATCCAGATTTTAGACATTTGGAACGTGGAAGAGTTAATTTACGGTAACGTGGTTGTCAGCCTTGCCGCTTTTATTTGCCTTTATTGCCGGGATGGCTCCCGGCACTCTTTTCTGTTAAAGGCCGAATTGACCCCACGGCAATATTGTCAGCGAATACTGGAAAAGAACACATTTCTGATTGTTCAGAATGAAAGGGTGTAATCTAAAAGAAATTAAGAGTTAGAGCTACTAAATAATAGAACGCAAAGGAAGCGAGTAACTTCAAGGGATTCTAATATGAGAAGTTGAAATGGACAGGTGTTACGTCATGTAATACCTTCTTTCTTGCTTGCCATAAATTTACTTCAGATGGCTTTGATTTTCATTTGTCTGTATAGGCTTACAGTCAATCAATTCAATGTATGTCTTGGCAATTGTTATTTTAATCTCAACTCCAAAATTATTTATTTATTTTTTAAATAACTACTAATTTATCAATTCTGTTTTTATTTTATTTATTATTATATTAGCATAGTGCGTTTTAATGTATTGATTAATTAATCTTATTTACAAGTGAAGCTATTATTATTGGGTTAGCGATTATTTATTGTTTCAACCTTCAATTGTCCTTATTATTCACTTCATCCTTCTTCTTCAAAATGGACAACGATTTGAGTGTTCCATTCTCTTTTTCTAGGGCAATGTGCTCTATTCAACAAATCATTTAGCACGTCATACAGTGCTAAATTTCGGGCGAAATGCCTTTTATCTTCATTTGTGTTGGATTAAGAATTCCAATGTTCTTACATAGTTCAACATAATTTCAACATCACAGGGATTCATCTAGACGTCGCTAAAGGTGCTTCGTTCTATCTCTGGACACTGAACCTTCATAAGGAGATATCAATCATTTCAATTCTGTGAGTAATATAATTCACAAGACAAGGACTATGATTAGTCTTCAATTCGGTGAGATTTAGTAGTCATAAAGAGACTTCATGCAACTTCGAATTGTTAAATAAATACAGACATTTATGCTTGGCAATAAAGTGTTAACAGCTTATTTATGCAATCTTCTTTTTTCTGAACTAGTGCTGTGAATAGTCTTAAATTTCAGCATTCAATACAATCTTCTAGTTTCGAAATAACAATTTCGACAGGCTATATTTATTACATCAACAAATGGTCCTCCGAATTAATACAGTCTACCAGTGCATCTATATATGTGTACTTGGATACAACTAGAACTGCAGATTTCAAGAAGTGCATATATTCCAGACCATCAAGTTTGTGTTGATCAAGCAACGTCATCGTTCACATGTGCATATTTCTTGTATATCAATTTACCCATTTGAAGATTGGAAATGAAACCCAATTCTTCTCCTCAATTCTTCTCTCCCCCGCATGTTATCGCCGGGAATCGAACCCACAAATAGTTTTCAATACGGTCCACTACCAGAGGAAGGGTCGCCTTGCGGTAACATGTTGTTGGTCCTCCGGGCCGTTGATATTACTAACATGTTGTTGGTCCACCGGGCCGTTGATATTACTAACATGTTGAAGGTCCATCAGGCCGTTGATATTACTAACATGTTTAGATATTACTGGCTGCTCCGAACCTGAATTAAATTCAGTGCATTTGCTTGATTATCATAAATAATTCATCTTATACTATATAATACATAAGTCTCTCCAGGCATTTGCAAGCCTGTTTGAATTCATGCAAAGTATTGCATTTAGCAACAACATAAGTGTTGTTTCATAAACATTAGCATCACTATTATTATCAAGTTTTAATAATATCAAGCATATCTCCGTGTCCTCAACACGTTTGAGATCTAGGTACGGAGCTACCTGACTATCATATTGTAATACATGTCTATTTGTAAAATATTGTACAATCTCACAGACAACAATACAAACACCTGATACAGATTCTACACAATTTCAAGTGTATTTAACTGTTTTGTCTGTTTATCTCAATCATTACCATTGTAAACGTCTACGTGTAATTCCCGAAACGCGGGTAATTAATTTAACACTGAGCAATTATTTATTGTAAAAGACTTTGCAAATCTCATCAAATATGACTAATCCGGGTCCTGAATTCGCGGCCCTTAAGGCTAAACGAACCCCTGTTAAGAGTCGTATTACCCGCCAAGCCAATATAATAGCTGATCTCACTAGTTCTAGTGAAATTTCTATTCAAGACCTGCTTAGGCGCAAAGATACAATGACAAAACTTAGTAATGATTTTCAAGACATACAATCTCAGATCGAGGAGTTAGAATTTTCTGATGCCGAAATGGCTTATAGGGAGGAAGTCGAAGAAACCGTTTTCCAAGCCCTTTCTCACCTAGACAATTTAATTTTCCAAAGGCAAGCTCAGCAGGAAGCTGAGGCTAAGTTAGTTGCAGCCCAGCAGGAAGCTGAGGCTAAGTTAGTTGCGGCCCAGCAGGAAGCTGAGGCTAAGTTAGTTGCGGCCCAGCAAGAATCTCAGGCTAAGCTATCTAGTGTCGAGTTTATAAAGACACGTTTCTTCAATTATGTTCAGGCAATTCAAGCCCTTGTCATAGAAGATAGAGAATCTTATTGCAAGGCTCTGAGTCTGCGCACATCCTTCGAGGAATTATTCAGTGAGTACAAGACTGAATACTCACGTATCGACGTACTAGAACTCAATGAATCTATCAAACTTCAAAGGCTTCAAGTCGAATCTGCCTTTCATGAAACCATTGGTATTCTTCGAAGTTCAATTGATGAAACCAAGCATCATTATGAGCCCAACCAAGCTATCCTTGCTAATCAATCATCGCCTCAATTTGTCCCTTCTCTCCCTAAACTTCCAGAAATTCGGCTTCCTCATTTCATTGGCGACCCAGCAACCTGGATTGAGTTTAGGGACACTTTCAATTCACTAATCATAGAGCATAAACACATATCTAACATGGACAAATTTCAATATTTGAAGTCCTGTCTAGCACCAGAAGTTATGACAGTGATTCAAAACATTCCTGTCTCTGCTGCTACGTTTGATGTAGCATGGAGCACGCTGTCGGCTAGGTTTGATAATGACCGACTTATCGCTAATACCCACTTGGAGAAGCTATTTTCACCTCCTGTATTAGAAAGGAATTCCGCTGAATCTCTTCAGAAGTTCGTTGACCATTTTATAAGCACTGTTCATGCTTTGAACTCGCTTAATGTTGGTGTAGAACTGTCTGACTTGATTATAGCAAAGATTGTACTCGACAAGCTTCCCCCATTCTTGATAAAGGAATGGGAATCCTCTCTCGCTCCAGGTAAAATGCCTAGTCTCAAAGACTTATTCACATTTTTAGAATCCAGGATACGGGTTTTTCAGATGACTGACTCAGCTTTAAGGAGTCAGCCAGTAAAGCCTATTGTATCTAATACAACCATTCCTAAAGGCAAGGTTGCCTCCTCCAAGCCTAAATGCCTCTGTTGTAACAATGGATTCCATGAGCTGCAACATTGTGAAGTTTTCAAAGCCATGGATTTCTCTAATAGAGACAATTTTGTCAAAACGCAACGATTATGTCAAGTGTGCTATTACTCTAAGGGTCACGCCCCCTATTGTAGCACTTATACTTGCAAGATTTGTAAGGGTAAACATGGCACTTACCTTCATAATCCAGCACATATTAACGGCAACCAATCTGCCAATACTGCTGGGGTAATGTCAGTCTTCCAACCTCAACCAAGCTGTTTTTGCTCCCTACCGCCACTGTTTTAGTCATGCACAGGGATGGCCATTCTGTTGAAGCCACCGCATTGCTTGACAGTGGTTCTGATTGTAACCTCATGTCTAATAGGTTATTCAACCACTTAAAATTATCGCCTCATCACCAGCGCACTACTTTAGCTGGTATATTGTCATCTAAGGCAGACAGTCTTAAGATGACGTCAATTTCAATTAAGTCTGTCACTACTTCATGGCATTGCAACACCAACGTCATAATCGTACCGGAAATTTCAACCTCGAAATTTCCACGCAAGCCTGTCAATACTACAAATTGGAATATTCCACCAAATCTTTCATTGGCTGACGCCAGTTTCAATATTCCTAAGTACGTAGACTTGTTATTAGGCGTTGAAATATATTCACAGATTGTCTGTGCAGGTCAGATATCTGCTCCTAATATGCCTGTAATTCAGAACTCGCATTTGGGTTGGTATTTTGCTGGTAAATTACCACAACCCGCCAGGTCTGAACATAACATGGCTTTGCAAAATATGCACAACCGCCAACCTAAGTCAAGGCCTTCTAATAAGGTTTCTAAGGAACCCGACCATTCTAGCGGGTCTCCCACACATTATTCTGCCTTCCTCACTGCTGATCAAGACATTAGCAGGCAACTTTCTCAGTTTTGGGAATTAGAAAAAATTTCTAACTCCGATTCCTTTCTCGACGACTCTATATGCGAAAAGCATTTCGTAGATAATACTCAACGGGACTCAGAAGGAAGATATGTGGTAAAACTTCCTTTCTTGTCTGATCCTCAGACCCTGGGCAGTACAAAACTCCAGGCTTATAAAAGATTCTCCTCATTGGAGAAACGCCTCAATTCTAATCCCACTCTTAGTGAAGATTATCATAAGTTCATGGACGAATATATCGCTCTAGGCCATATGGAGCCTTTAGAGCAATCCTCAAACGATAACTTCGACTATATCATTCCTCACCATCCTGTATTAAAACCGTCGAGCACCACCACGAAACTTCGTGTGGTATTCGATGCTTCGGCTAAATCTTCCAACGGCAAGTCACTCAATGAAATACTCGCCGTAGGGCCAACTGTTCAGCCGGATTTGTTCTCTATCCTTCTCCGTTTTAGATTCAAGCCTATAGCATTCACTGCAGACATCGCAAAGATGAATAGGCAGGTCAAGGTAAATCCTGATCATCAAGTGTACCAGAAAATCCTTTGGAGAAGTTCTTTGAATGAACCTATACAGACTTTCAAGCTCAAAACCGTCACTTACGGCACTTCTTCAGCTGCATTTCTTTCCACCAGAGCTCTCAACCAACTCACAATAGACGAGGGAGCTCGGTTTCCTTTAGCTAGCACTATCATCAACAATTCTACCTACGTTGATGATATTGTGGCTACCGCTGATAGCCTATGTGAGGCTAAGGCAGCTGTTGCTGAATTGCGTACCTTACTCCCTTTAGGTGGTTTCAACCCCCGTAAGTGGAGTTCTAACTCTCTTGAGTTACTTACGGAAATTCCCCCTGAACTTCAGGAACCCCTTGACTGCCGTTCTTTTGGCGAATCTCAAGCAGACTTTCTGAAGGCGCTGGGTCTAATATGGCAGCCTTCAAATGACATTCTTAGAATTGAAACCGCAATTGACTTCACGAAACCTTTTAAGACATGTTCTAGGAGGACTTTACTTTCTTGTATCGCCTCCATCTTCGATCCTCTGGGTTTAATTTCCCCTATAGTCGTCTATTGCAAGATTATATTTCAATCTTTGTGGAAGATTACGACTTCTTGGGATGATCCCATTCCTTCTCCAGTAATTGATAAATGGCTAAAGATTCATAATCAATTAAATAAGATTTCATGTATAGCTATTCCTCGACTGGCATTATTAGAAAATGCTAATGAAATTCAAATTCATGGCTTCTGTGACGCCAGTGAAGTCGCTTATGGAGCTTGCTTATATCTACGCTCCTCAGATCATTCTGGGAATGTTATGAGCTCTCTACTTTGTGCTAAATCTAGAGTTGCTCCCATCAAAGCTACTACCATTCCTAGGCTAGAGCTTCTAGCCGCTCATCTGCTTGCTAATCTTATTCATAAGATTTTACCTGCGCTCCAATTAAATATCAGATCGATTTATCTGTGGAGTGATTCCACTATAGTTCTGAGCTGGTTAATTCGTCCACTTCATACTTTGAATACATTCGTCAGAAACAGAATTGCTGATATCTTAGATCACACTTCACCTAATCAGTGGCATCATGTTTCGTCTCAAGACAATCCTGCAGATATCATCTCCAGAGGAAGCACTCCTCACGACTTAATCCATAACACATTGTGGTGGTCAGGACCTAATTGGCTCAAAGACCATAATTCTCACTGGCCAATCAGTGATTCTTATGTGGAGCCTGACTTGGTTCCAGAAACTAGAGTAGTGTCCCTAATGGAGGCTACTAACTCCAACCTAAACTCTTATCTTTTCAAATTTGAATATTTGAAAACTATTCGTGTTATGTCTTACGTATTGAGATTCATGAATAACTCTCGTAAGATTCATAACTCTATAAAAGGCCCCTTAATGCCTTCTGAACTCAACAAGGCCCTTCAATGCTGTGTTAGGCTAATACAGCAAGAGGTTTATGCATCAGAAATCCGTGATTTATTGTCAAATCATGACGTCAATTCTTCAAGCAAATTGAAGCAACTAGACCCGTTTCTTGACAAGGATTCGGTAATTCGTGTAGGCGGACGTCTTGAACGATCCAGCATACCTTTCGAAGCCAAACATCAGATGTTGTTACCAGCTGATCATGCCTTCACTAAGCAGCTTATTCATTTCAATCATATCAAGTTGAATCATGCTGGATCCCAACTTGTTATTTCTCACTTAAGAGAAAGATTTTGGATACCATCTATTAGGAAGGTGGTACGTAGTGTTCTAAGAAAATGCACTACATGTTTTCGTTTCAATATTCAAACCTTTCAGCAAAAAATGGCTGATTTACCTGTTTATAGAGTAAATCCCATTTCTCCTTTCACCAACGTAAGCATAGATTATGCGGGTCCTTATCCAATCAAATTTGGAGGTCCTCGCTCCAAGATCACTGTCAAAGCTTACCTCGCCATATTCGTATGCATGTCCACTAAGGCCATTCATATTGAATTGGTCACCAACCTCACATCTCGTGCTTTCCTTGCCGCATTCTCACGATTCACAGGACGTAGAGGCCTTCCAAGTTCAGTGACCTCAGACAATGGTACTAACTTCGTTGGCGCTCAGACTGACCTCAAGCAGTTAGCTTTGCTATTGCAGTCTCCTGAGCATCATTCTGTGGTTCAAGATGCCACATCCCATTTGAATATACATTGGCATTTCCTTCCTCCTAATGCCCCCCACATGGGAGGTCTTCACGAGGCCGCAGTTAAATCGGTCAAGTTTCATCTAAAAAGGATGCTGCCCTCTTTTAACTTTACCTTTGAAGAGATGCTTACTATGCTGATTCAAGTGGAAGCCATCTTAAATTCACGTCCCCTCATTCCATTGAATGAGGACGTTAACGACATTAGCTATCTTTCACCTGGTCATTTCCTGATTGGGAAAGCCATCATTTCCTTACCAAGCCCTGACTTGTCTGGTGGTTACACCACACGTTCTCGTTGGAATACTCTCCAACAAATTACAAATAATTTATGGAAGAAATGGTCTACTGACTATCTCCACACACTACAAAGACGTTCTAAGTGGACCAAAGTTCTTTCTGACATTCCTTTAGGTACCCCAGTCCTAATCATTGAGGACAATCTCCCTCCTCAAAGGTGGTCCCTAGGGATTGTTCATTGTACTCATCCTGGCCCTGACGGTCTTATTCGTGTTGTTACTGTGCGTACTGCCACAGGCTTATTTAAAAGACCCATTGTAAAACTGGCTCCTCTTCCCATTTCTGAGGCTAACGACTAACCCTATCATGTCTTTGGTGTTGTTGCCTTTTTTGGTTAGTTAGTGTTAGTGTTAGTGTTAGCCCATAGGGTCCCCGTGGGGCACGGGCCTCTCTCCTGAGAGAGGTGGCTTGGTTTTAGCAATCCCGGTTAGCCAATCCGGGAGGGATCCTCCTGCTGGTACTTATGCCTGTATACTATCGCATGTTTCCGTATATAGTCTATCACTTAAGGTCCAATTATTTTTGCGATTTTAGTCCCACATATTTCCGTGGCGCACTGGTTCCTTATGTCCTGCTAGTTGTGCTGTCGTCGTCCTGTGTTGTTGCTCTGGATTGCCGTCTCGATTAGTAGTTGCCATTTTCTTCTGTCCTTAGCTGTAGTGGTCCAGTTGTTGCCGAAAGTTGTCTTGAGTTCGTCCGCCCATCGCATCCTCTGTCGTCCCACTTTTCGCCTTCCCGTCCTTGGGTCCCATGTCGTTATTCTGTGCGTCCATCGATTGGGATTTTGTCTCATGATGTGTCCGGCCCATCTCCATTTTAGGTATCTACTGGCGTTACCTGCGTCTGTTATTTGTGTCCTTCTTCTTATTGCGTCATTCCTGACTCCGTCTTTCCACGTTATTCCAAGGATTTTTCTTTCCATCTTTCTTTGGCATGTTTGAATTGATTTCCTGTCTTTTTTAGTTGCACTCCAAGTTTGTGAGCCATATGTCAGTGCGGGTAATATGCATGTGTTCATAATGTGCCGTTTGATGCTTAGATTGAAGGATTTATCTAGTAATATGAATTTGAGCGCCCAGAATTTTGACCATGCTATCGATATTCTCCTTGTAATTTCTTTGGGCATGCTTTTCTGAAAGGAGATTGTTTGACCCAGATAGATTATCTCTTGAACGTATTCTAATGGTTTCTGTTGATTTATGGTGATGTCTTGCTCTACATTGTTCGTCATTAATTTTGTCTTTTTTGTGTTCATTTGTAGTCCCACTTTGTTACTTAGTTCATTCACTTCTGTCATGTAGTCTTGCAGTTCTTTTGCTGTATTTGCCATGAGGACAATATCGTCAGCGAAACGTAAGTTAGATATCTTCTCGCCATCAATACTGATTCCATAGTTCCCTTTGACGTTTCTAAAGATCTCTTCTAGCATACAGATGAAAAGCTTGGGAGAAATTGTATCCCCTTGTCTTACTCCTCTCTGTAGTTGAAACTCTCTTCCTGTTCTGTCCATCTGAATTCTAGCGGTGGTTTGTTGATACAGTTTGGCAAGGATCCTGATGTATTTTTCCTCTATTCCCTGCTTCCTCATGGCTGTTAGTAATGGTACGTGTTCTACTGTGTCAAATGCCTTTTGGAAGTCTATAAAGGCTAAGTATATTTTTTGACCATATTCCTCGGTTTTTTCTATGAGTTGAGCTATTGTCTGTAAGTGATCAGTTGTTGCATATCCTGGTCTGAACCCTGCTTGTTCTACTGGCTGGTTTTCGTCGATCGTTCTGTTCATCCTTCTGGTGATTACTTTCGAGAATATTTTGTATATGTTTGACATTAGTGCAATTGGGCGGTAGTTGTTTATGTCTGCTTTGTTGCCTTTTTTGTGTAGTAATATAATGTTGTTCGTGGTCCATTGTTTGGGTATCACTTCTGTCGTTATTACTTCGTTGAACAGTTCAGTTAGGATATTCACCATTATATCCCCTCCTGCTTTCAGATGCTCGTTACTTATGTTGTCCTCTCCAGGGGCTTTACCCGTTTTTGCTTCTTTTATTGCTGCTCTGATTTCGTCCTTTAGTATTGTCGGTACTTCTGTTACTTCTTCTCTGGCCTTGTGGGTGAATAGTGCTAAGTCCTTGTTGCCGTTGGGGAGTGTACTACGGTATAGGTTTTCGTAGAATTTTGTTGCTGTTTCGACTATTTCTTCCCTCGCTGTTACTTGCATTCCTTTGTTATTCTGCATCTGTTTTATCAGTACTTTTCCTTGACTTAGTTCTTTCTTTAGTTTTTTTGTTGACTTCCTTTCGTTCATCTCGCTCTCTATTATTCTCATTTTGTATTCCTGTAGATCCTTCCTTATTGCTGATTTCGTGCTCCTATTTATTTCGTTGTATGCTTTCTTGTTTTCTTCGTTTACGTCTCTTATTTTGTATGCTTCTTTTCTTCTTTTGACTAGTAGTAGGGTGTTGTCGCTAAGTTTGGAGGATTTCCTCCTTGTACTGTCCTTCACTTCTGCCTTGATTGCTGCTTCTATGATGCTTTTTTCCACCATTGAGTATCTTTGTTGTGCGCTCTTAGCCGCATTTGGTGCTACCTTTTGGAGATTTTGAGCAATTTCCTCTTGAAATTGGTTGATGTTGATTACCTCGACCTTTGGAGGCGCTTTTTTCAGTCTCTTCCTTCTTACCATGCTTCTCTTAATGTTTATCGTGGCTCTGACCATCCTGTGGTCTGAATCAAAATTTAGATCTTTAACTGTTCCTACATCTCTGATTGCGTGCATACTGTCGCATAATATGTAGTCTATTTCATTCTTCACCTCTCCATTGGGTGCTCTCCATGTCCATCTGTCTTTCGCGTTCTTCTTAAAGAAGCTGTTGGCAATTTTAAGATTCTGTCCTGCTGCAAATTGTATGAGGCGTGTTCCTCTAGCATTCCTTTCTCCTATTCCATAAGGTCCTGTTTGGTTTTCTCTTTCGTCTTGTTTGCGGCCTATTTTACTATTAAAATCCCCTATGACAAAGTTTACTGTGGATCTGTATGTGTTCAATGTGTCATCTAGCTGATCGTAAAATAACTCTATTTCTTCGTCAGAATGACTCGTTGTTGGGGCATATGCTTGGATAATTGTTACTTGTGTTCCATTGAGGTTTAGTCTTACCGTTGCTATTCTATCTGATATTCCTATTACTTCTTTGACTTGATGTTTGATTTGTTTTGAGAATATGAAGCCTACTCCCTTTTGGCCACCTGCTTGCCCTGTGTAGCTTAGTAATTTACCACTTTTTAGTTCTATTAGTGTGTCTCCTTCTCGTCTGGTTTCGCTGAGGCCTATGATGTCGAATCGTGTATCCTCTAATGCCTCTTCTAATTCTATCAGTCTTTCGTTTCCTAGTAGTGTCTGAACATTGAATGTGGCAATGTGTATGTAATTGTTTGTGTTTTCTTGAGGTCTTTCGTTGTTTCTTCTTGTTTCTTCTGTCTGTTGTGTGCTTATTCGTTTTTTGAGAGATTTTCATCATTCTTTTCCCATTTTCCGTTGATGCAGATTTTTTGAAATCCTATCTTAACCTGATTACCTTTTTCTCTCTCTTCTTTTGCTCTTTTCCTTATTGAAGTTTGTATTTCTCTTTCTCTTTTGGTCATGTCGTCTTCTATGTAGTGTTCCTCTTCAGCTAACTTGCGTTTATTCCTCATTATCGCTATTTTGTCCTCAGGGTTCCTTATAGTGAGTCGTACCATACCTCTTCCTCTCCAGTCTTTTCCTATGTATCTTGTCCCTGTGTATGGAGCTGTTACTTCCAGTTTTTTGAATATGTGTTGGATTGTCTCTCTTGTTTTTTCTATTTCGTCTTCGACGTCTTTGCTTTTGATTATGATATTGTTTCTCCGTTCGCTTCTGAATCGTCGGGCTTCCTTGTCCTCTACGTCCTTCATGCGCTCTTCCATGTCTTTTAGTTTCTGGTTTATGTTGTTTTCCATGTTGTCTATTTTTGTATCTAATTGTTCCTTATCTTGTTGCCTATTTTCTTCCCTTGCTTTTAGTTCATTTCTGAGTGATTCTATTTCTTTTTTTGTGTCTTCTCTGAAGTCCTCGTTCTGTTTTTTTATTCCTTTGATTTCCTCGAGTATCTTAGTTAAGAGCTCGTTTGTGTCACCTTTGTCGTTCTTTTGGTCTTGAGGTTTCGCGTTTTGCTTGCGTGTAGACATGTTTGAGTGAAGCTTCTTTCCGTTTGATCTCTCTGGTGATGGGTTCCTTTTATTTGCCGCTAGATGTCAGTCTCTACGCGCTGTCATTTCTTAGTTTTAAGTTTGTTTTCTTATATTACTTACTCCCCTTTCTCATATCATAATTCTTTAGGTATCACATGACTTCACATCACTTTAGATTATTTCACAAGTGAAATAATCGCGGGCAATATGTTACGTCATGTAATACCTTCTTTCTTGCTTGCCATAAATTTACTTCAGATGGCTTTGATTTTCATTTGTCTGTATAGGCTTACAGTCAATCAATTCAATGTATGTCTTGGCAATTGTTATTTTAATCTCAACTCCAAAATTATTTATTTATTTTTTAAATAACTACTAATTTATCAATTCTGTTTTTATTTTATTTATTATTATATTAGCATAGTGCGTTTTAATGTATTGATTAATTAATCTTATTTACAAGTGAAGCTATTATTATTGGGTTAGCGATTATTTATTGTTTCAACCTTCAATTGTCCTTATTATTCACTTCATCCTTCTTCTTCAAAATGGACAACGATTTGAGTGTTCCATTCTCTTTTTCTAGGGCAATGTGCTCTATTCAACAAATCATTTAGCACGTCATACAGTGCTAAATTTCGGGCGAAATGCCTTTTATCTTCATTTGTGTTGGATTAAGAATTCCAATGTTCTTACATAGTTCAACATAATTTCAACATCACAGGGATTCATCTAGACGTCGCTAAAGGTGCTTCGTTCTATCTCTGGACACTGAACCTTCATAAGGAGATATCAATCATTTCAATTCTGTGAGTAATATAATTCACAAGACAAGGACTATGATTAGTCTTCAATTCGGTGAGATTTAGTAGTCATAAAGAGACTTCATGCAACTTCGAATTGTTAAATAAATACAGACATTTATGCTTGGCAATAAAGTGTTAACAGCTTATTTATGCAATCTTCTTTTTTCTGAACTAGTGCTGTGAATAGTCTTAAATTTCAGCATTCAATACAATCTTCTAGTTTCGAAATAACAATTTCGACAGGCTATATTTATTACATCAACAAATGGTCCTCCGAATTAATACAGTCTACCAGTGCATCTATATATGTGTACTTGGATACAACTAGAACTGCAGATTTCAAGAAGTGCATATATTCCAGACCATCAAGTTTGTGTTGATCAAGCAACGTCATCGTTCACATGTGCATATTTCTTGTATATCAATTTACCCATTTGAAGATTGGAAATGAAACCCAATTCTTCTCCTCAATTCTTCTCTCCCCCGCATGTTATCGCCGGGAATCGAACCCACAAATAGTTTTCAATACGGTCCACTACCAGAGGAAGGGTCGCCTTGCGGTAACAACAGGTAGGGGAACTAAAATATCTAAGTTGCCTTGCGGCATTCACAGGAAAGCAGGGAATGTATTGAAATTGGTTCTAGTGTCGACTTATGTCACGTAATTTGCATTGCTTGTGAAAACAAACGTTTCCGTTACATCTCTTACATTTATTTACGTATCACAATTCTCTGAAATCACCTACAAGAGTCGGTCCGCTTTTTTATTTCTCTACCTGTACTTAATAATTTGATTTAATTTTCTTCTATCTGCAGGAAGTTTTTGTTACCAGTATTTTTTTTTTTTTTGTACAGGTTGTACAAATACACTTATGTCTCAGTGTCTCAACAGATTAAGTTTAGTTGTAACCTAATCTGAAATATTTCTTTATTTTCAGGTAAGCGATTTGTTGCTTTGGATTTTATCCTTATCAAGTCACATTTTGAGATAAAGTCATGGTTAAAGGTAGGCCTGTTTATACATTGTAATTATTATATTTTAATATTTTCACGATATTGTGTTTAATGTTTTCTGCCTTGTTGATATTTAGAGCAGATTGATATTAGTGATATAATTTGTCACTGTTATTTGATGATATTTTGAATAGAGTGTAGAAAACTTAAGTTTTGGGCGTTTATTTTCTTCATTGTTCATCACATAATCGTTTTGACGTTGTTACTGTTTGTTAATGCGTGTAGTCTCATAACATTGATTCAGGTCTTGGGGTGTTCAAACAGGTCATAGAAAATTAATTATCATTCTTTCAAGGAGTGTGAAAGCTTGCAGTTTGTAATTGTGGAATAAATTAATTGTCAACAACTTTGCCGTGTTTAAACAGAGTGTAGGCGATAGCCTTATTTAAAAGTATGTTAAATGAAGGGGACGAGAAAGAGGGAGTGTAACATTTATAAACTATCTGTTTTATAGTTTTTATAATGACGCAGGATTAGATATTATTTTATCACTGGAGACTGATAGAATTGAATACTGTGAATAAAGCTGACTGCTCAGTGTGCTGTAGGAATAACCGAGTGGTAATTTAAAAATAAAATATTAAAACAAAAGACAAACTTTTAATTGAAAATAGTGCTTTTAATTTGAGGACTGTACGATGATTAGGTTCAAATCTAAAAGGGCAAAAACGAACAAACATAGGAACGATTAAGAAGAAAAGAACATAAAAACAAGAACAGAAATAAAATCAATAATAATTGTTAGTATTTGGTACATAGTATAAGCGAATCCTAGGTATTATAAGGTATTATAGTTTCTCCGCATTTAATTCAGCCATAGAAAAGGGAAGTATATGTGACCGAATGCACTTCTTCCACAATGCCTCAGAGAGAACTGTTTACGGGCACTTTCGATGAATGTCATACGTGTGTGACTATAGTTCTGGGTTAGCAGAAAGACGTTTCGTATCCTTCACAAAAACATCACAGTGTGCCATGTAGGATAATCACTAGGGATGGGTCGATACCAGATTTTCTCGATACTCGATACCGATACATGATTTTTTCCTCGGTACTCTATACTTCGATACTCGATACCTTCAACATTTCCAGTTTCAATGAATAGGTACATTAAAAATTAAAATTTGAGAGAACTACTTAATACCATCTAAATTAATTAATTATGCATATTTAATGAGACAAAATTTAATATCATCAGTAGCCTATAATTATTTTTAAACTCTACATTAAAACTAAAATTAGTATTTTAAACAGTCCACTTACAAGTTTTTGTCAAAAAAATACTAACATTCTCACTTAATTGCAGAATTGCAGATTTACAAAAGTATCGAAATAGTATCGAGCGAGTTTTCAGAAGTATCGTTCGATGCCGATACCGTGCAAGTATCGAGAGTATAGAGGTATCGAAAGTATCGAGGACCCATCCCTAATAATTACACATTTAAGCAATTTAAATATTGAGCTTTAGGTGTGTGTTATTACTCAATGGCAATAGACAATTCCTAAGCATGTTAAAGGAATATCTATTTTATTGAACCCGATAATTCATTGCCGCGCTTACCTGAGCCCGCCATTCAACCCTATTCTGTGCTAACTTCATCCAATCATCCCTTGAAAATCCTACTTCCCTTAAATCTATCCCAATATTGTCCTCCTACCTACGTCTAAGTTTTCCAGGTGGTCTTCTCCCTTCGGGTCTCCCAGTCAATATTGAATCTTATATATTTTATTGCACTTTAATTGCTTGGTGAAATATTACAATATAATACAAATTGTAAGAATTTACTGTAAGTTTCAACTTTAAAGAAATATTATTTTTGACTATTTATTTCTAAAAAAATATTAATTCAAATGGAATAATTTAATTGTGTAAGGGTGTTCTCCCATTTATAATATGTAACCAAATACATGCATTTATAATATGTAACCAAATACATGAAGTTCAAGTAAGTTATATTTAAAAGATGACTTGTGGGCAATCAGTTCAAAATTAAATTTGGACTTATACCCCTTCCCACTTGAGTGATAACTATTACACACGAATTATCTAGAAGTAACTTAGTTCTTTCGACTGATTTGAAAACCCAAAGTGATAAATTTCTTCTTAGACCCCGTTAGTGTACATCAAATGGCTCTGTTGTAAGAAAAGTAGACATTAAAGCTCTATTATTTTATATATTTAATAACATACATTTTTATCAAATTGTAGTACATGAGTAATAGATGTGGGATGAGAGCTGTGTAAGGATTGTATTTACTTTGGACACGACTGTATGCCACTCTTCAAATCGATATGAAGCCCAAGGGGGCGGGGGACCGAAAACTAACTTTGACCTAGCAGAATTTCGGCAGGGCTCGGATGTTTCCGTGTTAGTTATCTGTTATCTGTATAAGAAGCCTTTTTTTACAACACATGTCTGAACTACGTCCTCAGGGGGTTACTAGAATTTTAAACGTCTCTTTTCAGTTTATATTCTTAGAAAAACACCAGTAACTCCACATGCTACTCAAAATTCTCTTTTCTCACATAAACGTTTGCTCATATATTCACAGATAGGATGTTATAAAACTAGGACAGGGCGTCCTGAGGGATAGTGCAGTAATTTTGTTACTGACATGACAACTATATGTAACTTTTAGTTACCTGTATAGTCGGGGGTTGATAAACACTTGAAGTACAAGGCAATGGAATATGAAATATTCAAGAAAAAGATTGAGTGAGGCTAGTACGTACTAGGTTTTATAAAATTTATTGATTTATTTATCGAAATATGAAAGCAGATCTTATAAGCAGAGAAACAAAATTATGTTTCATTAAAAAAAATCTTTAGTGTTAACTGTGCCTGTATCAATATATATTTTTACGTAAGTTATGTTAGCAGTTGATTCCTCTTGTATATCATTGTTACTGCTGTCATCGTTAAGTTATATTTAACTGCCCAAGTATAATTATACATTTTGTGTTCCTGTCCTTTTTTTACTCTTTCACTAAAAAACTTCACAACTGATAGAGCTGAAATTTTCTACGATAGTGCTTTTCCATCCATTTCCGTTCTTGGTATCGTGCTGGGAAGTTGAATTTCCAGCACCCAGGGCCGGCAACCTAATTACCGCTCTCCTTACTGCACCACTTAAGTCATTATACCAAACCCACTAACTTTTGATACATTTATTATTGCAGACATGGAATATAATCCTAATTGCTAGTTAAAGTTTACAATAAATTCAATTCACATTTTTTACTTCCTTTTTATTTCTTAATATTGACACACCTATCATTATCAATGATTGTGATCTAGATCTTATTAACAAGACTCAATTGGCTGCTTCACAACTCAAATACTGGTGTCACAGAAAAATTATTATTAAATACTGATAAAACAGTCTGTATAAAGTTCCTTAACAAAACTAATAGCCTAACACTGATTTTAGCTTTTTCTTCATTTATTCAAGATCAAAAGAAATCGAAATTTCTAGGCATAACAATTGACATTTTATTAAATTTTAATGGTCATTCTAATTTTGTTATAAGTAAAATGAATAATTCTAATTTTGCTATTCTGCAATTAAGAGCCATATTTCATATTAAACCTCTGATAGATATGTATTATGCATCAGTTTTCTCTTATTTAAATTGTGGCTTGTTTTTATGGGGCAATAATCTTAATTTTAATAGGATTTTTATTGCTCAGAAGATAGTTTTGAGAACTATTTTTAATCTTAGTAGTAGAGTATCATGTAAACAATATTTACAATATTATGTTCAATATTTTACCATTTCCATGTATATACATTTTTAATTACTTGACTCAGTTTAAATTACATGAACGTAATTTTTATAAACAATCTCACCATCACACATATGAAAAAAGGAGTTGCCATTTAATCACAACTTTAAGCCACGGACTCGCGAAATTTGAAAAGTCCCCAGCGTATGATGGTATAAAGTTTTTATTAATTACCTCAGGAAGTTAATGATTTGTCTTATACATCCCACATGGGATTTTAGGCTCTAAAAAAATTAGTTTTAGGCACCTAAAATAGGGGTTTGAAACAAGTAAATAGGCTTTTAAAAGATAAAATAGGCACTTAAAATAAGCTTTAAAAATGTGTAAATAGACAGAAAATAGACTTTAAAATACTACAATATGCTCTTAATCTGTAACGTGATCTTTTTTTACTGTAAAAAACATGGTATACCTATTCTCAACAAAAATAATTGCAAAATTAAGACAGAATTAAAAATGCATTTATCATAAATAGTTTTGAATTATATGAAAAATTGACACAGTATGTCCCTTCTTACTGTATATACCTGCTATTTGTTGTTTTGAGCGAATCCTCCCCCGTCAGTCAGCATCCCTTTGGCGACAATAATTGTTTGGGAAAATCAAGTTCCTGTGAAAAACCCACCCTCTGCTGTTCTGGCCTTCATTCAGGGTGTCCATTAAATTATTGTAAAAGTTACAGAAGTTGGATTTATTTTAAATGTACAAAATATGCATTTTAGGCACTAAAATAGTAAAAATAGGCTCCAAAGGTTCAAATAGGCATTTTAGGGCACTATAAAACTCTATAAATATAAGTGATATATAATGAAAGTCAACATATTTTTTTAAAAAATCATGTTATTTCATAAGGAACAAAATAGGCATTTGCCTTAAAATCCCACGTCTACTTATAATAGTTTTAAAATTTCTGTGAAAAGGATTTTACTTAAAAAGTGTTATTATTCTGTTACTGAGTATTTGAATGATTGTTTATAAATGGTAATTTCTATGTTGTTATTATTATTGTGACGTGTAACCCATATTATGCCTATGGCTATTTACAAAATAAATACTCTACTCTACTCTTCTGTAATTCGTTAGGCAGCTAACTTTCATTCAAGACCTTCTACATGGCATGCAAGGTATAGTAGGTCTTAGTATGATGCGTCTGCGCACTGCCTGTTTTGAAGTAATCGATGTATCAATCAAGTTGATACTCTTGTGCCTTTTATTGTCACGTATATGGTCGTAAGAGAAACAATTGTATGGAATAGGCATGTCTTGGAGAATCTAGAAAATCTAAAAAGATTCGCCTTTGGCTCATCAAAGTTCTTCCTCCATTCTCCAATGATGGACTTACGGCACTCTATCGGAATATTCTAAAATTTCTGAAAGGACAGACTATTTAATTGAACACAGATGTTTTTGAAATCATTCTAGTTGGAAGTCAGACCTATACATTCATCCCTTTGATTTTCATTCTTTTAATCTATGTTTTAAACCCTAGTAACAAAATTGAAAATTTTTATCACCACTTGATCCAACAAGGTATACGCGGTTTTACAAATGCTGTTATCTGCAGCAGTGGCGGACGCAGCGGGGGATAGGGGAGATAAATCCCCCCCCCCCGAAATTTGAAAAAAGGGCTATATATGCACTCTAAGTGGCCAGTTTTATAAACTAATTATACATGTAGGTTAATTAATTTTTTTAGTATTCTTTCTACCTATTCAAATCCCCCCCGAAAAATTTTCTGCGTCCGCCACTGACTGCAGGTTAAGTTTATACCGCTGTTGAAGTCAAGTAGGAGACTATATTTTTACAACGAATAATATAAATAAACACAAGTGGTAGAAAATATAAATGTTATGCTTTTATTACTACATCGTGCTTTAAAGTAATCAGATGCGCATAAATAGTAACAGAAGACCTTGTTGAGATTACGACATTTTAGGTCATGGCGTGCTTCACCAATGATTGAAACAAAATAACCGAGGATCGTATGAGAGGATGGCTGAATTCATTGCAGTTGGTCCTATGCGTTATTGGACAAAAAAAGTCGGTGGGGCTATCAAGCGTGTTCGAAAAAATCTGATTTTTGTTTTAACTGCGTATAAGATTTTAAATGCTTTTACTCATACCTTCTAATATGTCTGTTATTCATTTTCAGAATTCTAATATTTCCCCAATGTTTACATACATTAACCCCCCCCCCCCCCAGATATCTTTAACTTGCAAAATTTAGAACATAAATATTGCACCGATCATATTAGCTGCACAATTTATATACAAACGTTTTCCAATGACAAGTGGAAAATCAGGTATATTGACATTGCAGAAGTTGAATAACGAACTTCAAACCGATAGTCGTATGCCATGTACAATTTTAAGGAGAAAATGAGATTCATTAAAGTGAAAGTTGTTCGGTATACCGCAGAGGTACAACTTGCAGATTGAAATGTCGTTACTAATGCAATCACTTCTTCTCACGTACAGGTAAGCATTTGCAGGGAGTGAAACAAGAGAACAAATGCAATCATTAGGTTCGTAATGAGATGTGCGGGGACTTTGCGTACATACTAGTTTTAGGTAGTGTACAAACGTTTTCCAATACATGACTGAAAACTGTGTTCATATATCACAAGCACAATATTATATCAGTACCATCCTTAATAATTGCGGTTGGAATATTTGCCTTCTTACTTTTGGTCTTGTGATTAATACCAGAGGCTTTGCTTTGCGTAAATGCCCAAAGCATACTTTTCTTTGGAAAGTAGAGCCGCTAATTCCATATATTGGATTTATTTTAAGTAAATTATTCCAATCCCAGAAAGATACCAGATGGCTAAATATACCGGCCGTTTCAAGATTACCTTGTTCCTGTTTGTTTCTATTTCTCTCATATGTAATTTATAAGTTGTATTTTAAAAGTTAAAAACACTAATATTTGTGACATCGAAGTCGAAGACGGCACACAGCCAGTGAACGAGTATACAACAAGGTATACCAGTAGGTTACAAGGTAACAGTTAGAGGTCCATGAAATTCGCGAGACGCGATAACGCGAATTGTTTTTACTTAGTTCGACAGATATTTACAGAATTTCACTTTGCTGCTCCCTATAGCCCCAAAAACAACACTTCTCAGTCGCGAAATAACGCAATTTCACATAATAACGCAACCCCGTTTTAGACGAATTTCGGCAAAAAAAATCGTTTTATTTGGACGAATTAATCCATGTATAAACAACATTTTCGTAATTTTTGTGATTGCCTCGTGATGTGACAGCAAAGGAATGCAACGGCAATGATGACATAGAAGACTATTTCTCATGGTAAGGAGAACAATATCAGCAAGAAAACCTAAGAGGAAGAGGTTTAGGATCAATGTGCCAATTGCAACTCTGGCAATGTCATAGTCTGCTCCGTAAGTTCTAAGCTCTTTGCAAATGTCAGTCTTCTTCAAAAAGTTGAAAAAAAATTGAATTAAATTTTTTAATTCATCGAGATTGTCTATTAAGAAAATCCACTATAACAGTAGTTTAATTTTCAAATAATGTTTCCCCCCTAAATTAATGTAGTGGTTTTAGTAGAACAAAAATGTTATCTTCAGCTGGACTTTTAGAACGATTGTAATATTTAAAAATCCCAACTTTAACTTTGAAGATGCCTAATGACATTATAAATGAATGAGTCTATTTGGAAATAAAGTAGGAAGTTAGAAATACATGTGAGTGTTTGGTTTACTTTAAATTTAAGTAATAAATTATTAATTCAGTTAATAGTTGCCATTTGAGAATGGATTTCGCTAAATTAATGCTACTAAATTATTTAATTATATTATTGATATTGCATAATTATGCACTTGAATAATATTGCGTCTTGACATCGAAAAAGTTTTATATCGTTCCTGAGCGAAGCAGAGTTCTGGTTCTCCACTGCTTATCTTCTCTATGGAAGGTGACGCCAGAACTTTCCAACGGAAGAACTAAAGTTTGCGAATTAATTGCGTCTTCCTGTCCGCGACAGCCAAGCTCTCAACTTACTATGATTTCTATGTGTTAACAAGATAACTTTTCTCACCAAATCTGCAGCTAAAACTCGATTAATTATCTAATGTATGGTTCTTATGGAGAAGTCTATGAACAGAGATGTCGACGTTTCTGAAGTTTCATTACCTGAATGTGTCCTAGCTTTCTTTCAAAATGTAAGTTGTGTATTAAGTATAGACTAGATGTTATACATCGAAAAGAGGTCCAGTCTCCTCTGATCTAGTATCAGTGCCGGCAGGCGAGATTTCGATCACCAGGAAACTGAATTAGAATCTCTGAGAGGCCGGATGTGAATTGGAGGTGGGGTAAGTTGAGGTTTTCATTCCCCCACACACTCTTCGTTCGCTAGCCTTTCTGTTTTATTCCTCTCATAAATGCGATTATATTTGTTTAAAAAGTCGGTTGACAATCACAGATTTATATTGATTACGGCTGGTAGGTCTGTATTCCGCATCCATCTTTCTCAGAGAATGCTGAGCCGTCGACAAGGATTTCGATAGGTGCCGATGACTAGCCTTGGTAGGGTCGACATTAAGTTGGAAGGAGGCCGGTCCGCTTGTAGGAATTTTGGAACACGAAAGTAGGGGAGGTGGATAAGACATTTATAATTGGTCTTGATGTGCCTGCATGACTATAGCAGAAAGTAAATTGTTTTTAACGATGTCTGTCTGTCTGTCTGTTGTCTGTGCAGGCCCGGTATTTGCGGTACTTGGATTGTGGACTTTGTTGAACTCGCATTAGGTTTGTTCCTGAAGTCATTTCATGTACTATCAGTACCACGACGCATGCACACGTGGTCAGTTTCGCTGCGTGACGTATACGCTCGATGCCATTTTTTCTGCGTACTCTGAAAGTGCGCAGGCATCATGGTGCTTGACTGTACATTGACTTTAGGAAATTACCTATTCCCATGTCTAGAATTTGGCTTCTGTTTCTAAAATATTAAGAGTAGTTTTCAAGATAACTTTTTCAACATTTTTATTCGAAGAAAAAAAAAATGAACTGTAACAATTTGGATAAAACAAATATGTAAATTTCAAGACTACTATCCATTACAAATAAAATAGTTATATTCTTTTTCTGAATAATTTGCATAAATGGATTTTAGGTTTTCCTAGGCCATCTCAACTACGGTAGAAGACACTAGGTAAAACTAGGGCAATAAAGTTGTAGAAACGATTAAAATTAGTATTTAAGCTAAACACATTTCTTTATAAAATTAACAGTTACAGTACTGAGATAGAAACGAATTGAGTATGATTCCATGCTCTATTAAAACACATCTTACGAAAATATGAATAATGCTATTCTTTCGTTTATTAACCCATAGTAACAAGAAAGCTACGATTAATTTGTTATGAAATGTAATATCCCCAGGTCGTAACGCACACATAAAATCAATCCGGCCGAGGGGGCAACGGTAAGAGGTCCTGGGTTCAATCCTCATGGCCGGCCTACTTGATTTGGTGTTTTGTGGTTTCCTCATTCGCAAAGGCAATCTCCCTATTGTAGACCATCTTCTGTCCATAACTCACTGCCACTATGTCACCCAACAACGTAGTTAATAATTTAATCTGAATATCAATCAAGAAGTCATCACAGAACAATTGAAACAGATTGTGACGGAAGAAATTATTACTGAAGCTTACTGGTAAAACCTAAAGATCCTAAACGTGCGATACGAACTGCATATAGTGAAAGGTCAAAATAAGCGTAATAATAATAAATAGGCTTAAATTAAGATTGCTATGATATTGAATTTTTCAGTCTGACTCTACCTTTCCACCTTAGGCTACACACGGCCAGTGTGAAAGAGTCATCATTCCACTGTGACCTACTAGTAGTTTACTATGAAGCCCAGACCTTAGATTGCTATATTTTCTAGAACAAATGTGTATACAAAAAAGGAAAAACATATTCAGATTCCATACTAGCCCTTAAGAATATCCCCACTTAAAAGTAGCAGGAGAGAAAAAATAATTACATATAGGCTACTATATTGTTTAATTTTCTCTGTATCTTACGATTTTATCCCTTGACCTTGGGATTCTAAACTGATAGTTTTATCAATTACTATTTATTTGATTAATATACCTATTGCGTATTATTCAGATACGTATTCTATGTATTGCTTTATGATATAGGCTAACCATATAATTCCAAATACTGTCAAACTTCCTGACTGCTTAGTCATATCCACATTATAGCGCCTGGACTTTTTAGGCCTCGAGAACATTGTATTATTGAGGGGATGAGGTGAACTCTTCAGGCTTTAAAGTATCTTATATAATCCCTATTCAACAGCATGAAGTTTATTAATAGGCTTACTATTTAAAGGTTGATATATGTATGATTTAAGTTGCAGTACCGTCGTTTTATAACCATATGAAATTTACACGTAAATTAGTATATTCTATACTGTGGCCACACCATATAAAATAGTTTTCCGTACAAGTGTAAAGGACATATCTGCATAGACAATAGACACTGGTGCTTTCCTCGCTCTATGCGACATTGTCCGTCGTAGATTGCTCTCTGCACTCTCGCTTGCACAAACGGAAATGTCCACAAAGATAAAGACAAGGGTGCTTCACGCACAAAATAAATTTTGGTTGACTCAAAGGCAAATGTTGGTGAAAGCAAACGGGCGATAAAAGCAAGTGATGTAAGAAAGAAGAAAGGCTTGGAAATAGGGGTCTGGCAGATCTTCAAAGGGAAACGTGAACATCCCTAAAATGTTCGCTGACCCTCGAGTAATCGCTTTCTCTGGAAGCAGGTTAAGTGCTGCAGTGGTAGTGTGCTCTTGATCGAATTCCTGCAGAGAGGAGTTTCCCCAACTTCTCATAATGTGCGCTTCTGCATTGCTTGCCAAATACAGAGTTCTGGGCTGAGAGGCTGTTTTCATTATTTATTTTCTTGTCTTCAGCAGTACTACGTTTTATATTTAAACTGACAAGTAGTGTACAGACCATGCGGAATAGCTCTTGAATCCTTAAAAAAAAGTTTTAGAGCAGCAAGGGGAAAAATACCTTTCGGGCCGATTAGTAGGCCTATTTTAAGAAACTTGAACCACATTTGGATGTCAGTGTCAATCTTAAATTAGTAAGTAAAAACAGTTTTTGTAACTTGTTCGGTCGTTATAAAATTGACTGCAGAAGAATACAGATTATTCCCAGGGACGAAATTTTAGTTGTATTTCCATATTGTTGAGATGGAATATTTTGCCACCACTGTACATGAATCTCGCAGCCATCTTGCTGCTTAATTAATTTAGGGAGTAGCGCCGTCACTTCAGCATACAGTCTGAATAATTGCTTTGAATTAGTTATTTCAATTTGTCTTTCTGTATGAGATATATTTTGCGATTTTGTTGAAGCATGAAAGCTCTAGGGAGCAATGTTGGTAAAATAGAGCCATACTGACATATTAATATTCCTTCAGTTAACATTTTGTATTGACAAGGTGGAGTTTCCGCATTTTAGCTCGAGCTCCAGCCTCTACATAAAGAGAAAGAGAGAATCATTCTGAATTCTACGAAATTCGAAGAGAGGGGATGCAAACTAATGTTGTAATATGTGCAGTATTAAAGAGCCGTTTAATATTTCTGAGGAAGCTTGACAATTATGTTTGTAACGATAGCAGCAGTGCCGTATAGAAGTGTAGAAAAGAAACTATAACAACTCTGCTATAGAGTTTTGTTGGTCCTAATATGTGGGAAACGTGTGTGTTTCAGTAGTTGAGCAACTGAGTTGCTTTACCCAACCTCTTATATTGACTATTCCGTTCATATTCCGCGTGTTTTGATATTGACCGACAACGTTTAGCAATTCCTCGAATATAGACCAGTCGTTTATGTTATTATATGCTTCCTGGAGTCGCAAGCATGCAGTTTTATTTGATAAAACGTTCGCTCATTACTGGATATGTAAGGATCAACGTACGGTGATTAATACGACACATGCTGCCAGTGAACTGAATCAAAACACATTATTTTACACAACATAACTTCTTTGGAAATTGAAGTAATATAAATGTCCATTGGTTAAAAACACAATTTCGATTCGGTGCAAGCCAGTTCGTGTGCTTTATAGCATTTTGATTTAAGCAACTACCACGACGCCCTCCGTCTTGTGATGTGCACTATTGGCAGCATTGGGAACTCGGATCGATTCATCAAATCGATTCATGGACCGTTCATTCATATAGTGTGCTGTGATCTTACGGCTGCAGAATACTGACAAGAAAGTAAGAAAATAATAATTTACAAAATCCGTTTAATTTTATTCATAAAATACTTACTTACTCAATAACAATACAATTCCTCAGTAAGCTGAAGTAATATTATCTATTTTATGAACCCCTAAGGATCATTGCCGCGCTTACATGAGCCCGCCATTCAACCCTTTTATCTTGGTACCTATTAATTTTATACAGAAATGTATTTAACAAAAAATTTTCTCTTTAATTTTCTCTACAGCTTTACCGTGGTAGGTTTTCATGTATCGCCTACTGTAATGGAGAAAATCCAGAAAAATTGATGGATACGAGTAAAGAACCCATTTCAACTGGCCTATGTCCCATGTTCACAATAATAGGTCTAAGTATGTTAAAAGCTTGAGATTTTATATAATGACTCATCGTACCTGCTCCCAGGAATGGAATGATGTGCATGCCCAACGGCCCCCCGTCAACAGACCCCACCGCGAGCCCCCACGGAACTCCCCTACATCCAACAGACACCTTTACCACTCCAAGTGGCAAGGCAGAAACCAGAGCCTCCAGGTTGGCGGCACACCATCCAGCAACTTTATAACCACAATCCACGGGGTAGGACAGGAGAGGCCCACGGCAGGTTATGAAGGGGGGAGGGCTTACCGGAAACCGGGACAGAAAACGGAATGATAATGAGGGGGAAAGTAAAAGATAAAGTGGAGAGTGTTGGTGGAATTATTGGGGAAAATGGGAAGGCCCCTGAGAAAAAACCCCTACCCCCATCTTCGTCCACCACGAATGACACGGTCGCCTGCCTCACGATTTGAACCTAGCTTAGTTGGTTAGTGTCAAACGGTTGTAGAATGCGACTTCTCAGTAGACATAGACAGTGGCGGACGCAGAATTTTTTCCGGGGTTGGGATTTGAAGAGGTAGAAAGAATAATAATAAAAAAATAATTAGCTTACATATATAATTAGTTTAAAAAACTGGCCACCTAGAGTGCATTTATAGTTTTTTTCAATATTTCCCCCTATCCCCCCCTGCGTCCGCCACTGGGCATAGATTTCTTATTTACAATTATTTCAATATCCCGGTCCACGAGTTGCAGTATCACGTAAAAGGTAGCGTGAACTAGGAACTGCTAAGTACACATTTCGTTAGTACAGTTCGAAAAGTATACGCAGGGTATTTATCCTACGATTTTCTTTATTGGCAGTGAAAAGAATTGGCGTTAATTCCAAATTTAAATGAAAACGGGAACATGCTAAATTGAAAAGAAGAAAAGATATGCAGACCATTAAATATGAAGTCGTTCGTGACCTAGTCATGGAGGTATGACGGAAGAAGAGCACTTCGCAATGCGATGCGATGCAATGTGTAGTGCAGACGAAAGCTCTATTCCACTCGCACTCTCCACTTCTGCTCGACATGCCACTCGAACACGATGGACCGGCTGCGGCCTTCTAGAGAGAGTCGAGATTCGATTTGCGGCAGTCCTACTCACGTGATTGCAGATTGCAGATTAATCTGCAAATTTTGCTGCTCGTTGCAGTTTTTGGAATTAATTACGTTGTCAGCAGTCAGTGAAGAACAAGTTTTTAATGACAAAATAAATATTACTCGCACAGTTTATATATCTATTGCTAAGTTTTTTGCTGTTTATTAAAATTTCGTTTACTCTATAATCCATAGTCGAATAGCCGGAAAGGAAGCTATTATATGGAACACACAGATAGCAACATTAAAACATTATTGCTTGTAGATTAGTCGTAATCAGTGGTGGGAAGTAACTGAGTAAATGTAATCGGATTACAGTAACAATTCCTTTTTTGGTCCCATTTACTTGTAATCATTACTTTAAAAAATGTAATTTCTACTTTTAATTTACTTCTGGAAATAAAATTGTAATTGTTACAATTTAGTAGGCATTAGTGTTAGTATAATTCTCGCTTGCTATATCGTCATCACTACTGTTTTTGCAACTAATATCCAAATTAGAGTTAATATTAACAAAACGTTACTGTTTCCGAAAATATTCTTATTGATATGTTTTTTTTGTTCATTAATAATTTGGGCTTGTGCCGAAAACAAACCAAAAACAAGGAATTTTTTAGGTACTGCCCTTTTGTAAAGTAATTGTAAATGTAATTGTAATTTTACTGATTGCTTTTTGAAAAAGTAAGTTGTAATTGTAATTAAGTAAAATGTCTCCCAGGTAATTGTAATTCAGCCAATTACTTTCTTTTTGTACTTTTCCCATCACTGGTCGTAATGCTACGAGACTGCTAGGCCTAAGTGTTCAGTGTTCCATTTTCACTAAACAAAACTGCTTAAGTAATTTTCCCGTACTTTATATATCTTGAAAGTTGATTTATTAAAAATTTAACCTGTTTTATTGCAAGATGGTAAGTAAGCTTCACTTTATTTATTACACTGTTCTGTTTTTATAAAGAGAAGTTAAAAATTATCCCATCTACTATCAGGATTTTTTTAAAATAAACTTCTAAGCTATTGTTAAAAGTTAATTAGATGTGGAGTTTTGTTGAATTTTTCAAGAACATAATTTAATTAATACAAGCGAAACCTTTCCCTAGTAATTGTAGAGTTCAGAGCGATCTACCACAGCCAAGTGAAATACCGTATGAAAATGTGTCCCTGTACGTACGAAGATTGTACATGTTATTTTGCACGGCCCTATGAAAGGGAAAAGAATCAAAAGAGACAATGGGGAGGTACATATAATGTAACCATATTTTCTTAAGCTAAAACCGGGACACTTCTCAATTGAATTAGGTCAGTAAGTTAATACAATTAGGAAATCTAAAAGCGTATTATATATTTATTGTAAACGTAAAGCGTAATAATTATCACAATACTCAACATATTATATTACGATATTTAAAGGCAAAGTTATTACAAAACACAACATATTATAATAGTATTATTACTATGAATATAAACACCAAAGAAAATTATTATTTTATATAATTCATAAAATTGTTATCTACTGGACATATTTCCTTGAAGAGTGGATTTTCTTGGGAAGTTTCTCATTTTGCTTCATGTAATTGATTTACTTGGTAAGCAACAATTGCGTTTCTTCTGTTGTCCATATTTTGTTCATGCTTTCAAAAACTCTCTCTACAGGTGCATTAGTATCTAGCAGTGATGATCCAAATTCTACAACCTTAGAAAGTTGAATGATAACTTTTATATTTGTACCCATCTCAGATTGATTATTTGTTGCCTTCATTATTTCACTGAGTTATTTTGCTTGCAATAGCAAATGCTTATTGATTATGGACATACAAAATTTAAATAATTACGATATTGTGACAAACAGATTTTGGAAACTGAGTGCTTTTGAGACGCATAGTAAAAGACAGACATGTTTAAACCTTAAACGTTTCACTTGTTGCAGAAGATAGTGCAGTATGCTTTTTGTTATAGCTTATTTTATAAAGTAAATTTGGTAAAGATTCTTCTCTATTCGTTAAAATAACAAAATTAATAAGTACATATTTAGTGTATTTATTATTAAAGAAATTATTACAAATCTTTTACATTAGTCACATTAATAACACATTATGCAGAGAGTCTACATGACCTTAATTAAGGTACGAGTATGTTTATGGAACGGCGCTTCTCTCATTTCATAATTTTCATTCGAGTATCTTAATTACCATTATAATGGTATAATTATATATATATAATATTATAATTATATATTATAACTAACTTATATAATTGTATAATTATATGCAAGTTGCATAGGACTGTTTTTGTCCTACCATAATTAAATGTCTTAAGTTTTGGGTTTTTAGAATACCTCGTAATTATTTTACTCTGGTTCACCATCTGTTAGTAGTTCTCGTCTTTTTCTGTAGATGGTAGACTACGATGCATGCAGACCGCAGGGCATCTCTTGACGTTTTAAAGTAAAACAAGGCTTGTTTAAAAAAAAATGGAATCAGTGTAGTATAATATTAAAATTAACATGAATAACATTGATTTTATTTTATATTCATGTTGTTTATTACGTAGTTTCATCTGCTACTCTCAAAGGCTTCAAAGATGGTTCTGTGTTAGATATTAATCGATACCACATCAATGCTCTAATGGAAACCTCTACTTAAGATACTGATACTGATACTGATAATTAAGATGCCTCTACTTAAGATACTTAAATCTGTCATTAAGATACTGTTACAACACATATAACAAGCGTATTATAGTATCGTCGAAAAAAACTAATTTACGTAAATAGAAAATTGTCAAAGAATATGGAGAAAATACAAAGTTTTTTAAAAATATATTTTAACTTTCGTTCCACATTTGATAAAGTATGTCCGTGTCAGTTTGAGCCAAGGGATTGGAGATTCAAGTCCGTAGTTCTAGTAAATCAGCTGGTAATGACACAATCGCTGTGAATCTTTGTGGTACGAATGTTACGTTATTTGGTCTCAGACCCACATCATTCACTTATAACACTTGTTTTTATAATGGAATTAATTTATTCAACAAACTGCCTTTAAGCGTCCGTTGCTTACCCATAAATAGTTTTAAAAATTATGTATATGCATGGCTAATAAGGAGACCATTTTACTCTGTACACGAATTCCTTACTGCTGACTTTGTCTTATAAGAACTGTTATTATGTATATTGACGATGCCTCACCTGTATGGACATAGGCTAATAAACATTATTATTATTATTATTATTATTATTATTATTATTATTCTCCTATATGGGAAAGAGCTGTCGTGTCGGTTGCCATTTTTAGAAGCATAGTGTCCACATTTCTGCAATATAGTTTGTCGCCCCCCCCCCACCACCAAAGAAACTTTAAAAGTTTCTTTCCTTATCATACTTGACTGCAATATCTCGTATAAAACAACCAGAAAAAATAATGAAACTACACCATCCGTTGATATTCAAACTACTGTATATTACCATCGCCGCATTCAATTCTTTAAGGGCTGCGATGTTTACACATTTGCTTTGAGTTTTTATTTTATTTTTTTTTAAATTTGGAATTTGGCAAGCAATTCCACTAACTGTGGAAGTTTAATCCCATCATTCTTGATGTAAATAAAATCAGGACCTTATTGGTTAGGGAAACAAATACTAGAATGTTGACCGTAAAGTATGAATAACTCGTATTCCAGTGATTGAAGTGGGTTGGATGACTGTGTGAATATAGATGGACCCGTGTCCCACTCTCCACTTGAGCTCGACATGCCACTCGAAACTGATGTACCGAGATCCTCCTAGAGTGAGATTGTCGAGATACGAGTTGCGGCTATCCAACGGTCACGTGATTGCAGATTGATTTGTAAATTCTCTAGCACGCCATTCAAAACAATATTCATGTGAAGCGTTAGTTATTCGTTGTACACAATGCAGAGTTTTGAAAATCAATTAAGTGCTGTCGTTAATCATATACCAGTAAGCCCTAGTACGTGCTGTAGCGTTATTTCTATGAAGCACATTTAAAATTATAGTTGTCTCTTTTTATCTTTTTATGTATCTGCATTTAGTTTGGTCTGCATTTTAATCGGTAGTCAGGATATTTTTGTGGAACACAAATCCTGTATCTTTATGGCGATAGTTTAATTTGTTATGATTACACAGACCAACAGCCATTTTGATGCCTTAGAATTTATACTTATTCTTGGGTATATTTAGGTCGCTGATGCCAAATGTGCCATTAGTTTTGCCCTATCAGCTTTAGTTTTATGAGATATGGTATTACCATTATGCATATTATGCCATTTTACGTTTGATATAAATAAAAAACAGTACCCATTTTTAGATTCTAAATCATGTGAAGAAAAAAGCAACACACTAACATTACATTAACATTACAATAACAATATAGCCTAACATGGGGTTTTTCAAATAATTGATAATTATTATCACATACTGTACGGTCGTTTATGACTTATGAGCTGTCAATTTGAGGGCCAAAAAATTATCCAGCATTTAGTTTTTCTGTACTTCGTACAATTTTCGACCTACGTGTCCGAAGTATGGTCAAGAACCTTCACCAGCCATATTATCAAGCAAGATTTTGTTTCGCTAGACTAAGAGCTCACGAATAAAATCTATATAAAAGTAGAGCTGGTAGAGAAAAACTGTTTACATATTTGGAATAAGCACGCTAAGTATAGCCAAAATTCGGTTAACATCTGAGGCACCAATCAAAAAGTTCTGTTTTGTTGGGCTGTGTTATTTAACGTTGGTTGTTTACTAGTATGTAGGTTTGTAAACAAAGGCTTGTAGGTAGGCTGTATGATTAGCGGGAGTATATGTAAATCTCTAGATTTTGCGCTATCAAATTTACGCACGCTTAAGTGCCACCGATGTGAATTGTGATCTAACCTGCGAACTTCGGAATAGAATGACACTGCCTTACATGGCTACCTTCACAGAGACAGATTGTTGCTATTTAGTATAGGAAAACGTTCTGTTAAGTCTTTGATTAATTTCGTATTATGCAATCACCCTAGTAGATCCATCTAATTTTGTATACTAATTCGTCAGCCACTAAAGTAGGTCTAGATCTGAGTGAGGTTTTCGCGGGGTTTCGCTCATTTTACAAGGTGAATACCAGATCGGGGACGCGTCCCCCGCGACAATAGATAGATGAAAAGAGTAAAGTTAACTGAATAAAATGCCATCAAACATTTTCCCTGTGTTCTATGATCAAGAGAAGATGACGCGACGATCTTAGAACAAATGCTAACTCGGTTGTTGAACTGGAGATATAGCCTATGGCTCAGATAATCCGGGGGTGGAAGGAGGGGGGGGGAAGTAGGTCTAGATGCTGATCTTTCAACTTTGGCGCGATGGAATAGGATAGCAAAATAAACTGAACCCACATCAATTTGCTCCACAGAGATTTGTGTACCCCAGTATAAGTTAGATTGAAATATTAATTGAAGCACGATGTGGGATGGGGTTCAGGAGAGAACATGGTATTGTTACATTGAATTCGCACATGGTACGTTTATTTCTGGGGGATGTCATCGTGGGAAGCGCGCAATTGCAACTCAATTTGTCGGGATTACTAGCATGTGGCCGTGTTTCCACTATTAACACAATTTAATTTCTCTTTGCAAAAACACAGACGATAATGCGCACTGACAGCGAAATGAGCTTTGCAGTGACCTGAACCAAATGATTTTGAATGATTATAGGTCAATCTCATCTGCCACTATTCGTCTGTGCGACGTTAAGCATCTACAAACTGTCGACACCTTATCTTATCGCGGAAACTGTTGGGAAGATAAATTTACTGTACGCTAATTTTGGTAATCGATAGCGATAAATGCATCCTTCGGAATATTATGTTTTAATCGAATCGGTGTTTGTTCTTAAAATTAACTTTGACCGTAGATATCTATTATTTCTGTAGCACTATGGTGCTCGCGTGCTCGCCTCTAGATCCGAAGGTCGCGGGATCAAACCCGGCCGCAGTCGATGGGTTTTTCAGGACGTAAAAATCCTGGTCACGGAGTCCTCCGGGAGGGACTTTAAGCTGGGGGGGGGGGCGTGTCGTAGATTTACGGCTCGTAAAAGAACTCCAAGCCTAAATTAGAGCCTCTGGACAAAATTTCTCGGCCCTTTCACGTCCAAGTAATACCTTAGTTTCCGGAGGGGGATTGAGAGGCGATGGACTTACCACCTGTCCCTCTGCCCTCTCTTGGAAAATAAGCGTAACAAAATTCATATAGGTAATAGAAACCTCCACTTGGAATCGACTTATGGCAAGAAAGTCAAACCCGCGCTAATACACAACGACACAAGTACACAGCCCAAACATGTCAATTTCACCACACATCCCATCAGGATGTACATAAGGGCACTATTAGGTAAACACATCAAACAAATGGTTACCAAAATATGGTTTGACCGGAGGTGATAAGCTTCATTGCTTGGCACTCCGGGAGTAAGGGAGGGCACAAAAAAAAAGAAGAAGAAGAAAAAAAAGGTCCTTCGCCCCAACATGGCATAGGATTTGAGAGAGAGACTATGGTATATATTTTAGCTTTGCCAACGATTTGGGATAACATTAGGATATTGCCTAATCGTATTAGATAAAAGCTAGGCCTAATAAGCTTACTCTTAAGATTTCAAAATTAAGTACGGGAAGGAAAGTAAAAATAAGTTTTCACGGAGATCAAATCAAAACGTGACATTAAGAACATTCCAGTAACTCATATGAGAAGGATCCAGAATCGAACTCCTGCAAATGTTTAATATCTTCCATAATTAATAATTTCAGTACTAATTCATAATAATTATTTATGTGTATGAATCATATTTAATAATTCAATTCCCTAAGAATGAAGCTTTAAAATACGAAATATTGCGTGCATTAGAATTTTCATTTTAAAATAAATTAATCGAGTTTATTTAACACTGTACAATAAACAAATATTAGGAGTTTAATATTAAACAGGAGTAGTATGGTTTTGCCGGTTACCCCTTGGGTGGGGCCCGATACTGTCCCGCAACATTGGGTGGGGCAGGTCAAAGTCCATCTCGCAGCGTGTTGCAGGGGCAAAGTCCGCAAATGACGTCATCCAAGATGGCGGCGCGCTAGACCACGTGACCGGCAGTAGGTTTCATATTACAGCACGAAGCGTAAATGCATCGTCATCATTATATTCCGCCATACAAGTTTTCCGTAAGATGTTTATTTCACTATGGTCCTGGGATCGACTCAACCTGGAGTAAATGCGACCGTTGCCTAAGGCTGTTAACCTTATTATTATTATTATTATTATTATTATTACTATTATTATTATCAGACGCAGTTGGAAATGTAGAGAAGCGTTATTTTATTCCTTCAAGTATTTTTTTATAATTATATTTCACATACAGTTTTTCCGTAAGATGTCTATTTATCTAAAAAATAGCCCTGAGGTCATCTCAACCTAGGTTTGCCGATTAGCGTTTAATATAATTTTTACTTTGGTCCTATGGTAAAGGCGGCCGGTGCGTAAAACTCATGCTGGGGTCTTTAGAGGGGATATATTATGATAATAATTACAGGTTTTTTTAATGCCGATACAGAAAGCCAGTGAATGTTTAATCATATGCGTGCAGAGATTCATGTTATCTCTCTTACTATGCAGCGGTAATATAACGCTGTACGCTTATCGCTATCTTACAACGTCATTCATTGAGACTTCCTTTTAAATCCCAACTCTATCATATTATAAAGTCGCAGGCCAGTACTTTTAAATATTAAATCCTATTCATAGCACATGTCTTATGTATTATTAGTCAACAGTATTTTTATTGCGGTATATTGTAATATTCCATCGCTGAGTGGTTCTGAGTTCGATTCAAAGTCAGTAAAGGGATATATTATGATAATAATTACAGGTTTTTTTAATGCCGATACAGAAAGCCAGTGAATGTTTTTAATCACTTGCATACAGAGATTTGTAACACGTATTTAGAATCTCATCTCGCAAGATTTTTACTCACCTTGCAGTGGTCATATGCAGACGCAAGCGTTCTAGTATGTCTTATCTCGCACTCGTGTCACCTACATTTCATCTCTTTAATTCTCCATTCATAACAGTGATATTTCATTTAATCTTTAAATCCTAGTTTATTAATCTACCTAGTGCTTTTATTAATTTATTGCTTTGAGGCGGACTTGGTCCTCACGGTTGCTTCTGGTGAAAATAGAAAAATGGTTTTCAATGCAAGGTTTTAGCGAGAGATTTGAAATTCTAATACGTAATTCTTTAGAAAATGGCTTCTAGCGCGTAATTTAAAATTATGAACAAATGACATTGTGGCAGATTTGTAGTATATTTTTACGAGAGAGTTCATTTCACAATAGGTATCATATTACCAAAGTCAGCATTTTATTTTCTACGTTTTGTCACACAATCCCCGCGGATCATATTAAGTCTTTGTTCATACGAACTAAAACATAATGCTACGACAGCATTTTTTTCCAAACGTATCTTCAAACAAAAGTTTAATTTCTTTATTCATATACAAGAAATGATATGATGTTGATTCAACAAATTCTTTATTTATGACGTCATCATTACAAACAGGCTCATGCATGCTTCAAGGTCTTACACGGCACGTGTGCGGAAGTTAAGTAGGTCACACATCTCATATTACAGAACAAGTCTCTGCAAGTCACGGCTAGCTCACGGCGTTAGTATATAAGGCGATGACGTCACCGCATCACATTCACTTCTTCGCAGACCGTCGCCGACTACACATCATGGAGAGCTCGTCCGCCGTCGTCTTCCAATGTGGTGAGTGTGCTTCAAGGTACAGACACAAGAAACATCTAGTAAGGCACATCAACCAACATCATAAGAAAAGTGACTACAAGTGTGAAATATGCGGTGTGATATTTACACGAAGTGATGTGTTAAAAAGACATGCACGAGAAAATCACTCCGTTACTGCCTTCACCTGTAACATTTGTCACTCCAACTTCTCATCAGCACGAAACTTAAGTAGACACCAGGAGAGGAGCCACCACCCAGCAACAAGGGACGCTGTCAATCGCATTGGGCTGTATCACCAGGCAGGCCACTTGTACTTTCCTGCTGAAGCCGGGACATCATGCAACGGAGGCGAGACCTCGAGGATTCCCGTGCGCGGTGGTGGTCAAAGCCAGGAACCCGCCCGATTACAGGTACGTTTTATTACATTATCAATCATGTTTTTTAAAATGTAAATACATACATCATAGTAGCGGTGTAACACATGATTACATTTTATTTTTATAGGTCGGAGCGAGGAGCTACGATGCGGACGATGCCAGACAAAACAACACCGATCGCTTCCATCTACCAGCCCATAGCGGGGACGGAGTAGCCCGTCCAACGATGCTGGGAGAGGAGGCCACACCTTCCGGTGTACGTTTACAGGTATGTAGTGAAATTATTATTATTTCAGTGATTGTACAAGATATTATTATTATTATTTCTATGATGGTACAAGACATCGAACTTATTTTTTCCTTATAAAACTCAGTATTACTTTTTCCATGTTACTGAATGTGAGACTTTATATTTCAGTGATTAAACAAGACAGAAAACTTAATTTTGTTAATTTTTTCCACGTTACTGAATGTGAGACTTTATATTTTAATGATTAAACAAGACAGAAAACTTATTTTTTATCACAAAACTCATTATTATTTTTTATATTAGTACAGAACGGTTAAAATCAAGACATTAATCTCGTAAATCTTAATATTTTATATTTCTGTTGTTACAGAATACAAGTCCAGTGAGTGGGGATACCATGCAGACATCATCCATCCATCCAAACACCATCCATCCAGGGCATTCAGGTTTACATTTGCAGGTATGTTATTATTATGATTATTGTGCAAGACATCCAACATATTATTTTCTATATTAGTACAGAGCGGCTAAAATCAAGACATAAAACTCATAAATCTTAATATTTTATTTTTCTATTGTTACAGAACACAGAGTCCAACCGTCAGTCGCGACCTAGCGTTACCATGCTTATGCGTGATATTCCACAGGTATGTACAGTGAAATGTCTTAGTGTTTTATTATTCCATACGCTTACGAAGGTCTAGATTGCTAATGTCGATATTTTTTCGTTATTACAGAGTCAAGGTGGAATGGATCGCATCGCTGTGACCAACTCAACATCGGCGGAAACATGTGAGTTTTTACCCGTCGAAACAGCGTTCAGGTCACGACTGGCAACATATGCAGCATTAAATTTCCCAGCCGGCGATATGGAATCTGTCCTGTCGTCGTGTCAGTATAAAATTGAAAACCTTCTGTCAGATTCACTGTCAAAATTTGCATCAATTAAATTTAATATTTTTGTAGAGTGTGAATTTAATCATCTAGAGCTAAATTCTTGTTTGAGAAATTTTAAGACAAAAAATGAAGCACTGCTTAGAACATCAAATATTCACGAAGTAGTATCTAGACACATTTCTAAAATTCAGGCTGAGATGCAGGACAGTGAATTGCGAGGGTCTGGGTGGTTTTACAATAAAATCCACAAAATTGAAATTCGTATCAATGAGTACTTGCCATTTGCAGGGCGTAGGCATATGATCCTCCCTGGTAAATTCCAGCATCTGAAGTCATTAATTAATATTGATAATGATGATGAATTTTGTTTCAAGTATTGTGTATTATCAAAATTTATTGAGTCTGATAAGGATTTGTGGGTCAGTTATCTTACCAGACCAGAGTTGGATATCAAGTACGATTGGAACTGTGTGAAATTCCCCGTTTCGATTCATGATATTGAAAAGTTTTCCAAAAGAAACAATATTTCGATCAATGTTTTCGGCCTCGAGGAGAAACGGGATGGGAAAAATATTTCTCATTTCGTATTTCCTATCAAAATTGTTGAAAAGGAATTAGATGATCATAGAGATCTTTTGTTTGTATGTAACGAGGAAAATTCACATTACATAGTCATTTCCGATTTCAACGCTTTTGTAAAGCCATTCATAACATCTCACGACCATAAGATCAGAGTTTGTAAACGATGTTTTACACATTTCGAATCGTATGCTGGTAAGTCTGCTGACGTAAGGTTGAAAGAGCATTTGGCAATATGCAACTCATTCAGCCCAGTCAGATGCGAAATTCCTAAAAATCCTGAAGTTGTATTCAACAAGCCCGAATATTCGCAAAAGATTAGATTTGTCATCTATGCGGATTTCGAGTGTTTGCTGGAACCGATATCAGGATGTTTGGGAGATCCGCAGAAAAGCTGGACAACTCCTTATCAGAAGCATAAACCTTTTAGTTATTGTTATTTTATCAAAGATGCTGAGGGCGCATATTCTCAACTGAGACTTTTTAGAGGGGAGGATGCCAGTGGCGAGTTTATGCGCTCGCTCGTTGCTGATGCTAAAGAAATTGATAAAATCTTGAACAGCGTAAATAAGCCCATGACCCCTCTGACAGAAGATGAAATTAGGGTTTACAATAGCGCTACTATTTGCCATATTTGTGGTGAGGGTAACTTTACCGATGTGAACTATAAAGTAAGGGACCATTGCCATGTTAGTGGTCGGTTCAGAGGAGCCGCCCACAGAAATTGTAATTTGAATTATAGGAACCAGGCATTTGTCCCTATTGTTTTGCATAACATGTCTAACTATGATGCTCATTTCATTGTGACAGAACTTGGTTTCGATGAAAACCGTATCAACGTTATTTGTAATAGTCAAGAAAAGTATGTGACATTTTCAAAATTTATTCCCTCCTCTTATTTGAAGAGGGGAGGTATGGAGTTAAGATTTATAGATTCGTTTCGGTTCATGGCAAGCAGCCTGGAAAAGCTAGCAAACAATCTACCTAAAGATAAATTTATAGAAACAGCAAAAGTATTTGGTGAAAACGCCGATTTGGTGTGTCGAAAGGGAGTGTTTCCCTACGACTACGTCACCTCAGTTGAAATTTTGAAGGAGAAGAAATTACCTCCCAAAGATGCATTTTATAATAGACTCGTGAATGAGAACGTCTCTGACCAAGACTACTCTCACGCGAGAAACGTTTGGAATTCTTTCTCGATCAGCTCATTAGGAGAATATTCAGACTTGTATTTAAAATCCGATGTTTTGATTTTGACCGACGTCTTTGAAAACTTTAGACAGATGTGTTTTGAGACGTACGGAATGGATTGTTTGTTCTATTCCACAGTTCCAGGCTTTGCTTACTCAGCTATGTTGAAGTTCACAAAGGTAAAATTACCGCTTTTGACCGATATGGATATGATCCAAATGTTTGAACGCGGGATAAGAGGTGGAATTTGTCAGTGTGTGACAAGGCACGCTGTTGCAAACAATAACATGTGTGATGAATATGATGAGACAGCAAAAAAATCTTTTCTTTATTATGTCGATGCCAATAACCTATATGGTTATGCGATGTCCCAGGCATTGCCGTCAGGCGAGTTCCGCTGGCTCGACAAACATGAGATAGCGTCCTTTGATATCATGTCCATACCGGTCAATTCTAAATTAGGATATGTGCTTGAGGTAGACATTGAATATCCAGACCATCTTCACGATGCTCATTCTGATCTCCCTTTCTGTGCAGAGATGAAATTTCCTTCAGGCAGCAGAAACAAAAAATTATTAACTACTTTGGAGCCAAAAGAAAAATATGTCGTTCATCACACGGTACTTAAGCAAGCCGTGCAACACGGACTGAGGTTATCCAAGATCCATAGAGTTATCGAATTTCAACAAAGCTGCTGGTTGAAACCCTACATTGACTATAACACGGCCAAGCGTAGAGCTGCAGCCAACAACTTTGAGAAAGACTTTTTTAAATTGATGAATAACGCCGTTTTTGGCAAGACTATGGAAAATGTAAGGAAACGTATCAATTTTCGGCTTGTATCAAGTGAGAAGGAAATTCGAAAGCTGATAGCCAAAAGTAACTTTATGGATAGAACAATTTATAACGAAAACTTGGTTGGTGTCCATCTAGCAAAAACTAGTTTAGTGTTTGATAAGGCCATCTATGTTGGCATGTCTATTTTGGAAATTTCGAAAACTAGGATGTATGAGTTCCATTATGATACCATGAAAAATTTTTATAAAGAAGGATTGAAATTGTGCTACATGGACACGGACAGCTTCGTCTATAGAATTGAAACGGATGACCTCTTCCGTGATATGATGCATTTCCGAGATGAGCTGGATACTAGCGTCTACCCACCCGAACATCCCTTGTTTTCAAACGAAAACAAGGCGGTGGTCGGGAAATTCAAAGATGAAGGAGCTGGTCACTCCATAAAGGCGTTCGTAGGTCTGCGAGCGAAAATGTACGCCATAAAATTTAATGATATGGTCATCAAAAAATTGAAAGGCGTTAAGAAAAACGTCATTGACAAAGATGTCAGCTTTGAAGATTATGTTGGTTGTCTACAGAGCGGACAGTCAACATTCTCGTTAAACAGATCCATCAGATCATACAAGCATAATGTATTTTCGATTTCGATGAATAAATTAACTTTATCTGGCAACGACGACAAGCGTCATATTATGGAAAATTGTGTGGACACTCTCGCTCACGGACACTACAAAATCAGGGAGGAGGAGTGTGATGATGAACCTCCTACTAAAAAATGTAAATTGTAAAAATGTATATTTGTTTATAGACTTTGCTTTATGAAATATTATCTGTAATTTATATGATGTAAGAAAGAATCAATATTTATATTCTGTATGATGTATGATACATTAAACGATGTATGAAGCATTAAAATGTTACTGTTATCCCATGATTTTTTTATTATTATATGATGTATGATACAATATTTGTAATACTTATGATGTGAGAATTGTAATACATATGATATGAAAAATATTATACTTTGTATAATCTGTGTTAAAATAAAATATTAAACAGATGCACTATCTTTAATTTTATCCCCGAGCTTAAAAATCCCACTCCCTACACATATACCTCCTTCCTCCCTCTTTTTTCTAGGCAGAACTAGTCTAGACTGGTTTTTTCTAGACAGAACTAGTATGGATTGGATTTCTCTAGACTGAACTAGTATGAACTGGTTTCTTCTAGGTAGATCTAGTCTGGACTGGTTTTTTCTAGTCAGAACTAGTCTAGGCGTAGTCCACGACGGTAAGTATCCTTTTTTTTTATCAAGAACATGAAATATAACAAGAACACGAAATATAACAAGACCAAGACCAAAACCAAGACCAAAACCAAGACCAAGACCAAGACCAAGACCAAGACCAAGACCAAGACCAAGACCAAGACCAAGACCAAGACCAAGACCAAGACCAAGACCAAGACCAAGACCAAGACCAAGACCAAGACCAAGACCAAGACCAAGACCAAGACCAAGACCAAGACCAAGACCAAGACCAAGACCAAGACCAAGACCAAGACCAAGACCAAGACCAAGACCAAGACCAAGACCAAGACCAAGACCAAGACCAAGACCAAGACCAAGACCAAGACCAAGACCAAGACCAAGACCGAGAAACAAGACCATGACCAAGACCGAGAGACAAGACCAAGACCAAGACCGAGAAACAAGACCAAGACCGAGAACGAAACGAGACGAGAACGATGCGAGACGAGAACGAAACGAGAACGAAACGAGAACTAAATATACAGAGAAATAGACCTAAAACGAGAACTAAACGAGAACGAAACGATACGAGAACGAGATGAGACGAGAACGAAACGATACGAGAACGAGATGAGACGAGAACTAAACGAAAACGAATTAGGCTAGGTAGGTTATGTTGGGTTAGGTTATGTTAGGTTAGGTTAGGTTAGGTTATGATAGGTTACGTTAGGTTAGCAGGACGATATTTTAAAATTATTTCTAGAAACATTGATAAAATGTGCCAAGGAACTTAGCCTTTCTATCAATGTAGAAATGATTTTAAAATATCCTGCTAACCTAACGTAACCTATCATAACCTAACCTAACCTAACATAACCTAACCCAACATAACCTACCTAGCCTAATTCGTTTTCGTTTAGTTCTCGTCTCATCTCGTTCTCGTATCGTTTCGTTCTCGTCTCATCTCGTTCTCGTATCGTTTCGTTCTCGTTTAGTTCTCGTTTTAGGTCTATTTCTCTGTATATTTAGTTCTCGTTTCGTTCTCGTTTCGTTCTCGTCTCGTTTCGTTCTCGGTCTTGGTCTTGTTTCTCGGTCTTGGTCTTGGTCTTGTCTCTCGGTCTTGGTCATGGTCTTGTTTCTCGGTCTTGGTCTTGGTCTTGGTCTTGGTCTTGGTCTTGGTCTTGGTCTTGGTCTTGGTCTTGGTCTTGGTCTTGGTCTTGGTCTTGGTCTTGGTCTTGGTCTTGGTCTTGGTCTTGGTCTTGGTCTTGGTCTTGGTCTTGGTCTTGGTCTTGGTCTTGGTCTTGGTCTTGGTCTTGGTCTTGGTCTTGGTCTTGGTCTTGGTCTTGGTCTTGGTTTTGGTCTTGGTTTTGGTCTTGGTCTTGTTATATTTCTTGTTCTTGTTATATTTCATGTTCTTGATAAAAAAAAAGGATACTTACCGTCGTGGACTACGCCTAGACTAGTTCTGACTAGAAAAAACCAGTCCAGACTAGATCTACCTAGAAGAAACCAGTTCATACTAGTTCAGTCTAGAGAAATCCAATCCATACTAGTTCTGTCTAGAAAAAACCAGTCTAGACTAGTTCTGCCTAGAAAAAAGAGGGAGGAAGGAGGTATATGTGTAGGGAGTGGGATTTTTAAGCTCGGGGATAAAATTAAAGATAGTGCATCTGTTTAATATTTTATTTTAACACAGATTATACAAAGTATAATATTTTTCATATCATATGTATTACAATTCTCACATCATAAGTATTACAAATATTGTATCATACATCATATAATAATAAAAAAATCATGGGATAACAGTAACATTTTAATGCTTCATACATCGTTTAATGTATCATACATCATACAGAATATAAATATTGATTCTTTCTTACATCATATAAATTACAGATAATATTTCATAAAGCAAAGTCTATAAACAAATATACATTTTTACAATTTACATTTTTTAGTAGGAGGTTCATCATCACACTCCTCCTCCCTGATTTTGTAGTGTCCGTGAGCGAGAGTGTCCACACAATTTTCCATAATATGACGCTTGTCGTCGTTGCCAGATAAAGTTAATTTATTCATCGAAATCGAAAATACATTATGCTTGTATGATCTGATGGATCTGTTTAACGAGAATGTTGACTGTCCGCTCTGTAGACAACCAACATAATCTTCAAAGCTGACATCTTTGTCAATGACGTTTTTCTTAACGCCTTTCAATTTTTTGATGACCATATCATTAAATTTTATGGCGTACATTTTCGCTCGCAGACCTACGAACGCCTTTATGGAGTGACCAGCTCCTTCATCTTTGAATTTCCCGACCACCGCCTTGTTTTCGTTTGAAAACAAGGGATGTTCGGGTGGGTAGACGCTAGTATCCAGCTCATCTCGGAAATGCATCATATCACGGAAGAGGTCATCCGTTTCAATTCTATAGACGAAGCTGTCCGTGTCCATGTAGCACAATTTCAATCCTTCTTTATAAAAATTTTTCATGGTATCATAATGGAACTCATACATCCTAGTTTTCGAAATTTCCAAAATAGACATGCCAACATAGATGGCCTTATCAAACACTAAACTAGTTTTTGCTAGATGGACACCAACCAAGTTTTCGTTATAAATTGTTCTATCCATAAAGTTACTTTTGGCTATCAGCTTTCGAATTTCCTTCTCACTTGATACAAGCCGAAAATTGATACGTTTCCTTACATTTTCCATAGTCTTGCCAAAAACGGCGTTATTCATCAATTTAAAAAAGTCTTTCTCAAAGTTGTTGGCTGCAGCTCTACGCTTGGCCGTGTTATAGTCAATGTAGGGTTTCAACCAGCAGCTTTGTTGAAATTCGATAACTCTATGGATCTTGGATAACCTCAGTCCGTGTTGCACGGCTTGCTTAAGTACCGTGTGATGAACGACATATTTTTCTTTTGGCTCCAAAGTAGTTAATAATTTTTTGTTTCTGCTGCCTGAAGGAAATTTCATCTCTGCACAGAAAGGGAGATCAGAATGAGCATCGTGAAGATGGTCTGGATATTCAATGTCTACCTCAAGCACATATCCTAATTTAGAATTGACCGGTATGGACATGATATCAAAGGACGCTATCTCATGTTTGTCGAGCCAGCGGAACTCGCCTGACGGCAATGCCTGGGACATCGCATAACCATATAGGTTATTGGCATCGACATAATAAAGAAAAGATTTTTTTGCTGTCTCATCATATTCATCACACATGTTATTGTTTGCAACAGCGTGCCTTGTCACACACTGACAAATTCCACCTCTTATCCCGCGTTCAAACATTTGGATCATATCCATATCGGTCAAAAGCGGTAATTTTACCTTTGTGAACTTCAACATAGCTGAGTAAGCAAAGCCTGGAACTGTGGAATAGAACAAACAATCCATTCCGTACGTCTCAAAACACATCTGTCTAAAGTTTTCAAAGACGTCGGTCAAAATCAAAACATCGGATTTTAAATACAAGTCTGAATATTCTCCTAATGAGCTGATCGAGAAAGAATTCCAAACGTTTCTCGCGTGAGAGTAGTCTTGGTCAGAGACGTTCTCATTCACGAGTCTATTATAAAATGCATCTTTGGGAGGTAATTTCTTCTCCTTCAAAATTTCAACTGAGGTGACGTAGTCGTAGGGAAACACTCCCTTTCGACACACCAAATCGGCGTTTTCACCAAATACTTTTGCTGTTTCTATAAATTTATCTTTAGGTAGATTGTTTGCTAGCTTTTCCAGGCTGCTTGCCATGAACCGAAACGAATCTATAAATCTTAACTCCATACCTCCCCTCTTCAAATAAGAGGAGGGAATAAATTTTGAAAATGTCACATACTTTTCTTGACTATTACAAATAACGTTGATACGGTTTTCATCGAAACCAAGTTCTGTCACAATGAAATGAGCATCATAGTTAGACATGTTATGCAAAACAATAGGGACAAATGCCTGGTTCCTATAATTCAAATTACAATTTCTGTGGGCGGCTCCTCTGAACCGACCACTAACATGGCAATGGTCCCTTACTTTATAGTTCACATCGGTAAAGTTACCCTCACCACAAATATGGCAAATAGTAGCGCTATTGTAAACCCTAATTTCATCTTCTGTCAGAGGGGTCATGGGCTTATTTACGCTGTTCAAGATTTTATCAATTTCTTTAGCATCAGCAACGAGCGAGCGCATAAACTCGCCACTGGCATCCTCCCCTCTAAAAAGTCTCAGTTGAGAATATGCGCCCTCAGCATCTTTGATAAAATAACAATAACTAAAAGGTTTATGCTTCTGATAAGGAGTTGTCCAGCTTTTCTGCGGATCTCCCAAACATCCTGATATCGGTTCCAGCAAACACTCGAAATCCGCATAGATGACAAATCTAATCTTTTGCGAATATTCGGGCTTGTTGAATACAACTTCAGGATTTTTAGGAATTTCGCATCTGACTGGGCTGAATGAGTTGCATATTGCCAAATGCTCTTTCAACCTTACGTCAGCAGACTTACCAGCATACGATTCGAAATGTGTAAAACATCGTTTACAAACTCTGATCTTATGGTCGTGAGATGTTATGAATGGCTTTACAAAAGCGTTGAAATCGGAAATGACTATGTAATGTGAATTTTCCTCGTTACATACAAACAAAAGATCTCTATGATCATCTAATTCCTTTTCAACAATTTTGATAGGAAATACGAAATGAGAAATATTTTTCCCATCCCGTTTCTCCTCGAGGCCGAAAACATTGATCGAAATATTGTTTCTTTTGGAAAACTTTTCAATATCATGAATCGAAACGGGGAATTTCACACAGTTCCAATCGTACTTGATATCCAACTCTGGTCTGGTAAGATAACTGACCCACAAATCCTTATCAGACTCAATAAATTTTGATAATACACAATACTTGAAACAAAATTCATCATCATTATCAATATTAATTAATGACTTCAGATGCTGGAATTTACCAGGGAGGATCATATGCCTACGCCCTGCAAATGGCAAGTACTCATTGATACGAATTTCAATTTTGTGGATTTTATTGTAAAACCACCCAGACCCTCGCAATTCACTGTCCTGCATCTCAGCCTGAATTTTAGAAATGTGTCTAGATACTACTTCGTGAATATTTGATGTTCTAAGCAGTGCTTCATTTTTTGTCTTAAAATTTCTCAAACAAGAATTTAGCTCTAGATGATTAAATTCACACTCTACAAAAATATTAAATTTAATTGATGCAAATTTTGACAGTGAATCTGACAGAAGGTTTTCAATTTTATACTGACACGACGACAGGACAGATTCCATATCGCCGGCTGGGAAATTTAATGCTGCATATGTTGCCAGTCGTGACCTGAACGCTGTTTCGACGGGTAAAAACTCACATGTTTCCGCCGATGTTGAGTTGGTCACAGCGATGCGATCCATTCCACCTTGACTCTGTAATAACGAAAAAATATCGACATTAGCAATCTAGACCTTCGTAAGCGTATGGAATAATAAAACACTAAGACATTTCACTGTACATACCTGTGGAATATCACGCATAAGCATGGTAACGCTAGGTCGCGACTGACGGTTGGACTCTGTGTTCTGTAACAATAGAAAAATAAAATATTAAGATTTATGAGTTTTATGTCTTGATTTTAGCCGCTCTGTACTAATATAGAAAATAATATGTTGGATGTCTTGCACAATAATCATAATAATAATATACCTGCAAATGTAAACCTGAATGCCCTGGATGGATGGTGTTTGGATGGATGGATGATGTCTGCATGGTATCCCCACTCACTGGACTTGTATTCTGTAACAACAGAAATATAAAATATTAAGATTTACGAGATTAATGTCTTGATTTTAACCGTTCTGTACTAATATAAAAAATAATAATGAGTTTTGTGATAAAAAATAAGTTTTCTGTCTTGTTTAATCATTAAAATATAAAGTCTCACATTCAGTAACGTGGAAAAAATTAACAAAATTAAGTTTTCTGTCTTGTTTAATCACTGAAATATAAAGTCTCACATTCAGTAACATGGAAAAAGTAATACTGAGTTTTATAAGGAAAAAATAAGTTCGATGTCTTGTACCATCATAGAAATAATAATAATAATATCTTGTACAATCACTGAAATAATAATAATTTCACTACATACCTGTAAACGTACACCGGAAGGTGTGGCCTCCTCTCCCAGCATCGTTGGACGGGCTACTCCGTCCCCGCTATGGGCTGGTAGATGGAAGCGATCGGTGTTGTTTTGTCTGGCATCGTCCGCATCGTAGCTCCTCGCTCCGACCTATAAAAATAAAATGTAATCATGTGTTACACCGCTACTATGATGTATGTATTTACATTTTAAAAAACATGATTGATAATGTAATAAAACGTACCTGTAATCGGGCGGGTTCCTGGCTTTGACCACCACCGCGCACGGGAATCCTCGAGGTCTCGCCTCCGTTGCATGATGTCCCGGCTTCAGCAGGAAAGTACAAGTGGCCTGCCTGGTGATACAGCCCAATGCGATTGACAGCGTCCCTTGTTGCTGGGTGGTGGCTCCTCTCCTGGTGTCTACTTAAGTTTCGTGCCGATGAGAAGTTGGAGTGACAAATGTTACAGGTGAAGGCAGTAACGGAGTGATTTTCTCGTGCATGTCTTTTTAACACATCACTTCGTGTAAATATCACACCGCATATTTCACACTTGTAGTCACTTTTCTTATGATGTTGGTTGATGTGCCTTACTAGATGTTTCTTGTGTCTGTACCTTGAAGCACACTCACCACATTGGAAGACGACGGCGGACGAGCTCTCCATGATGTGTAGTCGGCGACGGTCTGCGAAGAAGTGAATGTGATGCGGTGACGTCATCGCCTTATATACTAACGCCGTGAGCTAGCCGTGACTTGCAGAGACTTGTTCTGTAATATGAGATGTGTGACCTACTTAACTTCCGCACACGTGCCGTGTAAGACCTTGAAGCATGCATGAGCCTGTTTGTAATGATGACGTCATAAATAAAGAATTTGTTGAATCAACATCATATCATTTCTTGTATATGAATAAAGAAATTAAACTTTTGTTTGAAGATACGTTTGGAAAAAAATGCTGTCGTAGCATTATGTTTTAGTTCGTATGAACAAAGACTTAATATGATCCGCGGGGATTGTGTGACAAAACGTAGAAAATAAAATGCTGACTTTGGTAATATGATACCTATTGTGAAATGAACTCTCTCGTAAAAATATACTACAAATCTGCCACAATGTCATTTGTTCATAATTTTAAATTACGCGCTAGAAGCCATTTTCTAAAGAATTACGTATTAGAATTTCAAATCTCTCGCTAAAACCTTGCATTGAAAACCATTTTTCTATTTTCACCAGAAGCAACCGTGAGGACCAAGTCCGCCTCAAAGCAATAAATTAATAAAAGCACTAGGTAGATTAATAAACTAGGATTTAAAGATTAAATGAAATATCACTGTTATGAATGGAGAATTAAAGAGATGAAATGTAGGTGACACGAGTGCGAGATAAGACATACTAGAACGCTTGCGTCTGCATATGACCACTGCAAGGTGAGTAAAAATCTTGCGAGATGAGATTCTAAATACGTGTTACAAATCTCTGTATGCAAGTGATTAAAAACATTCACTGGCTTTCTGTATCGGCATTAAAAAAACCTGTAATTATTATCATAATATATCCCTTTACTGACTTTGAATCGAACTCAGAACCACTCAGCGATGGAATATTACAATATACCGCAATAAAAATACTGTTGACTAATAATACATAAGACATGTGCTATGAATAGGATTTAATATTTAAAAGTACTGGCCTGCGACTTTATAATATGATAGAGTTGGGATTTAAAAGGAAGTCTCAATGAATGACGTTGTAAGATAGCGATAAGCGTACAGCGTTATATTACCGCTGCATAGTAAGAGAGATAACATGAATCTCTGCACGCATATGATTAAACATTCACTGGCTTTCTGTATCGGCATTAAAAAAACCTGTAATTATTATCATAATATATCCCCTCTAAAGACCCCAGCATGAGTTTTACGCACCGGCCGCCTTTACCATAGGACCAAAGTAAAAATTATATTAAACGCTAATCGGCAAACCTAGGTTGAGATGACCTCAGGGCTATTTTTTAGATAAATAGACATCTTACGGAAAAACTGTATGTGAAATATAATTATAAAAAAATACTTGAAGGAATAAAATAACGCTTCTCTACATTTCCAACTGCGTCTGATAATAATAATAGTAATAATAATAATAATAATAATAATAAGGTTAACAGCCTTAGGCAACGGTCGCATTTACTCCAGGTTGAGTCGATCCCAGGACCATAGTGAAATAAACATCTTACGGAAAACTTGTATGGCGGAATATAATGATGACGATGCATTTACGCTTCGTGCTGTAATATGAAACCTACTGCCGGTCACGTGGTCTAGCGCGCCGCCATCTTGGATGACGTCATTTGCGGACTTTGCCCCTGCAACACGCTGCGAGATGGACTTTGACCTGCCCCACCCAATGTTGCGGGACAGTATCGGGCCCCACCCAAGGGGTAACCGGCAAAACCATACTACTAACAGGTAAAAGGAAAGGAAAGTTCGACCTTCGAAGGACATGTCTTCAGTAGCCTAGAAGTAAGGATCAGACGTTCAACCCGTAAAGAGACTTCTCCCTTTGATTTTTTTCTTATATTGCTTAATATATGATTTTAAAAAATGAGTTCGTGTAGCAAAATTAATACAGTCTTAAATTTGTATGAAACGTTACAAATGATATAAAATTGTTTAGTTATAAATTTATGCTGTTACGAATCCGATTTACCTTCAATATGAACCAGATGTAGCAATAAGCCATCATTATACCCAAGGTAACCTACGCCAACTAAATAATACAATTTTTTTTTCAACTAATTATGTATTTTTATTGCTTTTAATATAAACAAAATGAGAAAGCATGTTTAGAGTGCGATAAATGATCTGTACTAGCCAATCGATAATCCAATAATATTCATATAATGTATGGGAAAATTGTGTACGTTATGTGTAAAATGCACCGCTTGTTACTTTAATAATTGTCTATGTGGACCACATAGAAATTGCTTCTTCCAAAGCAGTTGAATAGATTTAAAGATTATCACACATAACTATATCTTCTCCATATGTTACTTATATAAATATTTTTGAGAGTATTACTTGTGTAGCGATAACTCTGACATGTTTTGAGGGAGAGCGTAAGAGTTCAACAATCTAGATTTCTGATTCGTTTAGTTATATTATATCAAACATATTAATAAAGGCTAATAATTAAATACGGGAAAGGAAGGAAAGAAGTTGTGTTCAAGAAAACCAAATTCCGGCATTCCATCAGGTACCTATTCGTTGCACAAAGTTATTGGAATCAGTCCAATGTTAAATTTTTCTTTTGCTTTCGGCAATTTAAGTCCGTTGTTTTAGGCACCGTTATGCCGTATTAACCTTTTGTATGCAATTTCTAAGAAAAATTAGTACTAGGAAATTTTATAAAACATCCTATAAAGATGATTCACCACAGTTTTTTTATGTTCAGTTTCCGAACTAAGTGATTGATATAGGCCTACTGTACAACATAATATGAATGCGAGTTACTAAGAGTATGTAAAATAAATGGCAAACACTGACAATTACAATACTTTTAATAATATTTTCGTACCATTTCTCAATATTATTCTTCCTGGAGGGTGCAATTTTCGAGCTTATGTACGCATTTTGTAAATTTCTACAAATATCATGATATTCCGTAAATATATAATTTGATTAGTAAGTATACCTAAAAAAAAGCCTTACCAAAAATGGTGTCAGTACTCATGTACAACACAAAACGTGTGGGAAGCATTAAGTAAATTCTGAGAAATGATAGCACGTATTTGTCTTATGTAGTGGCACAATACTAATGATTTGTGAGACATCGGCAAAGTTAATGAGGTAAAACGACGTTAGGATAAAAAAGCACAGACTAGATGAAACATAGCCATACCACTATACGGAAAGCAAAATAAAAACAAACAAAAAAAGCATGAAATCTAGAAAGGGCAGGGAAGTCTAGAGTAAAAGCCAGTTATGTAACAAGAAAAAAATTCGAATACATCTCGCTAATTAAATTCATTGTAGATTCCACTTTGAGATAAACGTGCGATGTGCGATGACTGATAGACCATATTCTGGCGTATGGTTAGCGTAATATCTCACAGTTTTAGTTCCAGATAACTCCTACCATTCTTGTTCTGTAAGATGTTGCTATTATTTGGCATTAATATTGCATGAGTGCCAACTCTCATGACGCTGACCTAATTTAAAAGAGAGCGCCCTGATGGCGCATCGGATGTAAGTTTGTTTTCAATTTTTTATTTTTTTTATTTTAACAATCTTTCCTCTACATCCAGAGGCTGCCAGTTGACAAAGAATATCATAACAGCATGCAGTATAAATGTGTTATAGGTTTATCACTAAAGAAGAAGAAATAAGAAATCTACTGCTTTGAATACAGATGGTATCGAAGTATTCTTATAGAAAACTTTAAAGCCTGTAAGGCAATTTCTTTAATGGTGGTTGTTGGGACTCCCAGATCTTGAAGTAGAGTGAGACACTTCTGAGGGATAGTGCCTCTTGCACTCACCATTATGCCTCGTACTTCGATTTCTTCTAATTTATATTTTTCCTTATAAATGGGCACTGTTACTGTACGTATTCCTCGGTTTTGTGACACAAGTGCTAGGACGAAACGATAAAAATATGTCTAGTAAAAAGTTTAATGAAGGCTTCCAAACTTCGAAAAGTATGGAACAAATTATGTTTTTGTTTATATAAGAATTTGCACTTACAGGAGTATCCACTGACAAGTTTACATCACTCTTTACAGGAAAATGTGTTCCGAGGCCAGGAATCGAATAAGGAATATTTGTAGAAATGGACAGGAAGAACAAACCCTACCGGAAATCCCTAACAATGGAAATTTAAGGGAGATAGACTCTTGCAATGCTGTAGTGGGCTTTCCGACTGGGTTTTCCTACAAGTGACATCAACGCGGGATTTCCGACCACAGAATTTTTTAGGCATTTTAGACATGTTTACCTTTTTTACATTCAGCAACTGTTTTATTACTTTTGACCTTCTACAGCATTAGGCTACTATTCTTTGGTCATATTTTATGAATTTTAATGTCTTCTTCGATATTTTGTAAGTTAGCCAGAGATTTTAAACATTTTAAACCTCCCGAGTCGTTATAATATATTTTTTGTGTCTCTTAATCTTTTGTCAAGATTTGTATTTTTTAAGAGGCAGGTCAATGATATCTTTTTTAACTTTAAATATAGCATTTACTGCTTCCTTCTCCAGTTTATTTTTCAGAAAGTATATGTCTGGATTTTTTTTACTTATAAAGCTGTTTAATTACCTATGCAAACGTTCGACAGCGTTCGTGGTTCTATGTCGCTGGTTAAAAACATTCCACATTTCCGTTAATCCAAGTTGTATTTTCTTCCATAGATATTGGTTCAATGAAAATTACAATCGGATAGGGATTTTTGGGGGACACTTTTCATGGCTTTAATTGCAGTCATTTAAAAATCTAACAGTGCAATTTTCGCGACCTAGAGGCTCTGGTCGGAAAACCCACGGGAAAAAAACGTGGTGGACGGAAGTCCCACTGCAACTGGCGCAACATCAATAGGGATGGAAAACCCACGGTCGGAAAGCCTACGGAGCCCTTGCAATACTGAATTAATATCGGTATCAATGTTTTAAAGTGTGTGTGGAGAAAAATTTGTTGTATTTTATACCTGAATGGACGATAAATCTTCCTCCACAGATAAAGAATTATACGTCATCTACTTATTTATTCCTGCAAGTAACTCTATTTAAGGAGAACCTGTTAGAATGTGTTTTTTAAAACTAACTACACCTATTCATATGGTGAAGAGATAGCGTATCCGTCTCTGGATCCCAAGATCGCGGGTTTAATCCATACCGAAACCGATGGCTGTTTCAGCATGTAAAGTTTTGCGCACGATGTCGTCCTGGGGGACTATAAACCGTGGATCCCATCCCGCAGATTTTCGGCATGTTAAATAACTCATAGTATAAATTAGAGTCCCTGGGCAAATTCTAAGGCCCTTTCTTGTCCAAGTAACACCTTAGATTCTTCTAGCTGGTAGGCGAGGGGATGGGCAATAGGAAATATGAAAGTAAACGTAACTGAAATTAGTCTTCGATAATGAAATCACTACTCGGAGACTCTTATAGCCTATTCTGAGTGCGAAGTGGACAGGATTTTTGCCTCCAGCCATCCATCCATACCGATTCATTATTCAGAATTCAAATTTTTCAACACATAGGCCTAATTTAAACATTCTCTCAGACTCAACGTTTTGATTAATATCGACCCGTCTGTCTACCTGTGTCTGTCTGTTGTTCCAATTCATCCTTCAAATTAAATATTACCCATCTATTTATCTATTTATGAGAGGGTATTGTCAAAAAAAATCTATGAAGTTGTTAGGGGATGGCGTTCATGCTTTAAACTTTTGCAAAATTAAACGTCATTTAGGCAGATAACATAAATAATATCAAACAAGAATTGTTAACGAACTTCAACTAATCCATGGAGATTAAAAAGACACAATGATTTTTTAAATAAATTATCATCTTTGTACATTCACACTTACGTGAAGCACTTCGAACTGATGAGTATTTTACTTGAGTGGTGTAAGTTGCAGTTCAGCCGGGAAGGTAGCCTATCCGTTCTGGTGAGGAAGTCTGTGGGGAACATAATCTATACTGAACACTGCCTGTCGGTTCTTAATGAATGCACTGACAAATCGGATCCTCTGTCTATGGAAAGCTACTTAAGGTAATCCTTTTGTCATAACACAGGCCTGCTCAAAGACAAGCTGGTGCCTTGTAGCAATGATCCTTTGAAGAGGAAAGACAAATTACACTGTCTCCGTGAGCTGAGCTGCTTCGTCTCATTCATAGCATCCCAGGAAGCAAATATTCAACTTACGTAGTTAATAATGCTGCATTAAAATATCAATAATAAAATTATTTCCATAATGTAATCCCATTCGTTGCGGTCAATACGAAACTGTAAAGTACGAGAATGATATTTATGATTTTAACTAAGAATTTTCATTCTAACTGGAGAAACGAAAAACTAAGGAACCACTTTTTAGCCTACATTAACTTTTAATAATGTATCAGAAACATAATTAATTGCATATAAATTGCCAGTTATAAATAACTGCAAATAAATTGCCTTTCACGACCAGTCTTAGTTTCTTCTAGCTGGTCGTCGAGGTGATGGGCAATAGGAAAGTAAGTGTAAGACTAATTCCTGTCTTCGATAATGAAACCACCAATTGGAGCCTCCTATATTCTTTGCGCGGAGTGAACAGGATGCTTTCCATCCGTCCATCCTAATCTAATCATTATCCGGATGTCAGACCATCAAAATATCTCAACACGTAATTTAAACATTCTCTCAGACTCAAAGTATTGATGAATATCTAACCTGTCTACGTGTGTCTGTCAGTTCATGTAGTACGAATAGGCTGTCAATGCTGTTCTGACCCGTCTCCTAAAAACTTCTATGGGTAAACGTTTAATATAATCAGGGAGTTTTATTGAACATATGATTGTACTAAGTACAGCTCCTTAGTAAGAGTAACGTAGATAACTGTATTTGACCATATTCGACAGTAAACATTATTAATCGTCTGTAGGAATATTGCGAATAAGTCGTTTCAGTAATAATTGATAATAAGGTACCTAATTTTAATTTCACGCAAAATTGTGGAGACAAAACAATGATTCCTCTAGTTCAGAGGTCTTCAAGCCGTGGTCCATGGCTTAGTTTTTGGTTGCCCACGAACGAAAACTGTTTTTAACAAAAATGCCAGTATTGACAATTTAGTGGCAAAGAAACTGTGTTAAGTCTTACATTAAATTCAAGATGTTACTGTGCTTTGTATTATTCATTAACATTGCAAAGTGGAAGACAAAATAAAAAACAAACACACATGTAGGCCTAGAATGTTATGTAATCCCTACAGATATTTTAATATAGGCTAATTGATATTTGTGTAGGATATGTAAGTGTGAGTTATTAACAGGGCCCGGATTCTAATGACATGTCATCTTTTTATTGATGCTGCATAGATATTGCCAGCTTGTGGATAAATCCTAATCATGGCCTCTAGATTATAGAAATGCATTTTTATTAGGTCATTTTTTGTCATTTTATGCAATTTTATATTTTTAGGGCATTTATTTCAACTTTAGGTCATTATTTTGTCATTTGCTTCCTTATTTAGTCATTTTCATGTATTTACATTGAGTGCATTAACTTTTTTTCGTCGCTAGCGGTGCTGACTTTGAAGTGTTGTTTGTTTAATGCAAGAAGGAAAAATTCAGCGTTAAAGTGTTGACATGTCTCAGTCGGAAATGAGAATCAAAGAAACGCCAGCATTTTGTATTATAATTTTGTATTATATTACTGTTGTTATTAGATTGACTTGGCACAAGAGTCTGCCACCTGCTTGGATTTGAGAGCGCAAACTACTGTTTACCTTCAATAAACAACAATATAATCCGGCAGACCACAAAAGGAAATGTCGAATTTTGACTCACCAGTATACATTTCCGTGAGAAAAGAACATTCACAACATTACAGTTATTTACAGTTTTTACAATTATGTACAAACTGATCTATAACTTTGTGTGTACAGTAATAATTTCTATTAGAACGGACGATTCTGATTTTCCAGTGTTCGTTAGCTTTTACATTCCGTATACGCCTGTGGAAGGCGTTGTGTGACCTAGACCACATGATTCCTGCTTGTGGCGTTTACTCAATACCAGAGTGCATTCTGATATTTAACTGCTGAACTGAAGAAGCAGTTCCTTCTGAATTAGTAAGAACGGAAATGCGGTAGAAAGAGGCCGTCACGATATCTTCCCAGTTCACGAGGCCCGAGGCATTTGCAAATTCTATAGACCCTATATCTAGATTCAGAGCAAGCAAAAGTCGATTTCCCAATGCTTAGTCTGTAATAGACTCATTCCTCTGATGAGATTTTATTTTATTTTAACTTTATTGATATTTTCTTAATACAACATAGGCTATTATATAGGTTATTATAAACATTCACATCTACATGTAAACTCACTTCTACTGAACAAAGCAGCCTATATCAAATTTCTACAGATAATATTTACTACTCTACTATTTTACTACTACTGGAGTCCAATAGTTTACAAACTACGCTACTCTATACAGCAAACTATAAATTATTATGGTTACTAATAAGTAGGGGGCGGATTTCTATGACATGTCATATTTTCCCCCTTTGCATTATTTCAGGTTTCCGACTAATTTAAACCCGATTCCAAGCATCCTGGTGAAAGTGGAACGGCTTTTATTGTGCATATAACTGCATATTTAGGAAATTTTCAACTATTGTAGCATATTTAGTATGAATATGCATATTTAGGTCATATTTTTGGCATATTTGTGTGGATATTAAAGAAATTTTGAAGTTTCATATCATATTTTGTAAATTTTGCATTATAATGATACTTTTTGAGAATTTACAGATATTTTAAATAATTAACACTATTTTTAATAAAATGTATTGTAATGAAAGTTAAAAAAAAATATAGGCCTACAGAATGTGTAAGTGGTAAAGTCATATTTTAAATTTTACTGGTCATATTTTAATGTTATAAGGTCATAAATGCATGCATATATCCCATTTTTTAGGTTATTGAAATCCTCCCCCTACTAATAAGCAAGGGGAGCTTAGTCTTTGTTTACCGGCATGCAAGCATTTCTTTTACAAAAGGAACTTCGGCGAAATTTAGATTTCGGCTCTTTTTTCATTTTTGAGTTTATGAACTGTCCTGTCAACCAGCCAGAATTTAGTCGTTTCTTGGTTTCTTCTTGTAGGCTATTTTGAGTTTTTCTCTTTCCGAGTCGTTCCCCCAGACGTTTATCCTCTGCTGGGCAGCTCTTCCTGTCTGCCCAGGGATTGCGAGAGTTCCCTTCTCCTGTTGATCCTAATGTGGTTCTTGTTCTCTCAGTTTTCATTGTTTGAACGAGCCTGGACCGCTCGCAATCTCTCGGATTGTCTTAGGGCAGAGCCGGGAAGGAAAGCACTCGTCCCTACTACTCTCTTTGAATCGCAGGTAGAGACAAAACTCCAAGCCTAAATTAGAGCCTCTGGACAAAATTTATCGGCCCTTTCACGTCCAAGTAATACCTTAGTTTCCTGGGGGGGTTGAGAGGCGATGGGCTTACAACCTGTCCCTTTGCCCTCTCTCGGAAAATAAGCGTAACAAGATTATATAGGTAACAGAAACCTCCACTTGGAGGCCCCGGAACGAAAAATCTTATGAAAACAAATTTTGTATATGGGTTAGGTACTTCAGGGGATGTGACACGAAGATTGGCGACGTTTTCTCTTTCTTTTAGTGCCACTCTACATTAAGAAAATTTAGTTTTTCGCTATTTTCTCGAAAACGCATCTAAAGGTTTTATTTAAATTTTGTACATGAGGTGCTTGTAGTAAGAGTTAAAACATTTAATTGAAACATATTTTTTGCAGTAATTCTCAGAAGGGTAGTTAAAATCCATCAGTTTTGTTTTTTGTTTGTTTGTTTGTTTGTTTGTTTTTTTTTACTCATTCATGCTTGAACCATAAAGCTTGCATTGGATCGAAACAATTGAATACGCGCTCTTATCAATACGTTCTCTTTTATTCTGTAAATCATAAAGTGAAATCTAATGTACTTAGGGTAAGGAAAGTTACATGAGTGCATTAATCAGATTTTAATTCAGTTGCGTGTCCTTTGGGGATATGGTGAGATGTCGCTACGACATTCCATTCTTTTTACAACCAATTTAACAATAAGGTAATGACGTACATAATTATATATTACGAGGCAAAACTTCTATTTGGAAAGAGGAAGTTATGTGTTTTCACATCAGATTGTTTACATTCTGTTTTTAACTAGTGCTGAAGAAAAGTTAGAAGATACAGTTTTCCAGTAAAACGCAGAATATTTTCTACTTATAAGCACTTTATAACGAGTTATATACTTATTTGTTTGTTTTTTCTCGTAAATATCGCAGAACCTTTTGTTATGCCTTTTAGTTTGTTTGTTATTATTATATTATATAATATTATTTTATTACGTCTATTAGCTATACAACGTATAGGTAGACATAGTCAAAATACACAGTGTCTTTCTAAAAATCAAATGACAATCAATACAATGAACATAGAAAGCAATGATAATAACAATAAAGTATGTAGAAAATACAGAGTAACTTAAATATGATAGTGAAACAATAATATAAAATACAAAAACTACAGAAATTCTAAAGTCATGACAAAAAATCATTAAAAGTATATGTCTTACTGCACAGATAATGTTTCAGCTTTCTTTTAAATGAGTTTACTTCATTTACTTCAGTAATTTCAGTTGGTAACTTGTTAATGACTAGGCTAATTGTGTGCATAGGAGATTTTGTGTCCTTGAATGATATGTATTTATTGATATGAATATCATTGCTTCCTCTAGTGTCATGATTATGGATTTCATTGTTACTTATAAAACGTCTTTTGTTTTTTCTGTAAAACATGGCCGCTCTGTATACTAAAATAGTTGTTAATGTTATCTATATGCGAGGAAACTTTGTAGGGAATGACATCTTCAGTAGCATTTTGTCACTTCCCACTACTATTAATGTAATTATTGAAGAGCTTTTAGTAAAATTATTAGATTTAAGAGCGGCTTTGTTTAAAATAACTTGACGTTGAATCTTCCCCTCCAGAGGAAAATATTTCGTTAGACCGAAGATGACATATTTCATGAAGAATGCTTGTGACAGTAGCCTGAAGCGTTCTTCGCGTCTTTGTATATTCCATTTGAAATTCACTATCGAATATTCGTTTTTATTTATTTTTTTCTGTGCTAACAAATCCACACTTCTTCTATTTCTACCGCTTCCTTTGCCACCAACACCAAGATTGCACATCCAACCTTCCTTGCTTCCCCAAATTAATATAGTTTTTTGTTGGGTTGTTGGAATTAAATTCTCAGATAATTGTATAGCAAAGAGTTTATTAACGTGGACTCATTTACAATTACAATCAGAGTTGCAGGATGCAATCTTGAATGGTTTCTTTTTCATTTTCGATAACTGAAACAAAAATATTGTTAGGCCTATGTAGAGTGACTTTTGAAAAGGCTACGTACTGGTAGAATTGTTCATGACTAAATACCTTTTGTTATACTGAATTCACTCTCCGGAATCCGTCCTCTTATTCTATAACAGAATGTGAACTGGGGGGGGGAATAAATATATATATACATTGTCCATGCCCAAGGTAGAGAAAGTTATGTGAGTCCACCACAGATTTTAGAAACATGAGTTTCGGCCGGAGTCTTTGTTTCTATCAAGCGGCTCCTGAGTTGAATTCAAAATACATATCTTGTTGACTGAGTTAGAGCTCTTAGAAGATTGGGTCCTGGAGGTAAGGAGATTCCATGATATATAGTGCCTCTCTTCCGACATAGGTCACTTCCCACGGTAGTACTGAGAATTGATTGTGAGCTGGATCCGGCACATCTTTTAAATAGGTCGAGCGACTTGCTAGACTCTTTTTGACTCTTTATCATTTGGCGCCTGCAGCATCCAGAACTTAAGGTGCTTGCAACATAATTTTGAAGTTGATAATTTGCAGGACTAGAATCAGTTGAAAGAAGTTTGTGTGTATTATTTTTTTTTATTTATGAAAGAATTTCGTCTAGGGACACGTATAAACTACTACGCCATCCCCTCTAAATCTTTATAAAAATGGGTATAAACTGTACTGCTACTGATATAAACTATTCTCTGAAGATTCCCTATTTCCAAATTAATTAGCCAGTAAATTCATAGAAAATCAGAAATTAGCGAATTAATTTTTGTCAAGAATTTGTATCCTAAATATATTTAAATAATTTGAGACATTTAACAGTTTCATCCTTTAAACAATACGTATTCGTGCCCTTACTTTGATTCTTTGTCATATGCTGGGGGGTTCTTAACCTATTCGGATTTAAACTATCTCTGAAAAAACTTTTTCGGGATTAAAAACTCTTTGTCAAGAAGAATTTCACTGCACCGGCAAATTACTCAAACAATATATATATATATATTTGTATATGCGGAGAAGAGGTAAGTAAACCAATTAACCTAAGGTCTAATATCATCATGTTGGGAATGTCGTAGCCATGAATTTGTGACTTATACCGTACTTCAAATGTTCATAACATGTGTAATCAAACGGCAATTATATCATGTTGATCAAAGATTTTACCGCCATCCCTTTAGTCTAATTGGTACTGGCACTGAACTAATTTGCCCCCGTGGAGATACGCGCACATTGCTAATGATGTTAATTAGTAGCTAACTAATTTTAGTTTATTGAGGCAGATTTCATGGTAGGCTATAGTATTTGATATTAGGAAGACATTGGTGACTATGTTTCATATCTTTATATCGACGCTTAAGCTATATTTTGTCGATTATTTTCCAAGCAACCATGCTCGCGATAAAACCATGAATGGTATTTGTTTGATTTGTTAATACTTTTTCCCAACAGAAAAGTAGTAAACATTATTTGTCAAATGAGAATAAAGAGGTCAGCTAAATCCATGACATTATTATTATTATTATTATTATTATTAGTCTATTGTAATCAACATTATCATCATAAACATCATGGTTTATTATCAATCCTGGTTTCTATTTAACAAATGCCATGGTAAAGTACAAATCGGAACATCAGAATTTGATTTTGAAAGTTATAGCAATTTTTAAAGGAATGTTTTAAATGTTGAAAGTCTTTATTACCGGAGGCAAACCCATTAACATAGCTTAAACTTAATATTGCCACCATGTCTTTCACCTTCTACACTATGTACACAGTCAGGGTTTAATCTCGTTAATATATTTTGGTTAACCTGAATTATCCGCCCTATGGAACAGCTGACCGCCTTTTTTTGTGCTGTGTCGATGCCCTCGAAGTGTTTTAATTCATTTTCTATACTTTTTTTATTTTGGTAATATTAACTTTTTGTGGATACTTCAAAATTCCATGGGTGATCAGTTGAACTCTTTCAAGTTTTCTTCAACCATGTAGAATTCAACATGTTCGTCTGTTTTTAGGCAGAGTTAGTGTCTGTAGGCCAGCCAAGATATTACCTGTGGCAGGAATACGGAGCTCTTGTGTTGTTTACAAACTTTCCGCATGTCTCTTTGGTCCAGTTATGACAGTAGAAGTAGCTATATTAAATTGATGTAAACTGCTCCATTCCGACAACATCGTGGCGATATTGATGCTATTTACTTTGAACGGGAAGAAAATTATATACACTTTGTAGCATCAATTCTGTGAAGAAAAATACCCTTGCCTAAAATTACCTATAATTATGGATACATATAGGCCCAGGCCTATGTTCTTTTAATCAGGTTGTAATGCAACAAGATCCTCTCTGGATGCTCAGCAATATTAAACAAGTAGCATCCTCAGCTCCAAACGGTATTCAGGTTTTGGTGGTCGTATGCATTGCACATGGTGAAAACTTATTTATTACAGAAAAGTACGTGTTTTTGGTTATGACAACACAGCCCTTTCATAGCTATAGACTAAGTATTACCATTATTACATTATCTACCGTGCCATAGGTAGTACACGTAGAGAAAGAAATGTTTTCGATCTGAAAATCGATGCCACTTCTTCAACATAAGTGCAAGTTTATAGGTCCCGTGATTCAGAAACATGTCTATGTGTATGGGTATGTGTGTGTGTGTCTGTGCCTGTCTATCAGAATAACTCGAGAATCAAAAGCTTATATTCATGTGAGATATCTTCCTGGGATATGACACGAATATTGTTTACGACCTTCTCGTACTTTTACTATCACTTTACACAAAGGATTTTCTCGAATACGATTCTAACGGTTTTGTTATAACCGCTGTTTAAAGTCAGTGCATACTGTGCTTATACCAAGAGCTAAAACTTTTATTTGAAACAAAGTTTGCAAAAATTATCTGAAGGGTAGTTATAAGCTAGCTTGTAGAAACTCGGATTCTCTTGAATGGCGAAAAGTACAGGATAAGGATGAGACAACGGTATAAGCACTCGTTGCAATATGGGCTCTTATTCTATATCAGAATGTGAAGTGAGAGAGATGTATTGTCCATACTTAGAGTAAAGAAACTTATGTGAGTGAACATTTTATAAGATTTTATTTGGGTTGTGTATCCTTCGGGGATGCGTCACGAGGCAAGGCAACGTATCTCTCCATTTGCTTTCCATGAAGGTAATTCAGTTTTACACTGTTTTCTCAAATATGGCTTGAAAGATTTTGTTTAAATTTTCTGCACGAAATGCATAATACGCGTCATGTAATATCATACAAAGAGCTCAAATTTTAATTGAATTTTTTTTCACAGTAAACTCTCTGAAGGGTAGTTATGAGTAGGGACCGGATTTTTAGGTTTTTAAAAACACTGTTTTAGGTTTTCCATTAGGTAAAATATTTTGTTTTAGGTTTTTTGTCCAAATATCGTTTTCGGGTAGAATAATTGGTTTAATGAATTTGAATGTGCTACATAGGATTGAATACATAATACTTGTAAAGTTTAACTTAACAAAATTGACTTAAATTTGTGTAAACTTTCTTTAAGACAATATTATGCAATGGAAGAACGAAAGCATAAGAAATCAAAAGAAGCAGTGAAAATAAGATTGCCTCACATTTCCTGGTTACAATATATCACTAAATATCTTTCAAGATTCTCAACTGTGAAGTTCTTCCTGTTATCTCTTAGTTAATAGTTAATACTGTACCTAGACACTACCCTACTCAGGATTCGAATCCGATGCTTCTAATTTAATGGGTACTTTATGGTTGGATGTGGATAATGTGAAACTGATTATTTCCCTTTTTTCGGTTGTTACCCATGCTAACCGCACAACAGATCGACTAGGGACGAAAACTTCCCCCTTTTCTAGAAAGGTAAATAATACGGTACGTGTTTCTGGCAGGCTTGACAAAATATTACTTTGCCATCTGTAGTGAAATTAAGATCGTCGCCTATCCTCTGCCGTAATAAACTCGATTTCATTTGTTTCGGCATAATTAACACGTCTTCTTAAAACTCACAGTGTGACCACTCAGTATAAATAACAGGGAAGTAATAAAGGCAAACAAAAAACAAGCGCTTTAAAACAGAGAAATCTTTATCCTTGTTTATACACAGCAACAATGGTTGTTCGTACGAATATTTTAAAAGGAATATGCCGGTACTCTTTTCCTCTCTTGATACTGTCCATCCTAGACGACAATGGGTTCAATGAAACGCTGGTGGTATTAATTTCAATCCGACCAAAATTATTCCTCCCCGCAAAATATCGATTTCTCAACTGACAAACAAAAAAGACTAAAAAGGAGCCTAAATTATATATTTTAGGTTTTATATCCCGTTTAGGTGTATTTAGGTTTTTACACCCCATTTAGGTATTTTTAGGTGCCACAGAATTAATGTGGGTGAATCCTATGGACATGATTCGAAAAAGTGTACGAGAGCTTTTTGTTTTGGAAGTAAGGAAAAAAATAGGTAAAAACCTAAGAATCCGGTCCCTAGTTATGAGTTATGAGTTCATTTCATACACAAACTTGAAACGCAAATGTTGCGACTTCAAATAGGCTGAGGCTATTGAATGTGCTTACTGCGACATAACCTTGTAACTCTATGTTGAAATATATTAAGGGTAGATTAATTTTGCGTGTGTTATCACATAAGAATATTTTTATATTTGGCTTGAGTAATACCATCTTATTTTTATTTTCACAATTAAAACTGTCAGGAACTATTCTAGTTTGGGTCCTATGATAGAAAGATAATATGTTGCTGTTCTCTACATTATGTTTTTGACCTGTGCCTCTAGAAAGAAAGCATTTTTATTAAATTACTAGATTATTTACAAAATACGTATTTGTATATACACTTGGTCAAAATACATCTGGCCATGCCTGGGGATCCAAACCAAACTTGTCCACAATTCTACATATACTCCAATAGGGCGAGGCTCCTAGATTTTAGACATTCGGAACATGAAGGTGGTAAAGTGGTCAGCCTTACGCACCGGCCGCCTTTACCCCCAGGATTGCTCCTGGTACTCATTTCTGTTAGAGGCTGAGTCGACCTCAGGTCCATAGTACTACCAGAAGGATTAGGTCAATATTGAAAAACTCCAACGATCTCATCGGGGATCGAACCCGCGACCTTCCGGTTTGTAGCGCAGCGCCTCAACCGCTACGCTACGGCATACCCCATTTATAAATATAAATATATAGTCATGTAAATTTATAGTCATTTATAAATATAAGAACTGCCTGAAGAAAGAATGCATAAATTTTCAATCCAGCTTCCAGTTTCATTTTAACTGCCTATATATATAGTAATATAGCCTAAGTAATTTCAGAGTATATGACAGAAAAGCTTTATCATGATTAAGCACTGAACTTTACAGCTACTAAAGTTTTTCATTTAGCTTTGTGTTTTGTGTTTGAGAAGTCTGTTCTTGTTACACTTTTGCTTGCAGTTGAGGAAAAAGGATACAAATTATGAGTTTTCTCGCTGCTGGGCTCGTGAAATTCCTCGGAGAGATCTGGAGAAATTGAAGTAAAGCCACGTCAATATAGTCTGCTATAACACCAACTTGCTTCTATTGAGGCTCTAGCAAGTGTGGCACTATTGGTTTCGCGCGATTGAACTTCAATACAGCCACCCATTCATTCGTGAACTGTTAATAGTTTGCTATATATGTCAGATCTATCAGGTGAACAGATTATGGCGGGTTTCGGTTGAATTCATCCTGTAGAAACGAAAGGAAAAAGGACAGATGGAAGTAAAGAACAAATGACAGGCTTTTATACCTCTTGCTCTTTTTCTGTATGGAAATGTAAATTCCTCAAAGCATGTGTAAGTCAAAAATATTCTCATACGTGAAGTAATTATTTTACAGCTTCTACTGCGGCTGATGGGGCCAGCTTATTTTCTTCTTGTTGTCGTGCAGTCATTTATTGTAGTTTTAGACAGTATTTGCCTCCTTGTACCCTCTAATAATAAAAAATAAACACACAACACACTGTGACACTGATATTAAAATTATATTTATATTTTTCCAATGATATATTTGGAGTGTCTTATAAAATCTAAGTAACATTTGTGTGCAAAGCATTAAAAGACCATTAAAATATATGTACAGATTAAAATTAATGCTTTACACACAAATCTTACTTTGATTTTATAAGACACTCCAAATATATCATTCGAAAAATATAAATATAATTTTAATATCAGTGTCACAGTGTGTTGTGTGTTTATTTTTATTATTAGAGGGTATAAGGAGGCAAATACTGTCTAAATCTAATCCTCCCTCTGCGACAAACATGAAATTTATCAATTTATTGTAGGCCTAATAGAGGGCTCCAATTTGCTCTGAACTATGCTGGATATCTGACAACTATTTGAACTTCTGTAATTCATAATGATTTTATAGAATTGTTGACACTATTTAAGTTCCAACCTTCGTAAACCCAGGAGTGGTGATTTTATTTACAGAAAATCATGCAAAATGTACAACGAATTTTTGTTTATTACAGGGAAACTCTAATATTGTGAATGTTGTCACAAATGAAAACCAGGGATCGGAACTAATTACAGGGTTATTATTAGAACAGTAGGTTGTCGCGCTCTACTGCGTTTTCAGTGCGTTGTGACGTTATCTGTCCTGCCAGATTTTACAGCATTTGGATACAATTTTCCGTGTTCGCGTTATGGGCCTTTGACATGACATTTCATTAATTTCTGTTGTAGGTCTGTATTTCACACTGTGTGAATATTGCGACGAGTTTTGAAAACTAGTTTTATTTCATCTATATCATTACCGGTACCTCTTTTTATACGAGGGCCATCCACAAAGTAAGTTTCCCTGGGGCCGTTTACAGAAACAAAACACGATTTCATGGAAATATTGATTGCAACAGATAGAGCAAGTGTTTAGCTATTTTTAAACATATTCGCCACCGGGATTGAGACATTTGTCACACCGTGGGACCAACTTTTGAACACTTGTGTCGTAGAAGTCTGCCGCCTTGGATTTAAACAATTGTGGAGTAACCTTTGTCATTCACTGCCATTTCTTGAGGGGTAGGAAAAGATGAAAACTCTGGGTGCGCGGTCCGAGCTGTAGGGTGGAGACTTCAACACCTCCGTGCAAATCTCCTGCAAAAGTTCGGGTAGAAGTTGTTTCAACATCCACCCTACAGCCCGCACCTCGCTCCCACTGATTTTCATCTTTTCCTACATCTCAGCAAGTGACAGAGAAGCGGAGATGATTGTAAAAGGGTAAAATTATTAACTTATAATTTTAATAATAGATGTTATTCTTTAACGAAGTGGTTAATGAAAGATACTACGAAATATTTAAAAGAACATTCCTCATGAAACATATTTTGTTAGAAAATATTTTTAAAGTTTTTGAATATGGCTTATTAAATGTGTTAACATTGCAAGGATTTTTGTACCGGATTGTTCAGGCATACAAAAGTGAGCAAAGTGCACTTGAAGACATTTTCAGAGATGATTCTATGAGTTATGTTTGAAAAGTTATTGTCAAGCTATAGGCATTAGAAGTAGAAGTAAGCAAGACTAGTGCTGATAGCTACCTAATTACTTAGTATTTTAAGCAGATAATTTAATAATGCAGCACTACAGTAGTTAACGTTATAGAGGGATGTTTTAAAATGCCATATGAGCCTTGCCCTGGTACTTTAATTAGTGGACGGAAATTAAGTCCACGAGTGGGCAGGTCACAAATGTATATTTTTGTAAAAGCTCTACTGGATAGAGATGTCAGAAACAGCATTAAAACAAAGCTCTCCATGATATGAGGATATAAAAAGAAATACACCCTCTCCGCGAAGTGGACAGTTTCTCACCATTATGTCTCCTTTCACAGACCTCTCCTTTTGTTTATGATTATGAAACGACCACTCGGTCCTTCATGTTTCTTTCAGTATACCTCTTGTGTTACGACACTTGTTCATACGTTTGTAACAGTTGTTCTACAGATATGGTTTCGCAATTTCAGTTGTAATGGAAGTGTGGATGTATGAATAATGTAGGACTGCTTCCTGTGTTAACACTGCCATTATGTGGATTTAATTTCTAACTTGTTTTGACTCCATTGTTCCTCGATTGTGGAATTTTTGTTAGGCATTGGTGGGTGGTAAAATAAAGAGGCGTATGAATTGCTTCTTGCGCCTGTGTAAAAACATTTTTGCACGACGTAACTAATTACAGTATTTTTCATATGAGAAGCCTTTTCCTTCACCGCCAATCACGTGTACGGGCTAAAGGACTGCCGCTTGCAGTAAGAGTCTTCCCTCCGTCTCGCCGTCTCTGATTGGACCGCGTATCTAAGCAGGAGAAGGAAGAAAGGGCTTGTCATCTGCAAAACACTTTAGTGGTACTTACGAATATTGTTGCCGTGGATCGTAACTTGACATTCCCGCACGCAATCTGGTTGCTATGAAAACAAAAGAAATCTCCGTGCGGAAAAAATTACAAAAAGCACAAGTGCCGTAAGTAAAACCATCATAATACAAGCCTTTATGGAAGACAGGAGTCAACTTTGGCGACTTTAACAGGACAAATATTCGGTCCCCATAATAACCAACATATGCAAATCACTTTCTGAAATATATAATCCATCTTCAGTAGTGTATAAACACAGTATAAGTATTAATACAGTAAGGAAACTGTGTGTTAAAAGTCCTATGACAACTTGTTAGCTGGGCGACACTAGCGCTCCATGCGGCGGTTGAGTAAAACTGCATTCTCACCATATAAAATAACTTGGGGAAATGCATAAACACATAACAAAATATGTTATAATAAGAGAAAAAAATCTTCTTTCAAAACTGAATATTAAATTTAAGAAACAATGAAGCATGTATTATATTTTAGTTAAGATCAGGCACAATTTTTAAATGCCACTTACCTGTAACTTGCACTGCAGTTCCTAGGGCTATTCTTATTACAAGTTTTAATAACTTCAAGATGATTCTTGGAAAACCAAATATAACTCATTTTTATTTTTAAAAGTAGCCTAATATTACATTAGAATAGAAATGTCATCATTTTACAAGAATAATACAATATTACATAAGATACAATACAAAATTCAAATAAAAATATAGGTTTCTATCAATATTTCTCAATTTCTAATACTCCAAAACTGCTTTTAGTATACAGTCGGTACAGCAGTTTTAATTAAAGAGTTCTTATTGGAATTCATAAACTGGCTGTTTTCGAAGTGTTCCAAACATAGGCGGCAATTTACATTTAAATATTTTACAGTTTTTGTTAGTAGGTCTTCTCGCCGACTATTGATGACCCATTTTTTACACCTGAAATCATTACAACAATTGAAGGTAGATCGAAGCCGTAAGATACAGAAACAAAATACAATCTCAACAATGAAGTTGAGGACGAGCAGTGTGACAAACCTATATTCAAAGGTCACTCTTTAATATAATTTATAACTTAAACGTTGATTTTAAAGGTGGGAAAAACCTTGGACTAGATACGCTTCTTAACAGTAGCCTATTTTAGGTAAGCCTATTGCTTGCCTAGGTTTGGATAATGATGTCATGTTAGTTTACTGTCGCAAACACCTTAATGGCACATGTATCCGAGAATTTATGATGTAAGATTATGTTTTCGTCATCTTTACGCCTACATCGTGTTCGAGAAAATAAATATCGTACCGCCTGTAAAATCGGCTATGTGCACTTTTTGCGAAATTGAGTTATGCGCACTGATATTCCTTAGCATTGATCCTTACAACCGGGCATGTGGATCTTTGATTGTCAGGTTTGTGCAAGCAAAGAAAAGAAATCGGCTACATGCTGCAAAATGGCCATGTGCATTAGAGCTCACATAGCCATTCTTGACTGCCAACACGGCACACATGTTTGTATACATAACCGGCCCTGACATATACATTACAATGCACATAGGAAATAAGCTGCACCGCAGCAAATATTGTGTTATCTTAAGCGATCACAATACGACATCCTAAATATTGTTATCTTTAACCGTGATATAGACTGCTGACATTTTCATTTCATTGTTAGAAATTACAACATAATTAAAGATAAAAATATTACATTAAAGTAAATGTAAACAAAACCACACCAGAACATGTGTCAAGAGTAAGCCAGCAGGCATACAATAAATATTACGTATTTTTCTTCTTACCTTTCTGGATCTTTTGGGAAAGTGAAGAAATGCAATTCAGGATTTCTTCCTTTATTGTTACTGCAATTTATAGCAGAACAATAACATCCTTTCCAAACACGCATTGCTATAAAAATTCAAAACTCCTATTTATTTCCATTCTTCCTGCAGTAGTGATTGTAGTATTACTCAATGGCCGGTAGGATCGCATGGAATCTGCGCGCGCATGTCCGTCTGGCAGAAAAACGGACTGAGTTTCTTTACTGTATTAATACGTATACTGTGGTATAAACTTAATATTTTCAGCTAATATCTCAATTAATATAAATAAATTTATATACATAATCATCGTGCAATACTCGTGCCGTAAGCGCATAACGGATCTCGGAAATTGAAAAAAAAAACTCTTTCCTTGATCCGTATGCACCGCTTACTGCACTTGTATCGCAATATACTGTTGTCTTTAGTTAGAGAGTTAACAAAATACGTAGAAATGACGTGGAAGTCGTTGCCGTGTTTTCATTTCCATCCCCGAAGGATGCATAAACCAAATAAAATTTTATGTACATTCAGGTAACTTTCTTTACCGTAAGCATGGACAATAAAACTGTTCTGAACTTATGTTTTGATATAGAATAAGAGGCTTTATTACAAAGAGATGTATTGTTTATCAGGTAAGACTTTTTTTACTTTTGGGGCTGTTTTCATTATTGCCCTTCAAATGTTTTTTTCTAACGATGTTTTTATTCCATTTTAACAAAGTATATATGATTATGTCGTGTAGAAAACTTAAACTCTTCACAGCCTTTGAGAAAATCGCGAAGTATGAACTTATGTTAATGTAAGATGGCATTAAAATTAAGAGAAAGTCTGCGTCAACCTTCGTGCGCATCCCCAGAAAATATCTGATCCAAATATAACATTTTGTTTTTATAAGATTTTCCATTCTCACACACACAGACACACATAAACGCACACACATGTTTCTGAAAAGAGTTTTTTTAGACTCTGGAGACCTCAGAACGTGAATTTATGTTGAAAAGAAGACATCGAATTTCGGAGTCTAACACAATACCTTCCTATGGTACGGGTAGAGGAAGTAATAAGATATGTCAGTAGATCTAACTAAGAAATCATCACTGAAAGATATGAGCTGCGGATTCTTGCCTTTTCGAAGAACGAAATAATTTTACTGAAGGATTTATTTCATCGTTAAACCACATAAAGAAATGAAATTTTATTTTGAACAAAATCTTGGTTCGTTAACATTTCAGTAACAGGTTTTAATTTTTCTTTTTAAATTAATAATAATAATAATAATAATAATAATAATAATAATAATAATAATAATAATAATAATAATAATAATAATAATAATAATAATAATAGAGTTGCACAGTTCTTTATGCATACAGTATTATAAAGTGAAACCGGGAGGGATATGTATTCAAACATGGAGGTAAAAAATATTCTAAACGAAGCTTCTGGAAAGATAAATATATTTCCAGAGTTGACGCTTCTGAATCTGTTGGAATAGCTGAAATATTCAAATCAGTGAATGCATAAATCAGAGAAAAAGAAACAGAGTCATGTTTGCGAAACAGGGGTTGTGGAATGAAACGAGGATAATCGATTTGTCAGAACTGTCGCACACTCAAATGCGGGCAACATGTGAAAACGGATCCGCTCTGTCAAATTAATGATTGACGATATAAATATTGTTCATGAAGTTCTTGCGACGTGTAAATGAAACTCAATTAAGTATGAAACACTGTTTAGTGAAAGCTTCAATAGATAGTGATCTTCATATTTTATACGCAGTTGTTCATTCTGAAAACAACGATCTAGGTCACATCGTTGTCGGCAGGGGACCTTAAATATTTTGTAGCTTTAAGAAGTGAATTTAAAGTATTAATTGACCCTGTATGGAAAAAACTGAACTCTTTTTTTGCCCCCCCCCACCACCCTCGACCATAGGCCATACTCCGGTCCCAACAACTTTTCGGCGCTTGTGTTCTATTGCTCTACTTTTGCTCTTGTGTACTTTAAGCTTGATAATGTGATTAGAGCCAGCTGTTTGATTCAGCACTAATAGAACTGTGTAACTGTGAAGCTGTGTAACTTTGTGTTTTGTCATCGTCTGTCGGGGGTCGTCTCTCGGATCCGGTATTCACCTAATGAGTGAGGAAAAACCCCGAAAAACCCCTCTCGGATCGGTTGCTGCAAGAGTTTCCCACTTGGACTATTGTCCATATAGTAGTGCTCGGTTTAATCCCAGGAATCTGAGCTTTCTCCTGAGATAGTCTCATAATTAGGTTGTCTCGAATCTGGTATGTTGAACTTTTTTTTTTTTTGTGTGTGCCCACCCTTACCCCCGGAGTGCCAAGCAATTAAGCCTAAACCTCCGGTCAGACCAAATTTTGGTAACCATATGTGATGTGTGTATACCTATTGTGCCCTTATGTACATCCGTAGGGGATGTTGATGGTGTGACGTGTTTGGGCTGAGTACTTGTGTCTTTGTACTTTGGCACAGGATAGACCTAAGTGCGGATAGGTCTTATGTGCAATATTTCCGAGTGTGTTTCTTTTTAGTGACATGTAGTTATGTATTCTAGAGATTTATAGTGCGTGTATCTGTTTGAGGGGATTATTGACCAGTCCGGCATTCGCCTAAGAACGAGGGAAACCCCTCAAAAACCTCGTTCGGACTGGAGCAGTGGCCAAATGACCGTCTACTTTGGTGTGTTAATTTACTATAGACTTTTCGAGAAGTGCTGTTTTTGCAAAGGTTTTAAGGGCTGGGAAGGTGTTTTTACGCGTCCAGAACGTGAGGTCCGGTGCCCAGGCTTCCTCTTCTGCCCTAGCGGCTTCGTGGAGGAGTAGTCGAGCTTCTCGATATCGAGGACAAGTGTACAGCATATGATACATGGTGTCTGGTTCGCTGTCCTCACAAGCGCATAGATCGTCGTCTGTGAGATTGAAACGGATTAAGTTAGCGGCAAAGTTGCCGTGGCCAGTTAATACCTGTGTGACGAAGTGGTCCAATTTAATCCATGGCATTTTAAGTCTATTTCTGATATTTGGGAAAAAGTCACGAGTGATTCTACCATTTTGGGCAACTACCCATTTTTGCTGGCAAATATCTATTAACTGTGAGTGAATGCGTTCATAAAGATGTGATCGATCTAAGCTCTCAAATTCCCTTGGTCCGATTTGAAGGGCACCTAATTGAAAATTAATTTGCTTCCGCACTTTGTACCTGGCTATCCGTTCCTCAAGCAGAAGATCAACAGGAAGAACACCAGCTATGACTGGTAGAGCATCATTCGAAACAGTGGAGTAGGCTTTAGTTATTCGCAAGAGAGAATGTCGCTGGGCAGATTTGAGTTTACGGATGTGATGTGTGTTAAGTTTAGTGGCCCAAGCGTTTGCAGCATACGAGACAATAGCCTCAAAAATAGCAGAGTAAAGTATACGATAGTTAGTGAATTTGTATCCCCACTGCTGTCCAGAAAGTCTGGCTAGGGCCTGAAATAGGTTGTTAGCTGTAGCACTGATTCTTTGAATATGAGCGGTGAATTTATTACCTTCTTGTAAAGTTATACCCAAATACTTTGTTTCTCGAACATATGGGATCCGGTCTTGTCCTATCCTGATGATTGGAGGGTGATTTCCTATTTTCCCCTTGAGGAGCATTGAGTTTGTTTTAGTTTTAGAAATCTTTAGCTTTGCTTTGTGGGACCAAGTTTCCTGAATTTTTAGTGCTCTATTAGCTTTGCGTTCGAGATCTGTTCTGGACTCACCTTCGATAATAATTACTGCGTCGTCGGCATAGGCTATGACGTCAGCGTCTTGAATCTGTTCAAGTTGTCTGAGGGCTTCATCAAACACCAGGTTCCAGACCTTGGGTCCCAATACTGAGCCTTGGGGACACCCTTTGGATGCGGCATTTGTGAATGAATGAAGGTTATCCCTTAGCGTTATTCGTCTGGACCGAAAGTAGTCACTGAGGACGGCATATATGTTCTGTGGACAGTTTATATTACGAAATCTCTCCAGGGCGTGTGGCCACCAGACGTTGTCAAATGCGCCTTCTATATGTACGAAGATGGTAAGCACGTATTTAGAATTAGATGTGGTTACTATTTGCTGGAGCAGTGAAGCTGCATCCTCAGTACATCTTCCAGGGCGGAATCCAAATTGCCTGGGCGAGTATGATTCTTCTAGAGAAGTGTCTATTTTGGAAGCTATGAGATGTTCAAAGATCTTTCCCATGACAGGGAGAAGACAGATTGGTCTGTACGACTTGGCCAGAGATGGATCTTTGGTGTCATTTTTTAGAATAATTTTGAGTAGTCCCATTTTCCAGGCGTTGGGAAATATACCAAGGCTAAGGCACGCATTGTATATCTGAAGAAGTTTCTCTTTAAGGAGCGGACCTCCTTTCTTAATGAATTCTGGGTGGATTTCATCAATGCCGGGGGCTGTTCGATTTTTGGTTCGGTCTATAGCTATTTCAAGATCTGTTGTATCGAAAGGGGTGGCGTTGTACTCATTCTGGTATGGTCTTCGCGCAGCCCTGCGGAGTATCTGCTGTTCTAGAGTTTCCCCTACATCAGAATCATCGGGGACCAGGGCGTCTGTCAGAGTGGTGGCCACAGTGTCCCACGTGTCGGCAATCGTGCCATCTGGAGTACGGAGACTATGGATGACTGTGCGCGGGTGCAGTTTTTTCGTCATAAGTTTATAGGCAATCCCCCATGAGTTGATGACACTTTGCTCTGTGACAAAGTTCCGCCAGCTTTCTACTTTCGCGAGATAAATCGCTCGTGAGTATTCTCTACGTGATTGAGCGTATTCTGCGTAATATCTGTCCCGGTTAGGCTGTTCGCGAGCTCTATTGGCCTTTTGGAACTTTCGCCTTTTCCTGTTAGTGTCTCGCCTGAGTTGATCAAGAGCATCGCTCCACCAAGGCACAGCTTTCTTTCCAGGGAGTGTCATGGGAATACTTTTTCGTGCTGCTTGGGAAACGGCAGCAGTGAGTTGATGCACCTGATGAATTACTTCCATAGTGGAGTTTAGGGGAGAGTTGAGAGGAGTTAGGTTAGTTTCTACGTTATTATAGAAAGCTTGCCAGTCTGCATTTTTGAGATTATAGCGCCTGGCATGACGTATTGTATTTACAATAGTGTCTTCAATAACTATTTCTAGAACATTATGTGCACTGGTCCCGATTTCTGGCTTAATGGTCCATTGAACATTGCGGCGGCACATGTCTCGTGAGATTAGCGAGACATCGATGTGCGATTGGCCTAGCCTAGTTTGGAAGGTGGGTTCAGTATTCTGTCCATTGAGTGTAAACCAGTCCATTTCCGCAAGGAGCTCCTCCATAAGCTCTCCGTTATGGTCCGTGTAAGGGACACCCCATAAGGGGGATTTGCCATTCGCATCAATACCAACAACAATGTTGGCTTGCGATCTTCCTATTTCCCTTAGCTTGTTTAAGACTGGATCAGGGGGTTCAGCGGGTTGGAGGTACGCACTAACTAGTGTAAATTCGCCGATTACAGTAGCTATTTTGACGCACGTTAAATGGGGGATAGAATAGTGAGTTTGCTTAAGGCACTCAATTTCCGGGTTTAGGATTACTATTCCCGTCCACGGGTATTCGTCAGGGGAATTTCCAGCGATGATTTGATGACAACAGCTAAATCCAGTGATTTTATTCCCGTGGTATGCGTAAGGTTCTTGTAAAAGAAGGATATCTTTATTATTCTCTTCATTTTCCGTCTCCATCTCTCTTCTTTTCTAGGGTATATTTCTAAGTACAATACGATCAGTTCTGTTTTCCGCCGTATTGTTTTGCCTATGGGCGAGTGCGCCGTTTGTTAGGCAGTTAGCCCGTTTCCCTAGTTTCGGTGATTAGTGGGAAGGCCAAACATTAGCAAAACTTTATACGGCTCATTGTATACCAAATTATCAAATGACATTTTGAAACTGTCCCCATCCTTCTCCATACATTTTTCATATCTCTTCAGGAATTTGTTCGTCACTCACTGTCATTCATTTTGAGAAACTGTATTCACGGACTGAGTTAATAGATATCAATAGTAAATGAAGACATGCTGTGCCGTTGTAAACTCATAACACACCCGGTAACAGCTGCGACAGATGAACGGCTTGCTAATCCCTTCACTTCTATCGAATACGGGCTCGTCCATAGGGAAAACCCCGCGCAATGGGGGAAAGCATAACTGATCGCGCTGTATTTGTTCCTACGTTTACTATTCCTCCACAAATTGTCCATTTTAAAGTTTCTTCCTCTACACAGTCTGTAAATTCTAAAATCTATGTCCTTTTCCATGTAGCCCACTTATTGCCTAGATACCTTTTACTTATGGTATTCTCAGACTCTTAATATGTTTTCTTTATGCATTATGGGGTTGTCCTATAGTTTTAATTTTTTGCACCCGGTAAATAATACTGCAGATAGAAGCTTTATTATATTCTGCATGTTTTGAAATCATCTAGTTTTACAGTATCATTCTTGGGAGGAAAAGATCTGTGTGTGTGTGTGTGTCTGTACTTTAATAGAAAAATAACATATATAATTTTATATTCCGGTTTACTGATTACTCCAACTAACTTAATTAGGTTCAGTAAGAATATATAGTCCAACTACACAATATATATATATATATATATATATATGCAATATCCTCCACATATATATATATATATATATATATATATATATATGTGGAGGATATTGCACGAATTATGCGCGAAGTTTATTTGACCGTACTGCTACTACGCATTTTTATGTGTGTGTAAAACAGCTAAAATATTTTATTTTTAATATTAACAGTTTGTATTGACATCAACCACTTTTATTTTAAATATTTATTCATAGAAATTGTCTCAACTTGCCAGCCACGCTCGAAGTGTTAATGCACGCTTCCTAAGAAACTCACGCCATCATTGCATGAGGAGAGAACAACGGAATGTACACTGTATCTTGTTGGTAGCTTACTCTTTGCTGGAATGCGGAAAATGAAAAATCCTTGCTTACAGCAAGAAAGCCGTATGAGAGTTTCTCAGGCTTTTCGGTATGCGATTCATTCCGATTTCCATTTAATTTTGGCATCTTTTTTGACAGATCCGTAGAGTTTAATCAGGTTTTTCCTTTCCGATATAAAGTATGCTCCATTACAATTCCTGGACTTACTACACAAATCTGTCTTTTAACCTTTTCAGAGCTGGATTTTTGTATTAATGTAAACAGTCGTCAAATTTAATCATCACTAACCTTCGGATTGACGAGGAAAATTTCAGTAGAATAGTTGTTTTCTATGAATGATGATCGTAACTAAAGGATAAAAATTATGTTTTAACTTAAAGCATTACTATATTAATGTTATATCTAGGGGTGGATTTCTATGACCTAAAAAATAGGATATATGCATGCATTTTTTCCTAAAAAACTTTAAAATATGACCAATAAAATTTAACATATGATTTTGACACTTACACATTGTGTATATTTTTTAAGTTTCATTACATTACATTTTATTAAAATATAGTGTTAATTATTTAAAATATCTGTATATTCTCAAAAAGTATCATTATAATGCAAAATTTACAAAATATGATATAAAACTTAAAAATTTCTTAAATATGCGAAAAATATGACCTAAATATGCATAATCATACTAAATATGCTACAAAAGCTGAACATTTCCTAAATATGCAGTTATATGCACAATAAAAGCCATTCCATTTTCACCAGGATGCTTGGAATCGGGTTGAAATTAGTCGGAAACCTGAAATAATGCAAAGGGGAAAAATATGACATGTCATAGAAATCCGCCCCCTCTTATATGTCATACAATTTTTTGATATATCAAATTTATACGTCAGTAGCAGTGAAATGGTTTATTTATTTATTTATTTTATTTTATTTTATTTATTTAAATTTCATTTACAAACTTATGTACAAATACAAATACAAAAATAAACAAAACAAAAAAATTTACAAATTTCAAAATTAAAGTACAATACTTTTTAAGAAAAGAAAAAGAAAGAAAAGAACCAAATATTTATTTAGAAATACACCCGAATGAGCAAACTGCTCGTGCTCGGGTGTAGATTCAGAACATCAGAGTGGAGAAAGAGGAGAAACAAAAAACAAAGTGAGAAAGAATGACACACTTATAAAAAAGGTGAAAAATCTGATGTGAAAGTCACATAACTTCCTCTGCCCAAATGAAAGTTAGCAGTATTCACATATCCTTGTACAGGATCGCAAGACACAATTTTACGCTAATTATCCTATAAATACCTCTTCTTTCAATGATGCGACTAAAAGCGCAGTCTATATAACAAACTTTAAAAAAAAAGAACAAATGACTGCAGACGTTTATTGAACTTTCCGCCGTAAAATATAATTTCCGAAATTTATCGAATATTTCCCTCAGATACTTCTTTACTCTATGCATGGCCAACAATACATCTTTCTCACTTCACATTCTTATATAGAATAAGAGGCCGTGAAAGAGCGCGAATTCAGTTGTTCATCACGCAAGACAAACTTTCTACAAACAGTGGGTGAACAGTGGGTGGCTTGTAACTACCCTCAGAGAATTTTCTCGAAAAAATGTTTCAAATAAAAGTTTTAGCTCTTAGTATAAGCAATCCATGTGCAAAATCTAAAGAAAATCGTTAGAGCCGTTTTCGAGAAAATCGCGAAAAACGAAAATTTCTTCATGTAAGGTCCCCTTAAAAATAACAGAAAATAGTCACCAATCTTATCCTCACATCTTCAGAAGGTACCTGACCCAAATACGAAATTTTGTTTTCATACGATTTTCCGTTTTGGAGCTAGAGTGTTCACAGACAGACAGACACACAGACATGTTTCCAAAAATAGTATTTTTGGATTCAGGGGGCCTTGAAACGTGTATATATGCTAAAACTCAACTTCGAATTTTGGGGTTGAAAACAATACTTCCTCTACCTATAGTACCTATGGTACGGGCAGAGGAAGTAAAAATGTTAAACAGATCTAGAAAATGGAATATTTGGATAGGAAGGGCTGTCTTACCAGAAAGTTTAGTGCATGTATGAAACCGAACAAGTGAAATGCAAATTGTTGGGAAGTAGAGACTTTTTGTAATGAAAATGTTAATTAAATCGTTTGTTGTACGAGCAGTGGCAAAACTTCGGATGTGGATGTAAAAGGAGGGAATGTTACTCTACGATATGAGGTAGGTCGCTCTCGGCCTCCTGCTCCAGCTGCAACACTATCGACCCGGTGAGATGAAGCTTTTTTGGTAACAGTGACACAAATCTGGGACTGGGGTTATTGGGTTGCGAATCTCCAGCCGCGTTAACGTGGAAAACTTCTCGTTTATCACCAGACTTTTTATTGATATTTCCTTTTGTGGTCTGTGCTACTTTCATTTATCTATTAGCCAGTTTCTTTTCTTTTGCAATGTCAGGTACATTGCACAGAAGACTATGTTTTACGGTCTTTGTATGTTTTCGATGGTAGGGAACTTAACATAAATTCATAAAGTATACAACAAACATAGTTATGATACTATCTGCATTCATTCCACAATGCATTTCAAGGCAACTAAATGACTGTTAAATTCAAGACACTTCTGTTGTCTATACAACAAGATCAGCATAGTATTATCTTCATAAAGGCTAAACCTTGAAAAAGTTTATACTACTGTATAACTGTTCCTTTCAAGCCAGCTGTAGTAATTTTTTTCTTAAAATTACAGATTATTATAATTTTTAAATATTTTCTCGTCGCGGCACTTTAAGGCCCGGGCGGCTTGGGTCGCTTAAATCCAAAAAGGGAGAGGTAGAACTAAGATAAAGAAAGAAAGGGAAGAAATATTTTCTCTAAGCTGTTTCATTAGGGTTTCTATACCAAATTACTGTAATTATAATCTAGTCATTTGTGGGCTCAGTGTTGTTTGCTAATACTATAACTGTAAATCTTTTTCTAACAATGAGCATTATCTGACAAGCTGAGGTCATTTCTTGTATGCTAACCTCCATAGTGTCATGCTGTCACCTAGGGAAATACTGGACCAATGAGAGAAAACGTTCGGCATTAAAAGACCGCCCTTTTCCTAGGTCTCTTCTTTGTCCGGGTATAGAGGTCTTTAATTTACTGCTTACCTACAACATAGAATATAGGTATAAAGTGAGTTTGAATTAGTCCTTGATGTTTTAGGTATTTGTGCGTACAAAATAAATATTTCTTAATTCTGCTCCAGACAGGCCTCATAAGAATTAATACTTTATAGATGATTGACTTGTTACGAACAAACATCGAAGAATGACTTAAATTCGTGTACACGTTCATGTAGAACTTCACTTTCTAACGAACAAGGGTCGGCTCATCCATTTGGCAGTCGGTTGTACACCTTTTAACACCTTGGCTCAAAAAATGTAAATGTAAAAATTCAGTTTCCTCATGTTCTGTAATTCTGTGGTGTTATAATGGAATGTAATATACTTCAATAAAGGCGGTTGAAATCCTGTACAGAGGAATCCCATTTCGTTCTTAGCTCATAAAATTTGCAATATTTTAAAATGATTTTTGCTTTATTTTAATCAAAACTGATCATCGGCCTGTTAAATAATACATATATATATATGTATATATATATATTTATTTATATAGTGAAACCTCTCTATAACGGACATATCCGGGACCGAAAGATTGTCCGCTATAGAGGGGTGTCCGCACTAGAGAGGTTAAAAATTCTGAAGTAAAATAATCTACAGTACAGTACTTACATGAGTGTTATAAAGTAGATGAAAATCTCTTTAGTTTGCACTAATCCATTACACAGATATGTTATCCTGTAGGCCTTCATATTGCGAAAACCCCGACACTATACAGTAGTCCACTTTAAGCCTACATTCCAAGAACTACAGTCTGCGTCAAAACTTAGTCAACAGAAGAAGAAAAGAAGTTCAGTACAATACAATACAGTACAGTATACTGTAGATATATGATTTTTCTCGTAAAGTGTCCGTTAAGAAGAGGTTTGAAGAGGCTTTTTAAGTGGATTTTTTGTGTCCGTGTCCGTAATATAGGGTGTCCGTCTTAGAGGGGTTAATTATTATGAAGTTTAATTATAGTGACCTAGGGACCAAAACAATCGTCCGTAAAGAAGGGGTGTCCGCTATGAAGGGGTGTCCGTTAAGAGAGGTTTCACTGTATATATATGTTAGCCACCTGACCGATAATTATGATTCTCATTTACTGTTTCTGATATTTGTTCACTATTTTTAAATCACTTATTGACAACTGTTTTCAGCACTACTTTCAAAACATTTATTTGAAAATTAGTGTTATGGTATTAAGATAAAATAACTTTATAATACAACTTTACAACTTCACGTTTGTTCCGTTCTTAAAAGGGAATTTTTTTGTATATCACCGAAGTAATCTTTTATCGGCAACTAGTAGTTCATTTGATGATTTTCTTTTACAAGCAATCAATCTTTTGAACACCGCTTCAAAATGTCGAGTTCGTTTAATCTTCTTTATTGCCGAAGCTCTCCTTTCTTCAGCTCTTTCCTCATTCAACTCTTGCGAAAGCTCATTACGTCCCTCTTTTGTTAAGAGAGTTTTCTGCTGTCGTAATTGAACAGATTTGCCTATTTCAGAAACCCATTCAATCATGAATTCTTCAATGCTAGATGCAGTTCTCTTTACTGTAGATTTTTAAAAATTACTGAAAACTGGTGTTCAAGGAAAACTTACAACCAAAATTAATTGCTGTAGCAGTCTGCAGGAATCTCATTAACAGAATTGTGTTCTTCTTGTATTGTATGAGTTTGTAGTAATAGTTGAACCTTCGAAAGTAATATTCACCCTTTAAAGTGCACCTTCTTTGATTTGTTTGCTACAAACAGAAAATCCTGGGAAAAATGTTAAGCTGTAATTTAAATCTGTTTCTGTAAAGCGAAAGAAAGCATAAATTATTACCATTTATTCACTTCTGGATAAAAATGCTATGGATGGGTCTATATGCTATATGGCCTATTTAAAGATATTCTAAAATCCTAGTTGTGAAGTTTCATAATACGGGTCATATTGACCGCCCCCATGGCTCAGTGTCAGACCGCTCGTCTTCCACAGCTGGAACCCCGTGTCGAATCTCCGTGGATTCATGTAGAATTGGTGGTGGACAAAATGGGATCGGGGCAGGTTTTCTCAGGGTGCTGCTGTTTCCCATGCCATTATGTCCTTCCACTGTTGCTCCATTTATCATAATATGATTATTTTGTTGCCCCAAAGGAATTATTATAATAATGGTCAATATGTTTTTGTCTTAAGATAACAGAGTATTCATATCCTAGGCCAATGTCACAATACAGTCCTGAAACGAGATTACTTATTAAAAAATTCTTTTAAGGTTTCTCTGTTCAGAGCAGGACGATTGACCAGATGGGAGCATAACTTAATAGGCATTGAATTACATATTGTAAAATACAATTATGTTTGTGAATTTCTAGGAGAATTAGGCTTGGAATAGTTCCATGGCCTAGATTCCGTACCCCTGATATGGTCTCGTAGCTAAAAGGAGTATAAATACAGCTGAAGTAAGAAAATCCATGGTATTGTAACTGGTTGTTAGTGGTTTTGTTTCTAATGGAAACCTTCTGATTGAGTTTGTCATTTGTTTCTTCTTGGCTAGATCAGTTTGCTGTTTACTTGTGAATTCTGAACCTATTAATAAATCAGTTCCATCCAGCTTTTCGAAATAATATATTCTTTGCCTGGGTCGGCCTAACTTCACTTGTACGTTATAGGCCTAATCTTGATCTCATCAAAGATTTCGACAAATCTGTAACACCACCTGTACTTCCAATAGTATTAATAAAAACTTAAGTGAACAATATTGCAAGAATAATTTAAATGTAGCTTGATGCAAATATGATGAGATACTCTCAAGAATGTTCCAACACAATATCAGTTTATGCCACAGAATAAAAGTTTAAACCATCAACATAAAAGGTTTTACTTTAAGCCGTGTTTAAACGTGATTTAAGTAGTTTAAGTTCAAAACTGAACTAGTTAAACTTATACGCACTGGGAGATAATGGCCCTAAGTAAAACTCAACCGATAAATTTTTGTGAATTACTTACATTTTCTTATATATTGTTTCCTTGAAACTAGAATTAACAGTAGCAACTTCTCGTAAATTATACAAGTTAATGATAATATATTAGTCTAATGATAATATATTAGTATTTTTATGGGTAGTAATATTAGAGTGTGAAAATATTCTCCCATTTGACCAATCTTGCCTCTTCTTAAGTCTCCTTTGGCTGAGTGAGATATAATAATCTTCCACCAACATGAATATTGTAGAATAATTTTTAATGAGCAAGTTTTTTTATGATTAAGCTTTATCAAAAATAGTTAAGATAATTTTTAAATGTTTCTAAAAAGTCCTTACATAATTACAGAGATTAAATTTTACGTTTTTGTTTTTCCTAAATAAAATAAACTTTGTATTTAATTTTATGCAATTGCTATATTTGGTCACATGTTTGGCTATAACCGTACATAGAGCGATTAGATCGTGGATTTACCGATATATCGATTTTTTAAAATTAAAGATGTATTTTGAGCCTACTGGCATACCCTCACACTCCCAAGAATAATTTAAAAAATATTTCTGTAGATTTGTCCGCCACAGAACAGGATAATTCAAAACGAGAAATCTTATCAAGACAGAAAATTTCTTTCAAATGAGACTTCTTCCGCTGATGACACGAGAAGAGTGCCAATAAATGTCTCTCACCACGACTGTAATTGACCATATTGCCTAAACTTCACTTAAGAAGAAAATTTATTAAACTTTCTGTTATTACTGTTGTAGCTGGGAATTAGTTATAATGGTGATTACGCGGTTTTAAACGTTTATATTTCTTACGAAGCTTATTTCATGACATAGGCCTACGTTTTGGCGTGTCGGAACGGGTCATAGGCCCAAAACTTGTTTTGGAAGAAGAGGAAGAAAAAGAAGACGTTTCGGCGCGTGTGCATCAAGTATTTGCAGTCATAAAAAATGAAATGCAAAATAAATTTGTTGTTCTTGCGCAGGCTTAATGTTGTAGGAAATCATACGAATTTTCCATCCTACGCTATTACTAACTTTACTGTTAAATTAAATTTTTCGCTCCCTTGCACTAAGGGTAGAAGTTGCAGATTCAGCAAAATATTTTGGTTGTATTTAGGGGAAATAGAACAATTTTTAACAATCGCTATATGGTGCTTATTATTAATATTATTATTATTATTATTAGTAGTAGTAGTATTATTATTATTATTATTATTAGTATTATTATTATTAAGAAGCTCTGCGACTTCAGTTTGGTTACCTCTTGCAGTAAGAGTTGGTCTCATCAAAAAAATTTCAGACAGAAATTTTAGATAATATTGGTTAGTAGGTTTTCAATAGCCCTTAAGATTTGCTGCACTATGTCTACTAAGGGGATTATGATTTTTTTGTCCTTTCAACCCGTTTCTACTCCCTCGGCCTGATTTTGCCCATTAACGAATTTGACCGAGTTTTCCAGCTCTATATTTTCTGTATCAGTGTGAAGACAGTGTGTGCAAAATTATATAATAGAATTATATACTATAATTATATAAATTATATTTAGCCTTGAGTTAATGATTTTGGGGTCTAGGGACAGTAATGAGGTGGAAATTTTCCCGAAGTCGCGCCGTGATATCAACTACAATAGGCAGCCTTTCTTCAAAATATGCTAATAGGTAGTCTCACTTCGAAACCTACCTAAAATTGCTCCTTGAAAGGATGTCCCTCCCCCTCAATAGTTAATAGCTAGCGATATCAGTGAGCTTGCGGAGTAGGCCTACATACTCTTACCAACTTCAGAATAAAAAGCGAGAGATTTGCAAGATCCGTACTTAGGATAGAGAAATTAATGCCCGACTGCCACACGTCGGATTATTTTTCACTGGAGTTACAGGTGGTATCTGTCTCCACACGTTCCGTGTCATTTGTAATTCTTCCAAACCCATAAAATTCCCTATAAAAGAATGTGTTTTTATTCTCTTTCTTTCTCGATCATTTTCTCTTTCCGTAGGGTTTTACTTATACTACCTACCTGTAGCGGCGGCGGAAAAAGTAATAACTGAATTGTTGTCTCAGACACATACGACACTGTTGCAGGAACTATGTGAACCATGTGCAGCATAGAACGTATCGTGGGCTTACAGGGAAAAGGTATTAACCCCAAAAATGTTGTTTGGAGAAAAATCAATTTTAAAGTTTAAATACAGAGTTCTTCAGAAAAATGTATACACACTTTGAAATGTCATAGAAAATCTATTTTCCGTTCTACGAGGTTAAATTTCTGGAAATGGAAAGCTTAAAGTCCAATTTGAAAAATACATTACTTTCTGATGAAAATGTGATTGTTTAAATGTTACAAATACATTTCAGCATCAATACATTTCTGAGTACGAGTCACCACTGATTCCGTACATCGTACCAAAGTGTCCAATGAGATTTCTGCGCACACCGCTTGAATTTCATTCCAATGTGTGTGTAAGTTACGTTGTTTTTACGTTTGTACACATCTTTTACTGTGCCCCTTAAGAAGAAATCCAGCGGCGTTAGGTCTGGAGAGCATACAGAAAACTCGATTGGCTCCCTGCGTCCTATCCACTGCCTTGGCAAATTTCGGTTCAGGTATGCTCGTACGTCCTTTGACAGTGCGGAGCGCCATCTTGTTGGTAATAAATCCGTATAATGCACGAATGGCAGGGAATATGGCATGAGCAAGCATTGTTTGGTACTTTTCATTGTTGGATGATTATGACACGTTTGTTGGACGATTGTTGAATCTGTTCTGCTGCAATCTGTTGAAGAAATATAACATTACTTTCTCTCAGAAATTGAACCTTGTAGAACGGGAAATAAATTTTCTACAACAGTTCAAAGTGTGTATACATTTTTCTGAAACACTCTGTATTTATGAAAAATCAGGTTATGAATTTAATTGCTTGTACATTTTCTACGCAGCTAATTGAACTAATCTTCTTCCTCTTGACTTAAAATAATTAATTTTTACAAAAAAAGCCACACTGAAACATGAATTACACAGATCACTGCCATATGGATAACCTAGTGCTTGCTAATCAACATGATCTGTTAACTGATTAAATCATTCTGCCTGTAGATATAGGCCTATGTTATATTTTATATTTAGGTATACAGACGAAAGGTATGAAGTGCACTTAGTTCTTTTTCCCTGACAACATTCTCTGTGTTATAGACTTAGGACTTTGTGACAGTTCCATTGCTCAGAAACTATAAGGGTTAGGACTTAGTTCGTTATCCCTGTGGATAGAGCACAATCTGTTGTACTTATTGCTTTTTGCATTTATGGAGTTAATACCTTTGCCTTGTAAGCCCGCGATATTACAACACAGAGATGTTTTATTTTGTAATTCAATGAAAATATTTAATAAAAGAGGATAAAACAATTTTAAATTTCATAACCAGATTTTAGCTGACAAGTTGACATAAAAAGAGAAGAAAGCTCATATTTTGTGAAGCAGCGTCTGAGATACTTGCTGCGGTTTTGAGTTGGGGAAAGGAATGCAATAATGAAAGTACTATACTTTGCTTTTCTATATAAACTGCAGCAGTGGGTTTCATAAACTTTTCTTCAGACGTTTCATATCTACCGGAACTTTAGAACGTAGGAGGAGTTAGTAATGAATCGTGTGCTGATGTCATTGCTGTGTAATATATACTCAGGCTAGAAGATTTATAACAGGAAAAATAATATCAAATGCACTAGAAAACTTCCTTGTCCTAAATCTGTTATCTATTTTGCTTACTACAGTTACACATATCAGTAATCTTCGTTGGGAATCGTATTTATTTTGAAAATCGTAATTGAATGTGTGAGTTCTTTCTAGGTATAAGAATGATGATTCTTTATGATTTAATTGCTGAACACTGTTGAACCGATCGTCACTGAACTTGGCTATAGGCCTACACCGCGATTCAAAAAGGTTGGTGCAAAATTGAAAGCTATTGCGAGAGTCGTGGCTATGGAAAATTGTTAATTGTTGTGAATTATGAAAGCGATTGGCCTCAAGATTGTGTGTGCATGTTTGCTCGCTCATATGTTTGCGACATGACGTGACATATTATAAATATTCAAACCATAATTTAGATCATGTAGTTCCCCATTCATAGTCGGCATTTTTTTCTCCAAACCGAAACTTGGAAGGAATTAATTTTTCCTCGGGTTTTTTTATAAGTTAAAATGCAAGCTTATTAATCTGTTCAGTTTTCCTAACTTTGAATTAAGAATATAAAAATCCCTTAAAGTAGTAGATTGGCTTTTTTAAACATTTTTATTGTTCTCTTTTAAAGTAAAATTTGGTCTTGGATACCCAACCTCAAACAAGAATTGCATATTGGATTAGCCTATCGAATGTCCCATATTTTCATGTATTATTATTATCCTGATAATCGTCTTGTTATTAGTTCATTATTAAGATTTGAGAATTGCTACACGAAGCAGAAATTCAAACAAGTTCTAAATGTATAAGAAGAATTGTTAGTTTTAAGAATCTGCCCTTCAGTTTTAAAGTAAATGAAGTGAACGAAGGAAATATAATTTGAGTGAATTTCAGTCCTAATACCACTGTTACATATAAAAGGATGACTGGCATCGCTCTTGCAGGCAACGCCGTGTTTTCAAATTGTGTTAGCGTCGCTGAGATGAGGTTACTCAGACGGCGGGAGCGTGCAGGTTAAAATTTCAAGTAATTGATACTTCCTTCCCGAGTTTGGTTTCTACGGCTAGCAGTTCTACAAGCACTCTGATGTTTCCCTCTCTCTTCTTAAGAACCAATTCCATCTGTTTCTGATAGCTGTCTTTGAAATAATGCTCATTGCTCTGACAATATCCTCAGTTTAGTGACGTGATTGGGACAATGAAAAAGCAAGATCACTCTTTTGAGTTATTGTCACATAACTTCTGCTTTGAAACTCATGACGACTAGGAATTATAAGATCATTTCACGAAGAAAATTAATTATTGAATGATTGTATGAAGAAATAGCTAAAATGAAGACAATGAAACATTTATCAGAAGAGGGTATCGTAGCCTAATAATCTGAAAATGCGTTTTGGGGCGGTTTCAAATAGGCCTAATACAAAAATAAAATTTAAATTTAAATTAAACTAAGCCATTTAAAAAAAGAAAGATGTTTAAATTTGCTTAATACATATTTTTAAAACGTACAAATTTGTGTCGTAATATTCATTTACACGAAATTTTACTAAGTTATCATTTGGATGTGAATGGTCTGTGCTAGATAGCGTGTCTAATGTTACTTTGTCTACCGTATCGTAGGTGTTATAGGCAGATATAGTGTTGAGATCGACCCTGAAATTCGATTTTGAGAATCCGCTAAGAAATGGAATTCGGTTGGCAGCGCTGGTGTGTGATTATACGAGGGAGAATCAAATGAAAACTGCAATTATTTTTTTCCACTATTTTACTGTAGGAAGAATGCTTGCTTATACATTATTTTTCCAAATAGTCCCCTCCCAGTTCAATGCATTTACGCCATCGGACAGGAAGTGCTTCGATACCGCGTGAGAAAAATTATTTTGGTTGACGCTGTAGCCACTCGTGCACCTCCGATTGGACGTCATAATCAGACTTAAACTTCTGTTTTCCAAGGTGGGAAAATAATGTGCATGCAAGCATTCTTCCTGCAGTAAGAGAGTGGAAAAAAAAATTTAATTGCTGTTTTCATTTGATTTTCTCTCTCTCTCTCTCTCTCTCTCTCTCTCTCTCTCTCTCTCTATCTCTCTCTCTCTCTCTCTCTCTCGTGTGTGTGTAAAATATATTTAGCCTATATATATAAGGTGAACGAGATATGTGAGCGTTTGAACGGTCTTTTTAACATGAACTGCATACAACAGTTTGGGGTAAATATGTAGGGTAAAAAAGTTATATGAGTGTTCTGTCTTTTTTTAACATGAATTCTAAAACAGTTTCCCTTGGGTATTTTTAAATTACTAGGCCTAATAACAATGTTTCACTTCTGACAACATTTTATCACGTCATATATTAATTTGCGCTGTCTAGTATTTTCTTTCGTGGAATTTTCGTTCAGTATTTTTGTTTATTTGACGTATTTGCCTTACTTTCGTTGACACGTTCATAATCAATGATGCATTAACTGGTGGATCAATATGATTGCTACAGCCAGAGTTAAAGCAGGCGGCATGGAGTTTGTTTCTGTACCTTCGCGTGTTCTGATGCTGTTCCCGTGTTAATAGCCGTAATATTGTGTTGTCAAATAGAATGCCTCTTTTTTTTCATGGGTAGTGGATCTCATGCAGGCTGCGTACGCCTCAAACTAACATCCACTTCTTCTTTCTGCAACTGTTTCTTTGCATGTTTTGTCTCCACTCTTTCTCTCTGGTCATGAATTTTATTATTATTGTATTATCTAGTAGCTAGGTTTGAACTGCTGCTTGCATTATTGCCGAACTGGACAATTAGGTAAGATGACTGCTATTGCTGCAAGAAAACTTGGGCAAAAAACAATAAAATTTCAAATTCTCCAGTACCATATATTTAAATATTGTTATACGAGGAATATTTTTTTTCAATCTCCGATGGGGCATAAACTGAAGAAAAACAGTGAAAATCGAAACTGTTTTATTTGGAACATTTAGGTATACCTTCTAGGTACTTCTCTACACTTCCGATTTAGACATTTGTCGTAGCGTGGTTCCAATACACTCTTCATAGAAGATTGCCGCCAGCGTATTGAGAAGGGTCTTCACGGCATTTTGAAGAGTTTTGAAATTCTTTGTTGTTGTGGAAGTGGTGTCCTCCCAGCAGCCCTATTCTGTAACTTCTCGATTTCGGAATCGGAATCGGCGAAGAAACCGATTTTTCCATGTTTTGGTATTCTGTAACTCCATTCCGATTCCGAGCGATCGGAATCATTTCGATAGTAATGGCGGCTGAACGGAATCCTTGCCGAGAGGTCTCACGCATTCGTTTGGGAATTTCTAAGTCAAATAAATAACGAAGGAAAGCAATACACAATGCCATTCTATTAAATTTGTGTTATTAATGCATAAGCATAACTAATTAAAATATTTAAAACTTAATAAACTAATGAAAACATATTAAAATAATATATGTAAAAATGTAGGGTTATGTTTGCCTTACAAATCATGGCTAGAAATATTAGTTGTAGTAAAAATGTAAGTAGCCTACTAGTTTTCTTTAATTGTAATATAATTTAATCGTTAATAACACCGTCAACCCCAATTCACTACCAGTATAATATGTTCTTGCCATAATTATGAACATTAAGTACAGAAAACAAGCTACGAATAAAATAAACAGCAGATGATATTGTATTCATTCCTAAAATGTACTGTACATATATTTTACCTATGTCAACCAATCTCCGAAATAAATAAAAAATTAATATAGGCCAAGGGTGCCCAAACATTGCATATGGAGGGTAGATAAATATTTGAATTGTTTATGGCGTGTCATATTTATACTAGCAGTAATTTACCTTTAAAAACTAGACTAATCTCAAAGCAAACATATATCATATTTTTAATAATTTCTGTAATCACTGTTTTTGTTAAATTAAATGCAGAACTATAAACAAATACTGCAATAAATAGAACAGACGTAGTACGACAAAAGACTACTTTAGCAAATATTAGCCTACCCAATAAAAGTCATTTAGTGAATGCTTTGGATAAACTTTGATAATTTGTGTAATTAAAAAAAAATGCAGAAAAAATGTCAATGACGCGTAGGCCTTAAAAATTCTGAACAACAAGAAAATCGCAGGAAACGGCAACTTTTTTTGAAGGGACATATTCCAAAGTTTAGTCAATGCTTTTAATTATACATAATATAGTGTACTATGTAGTCAGCTTGTGCAAAGTAGTTAGGAAAATGCAAAAGTAATTACCTGGCAATGAGAAGTGTATATTTTAATACTACAAACCACAGATAACTGGATTCTCTCTTGTGGAGACGATATCGCTTGAAATAACACACATCACTATGCTTTCACAGAATAATTACAGAACTATATTCATTGCACTTTCACTGTTAATCTATTATTAACTTTGCACAGACTGGATAAAACTTGCATTAGTGACAATATTACACGGAATTGTAGCCTATGGCTTCTGTAGACTACAAATGCCTGAGCCTGACTGCCGTCTGCAAAGTGTCAACATGGAACAAAAAATCTGAAAGATGGGGACATAGCAGTTTATGAGGGATGAACGACCGCTGTCCTTCGTCCTTGGAGTATTTCTTTGAAGTGCAACCCTCACCTCCACATTCCTAACATTAGAATTAAGATCCAATGAATAGAATGTCGTCTAGCTGTTCATTGCAAAATGTTAAAACCACCAGTACGTAGGTTTTATTATAACTTATTTGTAAGGCTCGTAAAAAAATAAGCCTCCTATTCATATTAAGTTCATAGTACGACTTTATTTTATAAATTGTGTGAGTTATTATGAAGTCTCATGAATTTTAGGGTTAGTTAAACCATTTTCATTATGGCGGGAGTGCTGTTTCAGACGAAAAATCTTCACAGTTGAGATGACCTCACTTAAAACCCTTGCCTCTCATTGGGTAACGTCACCTGTACGTCACTAATGCCTCGGCTACCTTCGGGATTTCGTTTTGAGTTACGCAAAACGAGTGGATGATCTCGATTGGTGTTACAGAATACGAAACAAGCCAACATTTCGATCGACTCGGAATGGGGAGATCCCGATCGGTAACATCTCGAGTCGAGCGGCTAGCAAAACGAAAAGTTACAGAATAGGGCTGCTGATCTTTCTTCAGCTACCGAAAAAGATTAAAATCATTCGGCACGGGGACGAGTTTTTGAAATTCATCGTGACATGGGGATGAAACGTGGATTCGTTACGAGAATCCAGAATCAAAAGAACAATCCAAACAATGGATGGACACAAATTTCTTGAACAAACCCAAGATCTGGCTTCCACAGATGAACGTGGAGAGCAATCGGAAATTTACTCCAAAGTGGACCAACACATCAGTAGAGCTACATCAAACAGGGCAACTAAAAATAGGTGTTGTGCAGTGTGTATTGTGCAGGCAAACAAGTTAACGCCAAACGGGCTATGTGCAAGGTTTAATGGTGTAGTGTAAAAATCAAAGCCAACAAATTATATTAATTTCAAACTGAGACAGTTTACAACGAACGAATCTATTAGACAACCCTATCGCGGAATAGCTCACCGCACTAACCTACTGCGAGCTACCCTCTAGTAGCAGGCCTTTACCCTTCATGGAACATACTAGTCTATTATGATTATTATTATTGTTATTGTTGTTGTTATTATTATTATTATTATTATTATTATTATTATCTATAGAAAGCCTATTATTTATTTATTTATTTTCCAAAAGGTTAAATCCTATTTTACCCAGTGGTATATAAGGGTTGTAATTTGTACATCTATATCATATTATTAATACAAACACTTATGAAGCATAAATATACAAGATGACTTAGATATAGTACAATAATACAGACTTAATACACTTATGAAATAGAAATAAAACAAAGTGGCTTAGATATGATACACATAAAAAAAGCCTATTGACTTATGTTGCTTTTTGTACTTGATAGAACCGGTGAGTTAAAAATCGGAAAAAAGAAAACCTCGTTTAATATTTCACATTCTCTATTGAGATTTAGGAGTTCTAACAAATTTACAAGAGACAGGATAGAAATAAATAAAAAATTAAAAAGTAACTTGAAATTCATGACGAAATGGCACGAAAGAACTTTATTTTCGCCGCAATTAGTGAATCATTAGATCCTATTCACACCCTGTATCCAGGCATCATGCGATTTGAGTAACGTAGTTCTATGATAACCTTTGTAGTTGTTTAAGAATAAATAATTTTAATATAACATTTGTTGGTAAATGAATTGCCAGTGTTCTATTATTACGCCAAGATCGTGACTGATAAACTGATTTATTAGACATAGCGTAAATCACTTCCGCAGATATCCTGGTCAATCGTGTTCACTCATTAAGTGAGGGATACCAAAGCTGGTAATAAATATTCTGTACGTACAGCATCGGATAAACAAAATATGTCACATCATGGGGATTACAGTAAGGACTTGCACATACTGTGGCTTATAATTCTGATTAATTATTAATGGAGTCATTTTGCTAGTAGACCTATACAATATTTTTAATAGAAGATTAAAAAGACTTGAATATTCTAATATTCTACAAGAATTTTATAATAATTATTTTATTGCAGGAGCCGATTTTGAAGAACGAACAGTGAAAACATGACAGTAAAAATTATAGATATAAAATTTGTAGTCACCTATTATGAATTCAGGGCCACTGTGTTTTGCAACTCGTGACGTCAGTGCATCTTTGAAAAAATTGAAAAAATGATTTTTGAAATCTTCTAGCATTGGGACTCAGGAGTGTGCTGACATAATTTAATAAAAGGGCTCGCACACCAAAAATCGGCCAGATACAGGCGAATGCACATTCTCTTTTCTATTACCAAAAATGCTATGTTGGAACACATTTTACACGCCAGCTTTTTATTTTTCAAAACCTACTATTCATATTGTTTCTTGAAGTGTTCGAATCGTTTATATGACCAAAAATTGGGGTTATCAGTCTATTTATAGTACTTGAATTGTGAACTTACTAGTTTCTGCTTCAAGAAATTCTGTCATGAAATTTCTATTGTGCTTTGTTCTTTTGTGGCAACCAGCTTTTCAAGGAGGGGAATTCTTTCACAATTGATGCCTATAAAAGATTGAGAACCGTAGCAGTGAATACTATTAATAAAGAGGAATTGCGCACAAAAGTGCATAGTCAATGGTACTCTACTCTTTGCTATAGTCCATCAATGATTTGGTTCTTTGCCTGCATTTCGTGAAATGATATCTTTCACATAGGCTCCCGCACAAGGTGCACACACACTGCTCGGAAGGCTCGTGGAAATTTCTGCGTGTGCACAGTCTGAAATGAAAGCCGTGCACCGCCAGTCTTGATATTGCACTACGCATTTGACAGTTCGGTCTTGTCCAGTTCCTGTTCACCATTGCATCTGTGCAGTGGAACTCCTTCCAGATCTCTAGTTTCTTTGCTTGCGCTCTCTTCATTGCTTCTTCATAGTTCTTTGTGTTCTGTAGTAGCTGGGCGGTTCTTATGTCCTCTAGGAGGAACGTTTCTCGTGCCAGCTCATACACCAGACGTGATTTTGTGTACCTGGATACCCCTAGTACAATTTTCAAATATCTAGCCTTTACCTTTTCAATTTCTTCCAGGTCACGTACAGATAGGTGCTCCCATATTAGTGGAAGCCCATAAGTTAGAATGGGTATGATTTTTGCTTTAAATAGGAGCATGGCCGTATTTAGGGATAGTTTGTTCAGATTTTTGATGTCGTATGTTGCTCTTATTGCGGCTGCTGTTCTGTCCTTGATGTGATTTCTAAATGATTTGAGGGTTGTTTGTAGCGTCAGTCCGAGGTATTTAAATGTATTAACTATCTGTAGGTTGTGCGCTCCAAGGTGTAGTTTGTCATTTGGCGATACTTTCCCCCCTTTACGGAACACCATTTGCACAGTTTTTCCTGTATTTATCTGTAATTGGTTCTTTTTTGCCCATTCACTTAAGTGAATACTATTGTCATTCAGTTAAGCAGGTAGAAGTAGTGATACATTTTTCTCTGGTTTCCAGAGAAATAGAAACTTCTAGAGATGCCAGGTAGCTCTATTTTCAAAGAGAGAAGAACCTAGTGGTTATATAGGAACTCTGCATTGTGAGGAAAGAATTGAATAGATTTAATTTTTACAGCAGGTTTGTATGGCTCTTATTGTGAGCGATATACACAGGGCTTCCAAATTTACTTTCGGCTGTAAGTTTTATTTGTAGGTTGATTTTGCACAAAAGGTAAATTGCAGTTGACAATTACAAAGAATAAAGATGAATTTTTGTGGTGAAAAACGATAGAATGAAAATAATCAGATTCCTTTGTGAGGGTTTTTTTCTTACATTTAGTTTTATTCTTTAAAAAGGCATGCATCCCTCTGGGAGTAGACAGGCCTACCTCATTTTGAGAACTGCTATTAAAGTTATCTAATAATGCCATAATTTACAAAGGAAGAAAGAAAAGTTTTCGTAAAATTGATAGGCCTACAGTATAATAGTAAAACTTAAATCCCCGTACACTCCTTTGAAAAGGAATCGAAGACCCCCTCATAATCTTTTGTTGAATATTAAACTTTGTATTTTCTTCTTATTCACCAGACTTGAACCCTTGGAAGGAAGATTATAGTTCTGTGGGATAGCACATGCATGTAAAACCTGAGCAACTCAATTTAGAAGCGTGACATCGATCTGCCTTTGCAATTTATCTATGTCGATGCAGTCGTCTGAAGTCTTCCAAAAATCCCATGCGACATTCAAGATACCATCTCTCAAGACTTGTATTGCCATTTTGGTCACAGACTTTCAGGTTGAGGATCCTAACTCTTATGCCGGTTTTCGACCAAGAGCTATGCTAACTTAGCTTAGCTTTCTCACATACAGTGAGGGATTTCATATATAGTTGTGCCGGATTTCGTATGTAGTTTTGTCGGCACAACTACATATGAAATCTCGCACTGTCAACAACCGGCATTACTGGTGTGTTCTACATGTGTCGTAATACTCCGAACTTATTGAAAGTTGTAGCCTGTTCTACCTACCTATCATACATATTTTAAGGTTTGTTGTTTAAATTGAATGTAAAAGTGTAATGCTAATATAGTGGTCGCCAAACTTATGAAGCTTCTGAGCTACGGTACCTTTTTAAAATCCTACTGTGAGCTACCAGTCAAAAGAACAACCAACTTAAAAGAAATCTTACATTTGTTTATTGCCTAAATATGAAATAAATTTTAATTAAACTGTATATAACAAAAATAAATGGAAATGGAATTGTACATAGAAAGAAACAGGCAGATTTTTTTATTACACTTATTAACTTCAATGAGAAAGATGGAACTCTTTTTTGTCATCAACGAGTTTTTTTAATGTTGGGAGAGTAGGTAGTGGCTGCCATTCGAAACAGTTGTCCAAGTGTTCATCAGTGAGTCTGTTTCTGTACTTATTTTTAATAAATTTCATATTGGAAAAAGAAACCTCATACAGATATGTAGAGCTGAACATAGCCTTCACTTTGAGAGCAACCTGGACCAAAATTGGATATTTTTCTTTAAAAACAAGGCGCCAAATATTTTTAGAGCTTCAAGAAAGCGAGTTTATAGATAAATCATTTTGAAAATCTATCAGTTGTCCCAACAACACTGCAGTACTGTCTTCTTCAAAATCAAAATTCTCCATGACACAAGTAGAGAACTCTTGACGGGATCTACCGAAAATGTCCCTGCGAGCTACTAGTAGCTCGCGATCACTGTGCTAATACCACCGTGATATATCGCCTAGTCATTGTGCCTGGAATTACGAAATCCATGCCGGTGATGCCTACAAAAGAATGTACCATGATGATGATGATGATGAAGTGTTCGGCCCGGAAGTGGGGGAAGGCCCACGGCCCGACCGAGGGACACTAGGACGGATGAAACCGCGCAGGGTTGCCAGTTCCTTTCGCGGGATGGGAATGAGGACACAACACCCAGTCCTAACTCTCTGTAAAATCCCCGACCCGGCCGGGAATCGAACCTAGGTGGCTGGCAGTCACGCTACCAACTCACCTACGGCAGCGGACAGAATGTATGATAGGAATTATTAAATTAACGATAAATGAAAAGGACCAAAACATGCATTCTATTTTCAAATACTAAACACAAGAAATTTCACATCACCAACCTGTTAGATATACTCGTATGTACTACATTTTATAACTCACAAAAAATCGTTTATAGAATTCATCAAATTTATATACTAGATTGTACAGCAGAATTATCGAATAAACCCTACAGACTATTTTAGTAATGCTGAACTTCTTGTATTACTTCACATATTTTCGGACTCGTTCAGTAGCCCCAGTTTTTTCAGCCTACATTTTTCATATTTTCCTAATTTTTCCATCTTTACATTATATTTATTATATTAGCAACAAGTTACTAATAAGCCTCCATTTTTTATATTCTCCTGATTTTTTCATCTGTACTTGGTATTTATTATATTAGTAATGAGTTACTTTAAATAATAATTATATTTTACACAATAAGTTAATCTTTTTTCCAGCGTTTCGGAAATTTCCATTATTATTATTATTATTATTATTATTATTATTATTATTATTATTATTATTATTATTATTATTATTATTATTATTACTACTATTATTATTAAGAACACAGAACACAGCACATGATTTACGCGCGTTCACCTCTTGTGTACCCACTTCCCTGTCCAAAAGTAAAGTTTTCCTTAAATTGAGCATTTTCTAGAATATTAATTACATATAAAAATTACATTTGATTTGCACAATATTGTATTTGTAGAAGGTGAGTTAAATAATGGTACTTGTACATGCGGTAAAAAAAAATCCGGAGTTCCAATTACTTCGTTTTAGCCTACTTTTTTTCCCCTCTCTCCTGGATGTACGAACAAGACTTATTTTTCAGTAGAGTATAACCAAGTTACAATACTCACGTTTATGTGATCTAAACGAGGCGTGCCAGATAACCTGTGGAGTGCCTGCGTGCGTGTTTCTGGTGACATGAGCTAGCGTGATGGCCTCATGACCCCAGTAGCTTTTAACTACTCTTGAAACTGTTGTTTTGCTCGCACCCAACACTGCCAACTCTAGTGAACTCAATTATTATTTAATCAGTCAGACACGTTTTCTACTTTGTATAGATAATGGCGATAATTATTTTACACCATTTCCACAATCATGCAGTATAAGTAGCAACTTCTGTTCATAATTACCAACTTGAGAAGGTTATAGAAGTATCCTAATGATTATGGGAAGTCGAAAGAGGGTTAATTTATAAAGAGTTAAATTCAGAAGTAAAGGTAATTGCCCTTGACATATGGAAAGGTGAAGTCAGACTGAAGAATTCAATGCCATAGCCGGAATTTGAACCAGGATTTGTGAGACAATTGGAGAATTTAATGCTGTACCGGCATGTTGTCATGGTGGTTAGAGCAGCGGCACGGAGAGCCGAAGATCCTGGTTCAAATCCCGGCTATGGCACTCAATTTTTCAGTCTGAATTCACCTTTCCATCTTAGCCTACACACGGCCAGTGTGAAAGAATTATCATTCCAACTTAGACATATGGTTGCTACCACGGACATGATTTTGGGGGATAAGGATCTGGATAAAATTACTTTTAAAAACACAATAAAGCAAAATTTTAAAGTATAAAAGCATAATATTTAATACAAAGAGTACTTCTTGGAAAATTAACTGTCTGTTTAAAGTATAACAATAGATTCAATGCAAAAATTAAATATAATTCCAGCATAATGAACATCTTGTACGTCAAGTTGAACGGTTTTATGGTCAGTGCACAATCTGACTCGGAGCAGTTCACATCTAATGAACAGCAACATGCCAATAAATGCTGTAAACGCAATTCAAAGGGTTCTTGAGTTTCCCACAGATTATTTTGTAGTTGAAAAGGGGAAACTTTTATCGAGTGGAAACCAAGCAAAATCAAGTGGAAAGTTTTAAGCATAGATCTCGGAAATGGAGTGATGGGTATGGTCCTAGCAATATACATACCAATACTATACCTTAAGTATGAAAGAAATGGTCAAAGCATTCACGTAAAATTTGCGATCAATCATTCAAAACATTCACCTAAAATATGCAATCAATCAACCTCAAGAGTATAGTACAGAGACTTAGAGTGGCGTGCACCAACCAGGAGTAATTCAAACTAAAGTGGAAAATCTAAGAAGGAAACCTGAAGTAAACAAAAACCAGTACAGCTGTCTCACTCTAGCACATTACTCCTATGACTTAAGAGTGAGAGAGAGACAAACTGGTTTTTGTTTACCACAGGTTTCCTTCTTAGTACTTTAGTTTAGTTTAAACCTGGTTGGTGCACGCCACCTTAGAGTAACATAGATGACTAGATTCTTATTTCTTAGCATTGTTCCTTATTGCAGTGTGTTCTTATATAACTTATTATTACTTTCGTAAGCCAAACTTACTTTACAGTCATAAAAAATCATTTAAGATACAAAAGTTTATTTTTATGAAAGAAGTACGATATAAAAATAGTAATTAAAAAGGTAAACTTAATTATAAATAAAGAATAATATGGATTTTTCTGATGATTATTATTGTAAAATACAATGAATAAGTTGTAAAATTATTATAACGTGAATTGTGTACAATTTTAACAAGTTAGCAGCTGTAAACTAAAGTTTATTTTGTAAAACTTACAATATCGTATAGACAGATTTCGCCGTTTAATTAATGAGGACTAGATAATTATATATGTAATATATTAGGCTTGTAACCTAACTGATTACTCCACTGAGGCTGACATAATCAGTGTCCAATTGTAGCATTATGTAATAATGTAACGTCATTATGTAAGGATGATTAAATTGTCTAATTAATTATAGATTTCAGCAATATATCAAGCAAATTTTTAGACAGGGGAATGGGCCGGTGTTATCCGGTCTAGAAACGGCCTAAGTAAACGAGTAAGTCTAAGTAGATACGAGTAATTCGCTAGAGTGAGACAGACTTAATTCTTTATTTCAGGGCCAGTTCTAGAACGGACAGTATCTACCCATCCCACTGTCTAAAACATTTGCGCGTATCTCGTATCGTGTCATTGTGTTTTAGACCATAGCATATAATTCTTTTGTGTAATTTAGTAATTGTATATAGATGTATAATTTAATGTGTTTTTGTGTGTTCCATTTAACGTATTCAATATCATATTTTTGAATCATTTAATGTATTATTTGTCCCCAGTGAAGTGGAAGAAAAGACCTTATGGTCTTAACCTTCACAAGGTTAAATAAACTATTATTATTATTATTATTATTATTATTATTATTATACCCCAGCATGCAGGAGCTAACTCTGGTAGATTTAGTGTAAGGCAACTTCTCCAGCGGGTGAGCATTGCGTGTAGTCGTACTATATTCTGCAGGCGAAATGATTTTAATGACATAAATCAAATGCTGCACTAATGTGTGTTGAGGATAAAGAGTGATATTACAATATATAGAGAACAAGCGATCGGGCACTTACAGATAACATTGTTTCCTGCATTCAGTACTCGATAGCAGTCATTATACAGTCCTTCGTTCTATCAAGACTCATAAAAATTATTGACTAGGCCATCACTACCATAAGGACCCTATGCACTGAAGGAAAAGGCTTCTGTATTTTGTTCAGGAACATTGTCAAGTATGGGTTAAGCTTAAGTTGCTTTATTGATATGAAAAGGTCAATGAATCAGTGAATTTCCATATTTTCATTTTAAAAAGACATGCTGAAAAATGCTTCAAGAATCACGTCCTCACCTGATCGCTTGGGTTTGCAAACCGCCTGTGAATATTAGAAATTCAACCTGTCTCCGCCCTTAAAGGGATCATATTATAAGTTTTCACACCACCAAGTCTGTTTTAGGTTAAAACTCACTGGGTAGGCCTAAACATAGACGTAGGGAATTAAAAGAGTTATGCGGAAAAATATCATAGACATACCCTAAAACAGGAAAAAATACTTGATAAAATGTTCTTACAATATTGTTGTACACAAGTAGGCCTATTATTTTCTGAAAAATTTCGATGAATTGAAAACAATTAAATTGGTTATCTTGTAAACAAGTTGATAATTTTCTTCATAGAACCCCAAAATAATTACCAGTTCTACTCGTTACATTTATAGAAGCGATATTGAGTTAAAAACGTTTAGTAATATACGAAACTTTTCTCTCTCCACAGTGCGTATTTATCCTAATGATTAATCAATACAACTTCCTTTGTGGATATTTTTGCCCCGTTAATGTATTATATTTTATTTTTATCTCTTTTATAGAAGGGAGATTATGGTAAAAGATTACAATGTTATTAACTTGTTCGTATTCATGCGTGTAGGAGAATGTGCATGTTGGTTTCTGATGCTTTTTCAGTATTTAGGGCAGTCTCATTTTATGTTATCAATAAGCGAAGATTGCAACACTTCTGATTATATAAATATATGTATGTATGTGCGTCTGCATGTGTGCGTCTGCATGTGTGCGTGTGTTTTAATGTTGAACGATCAATCACGTTTCTTAAATGTTTTTTTTATCATTTATCAAGCATCTGATGAGAAATGTTTTAATCTAGTCCTATAAACAATGAGTAAAAATCTGTCATGAAACACAACTTTTCTACCCAAACACAAGTTATGGCTCTTAGTGTAATCGTATATACCATATAACTTATTACGCATAGGCCTATTATGGAAATTTTATATGGAATTCAAACAAAATCTTCAGAGCCGTTTTAGAGAAAATCGGCAAAAATGACATTCTCTTCATGTAATAAAGTGGTTATAAAAATAAATTGAATCCCCGAAGGATACACAGCCCAAATAAGATGTGATGTAATGTACCCGCACAACTTTCTTTATCCTAAACATGGACAATACATTTTTCTCACTTCACATCCTGATATTGGAAGGCGTACGTATTCAGTTGTTTCAACGTGATGCAAAGCTTTATTGTTCACCAGGCAAGACTGAATTTCTACAAACAGTGGCTGGTCTTGAACTACCCTCCAGATAATTTTTGACGTGAAACTTCTTTAGCCGCGGTAGGGGTAAATCGAGAGCTTGCGTAACGCTCAAAATCGTCACGAAATTAGTGTTACCTCAAAATCGTCACGAAATTAGTGAGGTGTGACGGAACGGACTGCACAGAAAACAATCAACTCAATGGTTAGGCTTATCCAAAATTTAAAAAATCCAAAAATTCTAAATTAAAAAATCTAAAAATCCAAAATTAAAAAATCGAAAAACCAAAAATAAAAATTCAAAAAATAAAATTAAAGATCCAAAAATTAAAGAATCCAAAATTAAAGAATCCAAAATTTCAGAATTAAAAAATTGAAAGATCCAAAATTTAAAAATCCAAAATTTAAAAAATTCAAAAATAAAAATCTAAAAATCTAAAAATAAAAAATGAAAAGTTCGAAATTAAAAAATCCAAAATTTATAAATTAAAAAACCAAAATTAAAAAATCGAAAATCCGGAGTTAAAAAGTCCTAAAAATAAAAAAATTAAAGATCTAAAATTTAAAAAATCCAAAAATTAAAAATAAAAAATACCAAATTTAAAATTATTAAAAGAACAAAAATTTTAAAAATTCAAAATCCAAAATTAAAAATTCAAAAAATAAAAAAATTAAAAATAAAAAATCCAAAATACCAAATTTAAAAAAATTAAAAGAACACAAATTTTAAAAATCCAAAATCTAAAATTAAAAAGGTCCAAAATCTCAGTATTAAAAGGTCCAACAATCCAAAATTGAAACAATCCAATGATCCAAAATTGAAAACATCCAAAAATTAAAACATGTTTCACTTCTGTCGCGTAGCGTTCCACGCACACATTTTTTAAGGGGGAAAAAGTTTCAAATAAAAATTTTAACTCTTAACATAAGCACTTCATGTACAAAATTTAAACAAAATGGAATTATCTTCATGTAAAGTGGCATTACAAGTAAGAGAAAGTGAACGGCAATCTTCGTGTCTCATTCCCACAAGATACCTAACCCAAATATAATATTCTTAATACGATTTTTGTTCTCCATCTAGGCTATTTACAAACACACACACATATCTGAAAATATTTTTGGATTCAGGGTAGGCTACCTAAAATGTGCATTTATGTTAAAAACTCTTAATTGAATTTCGGGGTCGAACACAAGGTCGAACACAATACTTCTTAATAGTAATATTAATATTAATAGTACCGATAGAACAGGCAGAGGAAATAAACATATTTTTAACAGTAGGATTGATAGCAGTAGATGACCAAAGTTTCTAATATATACTTTATTATGAGCTGAGGAGAAAATTAGACACATCCCATAACCCATTTATCTAAACTGCTAATTAGGCCTATTTGCAAAGTAAAATTTTCTTTTAGAAATTTACTTTTATTTAATGGTGAATTAAAGTGACCGAGAACAGGAAAAATACTTTTAAATGCTAGTGTAAGAAAATTCTGACAACTGCAAGATTTTCTTTCAGATACTAGTAGTGCTTCCTTCCTTGGAGTATTGACAGTGGTGGATTCCCAACAAATGCGGGGCGGGGAACCTGATGCACTTCTATCATTGCGTGTTTACCTTCCATTATTGGCATCTTGGGAAACACGAGTGGTGGGTCGCAGAAAACAACAGCACTCGCATTTCATGCCATCGATTTTTCTTACACACAAATATAATCGAGTGCCACTTGTTGACATTCTCCCTTCAGTGTCGAATCCATGAAATACTGTGGCTTTTCATCATTCTTTTTTCCTGTACAATAGTAAAATGTGTCTCTAGCATCCACTGTAGGCGAGGAATTTAATTTATAATTTATATATATATATATATATATATATATATATATATATATATATATAGCATTGTATTTGCTTGAAAAAAGTTTAAAAATATGATTTTAATTCAAACCATTAACTTGTAGAATTTTTAATGCCATATAATATATATTAATTTTTTTTGTTATTTCTATTGCGCAGAAAATTGTTTTAAATTAATGTAAAATTGGAATTTTCTCTAAATCCGGAACGAACAATTTTTTGTTGTCATAATGTTATTTAGTGATGTCAAATTCATAAGAAAATCCTATTTTCGTCTCTGTAACAAACAACAAGTAAACATTTATTGCACAGTGTTATTGTAAAATTAGACCAAATCCAAAAATCCAAATGGCTTCTTCGAGAATAGAGCACAGGACTTTCCGGTTTATAGCGCAGATCCTCAACCATTCAAAACACAGCGAGTCTACTTGCGAAAGTTTGCCGTTCCATATAAGGGGTGGCAAGTTGATGCCTAAATTTGTGGTTAAAATCATTAATCTACTTAGTGTAGAGTTCGAACACTCTGATTTTATCCGTCTATTGTCTTTCCTTTCCCCGCATGAGGTATCTTTTAGTTTATGCCGGAAACCTTACCTGTACCAGGAATTCTATCTAGAAATAGAATTACCTAGCTTTGCATGCTACTGTCTGAATAAGTAATGCTCCCAGATTACAGATTACATTCAAACAAAATCGTCTCTTCCTACTTTATTGCAGCGCATTTGGTTAACTAATTCCGTTGTTCTGGTTTCTCTATTCATCTCTACTTGTTCCACAACCGTACTATAGAATTGAATACAGTCTACAGATATGTTACAATCTTGCACAATAGGCAGTCTTTGCTACAGACCTTCATAAATGAAGACGCTTTGAATATATGTAGTATACATAGGCCTACCAGTTAATACTATTTTGAACATCAATTTGGCTACTTTAGGGTATGATTTGTGTGTGTGTGTGTATGTATGTATATATATAAGGGATGGGTTGATACCAGATTTTCTCGATAATCGATACCGATACATGATTTTTTCTCTCGATACCGTCAACATTTCCAGTTTCAATAAATAGGTACATTAAAAATTAAAAGTTGAGGGAACTGTGTAATACCAACTAAATTAATTAAGTGTGCATAATTGAGATACAGTTTAATATCATCAGTATCCTATAATTATTTTAAAACTTTACATTAAAACTAAAATTAGTTTATTTTAAACAGTCCACTCACAAGATTTATTTTTTATTTTTTTAATACTAGCATTCTCACTTAATTGCAGAATTACCGAAGTATCGAAAAAATACCGAGCGAGTTTTCTGAAGTATCGCTTGATGCCGATACCATTCAAGTATCGAGAGTATCGAGGTATCGAAAGTTCCGAGGACCCATCCCTAATATATATATCTTATGTATCTGCTTCTGGCCTCGTTTTAAGGTGGGAGTCAGATTGCTTTCATTTGTTTGTGAAACAAGGCTGAAATTCTTACATGTTCTATATACCTCCTGCTGAAGGTGGATCTTGACGCAGTACTACTTCTTGGGACAGAAAGAGCACTTTGTTTTCTGTTTCACGTAAGGATGTTCCAGTTTTCAAGAATAAAGTCACCAGCTTATCTCTTGTGACGGTATAATGCCTGCAATTTGCAACCCTGACAGCAGTGTCGTCTTGGAAATCGAGACAAATTCGGGCATAAGATACTATGTGTACTACTTAGAATAGAGATGTTGAGGGGACTTCCTTTCTACCCTTAACTTTCCAACTTTCTAGAATTTATAAATGTCAATGGTCTATACTCTGTATAGTTTCGTTTTTATATTTTAACTTCTCAACACTTAGTAGGCTATTTCCATGACTAGGACCATCATATGTTTATCTTTCTTCTTATTAATTTATTTTCATGTCACCGGTCATTCTTTTAATTACCTATCTTTATTTGTTTACTTATTTTATTTTACAATTGAAATACAGTTTATCTAATTATAATTGTATGATTGTATGTACTTTTCCTTGAGTGTGTCATTTTTGTTACTCCCACGATTTATTTGGTATTCAGTCCTCTTCTCTGTTTGGTTTGTGTACTTTCTATTGATCTCTCAAGCTTTTTAAATTTCCTTTTGTAAGATGTTAAAATAAATAACATTTATTATAACACTAATTCATATTTACTTGTACGGTTGAATCGCTTTAAATAACATGTAACATTTTCTAACCATGTAACATGCAAAATTTCCCTCTGAATTGAGTGCTGAATGAACGTTTTTGTACCTTTATAAAATCCGTCATAGGTAATTCCACGAGAGAATACGAGATTATCAATTTATTTGCGAGAACGAAGTTCGAGCAAATTTACCTGATGTAACTCGTAATCTCGGGCACGATTATTAATTCTATTTCATGAATAAAATGTAATAGATTTTGTTAATAACACTTATTTTTTTACTTTGTCGACAATATTCTGTTAGCAGTAAGATCACGGCATACTATATGAATGAACTGTCCATGAATCAGTTAGAGATTCCAGTGCTACCAATAGTGCGCACCACAAGGTGCCGGTGGAGAGCATCGTCGTAGTAGCTTACATCAAAACGCTACAAAAGCACACGAACTGGTTTGCACCGATTCGAAATTGTGTTTTTAATCAATGAACGTTTATATTATTTCAATTTCTAAACAAGTTATGTTCCATAAAATGATGTCATGTATTTTCATTCTGCTCAGATGCAGCACGTGATTTATTAATCATCGCACGATCTGCCTTATATGTCCAGTAACGAGCTGACATTTTATCAGATAAAATTGCATCCTTGCGACGTTTATAAGATAAACGCTCATGATTGATCTATATCCGAGGAATTGCTAAACGTTATTGGTCAATATCGAACACGCGGCATAAACGAATTTCATTGCATATCCGTAAAGGTTAAGTTTGGTTAAACACTGATTTTATTTTATTTCCTTGAATATACATATACTATAACTTATGCTGTGTGTTCTTCTCATTGCAGGTATGTTCCTGATTTACCTGCCGTTAGGAAGAAGTGACTGTGAGTGTAGTTTTGTTTAATTCATACCACTGTATAATTTTTTTTTGTATGTTGAATGCCCATTACAGTCGGTGAGTCATAAAATGCCATTACGCTTAATTAGCCTATTCTGTTTGAGAGTCAGACGTTAAAATTTATGTTTGTGCATGCACATAAGTAGCTCTCTCTTTTACCACTTGTATCATAATAGTACGTTGTATAACGAGGCCATAAAGGCATTTATTAAGGCACGAATATGTTTATGAAACGTAACTTTCATGCGAGTGTCTTATATCTTAATTATCATTATATGCAAGTTGCTTACGACTATTTTTGTTGAATCATAATTAAATGTCTAAGTTTTGGACTTTTAGGATACCTCGTAATATTGATTAAGCAGACTACTCTTGGCCATCAGCTGTGAGTAGTTATAGTAGTCAGGTAATTGTTTTAGAAATATAATAACATTGTTTGTTCTCTTATTATATGTTCCTTCAGAGAATAGTTTTGCTGTCAAGTTTAAGTAATGATTTGTTAGACTCATGTCAACATCTATTTGTCGTAGTTATGCAGTTAGTATTTTTGAGATTCGTTTATTTTCCTACTAAAATTCAGAAGTAAGAGTTGCATATATTATTTCCATGGCAAGTAATATAGTAGGACACAAGGCACGTAGCTTTCATTTTATAGAATATATATTATGATTCTTGGAAATAGAGTATTATGATTGGCTGATTTCAAACGAATTCTTTCAGGATCATGGTGAAAGACTAAACAGAAACCAATTGTTGAATAATCGTAAAGGAATTAGCTTTGACTCATATCAAATTATAATGATTATATAACACCACATAATATTGTTGATAACAGCAATGATTATAACAAGAGTAATTTCATAGGAAATATAATCTGGAATAAAGAATATCAAGAGCAAGATCTTACATTAACAATACTCGTTGGCATTAAAACTAAGACGAACTAAAAATATTTGCGGGATGAAAATCATTTAGCAAAGTCTCGGATCCTGCAATTTTAATTGGATTCGGGGAAGTCTGGATTCAGCATGACACTAACCTTTCGAAACCACGCAGGGTACCACGGCTGCAACTTTAGTATCGATTAGGGAAGGTAGAAACCTGGAAACACCAGAAATCTTTCTGGTGTAAGTAATCCATCTTCATTATTTCGTGCCGTATCGATTATTCCAGGTGATGGACCGTATTTCCCATTTGCTGATATAGACAAATTCATTAGTACGAATGAATGTCTTGTCAGTCAACTCCAGTTTAGGAAGTGAAAACTCTATATCTTTAATTGTGCTATATATTGATGGTGAAATCGCCAAGTGGAGATGGAGTGAAAGTGGAAAGGATAGCACGAAGATATTTTAGGATATATTAGGAACATCTGGAATCCCGGGACATATTAAATTAACACAAATTAATTTGAAATAGAATATTTGATACATATCAATTAAACCTGCAACAATATTTATAGCGTATTTATTAATCAATCAGTAAAACGTATGTCCACTCTCGCTGGTGTTGGCATAATGAACGATCTAATTAAAAAGTTACAGATTATTTTAGCATACTATTATGACACAAATGAAAATGTCACGTTAGTTTTGTTGATATCAGCTGACTATAGGAATATTGTACTATGAAGAACAGGCAACAATCCTACATTACACGAGATTGCAAAATAGCATTAATAAAAATTACTTAGAGCGAAGTTTGATGATAAAATACTGGTAATTGGACCATAACAATGGATTAGGTACGGATGCGGAATTCTGCAGAAATTAGTTTTGTCGCGAGGTATATGCTTTATGAAGCTGTGATATGAGAGAGGAAAATGTCAGTACGACTTAAACAATACAGATACCGTTATATAAATGAAACTAGCTTCACTTATTTGGGGGGGGGGGTCGACCCCCAAACCCCCAAACCCTGAACCCCGATTGAAGTTCTAGGGGAAAGGTTATATATATGAACCCCGAATCGAAGTCCGTGTGTTTAGATTGTCGTAGATATGAATGACATTACGGCTTTCTAGTCTTCATACATCCTTTTAGTTTTTTTCTGTACTTCCAAGATAGGTAGAATAATCAAGTTTAGCACGCTTATGATGTAAGTCTGCCAAATTTGATGTAAGTTTGTCAAAAAGTTACATAATACGAGGCACGTCCATAAAGTAAGTTACCCTCGGGCCGTCTACAGAAACAAAACATAATTTCGTGGAGATATATTCCAACAGATACAGCAAGTACTCCGCTATTATTCAACATATTTGCCACCGGAATGGAAACATTTGTCATACCGTGGAACGAACTTTTGAATAGCCTACCTGTGTCGTACAAGTCTGCCGCCAGGGATTTTAACCACTTTGTGACAAACATCTCTCTAAAATTCTCTGTCATTCCCTGTCGTTTCTTGAGGTGTAGGAAAAGATGGAAGTCACTGGGAGCGAGGTCCGGGCTATAGGGTAAATGTTTAAACACCTCCCAGCCGAACTTCTGCAGGAGGCTTGCTAGGAGGTGTTAAAACATCCACCCTACAGCCCGGACTTCGCTTCCAGTGATTTCCATCTTTACCTACACCTCAAGAAATGACAGAGAATGACAGAGAGGAGGAGATGTTTGTCACACAGTGGTTCAAATCCCTGACGGCAGACTTATACGACACAGGTATTCAAAAGTTGGTTCCACGGTATAACAAAAATTTCAGTTCCGGTGGCAAATATGTTGAATAATAGCTGAATACTTGCTGCATCTGTTGGAATATGTGTGTCCATGAAATTGTGTTTTGTTTCTGTAGACGGCCCCATGGAAACTCACTTTATGGACGCGCCTCGTATGTGAAAAATGTACAAAATGAACCTAAAATAATAGTAATTATATGTATATATAGATATATATATCTATATACATATATGTATATAAATTATTGTTTTTGAGGGCAAGTAAGCCTACAGGAAACCGGAACGGGCAACAAGGCGTAATATATAAATATTATATATAGAGTGTAACCGATAGAGATAGGACAAAACTTGTAGATCTCTGAAGGTTTGTTGTCACTGGCGCAGTCCCTTTTATCATACTACGAACAAATAGCCTCCATAAAACGGTCTGCACCGACTTGCGGTAGTTTTAATTTTTTCGGGACGGGATAAAAAATCAAAATTGGAGTTTTTGGAATGTTCTTATCGATTACAGGCTAAAATCTATAGGTTAACTAAGTTTCTAGTTCATCTGAAAGCGTTTAAAGAGTGAATAAATGAGCCCTGCAGCTTTATAGTGTAGAAGCCTATTTGGGAAGATCATATGATAAATAAGAGAATACTAAAACAAAATTACTTTTTCAATTTTGGAAGTAAGGAAGAGCTTAAAATTGTCGTTGAGGCCAAGTAAGCCTACAGGCAGCCGGAACGGGCAACAAGACGTAATCTATCACCTGATAATACTGGAACTAGATTTCTCTCGGATGTTATATAAATACGTTCCCTTCCAAAACTGGAAATAAACGAAAGTTAATGCAGCAAGCGTACTTATTTCTAGGTTTGTATTATATATATATATATATATATATATATATAGTTATTAAATTAAAATTTGCTTTATTTGATGTCATAGTTGCTATAGGACTAACGCATAAATGCTGCTTGAAACGGAAACTGTTTCCTCGATTATTAAGTGCCAGTATGGTACTTTATGAGATTGTGTGGTGGACGAAAAAATGTCTGTCCGTCTGTCCGTGTGTCTGTACGCACCATAACTCAAATACGCTTTTTCGGATGAAACTTGGAAAACACATTTATAGTGTCCATGGGAAGAACCCTATTGATATTGAACCAAATCGGTTCACCGGTACCGGAGTAATGCCCAATTTAGTGCCTATTTCTAAGAGAAAGGTGCCATCCCTCAAATACGCTGTATCGGATTTCCATGAAACTTGGTATACCCATTTATGACGTCCATGAGAAGTGCCCTATTGAATTTGAACCTAATCTGTTGACCGGTACCGGAGTAAAACCCAATTTAGTGTCTACTTTAAAGGCGCAATAACTCAAATACGCTTTATCGGATATTTATGAAACTTCGTATACGTATTTATAATGTCCATGGGAAGACGTTTATTGATATTGGACCAAATCTGTTGGCCAGTACCGGAATAATGCCCAATTTAGTGTTTTTATGTTAATATATAAGAAGTCGCGATAACTCAAATATGCTTTATTGGATTTTCCTGAAATTTTGTATACCCATTTATAATGTACGTGGAAAGACGTCTACTGATATTGGACCAAATCGGTAGACCGGTACCGGAGTAAAACCCAATTTAGTGAATATTTTAAAGACGCGGTAACTCAAATACGCTTTACCGGATTTTTACGAAACTTGGTATACACATTTATAATGTCCATGGGAAGACGTCTATTCATAATGGATAAAATCGATTGACCTGTTTCGGAGTAATGCTCAATTTAGTGCCTATTTTATGGTAATACTAGCTGAAAAGGCCCGGCCTCGCCCGGGCTTTGTATTTTTTAATTTGAAATTAACTTATGGAGGACTTTATGTATGTAGAACTTGAAATGAAGAAAAAGATTTATCACACTCAAACTATTCCATCAGAAAATGCCAGATATAGCTTTTTATGGCTCATAGAGGATGTCAAATGCTGCATTCCGTTGCTTCTACACATCATGCTTGGGAGGGGTTGAAATAAGAAGAAACATAAATTAAATAAGATTGTATTGACTTGACGGAAAATTTTATTTCTCATTCTCATGTTACCATACAACCGTTTCGGGGCTGAAATAAAAGAGAAATGCAGTATCACTTTCATACTTTCCTCCCCTAAAACCCGGGACATAATATACTGCGAGCATAGGACTCAAAATGTTCCACCCCATGCTCAGGGCCTATGATAAACATCCCTATTTCTCAACTAATACAAAGCCTACAGGTATGGATAACGTATAAGCGGAAAGGATTATTTACAGACTTCTGATATAGCTTACTCACACACTTAAGTTGTCCCTGCAATACAACCTCTTCTTCTACATCAAAATGTGAAGTGAGAAAATATTTCTTATGTCGAGGGTAGAGAAAGTTATGTGACTATATCACACTGTGCTTTATTTTCGTGGATTTCATTTTCAGTAATTATTTTCGCCAATATATTACATCGATGAAATCATAATTCGTTAAAGTCCAGCATTATATAGTCGCCAAAGCTCAATGTTATCAAAGTAAACAATACATTGTTGTCATGTGAACTGAACAACATTTCATTTTTTTCAGTAGAATATTTACAGAAATTATATAATTTTCAAGGGAAGGACTGATTTGTTTCAATTTTAATGTTGACAGCTTTACTTCCCGGGCTTAACTGGGTATGTGTGCAAAATGTCGTGTAAATTGGTAAAGAAATGTAGATTTGTATAAGGAACAAACATACATACATACACACTTTCGATAATATATATTAGATACGTATTCGAAAGAATTTATAAAAAAATATGAAAATCAGTTATCTTGACAACATAGCCTATTGTTTTACTGTGATCTTATAAGGCCTTGGAAATTAAAATACAGGTAGCTATGACAAAAAACATATTAAATGACGTGCGCTTATCCAACTAGACCGTTAAAATGACCCAGGTGGCCGAGATGGTAGACCTTTCTTCTTCCGTAAGCCCTGCTTAATGAATAAATCTGGAGCTTAACTTGGAAATCAATTTAAAAAAAAAAAACATATTCTGCATATCATAATTGCAGTCATAACTGATTAAACAAAAACATACTGGCACTTTGTTACATCAGTTTACCTGATTTTATTATGTTATGTAAACATACCGTATTACAAAAGATTAACTTTCGTTATGTTTATATCATAATTGTCAATCGGGTTATTAAACCTCTGTTCTACCCTTATTCTCTTTGTTAAGATTATTAACCTAACATACCATTAGTACTTATTGTGAAATAAGCTTTCATCATTATTATGTATGTAAAATAAATTAAGTAGAAATATGTTCTTATTTTATCTTTATTACTAACCTACTGTTTATTGAATAGGCCTATTCTCTTCTCGAAATAGGCTTAGAATATACAACTCGTGGTTTGCTTCGCTAATGGCTAGATTTAACTTATCTGATAGTTGCTGCTAGTGTGTAGTATCGGGAAATGCACAGACTTTTGATATAATTGGGTATCTGAGCAAAATATTATAAAGGCCAATATATCCTAAGAGAAGGTTGGTTTCAGTGGTAGCTAATAATATAGACTAGGGACTTTCCTGCGGACTAGTGGTCATGCTACTTTCAAGCCGATCATGAGGTCAGTCTGTGCAAGCTAAGGATAGAACTTGGATGGAAGACCGCAGTATTTCTCGGTAATTCAATCATTTAGGGTGCCCGTGTAGTTTCGGTTTCCACATGAAGCTGAAGTTTCTGTCTACTGCTATAAATAACTCAGTAGTCGTTAAGCTAAAATAACGAAGTAACTCCTATGAGCAACCATGAGAAGTTTATATTATTTATTTTTTAATATTCTTCATAAATCTCGTGCTCCATTACAAAGTAATACAACATGATATATTTTCTTTTACAACATTATTTTAGTCACAGTTTAGTGAATTTGGGCAATAATTTGTTACAATGCCAAATTAATTCTTTGATATACTGTATAACTAATATAGATAGGCCTATATACAATCATCTAGGTCTTTGATATATCAACAGAACTTTGTTGAAATCTATATTTTTAATGAATATGGATCGAGAAGTCGCGATAGATAGCGAAATGAACAAACCATAGGCCTATGCGTATAATAATAAGAGGTGAAGAAAGAAGACGAATAGAAATAGGTTTACCGTCAAGACTATCATACGAAACTTGGGCTAAATTTTTCCAAAGAATTAGTGGCATGAAAAATTCAGAAAAAGGATCCATGCAAAATGATATTAATTGATCAGCATAAACTCTGAAGTAAGAGGAGAGGAAATTCCAGTTTAACGTGCTATTTCACGTCAGCTGATATTGACAGGTATTTTGAAAATTACTTAAATGCTTCTAATTTCTTGATGTAACGTAACTGTACAATTTTATATATACATGTAATTTTTTTTATTCTACCAGCGTTTAAATTCCCATGCTTCATTTGAAAACTGTAATCACATTCTCACTTCGCATGAGAGAAAAGTCTACTCGTGCTTTCATTGCGTGTCACTTCGGTCTGTGTGATATCTAGGCCTCCTTAAATAACTAAATTCCGTGGTCCTACATCCCTGAAGGGATTAGGCCTACCACCCGACCGCTGCTCCATCTACCATAGGCAGAAGATCTACTTGATAGCCTTCTATAATTCGGTATTCGTGTATAAGATATCAATCTTAGTATAATATTAATCTTTCTATTGGTCAGTTAATCTTGTAAGGTAGTTTGAAATTGTGATGTTCTAATTTCGTGTAGTTCGTGCATGATGACGACCAGTAAAATTTGTATTTGTTCTATTATTGACTGTTTATCCTTTCTCTTGCACGCCACTACACGTCCCATTATAAAATAAAAGTGCTGAGTAGACCAAACAAATTACGGATGTCATATTACACTGGCATTCAAGCGTTGGTAGGATAATACTGATTATGAATCTTCAGATGTTACTTTTATGAACATTGTTCCATACGAAATACAATAAAATACAGTCTTATACCACGTGCACAACATCCAGCGACATGCAAAGAACGAAGAACGTAGAAGAGGTTTATAATTAATTTTCATCAAATTCATGGAATGTAGGCTATATAATTTTTTTCCTGATATGTTATTTTGTGCATGAAAGCAACCTTCACTGTACTTGTTTCATTATACGAACATAGCACTGCAAATACTTAATTAAGCTTATATGTGTATGTATATATATATATATATATATATATATATATTCCTTCGTGGTCACGTTAGCGTTATTCTTATCTTGCAGTTGACTTATTTTATTTTTTATTTTTTGTACTTATTGTATGAAACACGAGAGAGATACATCAAATGATTACCGGAACGATCAAGTACTCGTGTTGGGGTTTACAGTATAGGCCTAGTCTCTTACCTTCATCCCTTTTAGTATAAAAGCATTCTGTTCTAACTCAAAACGAAGCACTTGGTAATACTGAACCATCTGCCTCATACATATTCATATACACTGACCAGCAGTTTACGTGAGGGAAAATTTTGTCCCTAAAATAATAATGGCTCAGTCAATTGGTAACATCAGCTTGGCACCAGAAATGGAGTATCAATTTTAAATGAGTATGGTGAGAGCTGCGGTTGAACTTGTGCCATTTCTACCTTAAAAATGTCAATGTCTGCGCAAATACAGCTTGCCCGACCTTCAACCGTCTCACGATATCCCGCAAAGTCCACACAATCTCTCTCCCGGCCGAAAAGACTCTGCACAGAATCATTAATGGTCTTGGCCTACTTTACCCGGTAGTGTGCTTCGCTCTTCTGCAGTTGATTTCCTCTTCCGAGTATGTTCCCACTTTTCACGATAAATTATTAATACATTTTAACGTATTTACGTGATTTCGTACTGTACATGCAATTTACTTTCCCTTCTTAATATATATTACTTTACATTAATATAACCTATTATTTATATTAGGCAGAATTTTGGGAGTGTATTCCATTCTTTGTATTTCATATTATTGTGTTCTTATAACTAAACTATACTCCGTGGCGCTAGATCCCTGAAGGGACCGCTGCGTCATCTACCATAGGCAGATTGGGGGCATGTGGTCAGCATGCCGACACCAAGATCGTTAATGGTGGTTTCCATGTCCGGAGCCGCTCTTCTTTATCAAGTAGCTCCTCAATTTTAATCACAAGGATGAGTGCACTCGTTCCAGACCTCCCTACCTCAGAAAAATCCGAGGAGGTACCGATGATTGAACCCGGGCCGACGGATCAGTAGTCAGCGACACTAACTCTCTTAATAATAAGTAAAATTAAATTACAAATTTAGTTAACAAAATACAAATTTAGTTAACGAAGTAGGCATTACGTTTTTGTTTTGTCAAAAACATTTAAAGTGGCGGTATATAGTAGGTGGACCAAATTATTGCTGACGGAATATTTATGTTATTTTGAGTTGTAAATGATTAATAGGTACATGATAATAGTAGCAAACTGTATACAAATATTAGTCTATGTATTATCTGTATTCTCCCCAATAGTGTAGTCTCCGGCTGTGGGACTCTGGGTCAACTATGGTCAAATAAATAAAAAAATAAATAAAAAAGTAGTAACGTAGTAATAATAGTATCTGTAGTGGTTAAAATGACGGAAATGGATTATTATTTATTTGTACGAAAGGTAAGAGAACGACAGTGTCTAAGAAAATAAAAACATTTTCAAGAATTTCAGTTTTGAGGATCAATTCAATTTTTATGGAAAAATTCAAAGATTTGTTAACACTTCCCACCTACTACAGGATTATCTTTCTTAAGCTAAAAGTTGATGTCAGCGATTGCTATTTTTTGATCAAGTGTGCCCTATATTATACCAGTTTGATAAATTAGAATATTTTCTGGCTTAACAGGTGTCGCATATTAAGGGCATTTAAATAACTTTTGCATTCTCAACCAAAGCTTTCCCTGAATTGGAAAGTGACCATCCCTTGTTAGCAGAGCAATTTGCATAGGGCGTGGCAACAACTCCACCCTATATAAGACTGGCTTGTATAACATTAACGCATCAGGTGATCAAAGCATTGTTTTAAGCTTATAATGTAAGGTGAAGGGATTGGTATATGTGTGTTTGTTATTAATTTGTTTCTAAATTAGAGATGTTGGAATAATTTGCTCAAAATTTTATCGCTAGTTGTATCAATTTCATATATAGGTCTAAAACATGAAACTGTATATAATTTAATTGTATTATGTAGCCCAAAACAATTAGTTGCCGAAATATAGATTGATATGGAGGATTAATATCGGAAAACTGCCTCTATGTTCAACGCTGCGAGCATTATGGCTAGACAGGTTTCGCCTTTCTTTTCGTTGCCAAAGTACCAATTACGCAATAAGGTTTCATTGCTGATTTTTGCTTTGATCCAGGTAGTTAAAATAAAGCCGGGGTTTGTTAAATTATATATGTTATCAAGGAAATACGTCCATTTAGTTATATGCAGTTCATGTGTAATATTTTACCAATGTATGTAATGGAATATTTATAAAGTAGGCCTAAACAAACAAAAAATGCTGTGTGTGCAATAAAACTGCAATAATTTAAGGCATGATGAAGCTGCCTTCTCTTTGCAGTAGAATTTAAACTCTTGCATTTTTCGTTTCGTAACGTTTAATCTGGTCTCTAGAAGCGCCTTGCTATAAATAAATATACAAATGAATATTGTAAAACCCAGTTATTTTGTACAGAAACTTCTTGTTCTCGTAGTATTTTTTCTGAAGGGATTTTTTTTGCTGGGATTAATTTACATGGATGTGTAACTTGTACGAGAAAATTTCGTTTCTCGGTAAAAATATCTGTATGTAAATACATTTATTATATGTATATATATATATATATATATGTAGAGAGAGAGAGAGGTAGAGAGGGAGGAAAATGTATTGTGTTAATCGGCATTTTTTAAACAACTCTCGCACATAGTAGAAAAAAGTTACAACAGAAGAAATGTTAAATTGCTGATGAGTGATGATGAATGGGTGAAGACATACAAGACATAAATATACATGGGTGAAGACATAAATAAAAACTTCAGTTGAATGGTAACAGATGAAATCTGAATGTGTAAATAATAATAGTAGAAACGACTTATGTAATGTAGTGAATTCTGAATTTACTTAATACAGGATCGTAAACCAAGCATTTTCCGTCTACAGGAGGAATTTCCTATTGAATTTGGAAAGAATATATTTCGAATTTTAGCCTTTACAGCTGATACTCCATGCTACTAGTTATAATGGGTACAAAGCGTTTACAAATTGGATGCTTAGCAATACTACACATTCCTGAACCGAGTTCATGAATTCAAAGTGTTAGTGAATAGCAGAAGCAGATTACAGTTGTTTGCTGGCGAGCTTTTGTCCTTAGTCTCAGAGACTGCCTGTCAACGCGTGCACATATTCAATACCTTTACAAAGTCTGGTATAAAACCAACATTTAAGTTAATTGGACAAAGGACTTTGCGAGAGAAGCTTCTGCTGACGAGAACCGGGTGCTTTGCTTTTGTACGGGAGAATGTAATTAAAACCATTAGTAAAGACGCGTCTTAAATTTGCTGCGAGACTAAAATTCACATCTTTGTGTCATGTAGGACTGTAGTAGGGAATTCGTGTTCTTGTAGTAACAATAATTGCTTTCACCTTCAAAGAGTAGATTGTACTGCATATGTATTATGAATTTATGAATAATCTTCCCGCATGACCTACATTACAAAGTCTTTTTGGTAAATTTATCCATCTAGAAATTAATTCATATTTAGTGTGTTCTAAAAGCCTTCTTCCGTAATTCATACATTAGGCTAATACTAAATAACATTAAATGAGTCTATTGTTATCTCTTCACTGTAAATTATACAGTCTGCGCGTACCTACCTGGATCCGTACATATAAATGTGTTCGAAAATTCCATTTATACTGTGGAATAATCGACCAATCTGTATAAGTTCGACGGATAGGTTTAACTTATTTTATAAAAGGTTATGCACCACTCGTGTAGATACTTTGTCAGATTTTTGTTGAATACTAATTTTTAAAAATAAATTGATATCCTGTTACTCAGTACAATCGCTTCCATATACTTAAGTTCTAATTTCAACCATTATTATTAAGTGCCAGAATAGTGCTTTCTGAGATTGTCTGTTCGTCCGGGAAAATGTCTGTCCGTCCGGGTGTCTGTACGCGCGATAACTCAAATACGCTTTATCGCTTGGTACACGCTTCTTTAACGTGTACACGCATCTATAACGTCAATGAGATGAAGCCTGTTGGTTAGGTTACGTGCACATTGGCACACGTGCACATCGGCACAATCACATTTTCGTGCACATTGGCATATTGTTTTTATCTTGCTATATCATCGTGCTCATCGCCACACACCCTTCGTAGGGGTGGACATAGAAACAAAGTTGGAATTACATTATCGTATTGAATGCAATGGAGTTCACAGTAACTGCTAGATAGACAGAAAGACAAACACTTTATTTTATTATTATAGATACATATTGTGTACATTAATATTATAATTGAATTGTTTAGAAATCATTCATAAAGTATCTGCCTGCGATTGAATGAGACTTTGAATTAACCTAACCTAACCTAACCTAACCTAACCTAACTTAACCTAACCTAACTTAACCTAACCTAACCTAACCTAACCTGACAACCTATCTACGATATCTACAATCGGTTTCCTTAGCCGCGGTAGCTAAGGGGTGCTGCCTTGGAGCTGTGGTGAAGGAGGCTGTAAGTTTGAGTCTCTATGTCCACCCCTAGCCCCAACGGGTTGTATGGCGATGAGCACGATAATATTACAAGATAAAAATACTATGCCAATGTGCACGAAAATGCGACTGTGCCAATGTGCACCTGTGCCAATGTGCACGACACCGTTGGTTATGGGCCAAATCGGTTGACCAGCGCCGGAGCAATGCCCAATTTAATGCATATTTTATGGTAATATATTAGAAAGAATTTATCAAATGCAAATCAGTTTTCATGACAGCATATTATTTTACAGTGTTCATATACGGCTTTGGAGGTTGCAGTACCTTTAGCTTTGACAAGTAACACTACCTACGTATTCCTTCACATATGCTTATCAATCTAGAGCTTTGTTCTTTCGTAAGCCCTGCTTAATGAATCGATCTGAAACTTACGAAAATCTATTACAAAAGAACTTATTTTCTGAAAATAATATAATATGATTGCAATTATCTTTGGTTAAACAAAAGCATTCTGGCACTTTGTTACATCAGTTTACCTGATTTTATTATTATTATTATTATTATTATTATTATTATTATTATTAATACTATTATTATTATTATTTTACATGTATATCTGGTTAAAATAAGATTTTGTTGCCCGAATTATTTAAATTATTTACTCCTACTCTACTTTATCCAACTGTTTTGGCACAATGCAATACACGTCTACTCAAGCAGCAAGCAGACAAATCATAAATACAGCCATAACATTTTCAAGAGTGGGTTATCTTAGAAATTTTTATTTGTATCGGGACTCGCCGTTTATATGCATAATTCAAGCTGATGTATGTAGGCTACAGGGTTTAGACAGTTAAATATTTCTGTATAAACGAAGGCTAACAATGTGAATGTACTGGAAAAGTGATTAGTAACGTAACAATCTTTCTCTGGAGCAATTATTTGTACTGTTACAGTAAAAACGCCTAAATCTAAAAATACTTCCAATAAAGCATAATATATCTGTCTTAGATAAAGACAATATGTATGTAGTGTAATAAATTTCAAAATAACATCACATCACCATACAATCTCTTAACCTATAAAACCCTGTGACTTTTCCGATTCAATTGATCATGAATAACATTTATAGAAAATCAGTTTGTTGGGTAGTAAACTTCCAATTTCAATTAAGAATGTTATGCTAGTAGAATTTTGTATATGACTCTTGTAATCTTCTATTAGGTATCAAGTTGAATATCAAAACTACCGTCTTTAACCTTTTCACTGCTACTGACGTATAAATTCGTCACTTCAAAAACTTTATGAAAGCAGAAAAAAATATGAGGACTTTTGTCCTTGTGATATGATTATTATTTATAGAAACCAACTGGTCTACTGAAATTTTCCAAACTGATTTTAAACTTAGATCCCAAGGACGATTTTACTTGATGTTCGCTTATATCATTGAGTAAACTCAGGTTGAGTAAATCCTTGTCATCATCGGAAAATCGTTAAACAGTAAGATAAATTATTATCCTATATTTTATTAAACAGTGAGATATTTATCTCCTTTAAATAGTGTCTTAATTTTTTTAATACGCGTAATGAATAAGCCTAGGCATATTTGTTTCTTTACTCGTTTCACAGCATAGTATACTGTGCTCGTATGAAGGTTTGCTTGTTGCACTCTGATTTAATTACTTTATAGTCAGGTTAATTGACTCGTAAATTGTTGAAACCATGTAAGTCAACATTTTTCCATTTTTTTAATGGCCGATCGTTTGAGTTGAAATCAAATAAGTCAAGTTCTCCTTATGGTTCAAACATCGGATACAATTTTCCTGTTTGGCGTTGAAACCGAATATGTCACTGACTTAATTGATTTCAACAACTTCTCCTTATCAGCACGTCCCCTCTATAAGGTAGTGTAAAGTGCTGTTGGCACTAGGTATTGGTAGTATATCATCATGATATTGGTACATCTGGTTTCATTATCGTTTTGGCGGTAAAAACCATGTTGAATGCTTATCTTGTGTATTTTGTGCTTATTATTGGTACAAAAAGGAAGAATAGAAGTCCAGATTACGATTCAAGCATGATAAAAATAGCCAATGTAAAAGGAAGGTCTTATGAAAACAACAAAGGGATTTATATACCAGGAAAAGCAGTTGAAGAGTTTTACATGTATGGGGTAGATTTTTTCTTTTATTAGGCCTAAGACTATCCATTGCAATGTTATTTTACTTGAGCTGGGTTCTATAATACGCACATAATAAAACTGACTATACCTATTAAGTATGTACCATCTGTTATTCATATTTTCTTTTATTACTTAATCTGTTATTCCTATTCTTGCCATATATATATAAACTAAAACTAAACTCCGTGGCGCGACATCCCGAAGGGACAAGGCCTGCCACCCGACCGCTGCGTCATCTACCTATAGGCAGATAGCAGGATTGGGGCATGTGGTCAGCATGCCGACACCCACGGCCGTTAATGGTGCTTTCCATGACCGGAGCAGCTACTTCTCTATCAAGTAGCTTCTCAGTTTGAATCACGAGGCTGAGTGCACCCCTACCAGACCTCCCTACCTCAGAAAAATCCGAGGAGGTACCGGGGATCGAACCCGGGCCGACCGATCTGTAGTCAGCGACGCTAACGACGATGATATTTTCATCTGTCGACTAAACTATTAAAGCGTTATTGATGAAGACAACCGTAATGAAATTCTCACTAAATTTCGGCGATCCATAATAAATTATTATTGACATAAAATAGTCAAAAGTCATGTGGAATTCTAGTACTAGCTAGTTTCTTATGGTTTTGTGCAAAAGAAACTAAAAAGTATAATAATATGAGGGATTGCACATAATGTGCTTTAGGTTTCTCATTGAAGTTGCTTTACTTTGTGTTAATTTAATAATTTTTTTCAGTTATGGTGATTCAATAGAGCATTACACAGTTCTGACTCTTTGTTGTTCTTAAGGATATTAAAATGTGTTTTGAACAATTGGCACATGTTTTTAAAGAATCAAATTTTATCTAACATAGAGAATTTAGTATCCGTAGACTGCAAAGGTTCCTTAATTTATTATTATTATTATTATTATTATTGTTCTTATTATTCTATTAATCGTTTCGTAACTGTCAGAGTTCTTCTTCATGTCATGTGTTTAAAATTTTCATTATGCTGAAACAGGGTAATATTTTGGTGACAAAACCGAATGTGTGACACAGTTTTCCGGATTGACCTCTTTGATCTTAATATTCATCCGATATCCATTATATATATATGCTAAACAAAGATTTGTCTTCAAAATAATTTCACATTCCCTGTCAGTATAATATAAAACTGATAGCACGATTATAGTTTATCCGATCAAATGAGTTTACTTAAGAATCCTGGCTATGTCGTCATAACTAAGGTTATTCATTAATGTATTCTTGTGGTGGAGTCTAATTTTAACAATGATGTTGAAAGTTATTTATTATGATAGTACAAGTGGAAGAATGGTTAGAGAACATATTTTTCATTAATCCTTTCAGAACTGAATTTGTACACTGATAATAAGTCAATCAAGTGAAATCGAGGAAAATTTCAATGGAAAGCTGATTTTCTTGTTTAAAAATCCTCACATTTTACGTCAAACTTGCTTGACTGATCTTATATCTCTGCTTTTATACAGTTGTTAGGACGACGCATTTTTACATCAGTAACAGTGAAAAGTTTAACTGAACTGATCGATAAAATTTAAATAAAATACCTGTTCTACTCAACTTTCATTTCGTAATTTTATAAGCGAAGAACATTGGTGTTTTTTCAGTACCATTTTTATAAGGATTAATATAAAATAAAACTTTAACAACTGAAAGATGTCCTGAAAATGCTACTGTGAATAGTGAATAAGTTCGTCGCTTTACTTCCAGGTGGTATGTCGAGTTTTCACTGAAAATTTGTTTATAATTATGTTCATTTTATTCAAATTATGCAAAATATCTTGTACTAAAAGGTTGTAAGTTGAAAACCACTCTCACATAATGTAGGTGTGTATTCTATATGGTTGTATGCTATTTTTTCCCAATAGTTCCATAACCAATTTCGCATATTCAACTTTCTGGCAAAAATGCATATAGGCCTACGGCCTTATGCCAGTAAAGCGACGAGATGTTAAAACAGGTCAATAACAGTTTATGGAACGGTGATTAAACCGAGCGGGCAGGCCAACGCCTGAGGCTCGCATTCGGGAGGTCCGGGGCTCGACTGCTAAAGCCATCAATTCTGACTGAAGATCCTATGCTCTTTTCAGTTTCGATAGGGAAAGCCGGAATTGAACATCAAATAAAAACCTTGACCGTCCTTTTTTCTTCTCCATTCTTTTCCTAATTCTTCAATAGTGTGTTTATGTTATCCTTTACTTTTTCCAAAGTTGTCAGCCTCGATCCTGTAACAGCTGATCTGTCCTAGCCTGTACGAGCAACATTATTAATCTGTGGGCTAAATAGGCTAAAGTGTATCTGTATGTAACATCGAAAAGAACATGAACCAACACATGACGATTTTTAATATCTTGACGCTACATAAACCCGTGCGAAGCTTTCACATCCCTGAATCCCTGAATCTCATAAATATGACTATGAGCTTGGAAGGGTTTTTTTTTTTTTTAATATATAACTATACGGTTATTAATAATTCCTTTCGTTTCTCTTATCGTATTAAGGCTCATTAAGACACCTCCTTCCGAAAAATGTGAACTTCCTTGAAGTGCGTTATCAGATTGAAGGAACAGGCTTACAGGCTTACAGGCTAGAGTGAGCTTACTACATTTGAATTTATAATGAAATTCAATTAACTCAGATTCGTTTAAATTCATGAGATTAAATTCAGACCGCTGGATGTTGGTAATAAATATCAATTTTTCACAAATCCCAGAAATTGTCGTTTGTTTGTATAATCTGACATTATGAACGTTGAGTGCATTTTGAGCTACCGTTATAAAATCAACTTAGTGACCCTAATGAGAGAATGGCAAATTGCAAAGCACTGACCTAAACACTTAAGTGCCGCTAGGTAGTTGCCATAATAAACTATATTAAAGTTTACAAACTAATTTACAACTCTGATATTAAGTGTTTTGTGCATTAACATCATTATGTCTAAGATTATATCATCAGCTGAGTATTAGAGTGTAGGCCTACTTACTCTTCAGAGATTTATGGTTCCGGAAAGTAGTGTATTGAAGAGTTCACGATAAGTCTTTTGTTTGTGTCTTTTCTATAGCTACCTCATTTATTTTGTTCTATGACGTTTTAAGAGTACTGCGATGTATCACTGTTTCAAAACAACGAAGTTTATGGTGGTTCAAGAGAGAAATTACAAACAAACGTAATTCAGTGTTGGGCACTACAGAAAATGCAGTTGTATATCGCAAAACTCTCTGATAAACAGGTTAAGACGGATCCCATTTTACTGCATATGTAGGCTTATGTATAGGAGGTTTAAGACTTATACTATCAAATTGAATGTACAGGGTGTCTCAAAAAAATGTACTAACACTTTGAATGAGTATAAAAACATTATTTATGAACATAGAGACAAGTTTAAATGTTTGAATAAGAGAAGAAACTTGTAATTAAAGAATCATGTTCGCAAATGTTCAAATTGATGACTGTCATTGTCCAGACAAAGCTGATAACGCAAACGTCACGACACAGTTCATTTGGAATTTCGCGACATTGTCTTTCAATTTCCAATTTCAATGCATCAATTGTTCTTGGTTTTGTGCGATAAACTCTGTCCTTGAGGTATCCCCATAAAAAGAAGTCCATTGGCGTGAGATCCGGGAAGGCGCAGGGTATTCAATGCTACCCCTTCATCCAATCCGTGTCTTTGGATAAGTTGCATGGAGATGAGCTCTTAAATCTCGATGGTAGTGTAATCTGTAAACTGTACGTCTGTAATTCAAGCCTTTAAACTTGTCTCTATGTTCATAAATAATGTTTTTATACTCATTCAAAGTGTTAGTACATTTTTTTAGACACCCTGTAGAGCGTGCAATAAGTATTCGAGACAGTTCCTTTAATCCGTGGAGTAAAATAAACTACATTGCAAACCACAGTTTATTTTTTCCATTTGAATTCTGTCTTATTTCCAAGTCTACCAGACATTTAAAATCGCAGTCTTAATTTTCTCCGCTCTTGTTTGGTCTGGTAGAGAAAGGTGACATAATGAACTTCCCGTCTGTAGGAAAAAACTATTTTCCCTACATTGAAGGTTATTTAGACGTTCCTAAGTCTCGTATTAACATGAAAGAACGAGTCAGTCCTACTTTCCTTTTATGTTATTTTTTCCAAATATTTCCGATATTAAAGCTTAATCCTTTGTTTGTTTCTAAACATAGCCAGTGGCGGCTATTCAGGGGAAGTAGGTGAAGTAGCACTTCACCAGTATTTTTCCTTTACAATACGTATTTTTAAAGTTTATTTTCCATACCATGAATGTTGGTTTTTACTATAAATGTATCTGTATTTTTGAATTGCCCGCCACGCCACCACCTGGTGTCAAAGCTAGGAGACACTTAAATCCTGAGTGCGCAACTTACAAGTCGGCCGTGTGAATGTAAAGTGGAAACCACGCCCTCCGTTGCATGGGTAGTCTGGTCAACTAAAACTGAGGATATGCAAGCAGCAGTTTTCTCGCTTATCCCACGTCCCCATACCGACGCGAACAGACTACCCACGAAGCCGTCCCTCTTGTTCAGCCACAGCACCTCATACTGTCAGCTCGGAGAAAGAGGTGGGCACGTTAGATCTTCTACCGTCTGACGCCGCCAAATTCGAATGTGTTAAATTCAGAACTACCCGGATTCCACAATCCCGATTAAGTATTCTGTCGCACTGGGAACACTAAGCGACTTCCTCTACCTCGATCATTAAAAATACTATTTTCTCGCCTCTTATTCCATTTCGGGGAACTCTCACGCGATTTTCCCTGCCCTAATTATTATTATTATTATTATTATTGCTGTTATTATTATGATCATTATTATTATCATTTTTATTCTCATTATTTTTTTTTATTATTATTTTTTTTGCTATTTTCTCTCGTCACACAACTCACACAATGTTCGACGAGACGAGAGAAATTAGCCAAAAAATAATTAGGGCAGAGGAAATCACGTGAGAGTTCCCAGAGATGGATTAAGAGACGAGCAGTTTAGATAGGCCTACTCATAATTTCTAAAAATATTTTAAGTTTGCTGTATGAAATGCTATTTGCAGCACGCCCTCGTTTTGAGCCACGAGCCGCTACTGGGTGAATTCCGTTATTAACATAAGCATGTGGCATCTTTTTTTTCTCTTCACCTAATTTTCCGGCCACGAGCCGCCACTGCTCTATACAAATTTCAAGAAAATATTTCTACTACCAGAATTTGTTTTAAAATACAGCAGTAATATTTTTTCTATTATCCTTCTGAATTTTTAGCTTAATTTTAAATGATGTTATCTGTTTAGCTTTTTCGTTAAAGGGAAGATTTTATGCTTTATTATGGTTATTATAATTTATTATTACTACTTTCATTATCAAATATATGTGTTATATCCACACTGTTCCGTTGGCTGAGTGTTTGGTGCCGGCCATTCCATGGTTCTGGAGTTGACAGTTGGTTACCAGACAGTGTATTAATGTGGTTTCACTACTCCGGGGCTTCGAACGGTCTCCTTGCATTTACTATGTAAGTCACGTTTCATCTCCTTCCTGAATTTTGGGGTATCAGCCATTCTGGCTGGTATTTCCTCCTAGAAAATGAAAAATATCATGTAAAGTTAAAGTTCTTCAACAATGTTTTGTGTTTCTCGTCCTTCATTAGATTATTCCTAGTTTTTCAAATGAGCCGTTTATTAGAATTTATCGTTAAAGTTGGTTCTGTATTCAGTTCGTGTGGGGTCTCTCATATATATATGTCGTGTTGTGTGTAAGTTTAATTTTGACCGGTTATGTTACAAGCCGTAAGAGTGCCATATTGATCTTGTTTCGTTACTATTGATTCTAAAGTTACTTCTGGCCCTTTATGTCCATATAAGATTCCCGATTGTCTTTAAGCACGTAACTTCATTATTACTATATGTTTTCTTGTAGTCGTTATAACTTGTTGTAACACTGAGTAGAAAATACAAGCCCGATAAATATACTGGGACGTTATTTACGATTGCTCTATAAGCAATATCTGCTACAAAGTTTTGTTTATATAATAATGTTATTTCAAAACCCCTTTTCTGCTTTGATTCATATTTTTCGTGTTTATTAAGCTCCGTTGACACGAGGTGTTAAGCTGCTCATGCATGGTATAAATTTAGAGTCTCTTAATTATTGATTCTCCCTTTAAGAAGTCCTACAATTCCTTTAGATGAATTTAGGTGGTTTATTATAATTGCTTATTGTATTAATCTATATAATTTCTGCTTTGCTTGATGTCATGTTTTCACTAGCCTGTTGGATTTTCATATAGAGTTTGCGGTACATATTCTAATTACAGTGGACGTGCTTATGTTTTGAGACTTTTTCCTGCTGCTTCCTCTTTACCATTTGTTGGATCTGGATTCGACCCTTTGCATGCTTCCTAAAATTTCAGGTTACTTCATATACAGATTTGTTCTTGGGCGATCAGACGTTGGATTTTCTCTGTAGGCCAGGCACGATCAGTTTATCAGTTAAAATACCCCAGGCTATATAAATAATATATAGCCTGTCCCTCCAGGGATGTAGCGCCACGGAGTTTAGTTTTTATATAAATATATATATATATTTATATTTATATTTATATTGATATATGAGTATATAAATACATATGTGTGTGTTGTGTGTACACACACACATATTATCGTGTAATATCGAGATTTATTACGTACTTCTGGAGATTTTCTTAACTATTTACTAAAAGTAATACTTTATAAATTTAAGCTGTACATTGCTTACAAACGAAAACAATAGAATTTGATTTGCTGAATGCTTTCTGGGTATTCTTTATCCGCAAAGAAAGCATTTTTGTAGATTTCATGACCCAAAGGTTAACAGATGTGTATTTTGTTGGCCCACGGCTCTACAGCCAATACAGGCCTATTATACCCATTGTTCCTATTGTACCATTGTACTGTGTAACGTTGCCCATCGACATAGGCGCTGCACAATGCCAGAACCTGCAAGAACATTTATTGCAAACATACCAGTATATTAAACACACAGCCGTAGGCGCCTTCTGCATATAAACACTGCAACTACCATAGGAAAACGAATGGGGTTTTTAATCTATTTTTAAAGTAGTTGTATTAAAGTTTTTTTGTTATTATTCTTAAAAGTGATTATTTCCTTAGGAATTAAATATATTTAAGTTTTATTTTTGGCTCGTATTCCTTTATGAGGACATGAAAATATATGATCCGTTTGAAATTTTACTAGGCTTCGGAATTTAAGGCACTTAAATAGCATATTAGGTACCTAAAGAGGCATCAAAGAAATGAAAAATATGGCATTAAACGACAATTAAATTATATTGCGAAAAAAAGTCACATATAGAAAATATCTCGTAATCGTATCGTATCGTATCGTATCGGCTCAGGGGCTGAGTGCTTACGGACCCGTGTACGTAGGCCGCATAGGTGGGCTTATTGTACACCCCTAGGAGACGGAATGATGTGCATGCCCTAAGGCCCCCCTGTCAATAGACTCCACCTACAATTATTTACTTTGCGTTAAGCAAGCTTTTTGATTGGAAGTCAAATATACTTAATACATTAAGTTCCCCAATATCCAACAAGTACCAAATACCATTCCACTTGCACCGCATCCCCTGGGTCCCCCTTCACGAGAGCCCCATGGGCGCGGCACACCCTTACGGCCGCCACCTACCGTGGGTCCCTCTAAGCAGGAGCCCCAGAGGCACGGTACACCACCAGCAACTCTCGGACCACAAGCAACGGGGCAGGTCGGGGAGGCCCGTAGCAGAGTCTGCAACAGGAGCTGGGCCGAAAACCAGTAAAGGGGGATAATGAGGGGGGGAAAGGAAGGTGAAGTGGAGAGTGTTGGTGGAATGAATGAAGGATCCCCGAGAGGATCCCCGAGAAAACCCCCCAAAGTCACGGCTTCGTTCACCACGAATGACATGCCTTCTTGCCTCGGGATATGAACCCGGGACCGCTTGCATGCCAGGCCCACGCGCTAAGCATGAGCCACCGTGACGGAATCTCTCATAATACAAATGCACTCGAAAAATTAAATTAAGCTATTTAATAATGACTATTCATAATCACAGCTAAATTAACCATTCTCTTCCACACAGTTTTCATTATATTTAGATGTTTGCAATTAAAATAATAGAGTAAAAACAATACCGTGAAGACAATTGGATGGAAAAATGACATCAGTTGGAAAAGGCCTTTAAAGGATTTCATAATTGTCATTTTTCTATAAGAAAACACATTATATTCTTATTAAAACTTTAAATCTTTAGAATGTTCGGCTAGAAATAATGTTTACTTTTAATTTGCGAGATTTTTTCATCAAAACAGGAAACTTCAATAAGAACTAAAATTTTTGGGCATAGAAAATAATGTGGTTGTATATTCAATAAATTAGGAAATGTTATTAAAGAAACCTATCTCAATTTTTTAAAGGTAAAAAATACATATGAAACAGAAAAGGCACAATTGACAAAAAAGGAAAAAAAATAGGCAAGATAATTTATCAGAAGGCTTAATAATATGTAATAATAATAATAATAATAATAATAATAATAATAATAATAATAATAATAATTTTATTTAACCTGGAGAAAGTTAAGGCCATAAGGTCTTTTCTTCCACTTCATCAGCGACATTACATTAGTTGTTCCTATAGTTCGGACATATTCAACACCAGCCTTTACGTACATACATTCGAACACGGTAGGCATTTTTCTAAACTTCCGGTGCCTGAATATTCTTATAAATAACTAATAATGATAATATTTTTACTTCTATAAGCGTCAGAATGTTAATAGAGGATTTCCCTACACTTGTGTATAAAAATAACGGTTTTCAAGTAAATAGATCTTGGTGTTGTTTAAGTCTACTGTGTTTTCTTCTTATGCTTATTTCGTTAATAAAAATAGTAACGAAGATCTTTACTGAGAAAATGATGTAATACACATTTAAAACAACTTAATAATGACTTTATATTGCTTTCACTACTACAAACGTTATACCTGTATTTAGACTCATAGAGTTTCCTTCTTATATACGGTAACTCTAGGTTATTTTAGCAGAGCATATGTAGAAACAGCCAATCGTTTGCATAAATAAAAGCGAACAAACTCTTATAAAACCTAGTCCAATAACAGTTTTATCATAGGTAATTCCACGAGCAATTATAAGTTTATCTACAGATTTATATGATAAGCCTCGTAATCTCGCGTGGTATTTGTTAAGGCTATTCCTTCTAAAAATGTATCAAATAAATCTGTGAGGTAGCAGTTTCAAGTCTGCGGTTTCATTTTGTAGTTTCAGCTCTCTTCTATATTAATTTATCTTTTCTCTTCTGTTTCTCTGTAGAAGATTACGTCTTATTGAGTGGCAGTTTATTAAAATGCACATTTAATTAGTTGACATCTTTTCTTTGGAGCTATTATTATGGTGCACTAGCATGGGTTGTTGTGGGTTTAAAAATCTCGCTTAAAGATGATCCCGGTAAAAAAGAAAATACGGCTTTTTCACGTCCAACCTGTTTCTTCCTTTTTTTCTGGTCCTCCCTGCCGATCTGTGCCAATGCAGTAGGATACTAGCTCATTAGAATGTTTCTATACTTACATGTAACATAGCATCTCAGATGGGTACTCCCGAATGCTGTTCTATCATGCAACCAAGGCGGTGCTCAAATATCAGTGTTGTGGTTTGCTTCGGAACTGCCCGTTTGCAATAGAGCTATGCTACACGTGCAGTATGGGCTCAGTGACTAGCTGACACATTTTTGCGCATTGAAGCTTCACCGGAACAGAACCACAATAGGCCATGGGCTAACATCTCATCATTGTAGATAAGGGATAGAAAGAACTTGAAAATCACCTGGTCATACTGTATTTGGATAATAGTTGCCTACCAGGAACGGCCTAATCTGTAAACGTACGCTACAAGTCACTTACTAATGAACATTCGATCCAATATATATTTATTTGAAGTCCTTCTTTCAGTTAATTAATAGAGATCAGTCGCTTCCCTACCCCATTTGGATTTCTCAAAGCCAGAATTTCGCCCTTACCTAGGTAGTATGCAACTTTATATGTAAGCCTATATCACTAACTGCCATTGAAGATGGCGTTCTGACCACACCTTTCTAGTGCTTCTGTCTACCACTGAAGTCGAAAGACAGGAGTTGATGACTTTGTGGTCGGATGGTCAGTCCTATGCCTCGATAGTATTTTTTAACAGTTTATTTCGGATTAGTTTAGTAGGCCTATATAATTTAGAGTATTTATGTGAATAGGCCGCCAATATATGAAATAATTGAATGCGTGTGATAAAATGTTCTTACTGGTCTATCTATCGATTCAATTTTTATTCTCGTCTTTGAGTGTGGGGAAAAAGAACATGAAGGAAAAATTTCACGGCTAGCTGGGAAGAAATTGCATTAGTGAAATTCACGGGTTATGCGCAGCAGAATTGGAATTGAGGTGGCAGTTTCAAGTCTGCGGTTTCATGTGATAGTTTCAAAACTTTTGCGTGAATGCATGGAGGAAAAGGGGGGTTCACCTAATTAAACTGAAGTTAGGTAACTTGTGTATGCTTGAATGACGTCGTTCATACAAAGTGGATGCAATATGAGAATGGGACTTGACGAGTTTATGTGATCAATAAAGCTGGCAAGATGTAAAATGCTACTTTCGAAGAACTTGATCGTGGTGTATGTAGTATTTCAACTGCTACAAGATTCATCTCCTAACAGCTGTAAAGTTTATATTTCAGTATTTCTATAAGCTCTGGTGATCTCTTTCTGGAGCTATTGTGAGGAATACCTTATTCATATTGGCCAGGGAAATAAGAAAATAATGTAACTTACCAAATCTCAGAAATAATAAATTACCAGAATTAATATTGTAATTATATGTGTTGTTAAGAGAACTAATGAAATTAAGGTAAATTCAGGATTGACATGACCCATTTTGGAATGTTTGTTACGCATTTTAACTGCATATTTTTCTATGTTTGTTGTGTATTTGTTACATGTTTGTTACTTTTTATGTTCCTTTCCATGCCTTAAGTATGGGTTTTGTTTCCTGTTGTCAGGTATGCTTTGTCGGTTGACAGGCTCTTAATGGAGGAAGCTGAAGATTAAAAAAAAAATTGATATTCTTTGATAAGTGAGAATTCTACTAATTTGAAGCTACACTTATTTTTGCAATACAAAAATGTATACAAGAAAATAGCCCCCAAATGAGAGGGGAGTTCGGTTGCAAGTGCATTAAAACACAAATATACTAATTTTCTCTCGGTTAGCTTTCGCTTTAAACCTCCCCATACAAGCCACAGCCCGGATGGGTCACATAGCCTACACTTAGATTAGTGATGGTCAAACCTTTAAATTTTAGGTAGTTCATAAGGTGGTTTTCCGAAAATTCATTTTAAAAAGTAATATAATTGACCTTATCGGAAACTTTGAATGATAAGTAGTACCCTACTGTCCGTTTTGCAGCAGGTTGATCACTACTGATTAAAGAATACATGGAGGGACTGCCTAAGGAATGATTAAACACGATGCAGAGCAAAAACATACAACATAAAATACAATTATGTACTACAAGAAATAAACAAGAAACATAACCTATTAACAAAACGTTTAGTAAAGAAGAAATCAATGCCTGTTAACTTGTATTTAAAATGTGGAAACATCGTATGTTCAGGAGTTAATTTAGCATCATCTTTGTTCCAAGTTAAATGTATGTTTTAAAACGGTAATATGAAACATGTAAATTATACTGAAGAAAATTAAGATTTATTTTAGGGCTGTTACAGCTGAACTATTTAAAATAGTCTGCTATGGTACATAAAATTCAGTTTGCATATTTTCAATTTTGTAAATTTTAAAATCGAAAAATATGTATCTGAATGAATAATCAGTTCATATTTTCAGTTCGAAAATAATTTAATTGTATGGTAAATGGCTCCTTCTAGTAATCCAGAGCGTTATTTTATTGCTTTCTAGTGTAAATGGTGCTAGCTAGTGTTTATTGCAATGCTGTGTTTTATAAAGTACTTTCGTATCGTATTACCGAACATCGTTTTGCACGATCATCCTCGCCGCCCCTTGACGGGCGACTGACCCGCTGTGAACTTGTGGCTCCAGTTTCTCTGCAGTATGGAGCTTTTGCGCGTGCGTCGTCGTATAGAACGCAGTCGAGGTGTTCACAATGAGAGAGAGGTCACTGGTATAACAAGCCAGGCCTACAAGGCCTAGTTCACCACCCATAAAATATGCAATGCTCCAGGCTCCCAGTTCATTCATTTTTGCGATTTCAATGTTACAGTCAGCTGTAAAACGTTAACTAAGTAGAGCATTATTTTTTTCCCCTCATACTTTGAATAACTTCGTTGCATTTCGTCGTAATATATAACCAGGGCCCGGATTCTAATGACGTGTCAAAGTTTCATTTTTGTCATTTTATGCAATTTTATATTTTTAGGTCGTTATTTTGTCATTTTCATGTCATTTGCTTCCTTATGTAGTCATTTTCATGTATTTTCATTGAGTGTATTAACATTTTTTCGTCGCTAGCGGTGATGTATTTGAAGTGTTGTTTGTTTAATGCAAGAAGGAAAAATTCGGCGTTAAGTGTTGTCATGTCTATCAGTCGGAAATGAGAATCAAAGAAACGCAAAAATGTTGTTTATATTAGTATTGTTATTAGTAGGGGGCGGATTTCTATGACATGTCATATTTTCCCCTTTGCTTTATTTCAGGTTTCCGACTAATGGTCAAAATGGAACGGCTTTTATTGTGCATATAACTGCATATTTAGGACATTTTCAACTATTGTAGCATATTTTGTATGAATATGCATATTTAGGTCATATTTTTGACATATTTATGTGCATATTAAATAAATTTTGAAGTTTCATATCATATTTTTTTAAATTTTGCATTATAATGATACTTTTTGAGAATTTACAGATATTTTAAATAATTAACACTATATTTTACTAAAATATATTGTAATGAAACTTAAAAATGTATACACAATGTGTAAGTTGTAAAGTCATATTTTAAATTTTATTGGTCATATTTTAACGTTTTTAGGTCATAAATGTATGCATATATCTTATTTTTTAGGTCATAGAAATCCGCCCCTTACTGCTCACATTCCCCAATACTGCCATATTTTGCCTACGGCAGATAACGCAGCTGTAGGATGGTAGGCCTGTTCCCACAAGTGATGTAGCGCCACGGAGTTTAGTTTAGTGACTTAAGTTGCTGTGAGAATGAATATTATTGAACGGAAAGATAAATTAAATCAAGATATAGGCTACGCCTTACTATAGGGATGGTCAAATGTAATTGTTCTTACAGGCAAGTGTAACTTGGTAACTTGGTGTAATGTATTCCCAACATGCCGACTCCTACGGCAGTTATTGATGGCTTTCGTGATCGAAGCAGCTACTTTTTTGTTATGAAGTATCGCCTTGGTTTTGTCACGAGGCTGAGTACACCCCGTTCCAGATCTCCCTACTTCAGAAAAATCCGGAGAGGTACCAGAGATCGAACCTAGACCTGCGGATCCATAGTCAGCATCGCTAACCATTAGGCACGTAGATGTGTGAATAAATTGCTATTTACGCCTAGATTCATTTCTAATGAATTTTACATGAGAATATTTTAGAAGAAAAATTCCCCTGACACCGGGATTCAAGCTAGTGACTTCCGCCTATCGGTACTGATGCTCTCACAACTGAGCTAGTAGCCAGAGTTAAATTCACGGCGCCAGATGGAATCTCTTTCCAAATATTCTTCTGCGCTAATATGTCAAGACAGAGTTTTACATAGGTTTACCACTCCAGTTATATTTACCGAAGTCCCCAATGAATCATCTATCTCTTATACAATTCAACGGCCCTAAATAGCGTGCTTGCTCGCTCGCCCGCTTCGTGAGACATCGGGTATACTCGGCGATGTTCGTCTCTCGCAGTGTAAACTTACATGACGACTACAAAATTAGGAAACCCGTTTCTTTATTATATAAGGCCTAAGTGAAATGAACACAATGAACAAATATTCTAATTTTATTTTTACTTACAATTTTCATAGCTCTGAACCACAAACATTTTTAATAATCTACCAGTGTAAATTTCTTTAAAATCCTGGAGTCAATTAATAATGGCGGGCGAAGCCGGGGGCACCAGCTGTAAAATATTGATGGTTTAACTCTTGAAATATCGCTGATAATAAAAATACCAAACAAACTATTCCTTCCCTTGAAAAATTATGTAATTTCTGAAAATTACACTGAATTTATCAAATAAAATTCACATCATATTCATCTGTCAACAAACAGTTGAGAAACGATACGTATTATTCACCGCCGTCTCGAGAATAACGCACGAGAATTATACAGTTTAGAAGGCAGTGGTTCACAGTTATCTTTGGAACTGCATAATCGAATCTGAGATCGTTTTCCCAGGTGGCGATTTCTAATCGTGGAATGTACTCTAAAGCCGGAATTTTAGCTGTTTCATTAATTATTAATGGTTTAGTTTAAGAATGATTCGCGTGCAAGTGTTAATAATCCTAGTGTATAACAAGTAGGCCAACGTATTTACAATATGCCACGGCAACTAAACTTCAACGATTTTCAAAGAAAAATTTTTGTTTTGCTAATAAATGGTAGGGTATGTGACAAATAATTGCAGTGTACTAATTTTATATAATTGGATTTTATATGATGCCATTCAATATTGGAATAAAAAACAAGTTTTACCATAACAAATACTTGAGACCAATTTTTGGGTCCTCAGAACGAGACAGTCCCATGGTCGCCCTACTTGAGGGAGTTATTGTTTACATAAAAAGGAGACATTTTAAATCTAGGATAAGTAAGGAAAAAGGGGACAAAAATTTCGTCCATAAAATTTAGTGAACACTGACAATTTATCTTTGTCTAGTGCACACAATTATCCCAAGTGTGTTTACACTTAGCCCAGCATCTGGATGAGATGATGTAGCTTATTAACATGTGGACCATTGCTACATTCATCGGTAGCATTGCTGCTTTACCTACGGCACGGCTGTAATGAAACAAATTCCACGAATTTTTATGAAAGAACTATTACTTACTAGCGGCGGCACAATTGTGCGGCGAAACATTTGAATATAGGCATAAAATCTATTGATAAGGGGATAAAAGGGGTGAAAATGAAAAAAATGTGGTTAAAATAAAATTTTATTTACCAGTAGCCTACCTGAAAATTTCAGAGATTAATAAGTTTAATAACTGTCATTTTATAAGTGAAATTATAGGCCTGTTAGGTCCACAAACATCCCTCTATTTTAAACATTTTTAGTACAATACTGCATTGGGAGTACTGGCACAACACAGCTGAAATAAAATTAGCATGGATATAAATTTAGTGAAGTTCTACTCGGTGTTTTCTTGCTTGAAATAGTAAATGAGCATAATCTCCAGATGTGCGGTTCACTTATTGGGAAGTATATCGGAAAGGAAGAGAGAGCCCTCTCTGAATCTACTTAAGAAATGTTGATGTAAACTGCTTGGAGACATTCAAAGCTACTGTATGTGTTCGTGTTCCTCCAAAATTTCCCTAAGCACTCCGAAAAGCATATGATTATTTCCCTCTGAAAAATTAGTTTCTTCTTGCAGATACAAACTAGTTGTTCCGTGAACAGTAGACCTCGCGTCCAAAAATATCTAACATCTCCCCTTCATCGCAGTTTTTAAAGGTTTAGCCAACGTTGTCATTCACTTTTTAAGGCAGCATTGTTTCCACGGAAAAAGTTTCATTGAATCGTTGAAAGAAGCTGAACATTTAATGAAATGGAACCATTAAAACGGCCGCCACCATCTTGAAACGGGATCCAAAAATTAAACTCCTTACACATATGTCGCTTTTAGGCCTAATGTCTTCGAGAAATATTTATACAAAACTGGAAGAAAGTAGAACGCACAACAAACACGTTTACAAACGGATGAAATTCTGCTGTCAAAACAAAACCTCGCTTTGCTCAGTCAATAACATAATGTTCAATCCTTAAAAAAAAAGCCTTAGGCATATGTTAATTGAGTCGAAGAAAGAAATATTCTTGATTACCGAAATTTCCCATAATTCGTGAATAAACCAAATATTTCGTGATACAAATATATAGACCATTAACATAGCCTATATAAATAACCCAGATTTCGTGTTTTATTCGTAATCATAAAATTAGGTTTTGGCGGTCAGGAACCTTTTAATTCCCTAATTTAACTTTTGTGCCTACTAACTCATTTCGCGTTTGCGAGATTCACCCATAATTGTTTCCTCTTATTGTTGACAGCAGTAACCTTGGCGTAGGTAGTTGAGTTCAATCACCGATAAGGACGTATTTTTATCTGGTAATGTGTTAAGCTATTACAGGAAAATGCGTTTACGGTCATTAGCGATTCAACTTTTACTGCATTTCAGGAATGAAAACTGCATCTGCCCCTGCAAGCTATTAATTAGACTACGTGCATTACGTTACTGTCGGTGAAGTTGCTTCTGCTTATGGAGTTCGGGTGTTGGGTTTTCTAGGGCGGGGGTGTTTTATGTGTTTGGGATCACCTTAGATCAGTGTAACTTTATCTGATAAAGTGCCTACCTCTTTCTATTTCTCCACTATAGTAATTTCAATAGACTGATTAATTAATGGATTTTTACAGGAAATTATAGTAACTATTGTTCCTTTCGTTTTATACATAGATAAAATAGAAAGAATGTAGCAGGCTTAGCCTAATAATCAGAGCCCTAACAATGTTTTTCAGCAACACAAAAACTTTGCTTCGCTCAGCATCACAACATGGTAAAGTAAGTTTTCACAGTCAGATGTGTGATCATCTGCAATCATCCGAATTCATAATTATGAATTATGAATTAATTACACAGTTTCTTTCTTCTTAAGAGATATGTCTGCTGAAAAAACATGATAAATAACAGCACTGTTCTAGTGCCCATGAATACTGAAAACCGATTTGAAACCACTGAAACGTGACGTAGGCCTAGGTATCTCGAGTTCGACTGGTCGATTATTTAAGCACTCCTTGCCACCTTTGTGTCATTTCTCTTGGGGTTTGGCTTGTTCAACTCACACGCCCGGGCTGTGATGCCACCGAACCTCTCAATCTGCAATATATTTAACTTACTAAACTACATAGGAGACGTAAACGCGAATAATATAGTAACTCAAATATCTGGAGTGCTTTACACATAGGCTACGAGTTTTACGTAAATAGCACAAACCATCACGATTTTTGTTCTTTCTTTCTTTCTTTCTTTATTTATTTATTTATTTTTTGCCTCTTTGTACCTTCTGCTTCAAGAACATTCTTCGGTACAAGAAGTTCACATAATTTCTGTGCACATAGTCTACTTAACTATTTATTTAAATACAGATGAACGATAATTATTTTATTTTCTTACCAATAAACTATAGAAATATATAACTAGGCATAGACCTATGTCTAATGATGGAAACCTCAAGTAGGCTACCCAGATGCGTAAAAATAAAAAAGTGCAATGTGTAAATAAGAAATGATTCCTAAAAAATCCAACTATCCTAAAACAATCTAGTACAAAAATGTAAGCCCAGACTAGAATGCCAAAGTTTCTTATATTTATTTTTTACCTTATGTAAAAAAGATTGTTTCCTCTCTATCCACGATTTAGAACGATTGAAGCATTTGGGCTTCTCTAGGCTATGGAACCTTCCAATTTAATCAGCCATGACATTACCGGTATAATATAGATATTTCATAGACTAGCCACAGCCAAGAGCGGAATACTGAGGTCAGGTAAATAATCTAATATCAAATTATAATTTTGCTGAGACAAGTAAGAAGACATGATTCTGTCCAAGAGAATCTATTTCAGTTTGAAGATTTAAACATTAGTTCGTCTTGAAACATCTAGCCTGTCGCTTCTGCTGGTGTTGAACCGGCAAAACGTGTGTTCGTAGGTCAACACATAACTTACAAAGCCAGCTATTTTAGGCCTATGAGGATGTTTTAAAAGTTCGAGAAATTTTGCTATATCAATCTGCTAATAGATACGTAAAATGTTTAAGAAAAACTGTGCTGCTAGCTATTTCTTCCAAACTCAGATTTTTTAATCAATCTTGTAAAATAGTGACTAGGGGGCGAATTTCTATGACAAGTCATATTTTTCCCCTTTGCATTATTTCAGGTTTCCGACTAATTTAAACCCGATTCCAGCCATCCAGATTTATATCCCTTGTATAGGGCTTACATGCCCAACAACGTCTTTATATAAGTGTATTGCTTCAAATCAACACATCTATATTTAGACATCACAATGTAGGGACTCCTCTGACGATGGAAAATGAGGAGATAATTGAAGCCTCAGGAGCGTTGACCTTGGTGTGATGCTATTTACGCATCGGAGAATGTGTTTGTGGATTTTGTGTCGTATTCAATTTATGTTAGCATTCTTCAGAAAAACGATACCTGAAAGATTTCGCTGTGGTTACATTTGAGATAACGATAACCTTATAAGTTATAAGTCTAAGTTTTAGACCGTTAAACAAGAGGGTACCATGCTGCTGTATTAATTCTTATTCGTTATTTTTTTTAACCGTATCTATCGGTTACAGGAGAATTCAACCTATGATCTCTGTATGTGTAGCTGAATAAATTTATTTGCAGTAACATGATGTACTAATATCACTAATGGACGCATTTTTAAATATTTAAACACCAGGAGGAAGCTGCTAACAGGCTAGTTAAAATTCCAGAAAGCATTCAGCCCAGTAAACGGTAGTTTTAAATATTAAAATGCATTCATTCGGAATGTATCAACATAGCCTATTAGTTTTTCATATAGACCTACTTAGGTACAGACTTGACTGAGACCGTATCACGGACTTGCTCCGATTATGATCACCCAGAACCTCCTCCTCCAAAAAGGACTTTTTTTAGACAGTCGAGGGTAAAGAAGCACTTTTAGCGGTATACGATATTTATTAAAAGGCGACAATTATGCCACTGAGTGTTATAAAATTATGTCACTCCAGGGTGACCAACTTTGATTTCTTAGCGTGGAAAAACTTTTTTAATTAAGAATAATTCCATATGATTATTAAATAGATTCAGTCTTATATAAATTGAAAATTTTAAAATTCAATACGCCTTTTTAAACGCTAAATTTCTCACAGTAGTCGCTAAAATGTTAAACTTGTCGGCTGAAAAGCGTTGTCCATTCCATCTCTTACATTGGCAGCCATGTACGAGAAATCAGTCATCTCTGTCTGCGCAAGTGCATACTAGGGGGCAGGAGAGTTCATGAACGGCTGTAAAGCTTCCAAAATGGCTGCAGCGTAAGTATTAAAAATTATCTCACAAAAAAATATTAACCCCTAGGGTATGACACACGTGGGAAATTAAATAAAATTCTTCTTTTAAGCCCATGTATAATAAATAATTATGAAATTCTTGTGACCTGCGACGGTAGACTGATACGGTAGTATGTCACATGGTGTACCTTATAATTTATATGTACTTCGATGTTTCAGAATTTGTACTATGATACGCAGTGGCGGATTGATATGGGTCTAATTGAGGCTTATGTTACAACAGTTTGTACGAAATACAGTAGAGGATGCATGCGATTGCTGAAGGTTGTGTTGCAGAGTTTATAGGCCTATAGGATCCAATAATGGACTGATATAAGACGGATATAAGTGACTGTTCCACTCATACGCCGCGTGTTTGATATTGACCAATAACGTTTAGCAATTCCTCGGACATAGACCAATCTTACAATATTCTTTTAAATTAAAGTAAATTATACATTGTTTGGTGTCATTTTTCTTGTAAATATGTGTAGAATTGATATATATCAAACATTTTAAGGTAAATTACATATTAAAAAATCTAAGATTGATTGATTGAAGTAGACTAGGTGACTCATGGTGCGGGAATTACGGTCGGTCCTAATCCCCTGCGCTTGTAAATGTGAGGGTGCTTGCGGGTGAAGGAACCTACCTGGCCTCACGCGCCATCCCTGTTTGCTAAGGGTATAGGCGTCGTGGTACGTGACACTACATGACTTAGCTTTGGGAACAGATCTTATGTTGTTTAATGTGGAATGCAGTATCGGATTGATATGATAACTGAGGCCTATGTTGCAGGGCAGTTGGACACGACGGCTACACCACTGTAGCAGACGGTTATGCACGGGGAGGTCTCACCCTACGTTCTCTTCAGAGAATCCACCCAACTCTGGTGCCCGGTCCGCCTCTATACCGCCCGTACTTACCACCGTCATCGAGGAGGCGGCTGCTGAGGAAATTAAAAACGGTAAGTTTTTCTCTTATTTGTTATAAGATTAATTGTTTTATTATTAGCTAGAGCCTTTAATGCGTTGCTTCTCTTATTTCTATTTTGGTATGGTTTGACATTCTGTAGGTATTTTATATTAGGTTTGTTCGCAAAGCAAATCCGTGACCGCTTGAGAATTTGTTGTACTGCGCATGTCCAGTCTGTAACTTACCCGTGATTTGCACTTTGCGAACGGTTACAAGAATTTGGAATCGATAGTTTCTGCGTTTAATCGATATGATATGCAAATAAAATATATATTTCCCTTTGACATGTTATAAATGCAATATACATCGACAATATAATCTATATTTTGCGAAACTTTTATTTATCTTCCATTAATCATACATATAAGTAGCCTATGTTTATAAATCTGGCGCAATGTTATAGGAGGGAGGAGTCAGGCGCGTGAAAATAGGTTACTGCGCATGTCTCTGATAACAATTCATGCTGGAGCCTGCAAACTTTTCTTATAGTACAGAAACTGTCCGTGAGAGCTTTGCGAACAGAAAATTGAAATCAGAATCACGGATTCTCGCTTTGCGAACGCGTGTGGAGAAAGAGCGCATGCGCGAACGATATGTTCCTGGTTTCTGACTGCTTTGCGAACAAACCTATTATTACTAAACAACCGTAAACTATTCCGTATTTTCCGCTGATATTCTACTAAATTTAGATTTTTCAATTTTTTTAAACAATTGCATTCTGACGTCTGGAATCAACAGCATCTTATATTCGAGTTATGAATATTTATGATTTGTGGATTATTATTGTAGTTTCTTATCTGAGTTAATCATAGTTATAAAGTTATTCATAAACACAAAGCCCGCCAAGTAATGTTAACGTTATTTGAATTTGGTGTTATACTTTCCGAAATTCAAGCATTTGATTGCGAAATTGATTTAAACCTAACAATTTATTTAAGTTGCCTGAACTTTTCCTGCGGTTTGTGTTTTCATAATTTAATTTAGAAAGGTATAGTAAATCACAGTTAACTCTGAAATCTACTGATATTATACCTTAACTCAGTAGATATTTACTAACCCTTTTTTAGATAAAAAATACGGATAATAGCCTATCTAGAGTGCTGATTCGAGCATGGGGTATGGTGAAAGCGATGATACGCGTCTATCAGTCTTCTTTCTTTTCAAAACAAAAGGTTGGGTGAAGCATGTCAGATCCCTCTGATGTTCCCCTAACCACTTTTAAACCCTTAAAGCGCTCTTAAAGAAGCACTCAATGAATACTTGATCCGTAACCCGTGATCGCATCTTCATTTTAAAATTGCTGGGCTGTTGCATTCCTTAAAAGGGGAAAAAAGATACAGCTATGTTCAGTTATTTTAAGTTTGTTATGAGTTAGGCTTTTTTTTTATCTGTGAGAAAATAATGCTTTGAATGTAAACATAATAGCTTGCTAATATTTTCCCCTTGTTACAGATTTAGCTTTTTTATAAAAGTATACTATTTTTATCTCCATGAATAATCTTCTTTTTGGATTACATTCATTAAACAAATTTGTTTTATAGTTGGAGTAAGCAATTAAAAAAAAGGGATAGTTTCCATGATTACGCACTATGTACATTCACAGAAAAAAGTTCAAAATCGGTGATTTTTAGCTTGTGTTCTTCATACATAATTGAAATAATATAGTAATTTAATTTTTCTGGATATTGTCCAAAACACTGGGAAAATGAGAATGAAGATATCACTTTTTCGACCTAAAAATGCCAATCTTTGAACATAAATTGACGGTTGGAAGGCGAGAATTACAATTGGCAGCGAGTTGCGCTTGATCCAGAAACAAGGATGGGATTGTCAAGTTAATGGCGATCAACACTAATATCATTGTTCCTAACTTAACTACCACTTACCTAGAATCGGAAGTTATGTAGTGCGGAGCGAAAGTGTGCGGAGTGCGTAATAAAGGAAACTGAAGAAGGAAAAAATGTTATAAACTAAGGTCGAAGAAATGTTATATATTTGCAATAAAATAGTTTTCGACGTTTCCCTTCCATTTTGTTTAAAGAAAATGTACTGTGATATCTAGAGTCCTAAACGATTTACTTGGTCGTTGCACTATTTTCATTAAGTCTAATAATTAAAATATTTCCTTAATTTTATTAATACATCACAAATATACCCTCTGCTTACGCATTCTATTTTAAAATATAAGCTCGAAAACATACCTTGACATTCGTGCAGCGCACTCACTCATTCCTTTTCAGTGACTGGTTCTTTTAATGTGATATTAAAATGTTGAGATTAGGCTTATTTCATTCAGGCGTGGAGAATTTATCCCCATGGCTAAGGCGGTAAGAAGTGTAATTTTAATCAGAAAATACTGCAAAACCTTTTTTTTAAAGCCTCTGTTTGCAGTTAAAATAGCAAAAGATCCAATCAGGTAAGGAGTCTGAGATGTTTTTCCACTTCTTCGCCACTATTTCCACAGTTTTATGGTATAACATCTACCCGCTGTCAAGTCACTCCCAGAAAAGGAATTCATTGTTTGATAATCACTTCACCTAATCATAAATATCCCAGAAATCACTTACAGAGTTGATATAAATAACCTTTCTCTGTTCTGTTTCTGTTTTAACCGGCTGCAGAAGTAATTACTTCATGATTTTAGTCAGTAAAAAGCGACTAAAAGCAGCAGAACATCGTTCTTCGGTCGGGTAGAGGAGTGGTCTTTTAATGGAGATCGAATTGTCTTGATGTTAACGTTGTTACATTTAATGCTGGTACCTACAAAAATATATGTTTAAAGGGAATGGTCGCTAAATGCTGTGATTATGAATGAAAAAAAAAAATTGAAGTTTTTCTTAAAGTTTTTAAATGGGCAGTGCGTATCGGCTATGGCGCCATCTTTAAGTCCTTCCTATTCTTTGGAGGGGATGAAACTATAATGAGACTATAATGAAACTATTCAACTCGTAGGCTTTAAAAGAATAATAAGGATGATATGCATTATCCATATCCATACTATCTTATTTTTACTATCCCTTTGCACGAAGAAAATTTAGTTTTCGTCATTTTCTCGAATTCGTCTGTAGCGATTTTGTGCACAAGTTGCTAAAATGTTTATGTGATTTTTTTTCCTACAAATTCTCTAACTATAAGCTCTAGTAGGCACAAACTCAGGCTTTAGTCTTGCGTGACGGACAGAATGCCTCTTCTTGAATCTGAGGTAATTGAATATTTATTTCCATTTTATACTGGCACGTAATCAATTCGGAATATAAAATGAGAATGTGTTGTTGTTATTACCCATGCTGACGGTAGAGAAACCTGTGTGAGTGTATGCAATTTTTAAACTAAAAGTGTTCTAGCCTACCCCTTTGTACACAAGTTGCTTATATTAGGAGCTGAAATGTCTAGCCATTGGCAGAAACTGTGTGGCGGACAGAGTATTTCTCCTTGAATCTTGGGTAACTGTATACTTATTTCCATTTAATACTTCTGCGTAATCTATTCAGGATGTAACATGAGAACTTAGTATTGGCCATGCTTACTGTAGATAAATGTATGTGAGTGGAGGAGATTTTTCTAGAATTGTTCTAGCCTAACCCTTTATATGCACACAGAATATTACTTCTGTTCATATTATTCTGTAAGATCCTTGTAACTTACATCCGTTTTTAGAAGTTTTAGTACCGGTTTAGTTGAAATACAGTGCAAGTTGTTGTACCAAGAAGTAGAATTTCTCATTTCAAACTCTTTTCATGTATGTGTCCGCCAACTGAACTTCGGGCATATTGGGACATGCAAATAAGTCATTGTGGACATTTGCATGTGCAACTTGCGCTGTACTACGGAGCAGATGTTCCGAAGTGGTAGTAAACAGATTTGCCAAACTGTCGCCAACTTATTACCGCTTGCAAACTCTTATGTCCTACACGGGTGGGAATTGCCTCCTGTGTCGAACTGCTTTGTAATTTCAGCTATTGCTGTAGTAATGTTACGACTCCTGCAAGCACTTCAAAGCAGGAAACGCTTAATAGTTATCGATGCCAGTGTTGCCTCAGTCCTTAAGATCGTGTTCGCGCCAAATGCACCTTTTTGAAGTGAAACTTCTTTAGCCACGGTAGGGGGTAAATCGAGAAATGTGTCACGCTCAAAAATCGTCACGAAATTAATGAGATGTGACGGAACCGTCTGCAACTCAATGATTGGGAGTAATCAGCTGCTATACGATTTAAAGGACAAAATAAAATACTCAAAGGCGAATCAAAAATTAAAAAATCGAAAATACAAAATTGAAAAAATCTACACATCCAAAATTAAAAAATCGATAATCCAAAATTAAAAAAATTTAAAAAATCATAGATACAAAATTTAAAAAAACATAGATACAAAATTTAAAAAATCCAAAATTAAAAAATCCAAAATTAGAAAATTAAAAAATTCAAAGATCCAAAATTTAAAAATTACAAAAATACAAAATTTAAAATTAAAAAATCCAAAAATCCAAAATTAAAAAAATCCAAAAACCCAATGTTATAAAGTCCAATAATCCAAAAATGAAATCCAATAGTAAAAAAAAAAGTTTCACTTCTGTCGCGTGGCGTTCCACGCAAACGTTTTTTCCTGGGGGGGGGGTTGTAGGCCTATGTTGCATTTTATGTCTCTTCCTCTTTCTTATTTTAATCTTTCCTATTGTAGGACGTTTATGCGGCCATGCCGCCCGGGGCTTACAGGACCACGACCTGTCGGGAGAGGGATTACCTTTGGATCATTTACATACTTTTAGGTTCAGACAAGGACATGGAGAGCCTCCCCGGATGGTTTCATTTTATATGCCAAGATAAAATTTTGTGGGAGCAATCAGGCCTACAGTTTATTACTTGAGTCATCTGCATGTTGTTAACCTTTTCACTGCTACCCACGTATAAACGTGACACCACAAAAAATTGCATAAAATCAGACATATAAGATTAATATAGTAATGTTTTGGGCTAGAATGTGAGGATTTTTATCCCGGTGTTACATTATTATTTATGTAACATTTTTATTATTATTATTATTATTATTATTATTATTACTATTATTATTATTATTATTATTATTATTTTATTTTCTACTAAAATTTTCCTCATTGAGTTCAAACAAATAATTCAGTGATGATTTTAGTCGAAAAATGCTTATATTGTTATGAATTCAGCACTAAAAGGGTCAATGAGAGGATTAAACTCTTTTTAGTAGGCCTACGGTGATTACCTCGAGTTTAGCTTAAGTAGTTCAATTGAGGACCGTTTTGACAAAACTCAACATCCTCCATTTTTTGCCAAATTCGTTTTTTAATAGATTTAGGTTCTTTGAAATGAGATCTTTAAGATGGTGAAAAAAGAACATAAGAAAAGTCGACATAACCAATTCATTTTGAAGCCTCAATTTGAAAGGTTTCTATCTTCTGTATGTTAATAACCTGAACAATTTACGTTTTGGCATATGTTGAGTTTTGTCAAAACGGTCCTCAATTAGGCTTCACTGAACTAAGCAATTAAAAGAAACAAGATTGTACAAAATTACAGTAATTGGAAGATGAAAGATAAGTCGTATTAAAAATGCAAAACATACGGGACATTCACTCAAAATAAGAAAACAAGGGAAGAAACTTTCAATAAATTCTGTGGAATTATCTGGGACAGAATCCTTTTCGGAAATCAACTCATCCTTCACTTAACCTCAGTTCGGGTCGAAATAACTTCAATATGAGTTACTTTTTATATAGGGCCACCACGTAGATAAATGCTTATACTGCTTGATTGTGCTTTTTTAATGTAAAATCCTAAGTAGAAATATCTCATACGAGTATGCTGTCTGATCTATGCTTTGAAAAATGGAAAGTTCGTCATCCATCACTTACAACGATAGGCTAACTATGATTAGTTAAATATAGATTTAGAGAGACTGATAAAATTCCACTACTTAATTTATTATTTATTTAAAAAATATTAATTGAATTGCAATGTTAACTTATTTATAATAATAAGAAAATAAAATATACAAAGTTTACAATTAAAATTTATATGATGAGCTATAAGTATTATATTTTAATCATTCGAGTTAGTACATACAAGCTAAGACATCGAGTTAATATAGGAACGATACCAAAGAGATCCATCAGCTTCATCTGACATTTTGATATTAACAACCGTTCCTATTACTGTCTTTTTTATCTCCTTGAATTCCAGCAGCCTCTTGCGGATTCATAAATATAAATAATCACCAGAAATATTTTTTCCACAATATTTTCATTGGTTTAAATAGCTTACCTATTTAATTTCACTACATTCATTTTGTCTAGTTTCTTCATAGAATAGGCCTATTAATATTCATTCAAGGTTATCTGTCTGTTATCTTATTTCTTATGTAGTACACTTTTCCTGCAGAGTTGTTGCCTAATGGGGATAGTAAAATAAATATCTATAGGTGAAAATTAAATTTGAATAAACATAAAAAGTTATACTGAAACAGATTTATTGCATAGTATTTAATTTGTAGGTGTCATAAAACCTTAAAATAATTTGTATTCGAAGTAAAATGTTGGAGTAAGTCTGTAAATGTTCTAACCACCGAATCCTTATTCAAAGTACGATCAATAGACCTGCAAAAAGCTCTTGTTCGGGTAATCTCATGCCAGTGGCCACTTGTGGAACACTTAGCTACCTAATAACGTTGGGGACATGGCTCTCCCCTCGATAATATTCTGGTTTGCTCGAGTTTTAATTCCGACCGTCCTTTTTCATTCCTTCTGCATGCGGAATAAATTACAAAATCGGAAGGAGAGTTGTAGCTACATACAATGGTAGCTTACTATCCTGTGACTTCTTGTATTACTCTTAAGTAGTTTTCGGTATATTGTAAACAAATTAAATAGAAATTGTTGGCTTGATATTATATTGTAAACAAAGATTCCCTGGCGAGAAAAATTAAATGTATCTTTAGTTAACATAATTTTCGTTCTTACAATGAAATGAAGTTACTGCGCTACAGGAATAGGCTTATAATATTTACTTTAGCAGAAACACATAATTACGTCAACGATGTTTATATTAACGCGAACATCCTCTGTTGATACTTTATTGGAGGGGGGGGGGGAAACGAAACATTCAGTCCACTTCTAATGCCGTACTCCTATTGCTATACTGTTGTTGCCAAATTCCTATTTCCACAGCTGATAATATATACAAAATAAGCCAACAGTGAGTAATGGTGTATACGGTGTCCTGCAGTGTAGGCCTAAAAGAATTAGCATTTTTTCTCAACAAACGCAAACAACAAAAAAATACAGTAATTTTCTTGTCTCCCCTGCGAGCAGTTGTATACTTGATTTTTTAAATTATAGATCTTTTAATTTATTTTAATGTTGCCTTAGCAGTTGCTTTTCAAGGTATTTAAATCCAGTTTCAGATGTTGCAGCCTAAGTGTTATGTACAGTATATTTATTTGTATCCTGTAATTGTAAACGTTTAAATGCATTTGCATGGAAATTTATTTTTGGTCTCTAAAATTTATTTATTTTAAGTAAGTGTTGCACATCAATTTCAAGACCGATACGTTATTTTTTTTAAAGCACTGAAAATTATTGAATGTCTGTAACAGTAAAGACGGCTACAACATTTCAGCTTGGTGAAAATCGTCTCGAACATATTTGCTGAAAGATTGAACAACTCCTTAAGCACTCGAGCATGTTAGACAGACAGAATTTGAAATATGGAAGAACTTGGAAGAAAAAATGAAAGAATTCCATTGTTTTCTGATGTTCCAAAGGAAAAAATGGTTAACACACAAGGAAGGATTGGTAACTAGGGAATCGATAGACTATCTTCTATAAGATCTATTCCCTGAAGGTCTGAACAGTATCCGGTGTAGACGTGGCTGCCCACATTCTTGGCCTTTTATGAAAAAGAGAAATTATTAACAGACTTGTACATGTAAGCGACTTCGATCTTTTCGATCTTAACTGCTAATGCTTTTAAAGATAGAAAAGGTGGAATTTTGCTGAAGAAAGTTTCATCAGGAGAGTAGAGTTATATAGTATACACTATACAGTTATACAGGCAATACAGTAATTGCATATTCAAATGACAGGCAGGAAGGATTAATTGTAGATCGAACCATTAGGTTCGAATAAAGTATCAACACGACACATTTACGTAGATTTACAGTAGAAATCAATTCATGAGCCTACCATATTATACCAATATAAGGTCAATATATGTAATTCTTGTCCTGGTTGGTTCTAAAGGAACAATGTCAAAATATTCCGAAAATTGTGTAGAAAACTATATTAAATCAATCATATTAGTGGGAGATCTTGCCAATCTTCTAATAAAATATTCTGTCAAAACTTAAATAACAATTTACATAATCGAACTCCTATGTACATAATTATTATTATGGAATTATTGTATTCAACTTATAATGAAATTTTCTTTCATTTTTGGAACCTCTTGACTGCTTTGTAATCGCCTTTCAATCTAAAACATATATGTTTTGTATACTAAATTCTAAGTCTTCAGAGGTTGGCAGTTTTTATTAACAAAATAAAAAGCTACTCGCTGAGCTTGCACAGATTTGGGTGAGCAGTGCCTTCTTCGCCAAGAAAGACCGCACACTAATTTGTTTTTTATTGAAGTAATTCGTGTTATATCCAGAATTAGTTAAGTGCTGTTTTTATACATAAAAAATTAGTAACATGACGGAATTCTCAGCTTTTACATATCAAATTTAATTTATCATTAGTATACAATTCTATCAGTCTTGCTTTTCGCAGCGTTGTTTTGCCTATGGGCGAGCGAGTTACTTATTAGCCAGTTGGCCAGTTCGGAATTCGGGCCACGGCACAGTGGTCCAAAACGCGAATCTAGCGGGACAAAATTATATTATGCTTTGAAACTATACCCTTACATGTAATATACACATACAATGCAAAGAAACTCACTTAAACATATAAATTTGCTGTATAAATATATTAATATACATTTATACCTATATATTCACGCACACATTACACGCCTATATGAATAGGCCTACATGAAACACACATACATACAAGCATACATACATAAGTAAACGCGCTCATATGTACATAATATAATGTTCATACAGTTTAAGTTCTCTTTTCAAAATTCTAGTCATCATCATCATTATTTTCTTCTTTATTTTGTACGTCTGGAGAATCTAACGGGACAGAATTATTTGCATCTTGAATGTACATATACACATACACAGAACACAAAATGTACCACATTTGTACGTACTAATTTATTATGTCAATCAGTGGACAGAAACTCAATTAGCTGTACGCAGACAGATCTTTACTTCCTCAGTTCCAGCAAACATTTGCCCTATTGCAGTTACAGCACAAAGAAACTATTTGCGGATTAGGGAACAATGCTAATGTATTCGTTTGTAGAAAACGATGATAAAGGAAAAAATCATCTACTTTAGATAAAAACACACATACACACGTAGGCCTGTATACAATATACACACATACATATATACATACGAATACAATGTGTTATTATACCATATTATAAGATTCAGTTCTGTTTTCAAAATGTTAATCGTAACCATCATCATCATCATCATCTTTTTCTTCGCCATTTTCTTCATAATCTTCATTACCACCTTCACCTTCTTCTTCTTCTTCTTCTTCTTCATCATCATCATCAACTTGTTCATCATTTCTGTAGCTTTTGATTAGATGTGGTTCTTTTAAGAGCTGTCGAACTTCCAATTGTAGACTGTATTTCTTCTTCTGGGGCAAGGGGCCTATATTTGATATCAAAGGATCTGAAGTGATGAGCAGTAGATTAAGAACACTACCTTCAGACAATAATTTTTTCGGTCTTCCAACATTTGATGAAGATGAAGCATTCAGTGAATGAAATTTCGTAACACTTTCCCTTCAGAATTTAACCATTTTGTATAATTTAACCACAAATCTATCATGTTTTCTACCACATTGTTTCCAGCGTTTCCGGAAATCATATTTAAACAATAATAGCACTTTTTAAATTTCATTTAAGGCAACAGTATTGCAGTCCCGCAATTCAAAATTTTCTTTCACGTAATTACACAAATCTTGCGTAATGAATTTGCTCTCCTGAATAATTTGAATAATTCCATGCGGATCGTAACCCGTAATTTACTTCTAGTGTGTGACATTCTACTTTTTTGTATCCCTTGTTTTCCCTAAAATATAAAATAAAGTATATATAAAAAGACTGTAGAATATTTTCATACGTTTTATGAAAATTAACTAATTACATATTTTTGGAATATTGTTAATTTGTTAAAATTAATTGAATACTTTTATTTATTTAAAATTACTCAAATAAATATCTTATTAACCTTTAGGTATTATTTATTGCTTGTTCTATTGATTCAGGGCAGCCTACTGATCGAAATCCCGCATTTTACTAATAAACATATTCTGCAAGAAGCAATTTTATTTCTTGGATTCTTGGAAAGAAATGGATTTTTCAGAAAAAGGCGCAACTTGCGCACTTTGCGGTTCAAAGCAACTTATAGCCCATGAATTTAGCTATGATCTGGTGAATTTTCAAAGTGCTATTCAGATATATATTTTTTATAAGTCAATTTAAAGTTTTTGGAAAAAAATAAATTATCTTTTTTATCTTTAAAGAATACAAACTAATATGACGGACATACAAATATGTATATATGTATACTTGTTATACTAAAAAGTTCCACATACCTTGGATTAAATTATCCAGTAGTAATAAATTCCTCCACTAGTTCACACTTGCTTCCAGCCACTAACAAACCTTACTGAGAAATAGACCGTCTGATGCCTGACGCAAAATCGGCAAACCTTCATTCAACTTTGGGGATGTGTCATGCTGTCATAAATCAATGTATCCTTATTTAAAGGTTCATTCCTGATGAAGGGATATGTTTTCAGTATTATCAGACTGTTCTTGCTTAATTTTACAAGGGTGACCAAAATGAGTTTTGTCCCGCTAGATTCGCGTTTTGGACCACTGTGCACGGGGGAAAGTATAACTGATCGCACTACATAAAGCAATTCCACCTATTCTTTCATATATACTGTAGTAGGCTATATTTTACAAGTAATTTATGTGTACTATAGTTAAAACTTCTGTACAGTTTTGTCAGTAGTCTACTTTTCAGTACAATTATCTGCGCTAAATGATAAAATGCAATATGTTATTACAAGCTAAACTCGTTACAACTAGTCTGCCACTTCGGAAAAAGACACTCCATTCCGGCCCAGCGTAATAGACCTATTAATAACACACGGCATAATTTAAAAATCTGAAGATGTTATTTCTAACTTGTAACATTTTATTGTATTTCATTTTTTGGCACATGTAATGGTACTGTTTGGCGAAAAATTGTACTAGAATATAAGCCTACATATAAATAAATTGCGTACCGATTTAGCCTCACATTAAAGGAATACGCGGAACTTTGCATTATCTTTGTTTCTCTTGTAACTTTCAAGAAAATGAAATTAATTCTGAAGTAATTGTATTTTATTTTCGTAATTACTCGTATGACTTCCCACTGTATTAAGTTATAAATCTTACCAGTTTTATGATTCTGTGTCTTCTGAATTTATTACAGATTTTTGTATCGTATCTCTGCGAACAAGTACGATGTTTGAAGTGCGGGAGAAAGTTGAGATCAAAGCAGAATTTGTTGAATCGTATCTGCAGTGGAATCATTGCTGAGCCAAGCGCTTTTTGTTCGCTCGTCTTCCTCTTGGCATAAGCGTCGTTAATGTTTGACTCCCATGCAAATCTCTGCCAACTTGCCGGAAGCACGTGACTTCTCGGCATTCTTGGAGTGACGCGAAACACTTTTGCTAACAAGGGAACTTGCTGCGGATAAAAATTTCTTTGATTAATAGTTTTGCTGCAGACTCAGAGTTTTCGCTCTCCAGGGCCTTCCAACTGCCGCAGCGGTTCAGTTGTTGCGGGAGCCAGTGGCGTAACTGAAGGCCCCGCAGACCCCATGATGCGGGGGGGGGGGGTGTCGAGGTCGTAGGGGGCCCAAAATGAAATCCGGAAAGAGGTATGTAATTAGGTATTCATAATGAGCAAAAATATGCAAAGCAGTAAAAGACAAAGAGTTTACTACCTTCAGTGAACAAGCCAATACATGACAACAGCAAAATGAGGATTTGAACATTCAGTTTTGAAATATAACAGGAACCTGTCGGGCCCGACACTTTGTGGAATGCACGTACGTGTTTATTTATTTCTTCATTGAATTATTTCTCCATTGATTTTATTATTGCCTTATTAGTGAGTTAGATGCAGTGTCGCTTGGATATTATTACATCAATGCTTGTATGGTGGTAGACATGAAACAGTGTTCAATTCTGGTCTCTTCTCGCTTACAATATTAGTTTAAAAATGAGTACTTCAGTAAAACACATTAGGGAAATTGGTACATTGCGACTCGCCCGAGTCCCCCACTCCTACTCTCAATCCCTCCCCTAGCGGTGGCATTTGAACTACTAGAAGCGACGGTAGCGCCATCTCTTGATTAACTGATGAAACAGAAAAAAATAATTTGTTTCTTCTTTATTCTCTTCTCTTCCTTTCCCGTCTCCTTTCTCTCTTCCTCTCAACTCCTGTTCACCCTACCTACCTATTTGAGACCTATTCCTAATAGTAAATTTTGGATCGGCCGGGATTTGAACCCGGGACCCCTAGCATTATAGCTGAAAGGAAATTAATTTCGTAGGGCCATATCACAGGCGCTATTAAGTGGGCTCAGTATTTTAACTATCCACAATTAAATGAGCAAGGTTGTTGACCAGCTGCTATTGTTAAGTGGGTCTACGAAAATATTTAAAGGATTTGACGTGATACTAATCATTTAAACCGCACACAGTTCTAGGAGGTTGCGTTCTTTCTCACATTGGGGAGTTAACGGTATTTAGCTAATTTTGACGTTGACTGATGATGATGGAGGATTTGCCAGGTTTTCGATGCTTAAGCGTAAAGCATCCTACAGTCCTTAAGAGCGTAGTTTGAGCAAACGCATCTAAAGCATTGAGTCAATCTGTAGCATTAATACTTGCGTATTTTAAAAAAAGGAATATTTTTTCCTCGGATATTTTTTTTTCTAAACCTGTTAAGTATTATATAATTTTAGATAAAGTAAAACCATTATTGTAATCTGAAGGGGTTAGTAATTTTAATGCTGGTAATATCCTGGAAGTATGCGAATGAAGCAAAATAAAGTATGTAAAATACACAAACTCATAATGATTTGTTCTGTTCATTGAGGCCGTCTATAATTTTTTTAATATAAAATAGGCCTTAGAATTTTTACTATTACTCAATGGTAATATTAGGTTGCTAAGTAGAGTTTTGAGTACTATTAAAAATAAAATAAAATTATATTGTGTAACATGTTTCCCCGATTTCCTCGATTTCGATTTTTATCAGTATCACTGTACTTTCTTTATAATACATACATAAAGGAAGAAAGTAAATATTATGAGGTGCTATTCCACACGTATGTATAATTCGTATGTAAAATATGACTTTTTTGTAACATTTACTTGCTTCGTTGATGACTAATAGTGATGGAATTAGCCATACAATTTCTAATGAATCATTAGTATAAAAGCGGGCAAGTATAAAAATGGCACACTGAACTTTGCAGAATTTATTACAGGCACGAACTTTTTCGACGGATTCTCATTAAGCATTGAACGTTGGAATGGGAAAGTTACGATGAAGGAATCCATTCATTGAAAGTATTAGGTATTAACTTCAAGGGATTTAACATAAGAAAACCTGAAATCCCAAATCTTATTTATTTTAAAGAGTCTTCCTTATTTATTGATCCTTACTAGATTTAACGAATGCTATAATGTGAATAAGCGACTCGTGGCTGGGAAGATCAATGAACTGAGTTTCACCCTCAAGGAATTATTCTGGACCCGGTAGAAGAGGAAGGAGGCAGCGTCAGCTGGGATGGATCAGTGCCTCAGGGCCTGGGAGAATTGAACTGACCGTTTGTTCGGGACAGTCGTAAAATCTGAAGCCACAAGAGACGCTCTCTAAAACCGAATGATGGAAATTTAATAAAGCAAATAGGAGCCAGCTCTTGCCTTTAGTCTGCAGAGATGCGATCGCTGCATAAGTTTCGTCTGCAAGGAGAACAGTACAAAGAAGTAAACATGATTTACAGTATATGCAGTACCAGCTGTTCATGCACACACAAGTACTATGATATATATTTTTTTCTATCAGTAGACTATCAGTAAATTTTTTATTAAGTTTTAGACTAACTTCAGATTATGCTGTTTTCACTTACAAATAACTATAATTAATTTACCGTCAGTTCCAGTACATTATAATATTTTAATCGTAATTTTCTTCGGTACTTTCTTACGGATGATTGTGGTATTATGTATTGCTGCTGTATGCATTTTTATACGTGCCCATTTATTAATTGGAACCTATTAATATATTTAAGCCGGCTTTATTTCTCTTTTCTTTATTCTTCAAATACCCATATGATCTGCATTGTATATTGTACACAAATATACAGTGTTTCTTCTTTCTTTTCTTAACTGTCATATTGTCTAATAAATTCGTTTTATTGAACTGTAGGCCTATATATATATTTACTTTATTTAATATTTCGCTTAAATTTTTGAATTCTATATTTTCTGTCCCTTCTTGCTTCTTAAACATATCAGCTATTTTATTTATTTATATTGTCTTTCTTGAGAACATACATATGAATTAAATAGTCAACATTTTCACCCCAACACGAAACAACGAGATTAAGTTAGTGTATACGATTTTAGAATACCTTCAATTACAAAAGTACGAAATTATTTTGGTCTGCAATATTAATATCTAATCTATCCTCTTTACTCCAAAAAATTGACACGGAAATGTGGCTTGCAGTCTTTCTTGTTCTCTCACTAGTTTGTCCATTTGAAGACGATTGCTATATACAAGCGAATCCTAAACAAAATAATTTTTAAGCTTATTGTGTAAACCTTCCCCAGAATTTGGGCACATAACGTTAAATTAAAAAAATTGGGAAGGGTCCACCAAATAAAAATATCAAAATAGGCTACTTCTGATTGTGTTTTGTCTTTTTCTTAAATTATGTCTGTTCCTTGTACATTTGCTGCTTGAAAACAAAATTGGGTATTAGGGAATGAGATTGGAGATTTCTCTGGTTCTCCGACGAACTCTAGCGTGTATTTCTTTTCTCATCATCAAATATGCTTATTATTACAATTTGCTTGATTCTCAATAATTAATTAAACCGTATGATAATCATTTTGGAAAACTTATTGGAAAGACAACTTTAAATGAAGCTGTTCTGTTAAAATCTATAAAAACAGCTTTTTTAGTCAAACTTTATAGCCTACAGAAACTAAATAGACTTTTTGGGGGTTTCTAATCCCATATATAGTATATTTTAAGATATGTGGGTACGAAATATGTCAAAACACCAAGCTGCCATAAGTATACATTTTACGAAGTAACTTGCCAGTGGATTGCTTTCTGTAAGCCAAATCCTTATTTATGTCACTGAGAGGCAGCATTGTTTATCTTCGAGTCAGCTCTATGCGGTGTACAAGTTTCTCGGAATCATATTTTTAGCTCTGAGTGACCGCTGTCCGTATGCTGTCTGTATATAGGTATTCCTGCTATGCCAAGATTAGGTCTAAGCTAGCTGGTTGTGCCAGTAATAACGTACCTTCCTCCTTTCAAATACGAATTATTTAAATTTTTCCTTTACATACTCAACGAAACCCTTACACGAAAGAAATCTTAATACCATTATGACAAGCAGTGAATCAATAAAACAAAAATGGACTAAATACAAGCAACTTACCAATATTTTAATATTTTCCTAGACCTTTCGGCGTATTTCCGCCATCTTCAGGGCATCTGAAATTACAATGTTTTGACTTTATAATAGTTCGTGAGTAAGTTTACCTATATCATATGTTTATTTATTTATTTATTTATTTATTTATTATTATTATTATTATTATTATTTTTTTTTACTATACTGGTCTATAAAATAAAACTAATCGCCAAGATAAAATTATACTTTTCTATGCCAACTTTTCCTGTAGATTATGGATGTACCTTTCGATTTTTCATACCACGTGCAGATTTTAAATTACATAGCCTATAATACAGTAACTTGAAATAAATAAATCAGTGGGTTGCAGGCGTTCTCGATTCCCCGTGCACTATTTCACCGATTGCTCTGCTGTTTATAAATATGCTATGCGGGTTTTCTAGTCGTAAGTTTCAGGCGTCATCTGAGCTGGAAGTTGCAGTTCTTAGGTTCGAAAAGTACTCTGCAAATTGTATAACATATAACTTACTTGGGAAACAGCGAGGGATGTGCATACACACACACACACACACACACACACACACATATATATAAGTTATTACAATAACTCCTCTTTCAGTTCAAATAGCTCCAAATTGCCTTCAAGTCTTATGGTTCTGTGAAAATTCCACTGACGGCATAATTTGAGGATCATCACCAAAACAGAGCGGATAATAAAGAGATAGCCTGCCGAATAAATATAAAACTATATGTGTTGGGAAAAGAGTGAATAAAGATTTCAAATTGGCACATCAAACTCTACCTTACTGCGTATATAGTTCCATTGGCGAAAATTCATTGTTGACCAGTGCTATATTCCATTATGTTCAGTCATATCGTGTTCTACAAATATTACGTAGCGTTATAAAATCTTTTAAACAGTTTATACAATTAAATTAAACATAACTAATAGAACATAATGGAATCGTTTAAATGATAAAATGTTATTAGGATATAAATTTAGATAGTATGTAGTAGTGTAGTGTAAGTGTTTAATACATTAATTTACCTTTTACATAATCAAATGCAAACAATCGCACGGGTCCGCATGGACCGTACATGCTTATTCAAAACACAAGAACACATAGTATGTATTGTCATTGTTTTTTTAACAATGAATTTATTTAAATAAAAACATATAAGTGAATGATGAAAGTGTATGTTTGTTTACGTGCTAGGTTATGTACCATTGATACCTTTGAAGCAGTGAATACAATTGATACTGATACTGTATTAAGGAATCTGATACCGTAGTATACAGCTTAGCACAAACTAAAATTACTTCGGACAATATACTTATTCATACTTTGCGTTATCTGTTGGTACAGGATAGATAACTAACTTACCTGCTACGAGTTTCAGAGCTCAAATCCAACACTGTCGAAATTTGGATTGTGCATTTTTAATATTGCCATATACGGAAGAAGCGTAGTGGAAATGTGAAATCGTAATGTCGAGATAATACTGAAAAACGTGTTTTTAATGACTGTTACCCGAAGATGTTTTCGAAACTTTTCCCTCTTTTTAACTCTCCTTTCCGTCCATTTCTGCCTTTTCGTCAATGTTGGAAGTAAATATTATGTTAAATTATATTTATTACTAGTTTAGGATTATAAACTTTATGGGGGGTTTCTTTCACTCCTTCATTTTTCTATTAAATAACCATTAGGCTGAAGGAATTATGCATGAACATTATCAAAATGTCGATATTAAGAAACGACTCTAAACTTAATACAGGTATATGCGTAATAAAAAGAGCTATGTCTTTTTACTTCATCTGCCCTTACCATAGGTAACATAGGTAACATAGGTAGAGGATGTATTGTGTTGGACCCCGAAATTCGAAGTTCAATTTCAACATAAAAATATGTTTTGTGGTCCCTGAATCCAAAGATACTACTTTCAGAATCATGTCTGTATGTTGTGTATCAATCGGCGATGCGATATGGTGTAATGACATTTTCATTTTTACAACAAATTTACATAATATATATATATATATATATATATATTTACATAATATATTATACTAAGAGGTAAAACTTTAATTTGGGAAAAGGAAGTTATGTGTTGCAAATAAGTTTTTTTTTTTAATAAAAATAATTGTTTGGGCTATGATTTCTTCGTGTCCATTTCTATTTTTCTTAGCTACGTAGATACGTGATAGACAAAATGCTTAGCTGGTCGAGTAATCTTTTAGATTTCTAACATAAAAATTATATTTCAACTATGTTTATACTCCTTTCGGTATCTAGGCCACATCAGGAGTTCAGGTTCTGTGTGTATACCAGTAAGCTATGCAACTTTGGATGTGCAACTGTTTTTATGCATTGTGTTTATAGCGTATGAAAAATTTCAAATGATATTAATTGAAGGACTCAAAATGAAAGGTGGTATAAGTTACATCAGCCTAAAATTTTATTTCATGTGATGAAAGTACTCTCAGATGTGTGAAGAGATCTGGAAAAATGGATTTTATTTTGAAATTGAAGAATATTAATTTTTTTATAGATATAAATAAAAAGCTCTTTTTTTCTTAGCTATCCACTTCACTGAGAGTACTTTTAGCATGTTAAATAAAATTCTTTGCCCTTGTCGCTTGTACAACCTTTTTACTAAGACCTTCAATTTTAATGAACATAATACAAGATGGAATAGCGAGGATGAATCATGATAAGTAAATATCCTATTCGGTTTTTACTGGGGAAACCATGAAAAAACTTGGCTGGCCACGGGATTTGAACTAGGGACCCCCCGAACGCTACAATCTCGGCAACTTGTTCGATATTGGCGGTGCACTCTTCTAGCTTGTAAGACTAGAATATAAAGTATAACTATGTTCATGTTAATCCTGTCATTAATGTAGCCTATCTTGGTCTGAAATTGAGTTAAGGTTTTTTTTACAATATTTTAACGATTATTTTTCATGAAATTGAAATAGTTTCATGAACGAGAATCATCTGTTTTGAATAATGAAGTTATTGTTTTTGGCTAAGGATATTTCATAGATTAGAGTCTACATGAATTTTTAGAAGTATTGAGATCCATTAAATAAAACTATCATCAACGGCTATTAGAGCTCATGTGCTCAACACATGCCCCGAGAAGACGAAATTCTGTGGTTGAAAAACCGCGGCTGCATAACAGTCCTATCTTTCTTGAAATATTGCGCCCGGAGTTATATATTTTGGTCTATATAAATATCACGTTTGAAATGCGATGAAAGCATTACATTAATTTTACCTAATTAAATCGTTGACTTGGTTCACTATTCTTGTAATTCATAATATGGGAGTATGTTATTGCTCGATGTCTGGGGAGTTAGAGATTCACAGGTTGTAAAGTGCATGCTCGTGTGTGGTAATTGTCAGGGAAGGCTGTAAGTGGCATCTCTCTAGTGAGAACGCCACCCACCGATCTGTGGATTTGGCTCAACACCAAGCCTCTGACAGATCCCTCGCAGCCTCTAGCCAACTAGTTATTGGAATTACATGTGGAGAACATTTCAACTTTATACTTCTCTTGGTCGTGACTTGGCCTTCTTTTTTTGCCAGGAGTAGAAAATATAGTACTAGGTCTGGTGAGATTAAGGAGAGTCAATTTTGGATAGTTCGTAAAGCAGAGAACTCATTCATTTCCTTGTTAGTTTTCTTTGTCGTTATCATCATCATAATTATTATCTTCTTCAAATCATTTCCTATTTACAAGTTGGATACTCTTCATTTTACATGTTTATGGCGGATTGTTAGGCTTTTTACCATGCATTGCTCATGAGGAATTTGCCTAGAAGTTATAGGCCTGGAGTCCTACAAGATTGCACTATTGTACATGATATTTCAGCACACGTAACATTTTAATGCGTCTTTAAACATATGTGTTCCGCAATATAGGCTCACATGGTTCAGATAGTTAAGGCAAGTGTGAAAGGTTTCCCCCTATTACAGCGAACCTTTGAAATTTTTGCCATCAGAAATGGACCTGAAAAAATACCACTACAGATGACTGTGTCCAGAAACTACATATTCTTTGAAAATATATAATCTGCTTCACAAGTGGCAGCTTTCAATACGCATTTGTAAAATAGCGATTGGCCAAATTTTAGGAGAGAAGAAACTATTAACATTTTTATAAGTTCCTGTTTATTTATTAATTTTGCTATAGATTTTTTATTTAATTGATTAATAGATTTAAAACATTTATTGTTTCTGTAAAAATTACCTGTGTAATACATATTCCCATATTCAACAACTATTTGCCTGTTTTAAATACGTATACGTGATATACATACAATATTTGATCCCCATATCCTGAATAAACGTAGATTGTTTTTATTTCGACATTGTCATTTACATTAGATCGGATTTTTTTCTTCTGAAAGAAAATTTTTACTTCCTCTGCCCATACCATAGGTACTTAGGTAGAGGAAGTATTGTTTTCGACTCCCAAATTCGAAGTTGTGTTTTAACATAAATACAAGTTTTGAAGTGCTCTAAATAAATATATATATTTTCGGAAACATCTGTGTGTGTGTCTGTGGACAGCCTAGCTTCAGAACGGAATATCGTATGAAAACAAAATTTTGTATTTGGGTTAGGTACCTTTTCTCGAAAACGGCACTAATGATTTTCTTTAATTTTGCAAATGGATTGCTTAACTTTTATTTGAAACATTTTTCCGAAAAATTACCTGAAGTTTAGTTATAAGCCACCCACTCTGAATACGGGCTCTTCGCAATGCAGTATCTTGTAACGGAAAATCGTACAAAAACAAAATGTTGTATTTGGGTTAGGGACCTTGTGTGGATGTGACACTAAGATTGATGACTACTTTCTGTTATTTTTAAGGAGATTTCATATGAAGAAAATTTCGTCCGTAAAGATTTTCTTGAAAACATCTCTTACGATTTTGTTTAACTTTTACAAATAGGGTGCTTATACTAAGAGCTAAAACTTTTATTTAAAATGTTAACGGAAAAATATCTGAAGGGTAGAAGCCACTCACACTAAATGTGTTCTCTGTGCAATATGACCTCCTGTTCTGTATCAGAATATGAAGTGAGAAAAATTTATTGGCCATGATTAAAGTAAAGAAAGACACGAGAGCACATTGGACAGATTTTGGTTATGTATTCTTCGGAGATGAGATGTAATGTGGTAACGGAATTTTCTTCATTTTTACAGCCAATTTACCTGAAGAGAATGTCATACACAATAATTATGTTGTACTAAGAATCTGACTTTTATTTGAGCAGAGGAAATTACGTAAATTTCAATTTGGGGGGGGGGGCAATATAGCAATGTCTTTATTTCTTTGTAGGAGCTTGTGTGAGAAAATTCATACGAACCAACTGTTAGTTGTGTTGCAGAATGAGATCTTCAACGGACAGATTCAATAAAGAGAAGAAAGTCTGCCCAAGCAGGAGACTATATTTACATATGTCAGTCTAATATACAATACTCAGCAAAGGGTTATGCTGAAGCCTGCATCACAAGGCTCTGATATTTATAGCTTTTTACGCTATAGTGCTTATGAAATTAATATCTCAGAGGGAGCAGCTAGACCAACTTAAAATGTGCACACTTTCCTTTCATACAGAGTAAGCTTACTGAAGAGAAGACTTTTTATATCTGAACCCATGTAAAGCTTCGCCATATATAGTCAAGTATGTTGCTGCTACTCTCAGATACTATATGAAGCTAAAGTCTGAACACGCCATCCATGTTTAAGCGATATCCTAGCTGGAAACGAAATTACATAGATAATTAAAGTCTTTCATGTGGTAAATCCTAAAGCTCTGTCGAGTCAATGCAGACATTACGTTACAAATAGGGAAGTTCCCTTGCAAGTTTTTCTTTTTAAGACTTCAGGAAATGAAACTAGTTCAAGCATCTTCTGAGTGTCTATCCAGTGTAGAGCAGATACTGAACTATAGGTCTTGTAGTGTGGAAAGATTGGCTGTACTCATCATTGACTTCCCTCATTCACTTCTTTAAGAAAATAGACTATTGGAGAAGAGGTTGCTGTGTCTTTGTCTTCACAAAATTAGAAATGAACATTCACGGGAGCGGATGCAATTATTATTATTATTATTATTATTATTATTATTCATATTTCCATAAACACATACTAGTGCAACATTTTTTGGTGAAACTATTTCAGGTATGCTTTCTCCCTTATTGTTTCAGGTAAGAGGATTTCTCAGGTCCGAACTACTTCAAACACTTGCATGTCAATTTCTCCTGCTCTCTGTAAGTATAAATAAGTCAATCTTTACTTACTTGTACTTTCTTACTTGTACTTTCTTACTTGTACTTTCAATATTCATTTTTTACCTTTCTTTTAGCTTGTATTTATTAATTTGCCATCCCTTGCATATTTAGCATTTAACGATTTAGAAATAAAGAAGCTTTTGGTGAACACCCGAAAAATACAATTATTGTAATGTAAAGTGTTAGTAAAAGTGAAAAAAGTCACCGCTATGCTTCAAATGCAAGAAAAATACGTAACTAGAATGTGATACTTCATTTTTGAGTTATACTGTTCATGGACAGATAGGCACACGACTTTTTTGAAACTATTATTTTTTGGACTCAGGGACTCAAAACATGTATTAGTTCTGAAAACTCAATCGGATATCAGATCTGAACACAGTATTCTCTGTACCTCTTCCGACTGTATGTGTGGTGTAAGAAGGGGATGTGATATCTTAGATCAAGATCTAATATTTTTATAGTCTATCAATAATAACAATATTGTTCTCATAGCTTGCTATTATTTTTTATAGTCTTTTAATAATAACGGTATTGTTTTCATAGCTTGCTATTATTTTTGTCTATTTAAATTAGTCTATCAATAATAATAATAATAATAATAATAATAATAATAATAATCTTGTTTTCATAGCTTGCTATTATTATTGTCTCTTTAAATTATTTTGGTTTTCGTAAAAATTTAGTACCTCCTTTTTTGTTTAACCCTTTTAATGATATTTTAATACGGGGCCCCGGCAAGCGCCTATATAATAGGCCAATACAAGTTAATATAATACATTCTCAGATTCAAAATGAGAAAGAGTTCCCTCATTCTATCCGACAGTGTGATAACTAGGGTGCGGATTTCTGTGTCCTAAAAAATAGGATATATGCATGCATTTATGACCTAAAAACATTAAAATATGACCAATAAAATTTAACATATGACTTTACCACTTACACATTTTGTATATTGTTTTAAGTTTCATTACAAAACATTTTATTAAAATATAGTGATAATTATTTAAAATACCTGTAAATTATCAAAAAGTATCATTTTAAGGCAAAATCTACAAAATATTACATGAAACTTCAAAATTTCTTTAATATGCACACAAATATGCAAACAAATATGACCTAAATATGCATATTCATACTAAATATGCTACAATAGTTGAAAATTTCCTAAATATACAGTTATATGCACAATAAAAGCTGTTCCATTTTCACCAGGATGCTTGGAATCGGGTTTAAATTAGTCGGAATCCTGAAATAATGCAAAGGGGAAAAATATGACATGTCATAGAAATCCGCCCCCTAGTTATAATATTTCATGAGACGATTGTCTAAAATTCAGGAATCCTTAACCTCCAGTGGACGTAAGGCCCTCCATGACCTACGTAAGAGTGAGAAATAGAAGACCATCACAACGTTCCCCATACAAGTTTTGGACTTAGCGCCTTTGTGTAGCCTGGATACTGCACGCAGTACACCGGTGTCGGAGAAGTAGTGTTCGCTTCTGTACGGCGCTTCCCTTCGTATAGTGGAGTTCATGCGAACAGCTTTGAGAAAATGACTCTCCAATTGGAGTATGAATAGCATATTGTATTTCATTGCTTAATAATCATTTATTAACGTGACTTAGCTTAATTTAAATTATTGTAGGAATTTTTTTCAGGGGTTTTATACAGTATGTTTCCTTTCTCTACATGTACCAATATTGTGGTTTCATGACTTCATTATTCACGATGGATGTACAGAGTGCTAATGAATAACACCAAAATATTTTACTTGTGTATAGAGGGGACATATACAAGCAACTTTTATTAGGAGATTTTTGTCTAGGCATTAAATTTTCCTATTATAGCATAAAATCTCCAAGGGCATGACCGCCTCTGATTTCTAATATTTGAAAAAAAAAGCAAAACAAAATTACTTCGTTGTAACACTAGAGTTATGAATAAAAAAGAAACTAATTCTAACTAAAAACTAACAATATTCAGGACGTATATAAAACCTGAAAAATGTGTACAGAATTTCAGGATGGAACATAGCTCTGCCATTAGTTATGATTAAGGGGCGGATTTCTATGACCTAAAAATAGGATATATGCATGCATTTATGATCTAAAAACATTAAAATATAGCCAATAAAATTTAAAATATGACTTTACCACTTACACATTGTGTTAATTTTTTTAAGATGCATTACAATACATTTTATTAATATATAGTGTTAATTATTTAAAATATCTGTAAATTCTCAAAAAGTATCATTTAATGTAAAATCTGCAAAATATATTATGAAACTTCAAAATTTATTTAATATGCACACAAATATGCAAAAATATGACCTAAATATGCATATTCATACTAAATATGCTACAATAGTTGAAAATTTCCTAAATATACAGTTATATGCACAATAAAAGCTGTTCCATTTTCACCAGGATGCTTGGAATCGGGTTTAAATTAGTCGGAAACCTGAAATAATGCAGAGGGGGAAAATAGGACGTCATAGAAATCCGCCCCCTAGTGATAACGTACCAGATCTTTTTATAAAACTTCACTGGTACCCGAAGAACAGGATCTTCTGCCATTACTAAATTGAAATATATTTATCGAATTTATATAAAATAAACCATAAATTCTATCCTAATATATCATATATTGAAGTATATTAATGTTGAGTATGGATTACTTTGTAAAGCATTTCCATAATTTACTTTGTCCAATATTTTGATGTGACCATTCTGTGATATCAGATAAAAATAATAAAATTTCATAATTATGTGAACAGTAGGCAGTTTGAATGATTTTCTGCAATGCAAAAGAGACCCGTTAAAAGAACTGGTTCGTAGGCCTTTTCTCGTACCTATCAAATACCCACTTAAGGATAGCTGTTGAATTTAACGTGTTGAAGATGCATATGTTTCTCCCTGAAGTAAACCCAACCTAGAAGAAAAAAGATTTCATAGTGTGGCAGATGCCAACTAAAACAAAGAGCGCATACAATGAGAAGAACTAGTCTTACGACATGGCACTTAGAATGATGAGTCTCTATGTGTCATGCATTAAGGGAATAAGCGACAACGTTGCGTTTTAATTGAGATGCACTCTCAAAATTAAACTGACATGCAGCTACGTGGAAGCGTGTGAAAGATTTCAGGGAAGCAACTGTATTGAAAAATAGTCTTAGGCCTAATTAAATATGACCAGAAAGTTCAAAATTATTCTTTCATGTATGCCCTAAAATTTAGGTAAATGTTACTGTAAACCGAACATATGACCGAAATTAAGTAGGCTATTGATATTAGTTACAACATAGGCCTCTGGGAGCAATAATTAAGTAAGGAGTTAAAATATGTCGACTGATTTCAGGAAGTGCTTGTTTTTTTTGCAGTTCAGAAATTTCTGTCCTGTCGTCTTCTATCTAAAAATCTAAAAATCTAAAAAATAAAAATTTATAAGACAGTTATCCTGCCGGTTGTGACACGTGGTCCCTTACTCTTAGGAAAGAACGTAGTCTGAGAGTGTTCGAAAACAGGGTGCTTAGGAAAATATTTGGACCTAAGAGAGATGAAAATGTGGACTAGAGAGAACTGCACAATGACTTGTATTCTTCACCGCATATACTAAAGGCATTTAAATCACGGGGATGAAATGGGATGAACTTGCTGCGTGCATGAGAGAGGAAAGACATATCTAGAAAATATTGACTGGAAGACCCGAAGGGAAAATACCACTTGGAAGACCTAGACGTCTGTGGGAGGACAATATTAGGATAGATTTAAGGGAAGTAGGCTTTGCGAGGGATGGGTGGATGGAGTTGGCACATAATAGTGTTGAATGGCGGGCTCATATAAGCGCGACAATGAACCTCCGGCTTCCATAAAACGGTAATATTCCTTTAGCTTGCTTAGGAATTGTCTATTATCTAAGTAAGTATAGCCATCTTCCAGTACAGTCTTGTTGCAACATAGTGTAGAACCTACAAAAAAATTAGGCAGTGTCAAACACTGGTGCATTGTTGATGTGAAAACGTCAATCATATGTAACTAAATAACATTCATGTTTTAAATCGTTTAATTCTTTTGCATCTTAATTTGTTGTACCTAGGTAAACTGGATAGTGGGATGGGAAGTAGGCTCATCTGATGCCGCCTGAATTGTTCGAGCTAGATTACATTGCTAAATTCTCGGCATTTCTAATTGGTTTTGGGTAGGGCCCAGCGTTTTTGGTGTCTTTCTCTTTGGATTTTGTGCTCTACGCATTAATGACCGATTTTTAGGTAGATTTCGAAGAAAAATCTACCTATTGCGATCGATACCATTTCATGACTTTCGAAAAATTCTTTCATATCTTTACGTTTCATGCCTCATATTTTTGTATGTGTGTATATAATGTCTTTACACGCTAGCGGCCGTAATTTTGAAGATATTTGAACCAAATTGTATTATGTTATTTCTAGGCCCGGTAGTTCGGGCAAGTTCGTTAATGAGCAAAATTTGCCGAAGGGAGGTCGGGGGAGGGGGTTGAAATTTTGAAAAATTTATATCTCGGCCCCTATGAAGTATAGAGGGAAACTTTGTTGGAATAAATTAGAGTACTCCCTATGAAGTTCACAGTGACACCAACGATTCGGGGGTTTTGGGGATACAAGTGGGGGTGAGGGGATGGAAATTCGAAATTTTTGAAACCACGTCTTGTGAGGTATTGTTGAAAAGCTCTTGATGAGTACTCTACAAATCAATAATTAGTTTCTCGATAGCTCTCATACAAGGTGAGTTTTGAATGTTTGAAAAAAGTGCTCTTTCCTCTTTTTTGCGGTTATTATTGCGGGTTTGTCATGCCAAGGCTAAAGAAGAAGAGTGCTGGGCAGTGACAATAAATTAAACCAGAAGCACTTCGAAATCTACCTCAGCCTGTAGCCCTGCCTAAAGGGAGTTTTGTAATTCTTGTTGCACTTTGTCCTCATATTATATCACAATAGTTTATGAAAGTTGGTATACTTTCAAACTTTTTTTTCCAAATTTACAGCCTCGTATCTTTTTAAGTTTTAGAAATTTACACTTGGAGCTCAGAATGAGTTAAAACACATGCACACTTCTTCAGAGCAACACTTGGTTCTCTCGGGTCGAATAATTGAGAGATGATCCCGTTCCGGAAACCGGAAAGTCGAAAATCCTGAATTCACGTCCTGCTATCTACAATTTAGCATAACCTAGAATATTATTATCTGGGTCAGGATTTTTAGGTACAATTTCCATATGAAATAAGAAGGGAAAAGGTGCTAAAAAGAACGGATAAGAGATGAAAAGGTGTTACTAAATTTGTTATATATATATATATATATATATATATATATAAATCTTATGTTGACAAACAGCAGGCTACTGACTATTCCCAATGAAATTAAAAAGAAAAATGGAGTATACCCGGTACATTTAAGTATTTTCCATTCTTGCAGGTGTGCAGGCTAATGGTTCTGGTAAAATTAAAACGAGAGGGTAGAACACACATTGTGACAGGTGTGCCTTCAGCCCTGCATTTACTGAAAGCAAAAGGCTCACTGCAGGCTGATGAAACATTCCTTATTGCAAAAAAAAAAAAAAAAAAAAAAAAAAATCCAAGATAGTTAAAGGAATGAAAGTCAGAAGTAAATATCCAATAAACGATTCATTGTGTTTTAGAATATTATTAAAATTATTTATTTAATTCCAAAGAGGGGGTAAAAGGGGAGTGTGGACGCAGTGGAGAAAAATGAAAAAAGGGTCCTAAAAAGGGCTTCCCGTTCTCAACCAGAGACAGAGTGTTATACTGTGATTTCTATCACAGGAGCTTTATTTTGCCCTATGAAAAAAAAGTGCGAACCTAAAAAATTTGCCTTTATTTTTTATTTTTTAAATTCAGCTGTGTTTATACTCTTTTTAGCTACGAGGCCATATCAGGAGTTCGGGATGTGTTCCTATACTGTAAAGTTGGCCGTGGAACTATTGATTGTCAATCGTTTCTATTATTTAAATGGATATGATAAAAAGATGAAATAGCGAGGATGTTTCATATAGTTAGTAAATATCCAATTTGGCATTTGCCTTTTCGACTGGGAAAACCATGTCAAATTGGCCGGGCACGTTATTTGAACTAAGGACCTCCCGAATGGGAGTCCAACACGTTTGACGTTACCGAACCCCCAAAATATTATATAGAGGTTATAGGCTAATGAAGATACATTTGAATGCTGGTCCGTTACCGTGCTATCTGAAGCTATCCGCATAAGTGATTTATGAAAAATAATTTACTAGTGACCAACTCTCCAACGATAGAAAGAAAAGCGAAATAACGCTTCAATTTGCACAAGTGAAGTTTTTTCATTCATTGCAATTTTGTATTGATTATGTTATAGTTAGCTAATAGTTTAATTATTTCAATATTGTATAATGTTATGAGGTGATAATTATAACGCTGTGTTTGGATAATTAATGTATTCTCCAAATTTTTAAATGATAAATTAGCTGCAGAACTTAATACACCCAAAACTCGCCAACGGAATTCTTGGAATTAAGTACAAGGTACGCTGACATAACGCTGTTGCTAAAAGCAATAAAGCAATGGGGCATAGTATCTACTGTTTTGTATTGTAAATGGTTTTGATCTTATTAAAGGTATAATTTGTGCTTTGCTACATATTATAAATTATATTATTATTAGATGATGGATGTGAGACATGGTCCCTTACTCTCGGAAAGAACATAATCGGAGAGTATTTGAAAACAGGGTGCTTGCGAAAATATTTGGGCCTAAGATAGATGAAAACGGGACTGGAGAAAATTTCATAACGACGAACTTCATAACCTGTACTCATCACCGGATATATAGTAAGAGTAATTAAATCACGGAGGATGAAATGGGCTGGACATGTTGCTCGCATGGGGGAGGAAAGACATATCTTAAAAATATTGACTGGGAGACCCGAAGGGATAAGAGCACTTGGAGGACCTAGACGGAAGTGGGAGGACAATATTAGGATAGATTTAAGAGAAGTAGGATTCGAGAGGGATGGTTGGATGGAGTAAGCACAGAGTAGAGTTGAATGGCGGGCTCAGGTAAGCGCGGAAATGAACCTTCGGGCTCCATAAAATAGATAATATTCCTTTAGCTTGCTTAGGAATTGTCTGTTGCCATTGAGTAAGTAAGTATTATGTATTAGAGGGCTGCTAACAGATTATTTTGTAATTAACTTTAGTTTAGTGATACCTTTTGTATAAAATTTTACTTCGGCTTCCAAAAATACTTTCTAGCACTTAGGACATCCCATAATATTATAATAAACTTGACAACAGTACTGCTATGAATACAATAAGACGAAATTATTGTTAATCAGAACTAAGCTCATAAAAAAATAAACAACACTTTAAAAAATTAACTTCATTACGATCACGTCCGGTCAACAGGTATGCTTTCTTTCTTCCTGTTTAAAATGAGTCCAAGATGGCGACACTAGTCTATTGAAGCAGGGTTATTAAAGTTTGAAATTACACAGAAACTGTATTTCATTTGCCTCCCCACCCACAGCATTGAATTTAAATATAATTTCACGTAAAAAACAAAGGCAACCAATATTTCGTATGCAATTTGCCTTTGACAGTTATTTTTAAATTAAATATGAATTCCTTAAATGTTGTAGAGGAGGTGTGTGGCCACTAACCTTAACTTAGGGAGCCGTAAATTTATGAAGCTGTTCGGAGCGAACCACATTGTTTTTACTATACACATAAACATAATCGTTCAACTACACAACAAGAAATGCGATTTTACTTTTGAGAAGTGCTTTTTCGAGTGTTCATTTTTGCTGTTTGAAATCTGGCTGATAATTGGTAAGCGCAGTTCGCACGAGTTCACTTAAATGTTCAATTATATTTAGATCTAATGAACTTCAGCGTTCAGTACAGAGATTCACACACATAAGTAGTCACACAAATCCAGACAAGACTCTTAGAACACTCTTTTGTTAGGTATTTTTATTCTGGAACTTTCATCCAAAATTCTATAGCCGAAACACCACTTCGTGTCAGGCAATTTAGTCCTTCGTCCTCTTGCAGTTCTAGCAGCTCCAAGTGTACTCCAACCGTATCCTTTGTAATTGGTGATAAAACAGTACAGCCATTCCCCACAACATCAACAGCAAAATGAAAGTGAAGGTTTAAGTGTTCTCAAGTCATTAAATCTGCCATTGATTTCTTTAGCAAGACCAGAAATTTTACACAAATAATCTGCTGTTTCCACCTGAACGTCAGGAAGGCTTTCAGTAATATTATTCTTGAAACATTTGAAATGAGCTAATGTTCTAGTCTCAAGGTCTTTCCGAAAGAGTCTTAATTTGCTATGAAAACTAAATACACTCGGCGCTAAGTCAGAAATAAGTTCTCCATTTCCTTGTAATATGTTTTCATTAAATTATATTAACTATATACTTTTTAAAAATCTGTGTCATATTTACTCTTAGCTTGGTTTCAAGAGCCGCATGCGGCTCGCGAGCCTCGTTGTGGTCACCCCTGTTATAGAGTATATATCAAATAAAGTTGCAATAGATGTCGAAATGCAATTACAGATTCTCGAACTTGAAGAATGTTCTGTTGTTGGAAAATGCAGTTTCGTATTATGAGCAACTTAATTTGCTTAAAAAAAAAAATACATTCGTGCCTTATTTCTTATCCTTTCAAAACAAACAAAATACGGTAACGTTTGATGTATGATACAATAAATGGGAGAATTTTGTTTATGGGAACAAGAAGAATGTAACATGGAAGTGGGACAAAAACTGAAACTAATCTTAATGGGGAGAAGCGTATAAGAGCGAAAAACAGAAGTGAATAACGTCTGATTGTATTACCGACCTCTACGTCAAGAAAGGGGGGTTCCTAGTACGTGCTATATGTTGTTCGTAATAAAATTAATGGACATTATCTTTTCAGAAGTAAATTAACAGGGAACATGTTGTAATTAGCCTTAGTTCGCAATTAATTTAACATCAATATGTGAAAATCCAAACCGAAGTATTGGATGTAAGAAAATACTTGTTTTCATTTAATTTGTACATTCTACTGCTATGTGATCACTTTATATGCAAGCAGGACCAGATGCTTGGAATGAGATTTCTAGGCGATCTTTTGTTCTACACTATCCTCGTTTTCACCCCTAGTCTCCATATAAAATGGCTTTCTTGACTCGGGGTAATATGTGCAAACTGGACTCGGCAGAATTCTTGAAATTCTGTTCTCCTTCATCTCAAGAGACTGGCCATCTACTTGGATAGGCTACAGTAGCTTATATGTGTACAGTCTCTGACAGTTTGTATTATTTTCCAAGTTATATTAAGCTATATACAATTCGCTTCCCTCACATTCCGTTACATAATATATAATACGATTTATTTATGTTTGCTGTCTCACTGAATACCTAAGTCTTCCATAAATGTATTTTAACTTACACCGAAATGGGTTTACACCGACATTGAGCTTTCCGTCTTATACAATAAGATGTACAATACGTCTTTGTGGAATTAATGTAACAAAATTAGCTTGCTTTGCGCATTTTCATTCAGTAATGAAATAAGGAATAATATTTTGCGGAAATTCGGTTTAAAATAGTTATTTATGATTCAAGTGGTAAAAGAGGAATTTTATTTTTCGAGTGTATATGTTTGCGAAACGAGCCATTAAGGACCGTTCAAGCAATCCTATGAGCCAGATAAAATGATTTTGTCATTTGTATCATACACATTTTTTTTTAGACAGCCATTAACATTTGTGAAATAAATGTTAGGTATATATATATATAACACACACACATACACACACATTTGAGCATATAGGTTTTAATCAGGAGTCAAGTTATGTATATGTAGGCCATATATGTGATGAAGCATTTAAACCTCCCATAAGTTATTAAAAATGCAATATTAATAACATGATATTACTTTAGCAATGAAGTTAATCTAAAAAAATGCAACAGCTCACAGCTGATGAAAAGTCGCACGAAGCGTGACTATCGACGCGATGATCGATGTGTTATAATACTGTATATTATGATATATCGATTGTTTCGCCAAAGGTTATCTCGTTTACAGTGACACTAATAGCGTAGTTTTATTTATTTTCTGGGTTTGCTTTATTATTTATTACATGTTTGGCTCTGTGAGTATTCGCTGAATACGTAGTCACCAGTGGCGTATCCAACATTTTTTTTCGGGAGGAGCTATGATAAATCTAACATACACCATTATCATACACAATTGTATTGAATCTTCACACGTTAAAATAGCAAAACTATACAGCGATATTCAAAGTAAGCAGGTTTTGTTTTTTATGTTTATCACAGTCACACCTTAATCTAATTAAGGCTTTAAAGCTGTTGAGTTATATAGAACAAAATTAAGCTTTCTTGCTTTCCCACTATTAGAAAATTTATGAAGCACCATTTCAAGCAATGCTCGCTTTGCCGCTATAATCTACCCGACAGGCAGTACTGCCAGATTGATCGGCTGTTAGCAGCCAAGCGAGCTAGCTATGCATTAAGCCAGCATGAACAGCTTATGTAATAATTCCATGTTAGGCTGAATTTTGTATATACAGAGCAATAACAGCAATTCTATTTCACCATTTGCCTTTCGCGATTCATGAGACAGGATGTGACATTAAAATGTATACTATCTGAGAAACTAAAATGTGCAACATATTAGCATGATTATTGTTAACGAGTTTCAATATTTTAAAATTTTAACGTTCATTTTATAATTATTCATTAATTATTAAAATTAGTTTGTAGAAAATACCTAGTTTGTAGAAATATTAGTTTGTAGAAAATACCTCCAAAATAGATATACCGTATGTAAGTATTCATGAACCACATATTATTGTCTCTGTTGGACATTACGTGAGAATATTATAGGAGAAAAACTCCTCCGACACTGGGACTTGTACCCAGGGCCTTTGGTTATTCGCGCCTCACAGACTGACAAGTTATGTCATATGCAGTACTGTGAGGCACACTAAGTAGTTATTTTTGTGACCGGGCTCCCACTGTTATTGTACAGTTAACATTCAAGATAGATATATGTAAGTATTCATGAACCACAGGTTATTGTCTCTGTTGTCCAACATATGAATACTTACATATCTCTATCTTGAATGTTAAAAAAGTCACTACTCAGTGTGCTGCATATGACATAACTTGTCTGTCTGTGAGGTAGACCATTAGGGAAATCAGTCATAGGAGAGAGGTTCCATCTGGCGCTGTGAATTGAACTCCGGCTTAGCTCAGTTGATAGAGCATTGGCGCGAATAGCCAAAGGTCCTGGGTTCAAGTCCCAGTGTCGGAGGAATTTTTCTCTTATAATAATCACCTCCAAAATGTTTTAGTACAGTAAATTAAAAAATCATAGCCTAGGCCTAATTCAAGATTTCCAAAAGACTATCACGTTCATTATTTAGTATTGTAATAAAATTATTGTAACCTATTATGTAACACACCTGGTTTTATTTAATGTATTATTTGAGGGTATAAGGTGGAATAATATATTATGAATATATATTATCGTGACTTAATGTTTCGGAGGGGGGCTGTAGCTCCCCTCTGAATACGCCCTTGGTTGTCACAATAAATACATCTCGAGGTTCGAATTCTCTCAAGATAAAATCCGGACTTCTTGTGTTTTAAGGTCTAGCTGTGAACAATATCTTGCTCTTTACATAATTTTCTGTTTGAGATCGGTAGGCATTTCATATTATATTGAGCAAAATGTGCTGTGATGAGACGATAAATTTACACCCAGCAGTAAATATAATTGATTAGTCTATGGGAAGTAATAATCAATTCAATGCTCATAACAACGACTATGTCTACTTAGAATCCTGGACTAGGACGTGAGGTTTCTACCACATTGATCACTCATCCTTATCTGACATGACAAGCTTGTTGATGAGTTCATGGTGAACTCCGTGTTCAGTCGTCGTAAGTAGACCGTATACTGCCAATCTGCCACATATGTGTGTAATTATTACACTAATATTCCTACCCCTATATCGTGCTCTTTTTTATTATCTAATTCGTAAGTTAATAGTTTTATATTCGTTTTTCATATTTTCATAATATTATTAATTTCCTCCTTTTTTAATTTTATTTTTGGTTATCTCCTTGACCGTCCTTGATTGCTATATTAGGCCTAAGATTAGCTGACTCAAAACTGCCTGAGGGCGTTTTCTTCGGACATAAAATACGCTACATACTTCCTTCGAAAAGGAATAAAGCTATTGGTCCCATGTATGTTTCATATTTCATGGCCTCCAAATGGAGGTTACTGTTACCTATTCGAATTTCGTTACGCTTATTTCCCGATAGAGGGCAGAGTGACAGGTAAGCCCATCGCCTCACAACTCCCCTCCAGGAAACTTAAGTTATTATTGGACGTGAAAGGGCCGAGGAATTTTGTCCAGAGGCTCTAATCTAGGCTTGCAGTTCTTTTACGTGCCGTAAATATACGATATGGGCTCCCAGCTTATACTCCCTCCCGGAGGACTCCATGCCCAGGATTTTTTACATCCCTTTACGTCACTGCTGTAGAACGTGCTACCGTTTGAAGTGGAAACTTTCGTTGATATTGTTGGAAAAACTGAACCCGGATGTTAGTGCAGAAAACCGTGGGCCCAAAATGTATCTCTTATCTTTGTTGTTAGCACTATATCCGTGGAAATGTCATTGTATTACACTGTTTTATCAGTGTCATTGTTTTGGCAAGGTTTTCAATTATTCGTTTATTTCCTTCCGGCTGACAAGAAACTACTGTTTCTAATCTAGACTAATTATTAAAATTGCTATTCTTTCACATAAAAAAACTATTCAACTGAGGAAGCTTAAATTTTGCATGAGTAAGAAGTTTTTATAGGCCTACCTGGAGAGAACGTAGGACTATAGCAATTTCAAAATATTACGTTTGAAAATGTGGCCGTTTTAATGAATTGCGGTTTCAGCAGGATTGTGTTCCATGTCGATATTTAACGTACCTATACCAAACCATTGGTCAAATCTAATTAGGAGACAACTTGCACTATTTAATATTAAATTTTATACAAAAAAGGTATCTTGGTATTTTACTGATGTCATAAGTCGTCGAGAGAAAGCCGTTCTAATGGCTTCCGGTAAGCAAGAGGAAAATGTTCCTTGCGTATATTTAGCGGTCAAATCGATTATTCATTTTTCTACAGATAGAACATAATGTCAAGGGGAACGTGTAATAATGTTTCTACAAATTCTACCATAGCCTGAGCAATGTAGTATAGGCTACTTTTTTTTATCCGTTTGAAAGTCGGGTAAACAGCTAGTTTAGAGTAAAAAACCTTCTCGGTTTAACCCACATTGTTGTTCTCGCCATGCTCATGCGGCAATTGCTCTGACAAAGCTGTACTGCACGTAGTCTAAACATCACATTGTAGGCGGACTGGAGTCTTGGCTTGGTTTCCTTGCATTGCGTTAGCTGTGGTTTTCGAGACTGGAAGACAGCAAACAGACAGCTGGGAAGTTTAATTTTGGATACATGATGCTTGTGTTTGCATAAGAACCTTGTTGAAAGTAATTAAGAGTTAATTTTAGCTGACCTCGGAATTAGAAGAAATGGATGCATAGCGAAAGTTGTCTGAGTCTGCTGTATTAAAGATTGTGAAAAGTGCTTACTGAGCTCAATAAATTTAACAAAATAAAATGTTCTGTATTGTAATATCCCGCCACATTATATGATTTCCTGTAAAACGAGGTAACTGCAAACACTTTTTTATTTTATCTATTATAACTACTCCTTATGCTAATAAGGCTATTACGTGCAGGAAAGGTAGAGTCAGACTGAAAAATTCAACGCCTTAGCTGTCGTTCAACCAGGATCTTTGGCTCTCCGTGCCGCTGCTCTACCATTGAGCTACCATGGCAACATGTCGGTATAACATTAAATTCTCCAACTGACTCCCATGTCCCGGTATACCACCAGGCGTTCTCAATATGCGATAACACAGTGGCGACTTAATACGATGATGATGATGATGATGATAATAATAATAATAATAAATAAATAAATAAAAATTAGAGTTAAAATTTATTTATTTTTCCTGGTGGAATTAAGGCCATTAGGGCTTCTCTTCCATTCAACCAGGATTGTTACAAATTAATTATACAGAGTTACAAATGTAATACAAATATGATACAATTACAAATATCGTAAAGGGCAAGCAATATTATAGTGTAATCTATCTATATTAATAAAAGGAAGTGTCTGTCCTCCTCCGTCTGTCCTCCTCCGTCTGTCCTCCTCCGTCTGTCCGCGATGCCTAGCGAAATCTACTGAACGCAGAGATCTGAAATTTTATACATAGGCGGACTAAAGGGTCGGAATGTGCACCTCGAAGCCGGAATTTTAATTTTCGCTTTAGTTCGTGAGTTATGAGTGAAAAACGGGCAGAAAACGTGTATTTATTCCGTTTTCGAAGCACGAGTTTTCAGTAATACAAATCAATTACACTAGGCTTTGGCTATTTTTGTCAAACCTTCGACATAAAAGCATCGCGATCTCTTGAATGTTGTAGCTCACGCTGGTCGATTCATTTGTTTTTAATGTCAAGGCACGCAAACATAATGTGAAATTTTCAACCTACACCGAAGAGGATTATTATTATTATTATTATTATTATTATTATTATTATTATTATTATTATTATAGGGATAATCAATATTAGCCTAAATATGGTCAAACGTTGTTCGATTTGGACGAAACTCACTATACAGGGGTTTTCTGGGCCAAGGAACTCGAATCTGAGGTCGCTTTTACCAGGTGACGCTATCTAATCGTGATATGTAGTCCACATGATTTAGGTGTTAATATAATGATTTAACTATTATGCTCTTAATTTTTAATTTTTGAAATAATTATCGCGGGCGAAGCCGCGGGCACATGCTATCTTAAAATAATAAAAGGACGTGTTTGTCTGTCTGTCCACGATGCCCAGCGAAATCTACTGAACGCAGAGATCTGAAATTTTAAACATAGATGGGCTGAAAGGTGGGCGAATGCGCATCGAAGCCGGATTTTTAATTTTAGCTTTCGTTCGCGAGTTGTGAGTGAAAAACTGGCAGAAAACGTGATTTTAGCGCTGTCGAAGCATCAGATTTCAGTAATACATTTCAATGTCAAATCAATTGCAGTTGGCTTTGGCTATTTTTGTCATACCGTGGTAATAAAAGCATCGCGATCGCTAGAATGTTGTAAGCCCACGCTGGTCGATTCATTTGTTTAGAATGTCAAGGCCCGTAGACATATGAAATTTTCAACCTACACGGAAGAGGGATAATCAATATAGACCTAAATATGGTTAAACATCGTTCGATTTGGACGAAACTCACTATACAGGGATTTTCTGGGCCAAGGAACTAGAATCTGAGATCGCTTTTACCAGGCGACGCTATCTAATGTAGTCCACGTGATTTAGGTGTTAATAAATATAATGATTTAACTATTATGCTCTTAATTTTTAATTTTTGAAATAATTATCGCGGGCGAAGCCGCGGGCACATGCTAGTGCTTAAATAAGAACTAGTAGAACTAAAGAGATGAAACAATTAAACCTAATATACAAAGTCAGTTTGTAAAACTAAGATTTGCTTATTTTTATTAAGAAAATTATAATTTTTTAAAAAAGGGAAATGTAATATTTTATATTTAACTTATAAATAATAAAAATCCTTATTTACAGTTGATAATATTAATGTCCAACCAAGTCCCTTACTGTGGCATCATTGGTCAACTTTCGTAAGAATTGTGTTTGACAGTTCCTTTAGTTGCACGTATGGAAACTACAAAGGAGCGAGAATAATGAGTTGTTTGGTGACGAGGCTTACTTAGTATAATAATCATTATAGAATAAGAATAATAATTATTATAAGTATAAAATAAAATAGAATAATAATAATAATTAATGTAATGTTTAATCATCATGTTTAGTATTCAAAATCTGTGATTTTCGTACTTTTTTCCAACGACAAGAGTTCTTTATTTACTCTGTATAGGCTACAATATTATTTCAACATATATTTATAATATACTATTTGGGCCTATTCTGTGCTGTTGCCCATTGTTTCTGCATTTGGCAATATAGTATGAATACTAGGTATGTGATATAACCCTTTTACACCAGTTATACCCTGAGTTATTCGGAGGAATTCATGGAGTTTAAAATATGCCTAAAAAATTCTTTACTTTTTTCTTTATTAGATCGATCATTTCGCAAATAAAATGCCGTGAAATAGGAATTCTATAAAACTAGAATATCATTTTTGTGTCTGAATTTCATACGATGAATGGGATTTTTAGCTCAACCGTATAAATCGCTTAAGTGTGTCTTATTGTGCGCCCTGCATTCTAAAGTGAAGTGAAGCTTTTAACGGAGAACATTATCTTAAATTCGCGAAGAAAATATCTTATGGAAGGTACTAGTGGAACGTCTAGATTTTCTTAACTAGGAGAAGTTATTTTAATTCTCTACTTTTCCCTTTTCCCTAATCTTAGTTAGTCTTTCATTTGCTCATTTGTATGGACCTTTTGCATGCACCAGAAGTTACGTTCTTTCGAATTGAATTACAATTACTCTTAGGATTAAGGAAAGAGGGTATTTCATCGTATTTTTAGAATGTAGGAATGTTAAAAAGTTTGAAATGTTGTAAATAGTGTGACTATGTTTACATATTAACTAGGCGATTGCCTATGCGAGTGCATTAATTACAATTTTGCAGTTTAAGCAAACGTGTTCTACGATGCTCCTTTTTTAGCAGAACACGCATTCATTTGCAGTGGTTTATTAATAACAAAGAAGAAGGCTGTAGACACTAACATTAACTTTATTAAGAGCCTATGTGGGGACGGGAAAATGTCTGTCCGTCCGTCCGTCTATCCATGTGTCTTTACGCGCAATAATTCATACGCTTTATCGGATTTTCATGAAACTTGGTATAGACATTAATAACGTCCATGGGAAGAAGCCTATTGATAATGGCCCTAATCGGTTGACCGGTACCGGAATAATGCCCAATTTAGTGCCTATTTTTATGTTAATATATTAGAAAAGCGCGATAACTCAAATACGCTTTATCGGATTTACATGAAACGTGGCATACGCATTTATGATGCCCATGGAAAGAAGCCTGTTTATTTTGGACCAAATCGGTTGACCGGTACCAGAGTAACAACTAAGTAAAGGCATTAATTATTACGGAATAGCTCGTTTTCTTAGAGAACAGTAAAATCATGATGTGCAGTAGATTGGGATGAATCATTGTGCCTATGAAGAGAGCTTGGGGTAGACACTTCCATATTTATTTAAAAGCAAGCCCAAGGAGGAATTTGGTAAAAACAATAAAATTGAAGGTTTGAAATATTCGGTTATATTATACGTTTTATTCACAGAATAAAACAGATCAAGCACATGTTTCCTTTCCTGCATCAAAGGAATATGTAAAAAAAAGTATTTATCAGACTTTAAAAAAACCTTTAAAACATTTATTTATCATTGTTTTATAACCGCGCGTCATGTAGGCCTATCAGGTGATTCAATTTTGGTTTTTTATAACCGCCACACTAAACTGTATAAAACTACTACCTAAAAATTATAGGGACGATGTTCAAGTTTTAAAAATTTTTGTAAGAGAAGAAACATCCCGTATGTAATTTTTTATTATTAGCACAAGAAAAATATGAAATGTTGAATATTTTCGAGAATAGTTTATACAAAATATTAACTCTAAAAGTATGAACACGAAAATTTGCATGTAATTGTAAGACGTTGACTTAAAGCAGTTGGGTAAATTTCAGAATGTTTGGTAAAAGAAATTGAGGAATTTTTATTGAATAGATGTGAAAACATATACCGGCTAGATGCCGCTATATTATTTACCTACTTACTCAATGGCACTTACTCCTAAGCAAGCGAAAGGAATTTTATCTATTGTTTTATGGAACCCAGAGGTTCATTGTCGTGCTTACCTGAGCCCGCCATTCAACCCTATTCTGTGCTATCTTCTTCCAACCATCCCTACTTTCCTTAAGTCCTACTTTTCTTAAATCTATAATATTGTCTTCCCACCTACGTCTAGGTCTTCCAACAGGTCTCTTTCCTTCGTGTCTCCCAGTCAATATTTGTAAGATGTCTTTCCTCCCCCATGCGCGCAACATGCCCAGCCCATTTCATCTCTGTGATTTAATTACCCTTACTATATCCGGTAAAAAGTATAGGTTATGATGATCAAATTAAAAATAATTTTTTTGTGCCTGGAAGGAGAAAGATCTATGACTTGGAGACAAGCAGTTTACGTTCTCGGTTAGAAGCTACCTAAAACAGAAGTTCATAGGGTTAGAGAACGACATGAGTAATTCACAGCCTAGTTCATCTCTGTCCGTGATAAAGAGGCGCTGATGTATCTTCATTGTCAAGCTGTTCCACAATGACAGCTTCTCAGCAATCTGTTCCGTCGCTTGTTGTTTCAATAAACCGTCACGACTATAGGAACACTGGGTGAACAAAGTTATCCGAAATTCATATTAATGAACTTCTTACCCGTTGAGGATTGTGATTATTACCGTGTTAAAACCACTCTGGTAACATGTAAAAAGTTAAAATATATTATAATAAAGTTCAGCCTTAACCCTTAACATAAAACTTATCTGGATCCACTAAAAAACTAGCATTTATAAGACAGACTCAAGTAAAATATTGTTGTCACATATAAAGGTCACATAATATGTAGATGAAAGCTGGTTTCTTCTGCGTGAAACCAAGATGCGTCACTACTTAAAAAGGATATGTATTTCGGCGTATTTGATGCGCCATCTTCAGTTCTTTGTGTGTCTGTCTTATAAATGCTGTTTTTGAGTGGATCCAGATTAGTTGTATGTTAAGGGTTAAGGCTGAACTTTATTATAATACATTTAATATTATAACCCTTAACGGGAGAAAATGAAATTTATTAACTATGTAAAAATTTATTTGTAGATGTTGATTAACAAAGTATAAACTTCAATATACATAATAATTCTCGGTTTTGCACCGGAATCAATGACATTTCACTCAGGCTTTCGAGAGTTCCATTTCTTTGCCATCATCAAGGGATTTTCTGATAAAGGTAAGACGGCTAAATAAATTTCAGTTTATTAAATTTGTATTAAGTTCCGCATTACAGAGTCATCGGTTGATGTAAAAAGGTAAAGTGATCCCTATACAGGCCATGGAGGCCCAGAGGGTTCCAGGAGGTTGAGGCTCCCAGATTTTGGACATTCGGCACGTGAAGGTGGTAAGGTTGTCAGCCTTACGCACCGGCCGCCTTTACCCCAGGAGTGTTCCTGGTACTCATTTCTGTTAGAGGTTGAGTCGACCTCAGGGCCATAGTGCCACCAGAAGGATTAGGCCAATTGGAAAACTCCAACGACCTCATCGGGAATCGAACCCGCGACCTTCCGGTTTGTAGCGCAGCGCCTCAACCACTACGCTACGGCGTACCCCCATCGGTTGATGTAGGCACTAGCTTTTTGTCTCTAAGTTCATGGGTTCGAACTTGATCCACGTCGATTGCATTTTGTGGTTGAATGGAATTTGGAAAATTTAAGCTAGAGCGTTGCCGTATCTTATGAAATGTGTGTGTATGTGTTTTGTCGTTTGTGTCTGGGTGTTGTGCGTGTTTATGGACGTGTCAAATGATAATGAAAAAGTTACTTCAATGTATTTTCGTAACATCCTACTTAGCTTCGTCGTGTTTTGTTGCACTGTGAAGGCATATCGATAAAAAAACATATAGATTCTTTAACCTTTGGGGATAGGTAGATTGTATCTAGTATAATTGGTCGGTTGGTTACACATTTGGTTACACATGTCATTTTCGAAATAAAATATACATTACATGTACAAGTAGCATATAATTGACTTTATTCAATAATGTGGTTACATTTCTGTACATTGCAAACAACATAATAATTAATATGTACAGTACATTCATCTGGATATAGATATTATCATGTATACCATTGAGAATCAACGAAAAAGAAGCAAGTTTCTAAAAAAACCTTGTGATCATACGAGCTTTACAATCTGCTACCCTTTTTCACAGTAATATTTTTAGAATACAGTAGATACACAATTCCATTCACCACATTCAAACGTTTCTGCAGTAATTTTATTCCGGTACTTCAGTTTAGAATATTCACAGATATTTATAATCAAATTTGACTGCAGTAAGGAAATATTTCTTATCAAGTGAACTTAATTTCTTTGTCATATAGGTACAGTAATACGTTTTTATGGCGATTTAAAAAAATAAAATTTCCTTGACTATTTAAACATTCTATAAAGTAGCTGCGTTTCTTCGATTGTAAGTTTAAAATAGAGCGATGCTGTCTTGGAAATTCAACATCATCCGGTATTAAAATTTACATTAAAACCAACCGATTATTATGTGACTTAGGAAGTAATTTGAGTTACTTGCCATCTAAATGTTGTGCTTAGCTACCAAATTTTATATAAGGGTTCTTTGTACTAATTACGCGACGGAATACAGAACCATTCGGTATTGCAAGTTATTTAAAATATAGCTGCATAGTTAAAAATCGCAGCTTTTGTAAATTACCGGTAATTTTAAAAGTGGCTGCAGTTCTCATGGATTTCAAATCTGTTTTAAAGTACAATGAGACCAAGGGTTACTATATAAGCTTCTTTTGAAGAATAATCAAACCAGGGAAAATACAAAATAATATTTACTTAAAATTGTTCTTATAACTGCTAGTGTGATATGACTTCATATGACTTTTTTCATAATTAATAACTGATTAATGAAGTAACACACAGAGCTCGTATAATATATATATATATATACAACTTAGCTTAATAAGCCTAACAAGTGCTGTGGTTTGGAATTTGTTTCTGTGCAGGAAGGTGGGATCTTTCGTTATCTGTGTTTCTAAAATCAAACAAAACAGATCTGCTAGCCCATGTTGTCATTTGGATGTCATTAGTTTTTGTTAGCGAGTTTTGTATTGCTTCATTTTGCTGTCTTTCTGCGATTTCAGCGACGGTGATGCTACACTCATCTTCTACTTGCGAATTGTGCGTTGTATGTTCATTCTTCTCATGAGTATCACTGCTATGATTTTGGGATTGTGTGTTGTCTTCTGTTATGTTTAACGAATCCTCTGCTATTTCGTATTCTTCGAACTCAATTTCATCGAATGATTTACTCCTTTCAATTAGTTTGATTTTTTCTGGTGAAAAGAACATTTTAGGCGGTCCTCCCCTCAAAGTATTATTGGATGTACCTGTCTTACTGAATACAAAGTTAGTTTCGTTCGCTCTCTGAAATATATTGCTTAGTGATTCGACTGTTGGGGTCCTAATTTCTGTACTGCTGTTTTCTATTGTAGGCTTATTGTGCTCTAACGTTTCCTCATTTTGCTTAGAATCGTTGATCTTCTTAAGTTTGCATTCAATCTTACTGTTTGTTTCTTCTATCTGTACTACTTCCCCACATATTTTTGTGTGTTCTTCATCTATTACTTCTTCGTGCTCGTCGTCTGTTTTATCGTCTACCTTTTCCCAGTTCTCATCACATCTATCATCTTCCTCAGTGCCAGCCAGTTCTAATCGACTGCTACAGCTGTTACTTTTAACCAACCTGAATTTAACCCCCAGGTAGTCTTCCTGAAATATTTTCCCGCCGTTCCCTTTTTTGGGTATATTCTTAGTGTTCTTTATTTCGTTCATTATTGCTAATGTCATTGGACTACGAGTAGGTCCATTACTAGCAGAGATCACCTGCCCACCATAATAGGTAACAGTTGTCCCACAGGCTCTGATTTTCTCCATAACTTCAGCTGATACGTAGTGCCTCTCATCGCCGTCGTCGAGGTAGTTATGCTTAGAATCCATTTCATCAGTGTACTCATTATCATCACTGCTGAATATATCTGCCGACTCGTCTTTGTGACTACTGTTTCTGCTGAATATTTCTCCTCGGGACCCAGGCGATTCTAAATCTGTATCGTAGTAACTTAGGTCACTACTGACACCAGAAGATAAACTTCCCGTATCGGTCCACCTTCTTTGCAAAACATTGTGTCGGAAGACTGTATCCACCGTGAGATATTTCCTGTTCAGTTTGCCTGTATTCTTCTTCTCAACTTTTGGCACACTAATCAGCTTAGTTGGGGCGATTTTGTGGTTACATTTGGTGTCGATTGTGTTACTGAATGTTTCTCCTGTGGGCGTTCTCATTTTGAGAGTTCTCTCGAACATTTCTCTGGCATGTCGTACTTTGTCTGGATCTGGGAGTTCTTCATCTACTAATTCCCTGTTTCTTCTGTTCGGGTGGTAGAAGAAGTGACGTCTTAATACTGGTTGTTGCAGTTTCTGTTGTCTTGGTAGTGTATTCGAACCAGGTGATACGTTAAGAACTTCGCTGCTCTTCTTTATGGTTGCTCCTGTTATGCGACATGAACTTTCCGAAGTAGATTTTCTGGTGGAGTACTTCTGGTCTTCTAGCTTCACTTTAGATTGCCTAATGGGTTCTATGATAACGACATTATTGTTTATCAGAAGTTCCCTTAGCCCGTGCCTGTATTCTTGCAAGTATTGCAGAAGCCCATCAAAAGCCGCTACTTTACTGTCCCTTTCTTTTGATCGCTCTTGATCACAGAAGGCACCCTTTTTAGAAGTTCTGTTGGACACACCAAAATATTCAGGAACGTTTTTGCCGATATCGGTGAGGGTTTCTTGTCCATTACAGCTGAAAGCTCTGAATGCTGGAGTTTTTGCTTTGGGAAGTGTCGATGTATCTAGAATTTGACGTGGAGTAACAATATCCTTGTTCTTTGGCTTCTTTTCTAATGTACCCACATCCTCCACTGACAAAGTTGCAATAAGCATAGGCTTTGAGGAACTAATCTGCTCGCATTTGATACCCACATTAGTACATGGTTCTTTTGGTTCTTCTGGTTCGTTTTCTTGTGTAGTAACTTTTGAAGACCCTTCAAAAATACATCTCATCTTCTGTGTAATGTTCTTTTCTTCACTTGGGCCCTCTGCTACGTAATGGTTTTCTTCTGTTTTTGGTCTGATAAGCCCATACCCTGGTAGATCCTGTGAACATATAAACAAGTATGGGATGTCAAATCAAGGTAAATATTAAAACACAGAAGCGTTTCCATTTTTAAATATCTTTCAACTTTTTTGTGTTGTCTAATACTGATTCAGTATCTGTAATTTATAATTCATTATATTCAGGCCTTTATCATTCTATTTTAACATTACTGCTATTGTACGTTTAGTAATCTAAAACAAACAATCGAATTTATGAGTGCACGCTAATAAAGTCTTATATATATTTGGTTATAAAAAACTCAGAAAGAAATATTAATATAGACGTTATATTTATTCTGATCTCTTCTCTGAAATTTATTGGTTTTATTATTTTTTAAATCGTCTTTCAAGGGAAGAAACTTAAAATAAACTGATTATATAGTGTTTTTTTCCAAGGTTTCTTTCGTGTGAAAGAAACAAGAAATTTGTAAACAAATTTTTTATTTTTATCTTACATAATACATTTCTAGGCTGTGTTATGTCAGGCAGTAAATGTAATTTGTACCAGCAGTCCACATGAATAACTTAAAACAGTTATTACAGCTGACTGCAATGATGGTGAAGGTGACGATATTGATGGGCCTTATAAATGGGTAAGTTAAGAATTGTAGGATATCCTGTAAAATACCAGAACATCTACAGTACAGCAGTAAAATGTGATATGTCATCATGGTATGATATTTACTACTATAATCGCAGTTTTTATATCTACCAAAGCTCAAGTATTACAGATAAAATTACTACTTTGTATTGGTATCGTAGGAGCTATTAAAAGAAACTTCCATGTTATTACATTTCAAAAATAAATATGGTCTATCGTCCTACTACTTTTGTCTACCTCTAACTGTCATCTTCACTGATGATGGCAGGATAAGCACACAAAGTCAGCCTATTGTTGGGTTTCATGACCGGAGTGGCTTCCTCTTTAGTATTTCTTGAACTGTTCAAATCATTTTAAGTCTCTTTCCAAATCCTAGCTTTCAGTTGATCGGGATTTGATTAAACAGACATTAATAGGACCCTGGGTAGTTAACAGCCATCCTCTACAACTACTCTAATATTAGTGTGTAGATTATTTATATAACTCGTACTTACCCTTCTTTCTCCAATGCGGCACCTTGGAGAACTGCTCGTCGTAGCAGAGTCTTTGATTTTCAATACCTGGGGCCTTCTGGACATTTCTTCGTCTTGTGGTTTACCTTGGGTAGCTTGGGTATCTTTGGTATCTGGTTCGTCGTAGTCCCCGTTTGCTACACTCTTCAGCTTATTTTCAGTGGTACCTGATTCCTTTTTCACTATAGATAATGTTTTGCACAACGTATTCTTAAGGGATTCTTTGCTAACAGTAGCATGCGAATCTTTGTCCGGATGCTTTTCTTTTGTTGCTGTAGGTTTGTTTTCCTCTTGGGAGGTTTTAGGATTGTATGTAGGATATTGGAGATTAGTTTTATTTTCTTGTTTTCCTACAGCTGAAGAACTATACTGGCCTTCAGAACCTGAGAGGCTTTCTTTTGAGTTGTGCGAATCAGAATCTTTTTTCTCTGAGTTGATTGAATGCGGTGGAGAATATACACAAACGATGTCAGTAGTTTCTCCTTTTCTTCGAACAGAGTTTATTCTTGGTAATTTTAATTTTGTTGTACTGATTTCGTTTTTTACTTCAGACAGATTCTCCACTCTCCTGGCTTTACCCCGTACGTAATCATATAAGTTGCGAACGGTTGAATTATTATTCCCCTTTTCAGTTTCGCTTTTCGGTATTTCTTTTACCTTATGGGTCTCACTCGTCTCTACTAGTTTTATTTTATTTTCTCCTGAACTCTGACAACTATTGTTTTCTTCTGTAGGCGTTTCCTTCTCCTTAACTGCTAGTACTCTCGGTTTGCCATATGTATGTTTTTCAGGTTTTATTTTATCGGTATTTGAAAGTGGTTTATGACCATTTTTCAGTTTTTCTTCACTAGCATTAGTAGCTGTCTTGTATTGTTGAGTAGATAATTCTTGGAATATCGCAGCTTTTTGTTTTACAGGACCTTCAATAGTGAGTAAAATACGTTCCTCAGAGTTAGCCTTGTTTTCCTTTATTATTGCATCATATAGTGTGTCTTCTTTGGCTATAGAGAGTCCATTCTGTTTTCGATTCTTGTTGCCAGTATCTATCTTACTCGCACTCAAGACTTCGCAGTTTGAAGAAGAAGCCCTTTCTCCTTCCTGATCTAGATCCAAATAGTTTTTAAGTATTTTAGCTCGTAGACCTTGAAAGCACTCGCTACTTCCTCTGTTATCTAAGCTCTCTGCGGATTTTGTTCTGTATATAGGAATTTTATTAGATTTGATATTTCGTCCTGAAAACCCTCTGTCATTAGTTTTCTCATTAAGATTTTCTTTAGTCCTGTATATTTTATCTTCTAGATACAAACTGTTCCGGCGTGCAGCATTATTTTTTAAATACCGACTCTGTATTTTATTTTCTGTTGAGTAAAGATTATTATTTCTTATACCACATGATCTATCTGTATATATGGTATCCAACTGATCATATGATGAGCTTTTCTTCAGGAGACCAGTAGGACTGGAGTTTGAGCTTGAAGATTTCTTTATATACCTGCTGTAAGAGTTCTTATTTTGAGTATTATTTTGGATTGGGAGTGCTGTAGAACAAGCAGGTGACTCTTTTGTTTCGTTTGGTTTATCCTTTTCCTTCTCGGAATCGTTTTCTTTCTCAGGCCAAGCTTCTTTAATTGGCAATCGTCCTCTCAGATTAGGTTCTTGATGATCGTTCTTCAGTGGCTCTTGTTTGACTGACTCTTCAGAATCCTCTTCGGTTGAGTATCCGTTTTCCTGTGCAATTTCATCGGCTGTTTCTTCTAGGATTGGTGTTCTGTGTCTTTTAAACGTAGATTCCGGCAACCAATTAGCTGACGGATCGTTTATAACGTAAGTTGAGATGTGTGGTGGTGCGATTCCCGGACGGTGCACCGAATTGTATAAGCCTTCAGCTATGTCTCTTTCACTGCATTCTGTTATGATCACATTCGTAATGTTAAGTTTGCTCAAACTGCAGTCTTTATTCCGAACTATGGTTTTACTATTCACTCTTCCTTTGGGCAGAGGAAAATTATTGCTTCTTGAATTGACCCCTTCTATTTTAATTGTATGTATGTCATCGATATTTCTTTGCCTTGTCCTCTGATGTTCTTCTAGTGGGATTCCGATAAGATCACTGGGAGGTCCAAAACGTCTCTTATAATAATCTGTCTCGATATAATTCGGAGGCTGTAGTTCCACTGTTTGTAATATCTGTTTATCGAATGAGGGAGGTTTGTGAATGTACACGTCTTCGAATTGGTCTTCGTCGAAACGATCTGGTTCTGGAGACTCGTCTTCTATTTGAATTGATTCTTCCAGATAATCTGCTTCGGGAGAACGAGGCTTCTGTGTGTATTCTTCTTTAACAGTTGACTTTTGCTTTGATTCCTTTTGCTGCTGTTTGATAAGCTCTACTTTTTCAGCTGGAACGTATTCGTCATCTTCGAACTGCGGTTTCTGCCTGCGATCTATGGGTGGAGGTTTCTGCTGTCTGTCTTCGGCTCTACTCAGACGTCGGAGAGTACCCTCGCTGATATAGTCATCTGTTCTGAAGTCAGGTGGAGGGGTGAGCAGTAGCGTAAGTTCCTGGTGTGAATGTATCCTCTGTGGGTGTAGACCCGGTGACCTACAACTCTGGATCCTGCAAGAAAATTTAAGATAGCAATTATACGGCAGCAACGATTTTCTTGTATTAACATTTACAAATTCGAAAAATTGAAATTTACGTCTGCCAAAATGATCTTGTGTATCGTCTAAGAATTATTTTTTTTTAATTCATTGCTAACTATGAATGGGAATTCTTTCAAGGTGGCAGGTTATTTTTACCTGGTATTTTGGCATATCACCTGTTATTTGGGCATATCAATATATTTTTAAAGTATGCTATTTTAGGAGAGATAATGCTTACTTCCGGTAACATTTTATTTCATTTTATATGCACATATATGTTTACAGTTAAGAATGCAAAATAAGCTATCTCTCTCAGAGATTTAAATCGGCGACATGGAAAGAAGATGTAATTAGTATAAGGTGGAATATATTAACGAAATAAATCTTTAATTCCAGAGTTAATATCTAATATTGTTCTTATCGGTTGAGTGTTGAGACCGCATAAATTATAGGTCTACAAGCTAGAAAGGAACTTGCGCGGAACGAATTCCAACTTGTAGGACTAGTTTATTTGAGATTTGGATACATGTATGATTTATTCATGTACCGGGTAGTAATTATTTTCACCAATAATTTATTTAACGTAATAGTGTTTAGTCGTTGTAGCAGGAATATGTAGGCCTACTTGCCTATACAGTCATTTAAACGTGCAAGAATAATACTACAACATACGTTAATAAATCTTGAGCGTCTTTCTTTCACTAGTTCGTAAACAGTAATTCGGAATTTACAATACTGAAATATTTACTCTAGATCCGCAAGTTTACTTAAATGTTTTTTTGTTGTTTTAATTTACCTATTATAGATTTTAACAGGATTTTTTATTTATTTATTTGTTTATTTCATAAATAAATTTTATACAACACAAGACCAACCGAATGAGTAAGCGCTCGTGCTCGGGCACAATTCAGTCATTTACATTACAGAATTAGTACACAAATACAAATACATAAAGAAAATTTAACTAATTTGAAATCAATACCTAGAAAAATAATAAAAAGAAAGAACACAAAAAAAGAAAAAGAAAAAAGAAAAGTGGGAAGAACTAAATGGAAATCCTAAGTTATAACAAATGTTTTAAAAATAACATGATTATTAAAACTATTGGTTTGTAAGTATCGTTAATGCGTCTGTGTACATTATTCATTAAATACCAGACAAGTTTCGAAGAGGAATATTAGAAATGGAAAGGAAATACAAGGGAATTTATTATTATTATTATTATTATTATTATTATTATTATTATTATTATTATTATTATTATTATTATTACTATATCAAATTATATCCCTGAGTAATTACTTTCATAGCCACTGATTCACTTATCATATTCTTTATTATTGTTTCATTGCTGGTGTACGAGCTTTACATTCAATTGCCATTTCTTTTGGTGTCCGCCCTTCACCCTCGGAGTACCTCAGCCTACCATATTTGTTATCCCAGATACTATGGATATTTTAATTAATGCCTGTCTGAAGTTTGTTGCTTGATAACATTTTTCAGGGGGCGAACAGGCAATTATCGCAAGAAGAGTAGAGGCACGTTAGAAGTACAAAGTTTCAGAATACTCCATTAATTATACGGCCTTCAAAATATGGCAGTGCAAAGTTATAATTATACCATAGGGAGTAATAAACTTGGTGTGTGCTGTCGAATAACGTTTTCTGTACAATCAACACTCAGACGTTACTATTCAGATGCATGCATGCAATATTTGTCTTTGACTTTGGCACTTATACCTGGTGATCAAACTTAACAACTACAGTTTCCACATTTAAATGGAAATTCCCAATAAAATTTAAGAGGTGTGGTCATCACACTTTCATCTCTACCTGAGCGCATTTTTGTCATTGCTTGTTATCGCGTGATACACTCCCCCATCTCTTCCTATAGTACATGCTTAGTGAACCTAACCGTTCCTTGTATGAACATTCGAAGCTCATCAACATCCGCCCCTATATCAATATGAAAATGCAGCTCTGAAAAGGTTGAAGGAATCACATTTCTACATTCCTGTCTACACTTACAGCATTCAATATTTGCTGTTAACTATTGGTTGGGAACCTTAAAGTAGCCTACATGTACCGGCAATACAACAGATTGTGTGCTGCGGTTGCAGGAAAACTATTGCAGCGCGAAACTAAGGGAATTAATAATAAAGTTAGAACTGCAGGTATCGGAAAATCTGGGACAATAATTAATTTGTTTTCACAGTTCTCCATTGAAATCGAAGTTTCTACACAAATCCAATTACATCCCTGGAAACTGCCCTCTTGACATGGCAAATTCCACTTCGTGAAGATGCTGTCCTTTGTTTTAACTTCCTCGTTTGATGAAGTATTTCCTTCTGAACAGAATCCCTGAATCTACTTGGAAATTGGTGAACTAAATTCAGATGTTAGTTAAACACTAAAGTACAGATAAATCCTTAAGATAATGATAAAATGCACAGCCTTAAACCCTATCTGGGACCAGATTACAACTCAGCATTCATAAATAAATTAATAAAATATAGGCCTAACACAAATAAAGACACATAAAAGCAATGTTGAGGTGATGGCAAGAGGACGATTCAAATAGAAATGAAGATGGCAATCTTGGTGCCGAATTCCATTTGCAGTGAACATAGTTATGACACGTCTGGGAACCATCGAAAAAGAAACGAAACTTACCAGCTTCATAAACTTTTGACTTTTACTATAACAGCATTGTTTTAATGTGTTTTATTTGTGTTATATTTCATTAATTTATTTCTGAATGTTGAAATGTGGTCAGGTCCCAGACAAGCAAATTTACGGGTTCAAGGTTGTGCATGTTATGAAGACTTTAACGTCTCATATATCCTTGCTGGGAAAACGAAATTCATTAGTACTAGATAAATAACTGATATTTATGAATTTATAATTTCATATTATTGGCAATGATTTCTTATTCGTACTGTTTGTACTTCGTCGATCAGTGAGTTGCATTAACTGAATTTCAATTGTGACCTTGATGGAGCAATTGGTTAAGCACGTGCTTTCACTTCTCAAGTTTGCATGTTCGTAAAATAAATGCGAGGATCTCATGTTTGCAGATTTAGAGACTTGTAAAGGAACCCTTGCGATAGAAAACCCGGTATTCCGAAGACGATTACGCAGACCTCAGTAGCAGTGCATATGCGTTCTTACGAGACGAGAATAGAGTGTTTCAATATTTTCATAAGAGTGTTTTAATTGTCGTTATAGGCAAGCTGCATACGATTTTTTTACCGTTTAAATGAACACGTTTTCGACGATCAGTTCTTGCCTTTTGCAATAAGTTAAATGGCAAGTGACGGCGTGCAGAGAGCTTAGGGCTTCTCTTGGCTTTTTAAACTAAAAGGAACGTACATTAAAACACACGAAATGAATTCAATTTAGTATCGTATTAAAATTAACACGGACAGAGTTTATTTGATTTTAAATACAGGTTGTTTATTGTGCAGTTTAAATTGCTGCTTTCAAGGACTGAAGAGAGTTCCGTGTACGTTACTAATCGATAGTTTAGAACATTGTTGTAATGAAATTCAGTATCATAATGGATGTCACATGCAATAAGCATATTACGGTATAAAAAAAGTTAGTAAAATGTTCCCTATACTAACCATGGAGGCCCCAAGGAGTTCCAGGAGGTTGATGCACCTAGATTTTAGACATTTGGCACGTGAAGGTGGTAATGTTGTCAGCCTTACGCACCGGCCGCATTTACCCCAGGATTGCTTCTGGTACTAATTTCTGTTAGAGGCTTAGTCTACCCCAGGGCCATATTACCACCAGAAGGATTGAAACGATCTCATCGGGGATCGAACCCGCGACCTTCCGGTTTGTAGCGCAGCACCTCAAACACTACGGTACGGCGTACCTCCGTATTACGGTATGGTCGAACAAAAAAAAAAGTTTCCTGACTCGTAATGTTCATGTGAATTATTCATAATATTATTTTTGAAACTGCAAAGAAAAATTGCATGATAAACGAGAGTTACCTTAGTTTACTTCTTGTAAAGTTGATTTATTAATTATTTTCCGAACAAATTAACAACTCCTGTTTTAAGTGTTAAAATTTATGATGAGGCTGTATCTTTGCGATATTCATAGAGAGATGTAGTATAATAATATTAGACCTATACATACCGCGGAACTTAACTACAATTTATTTAATAAATAAAAATTACTTGTTCATAATGTAGGCTTTAGTTACTATATAATAACTACTTAATATAATGAGTTTAATTACAATATATGTTCAAACAATTTTGTTTGAAAATAACGTTAAAAAATAACCTAAATCTTTCCTTAGTGAGACTTTTGTGCCTGAATTTGTTTGACATGCTGAGGAATTCTAGGAGTTATGCTCTTGCTTAGAGCTAATCTGAATCACTGCATGTAGCTGGCCGATTTCTTTGTTTTTAATCAACAATAAAATAGAGAACGACTGCTTCACAAAAATGTTGTCGAAAGCACCATGAATGTGGGTAATGACTAATTATTCATATGGCACATTTGAACATAAGTTATGAACATTTTGTATCATATTCTAATTATTATTATTTAATTAATTAATTATTAATAAATACATTTTAATTCAACAGCTGATAGTTTTCGGCATGGATATATTCGCCCCATCTCGTTCAACGCACATAGCTTTCCAATCTCCATTTATTGGTAAGTTTTTATATGTGCTGCCGGACACGGAACACTCCCGAGGCTCTCGCGGACCACCGGTTAGGAACCACTGGTTTAATTGAATTACTTTACCTTACGTTTTGTTGAATGTAAGTTGTATTTCATAATTCTTCAAGTTATAAGTCACGAAGAAGAAGCACATTTCACGAAAACTTGCGAAGAACTGCGATAGTTAACTCTTCCAGAGCTGAATTGATATTAATATAATCATTCATCAAGCGATATCAGCGGGTTAATAAGTTTTAAATCAATGCTAAAAATTTTAATGGAATGGAGAACCACAATAATTGTATTGCGTGGATAAAATTCCTCATATTGTAACGTAAAGCATTACTCTATTAATTCTACATCTTTTCTTCTATGCATTTTTTTTTTTGATGGAGTATAATTCGTTCGTAGCAGTGAAAATGTTAATGGAGTAAATGATTTATACTCGATTACTTTTAATATAAATGGATAGGCTATATATATTTTTGTAAATATTAATGGGTGAAGAAACTGGATTAAAAGAGTATTCAGAATAAAGAAGGTGTCTAGGCACATGATACAGTTTGGTCTTTCGAAATATGGTGTTGATGGGAAGATTCCCTAATTCTTCTAACGTACGGTACTGGGCAACCCTTGAGTTGGTGTCGCACGAAAGGGGCGTGCCTGATCTGATACCTTCATATTTTATTTACATTTCAGACGTTATAAAAGTCATCTGGGAAATGCTTAAGGGAGGTAGTTGAGGTCAGAGTTCTCCGATGCAGTAACCTTCATCAGGAAGGACTTGTATTTTATTTAGTTTTGTAATTTTTGTAATTAGTGGCAAATATTACAATGTCATATTCATAACATTAAGAAATGAACTAAATAATAATTTTTATCATGATGGTGGTATTGATTATAACATTATTATTGTTAATATTGTTTTTATTAATATTATTTGTAATTAAATGGTCATAATAACGTATGCCAAACAGTTTACAGGTGTCAGTATTCGTATCTTATGTCTTTTAAGGTGAGTCTCCGCATTACTTAGTGTAGCAATTTCCGATCAGATCTAAGATTCGTGAAGTATTTTGGAATCAAACTCAGCCGAAGGCTTGGGATTTTTGTTGTTCATGCGTTCTTCGGATTACAAGACAAGTTCGTGATATGGTCCTTCGACGTGTTAAAGATCCCCATTCGCTGAAATGGAAGTTTACTGAACAAAATATTTACACATCTCATGTCCTTGGCCCAGATCCTTTTTGTTTCTTCTAAAATAAATGATAGTTGACTTTTCGGGAAATAGTTGTGAGGACAGTCGTGTTTGTGCTTTCAACTGTTGTGTTCGCGTCCGCTTAGTGATTGTATCATTTGTTATATTCTCTCGTTCTTTTCTGACTTACTGAGGAAAAACTTTAATTATAATTTAAATTGTAGATCACGGCTGCTGTAATAATACGATAATCAGCAATGGCCTTCAACCGACAGTAGCCTGAATGGCATTAGTCCTGTCCTATAGGCGCCTCCTAGACATACCCTCACTAGAGCTCGTAAAAAGCCATTAAAGTCGATCCTAAAATTTTGAAATAAACAGCCCCCAGTACCATATTAAGAGAATATGGAGGAGGAGGAGAATAAGAAGAGAATGGAAAGAAAGAATTAAATGGATGTTAAGTGAAAGAAGAAGAAGAAGAAGAAGAAGAAGTAAATAAAGCAGTAAATAAATTTAAGTGAACGATGAAGAAGAAGAAGAGGAAGAAGGAGGGAAAGGAAGCAGTAATTGAATTTAAGAGAAAAAAAATAAGGGAAAGAAAGCAGTAAAAGATTAAGTGAAAGAAAGAAATAATGACGTTGGAGTTGGACATCTTGAAATTTTATGATCGTAATATAAGTTATTTCAAAGTCAACTGAATCATGAGTGTGGAAAAAGCAAGACATAACATTGGAACATATATTTAGACGTGTTTACGATGTGTGACGAGGGTCACAACATCAGCTCATGAAGGACACCGTGTACACGGTTATGAGTATGAACAATGTGGTGTTACGTCACATATGCCTCGCGTACCTAATGCATTTGTGGGAATAGATGTATTACTATCATTCAAGATTTGTCGCGGTGCAAGGTGTTTACAAAGGAACTATGTGAATATCAACTCGTAACCTGTGATATAAACACATTAACTTTATATAAGTGAATTTTATAACGCAATTAATACTTTATGGTTGAGTGTATTCAATTGAAGTATAAATTGCCCATGGGTAATTAATTGATTCTGTAGTTTTATTAGTGGATTGTTTTATTTTTATTTTTTATTTTATTTTCTCGTTAACGATGAATGGGATCGTTTTCTATGAAATTTATATTTTACAGTTACAGTTAGCTATTAAGGAACCAGCAAGACAACGCCTTCGCAATAGCGAAAGATAACGAGAAGTCTTTTATTTTTTTCCCCATCTGATAATTTTTTAATTTTTAATTTTTATTTTTTATTTTATTTTTTACTTCGTATGTCGCGAATTTCATTGGAACATTAGATCCCTTCGATAGATGCAAAAGGTTTCAAACAACCTTCCTTCACGACGGATATGTACTGTTAATTTTAATGTAACGTTATCATAAGTAGTTAAGTGCAATGCACAACTATATCTGTCTTGGGTAGCTCACCACGTTAGTCTTGGAAGGCCCTTATCCTTCACAGTAGGCATCGGACTTTCTCATCTCTAATTCAAGTTCTGCTACCTAGGCCTAATACTGTAGGTATGCTAGAATTTTGTGCCACAGAAGTTCATTTTATGACTGTAAAGTGTATCCATCTAAGCCGGGAGTGAACCCACAAACTAGGGAACAGAAAGCCAGTGCCTTACAGCAAGACACTTAAACTTACCCTTGTTTTAATAAACATACAGATTGGAATGATAATTCCAATGTAGGCCGTGTGTAGGCTAAGATGGAAAGGCGAAGTCAGACTGAAAAATTCAATGCCATAACCGGGATTTGATCCAGGATCTTCGGCAGGTTGTAAGTCGCCACTGGGTTGGTATCTCATATTGAGAACGCCTGGTGGTATACTGGGATATGTGAGTCAGTTGGAGAATTTAATGTTGTACCGGCATGTTGCCATGATAGCTCAATTGGTAAGAGCATCGGCACGGATAGCCGAAGATCCTGGTTCAAATCCCGGCTATGACATTGAATTCTTCAATTTGACTTCACCTTTCCAAACATACAGATTGTTCATAAGTTCTGAAAATGGAGTTTTATTAAAAAAACTGCACAAATGAAGTAGAGTGTAGTGAAATTAACTGAGAGATGGTGAATTTTATTCGAAGAGTAGGATTGCGGCCCGGGCGGCTTGGGTCGCTTAAATCCTAAAAGGGAGAGGTGAAACTACGATAAAGAAAGAAAGAAAGAAAGAAAGAGTAGGATTGCCTGAATGCGACTGTCGAGAATGATCCAATTGGTCCCTTGTTTAGATAGCGTACTTTGTGTACAGGAAAAACTTTAACAAGGATGGAAAGTGCGGCATCACTGGTCGGCTACATTATTCATGCAGCCTCTCTGCTTTGTAATTAAGCGTGTTTTTCAAATGACTGGAGGTAATTAGCGTATTTAATTAGTGAATACGTTACCATGACACCTGCATGACCGACTAAACAAGTGACGTCACATGTTAGAAAGTTGAAAAATCTTTTCCTCTCTTCAACTTGTCATTGTTTGGAGGAATTCGACTGTTTGACAGAATACTGTACCTTGACCCATTATACATTCTACAGTATGGTCCCAACAACATACAACATAACATTACCAGTATATTCAATGTTCGATATCCATCTTGTAGGCAACCATTTTACAAATGTACAGGTAAGGAAAAAAAGCGGACCGACTAAAATATCTAAGTTGCCGATATGAGCCACTGCGCATACCTAGCGGCATTAACAGGATAATAGGGAATGTATTGAAATTTGATCTACAGCAGATAAATTGCTTGAATTGAGAAATAATTTCACGTAATTTGCATTGCTTGTAAAAACAAACGTTTCCGTTACATCTCTTACATTTATTTACGTATCACAAGGCTTTGAAATCAGCTACAAGAGTCGGTCCGCTTTTTTTCCCCCTACCTGTACTTATTCTGATGAGTTTAAAACGAAACATAACTTTTGTTAGAGCACACTACATTGTTTTATTATTATTATTACTGTTATTATTATTATTATTATTATTATTATTATTATTATTATTATTATTATTAATGTTAATTCATCATCATCACTATGCTGTACAGTAGAGTCCCACTAATCCGGACCCCGCTAAAGCTTACATCCGGTTTATCCGGACGGATTTTTTGCACTGAACAGTTAATAAATTTTGAATTCATATATAATTTTAAAATGTATTTTTTTTGTTAATCCTTTTTTAGTTTGTAGGTTAAAAATTTAGGTCTACGTATACAGCAGTACTAAAACTAAAATTAAGTTGTAGTAAAAGTTATATTTATGAAGAAACATAGATTTTTATAATTTTACACATCTAAACATGTATTATAGTACAGTACGTGCATTTTAAGACAAATTTTATTTAATCCGTACTTTCGGTGATCCGGACAGGGTCCAGTACCATGCAGTCCGGATTAGCGGGACCTTTCTGTATAATAAAGTTACGGTTTAATTTATATAATGCATGTAGCCAATTTTTAATGGTTGCAAACAATAATTATGTAAAAAGCAATGGTAATTAAGGTAAAATAAACAAAAGTTACACTCGTTTTTCAGCAAACCCATCGTTTTATTAAATTACTAATTTAGTTTATTTGTCCCACAGTCATGTTTGTTTTGCAGAGATATAAAATAATTGCAATACTTGAAAAATCTAATATTTTAATATCGTACGTAAAAGTGTGTTCAGATATTAAAATCAGCTTTATCCATTAACCTACCACTTTAGATGTTCTGAACAGTCTTTGAATACGGCTTGTATAAGACAAGTGACGTACCTTCTGGATTCCTCTACTCTTTTAAGCCGAGCTCGTGGGATAAGCTGCTTCCTGCGCCTGGTATACTGCTGCGCTATTTCCTCTGTAATCACTTCCAGAGACTGACGAGATCTGTTACTAGTCTGTAGCTTCACAGGCCGGGATTGAATGGGTGAATGCCTCGCCCGATAGTGAGCCCATCTCTTACTGTAATAAAGAAAATTTAAAATTAACATTTCCTGAATTTCAGGCTTTGCTCTTTGTAATCATATACATAAAGCTGATACGAGAATGAAAAGAATATACAGTAAAATGCAATAATTCTATTAGCATTTTCAAGTGGTACGATATGCCTACATGAAATGTATCAGAAAAGCCCCAACGATGATTCTTGTGTCATACTAAAAGGCATTTTACTGACAGTTTCAAAGAATGTCATAGTTCCATAAGCAATGAATTTATATACGAGGGTGTGCTGAAAAGTAGGACCTAATGCCCCCTAATTTTGTGTTACCATGAATACTGAATATTAGCTATAGCTGAGGTCCGAGATAACGCGAATTGTTTTTAATTTGGCAAATATTCAAAGAACTTCATTTACTGTCGCCAAAACCCCCAAAACAGTAATTCTGATTGACGAAATAACGTGATATAGTAACGCGAAAAAGAAACATAATCGGAGTCTTTAGACGAATATCAATAGAAATTGTTTTAATTGGACGAAACCATAACATGAATCATTTAAAAAAATGGTAATCTTCATTACTTCCTCGTAATTTAACTTTTTAAGCTTTGTTATAGGCTAGGTTGGGTCAGTTCCATATTGCGTATGGAATCACATATGCCACTAGAATAGTTTGAATTATTATAAGAAGTTTTCTTAAGTTCTTATGTTACTTGGGTATTCATATTTCCATAAAATTTAAAGCCTTTCTTCAGAATTTATGAACAAGTCTATTATCGAATATTATAGGCTAGGTCAGATATGGAATCACATATATCACATAAAATAATTTGAATTAATGATTTGATATTCGTATTTTCATGTAATTTAAAACCCTTCAGAATTATATGATCACATTTTTGTTGCTAATTATTAGCTTATAGGTCACATCTACATAACCTAAAGAAACATTCTAGGGTTCTACTGTTAATATAATCCTGCTTGCCCAAGTTTAACTCCCTGTAAACCACTTAAGCTCTGCTAGTCTACGCCGTAATCACAGCTCTCAAATTGGCTCCTTTAAGAAATTTCATTCCTCGGTGAAGCTCCAGTAGACGCGCCCTATATTCTCGCCATTAAGACTTCAAGACGAAGACTGGAGAAAGTACAGGGAGCAGCATCGATATTTGCTTCCATAACGAGCATGGAAAAGACAAAGGAAGCAGAGGAAGTCGTTTGCCTCTGACGTATTTCTAGGTCGCTCTTTAGCTTTGAACATTTCCTGCAACCCTTCAGGCAGAACAAGGAATACTTTCTTCCCATATCATTCTACAGCTGATGCAATTCTTACGTAAAAGCCACCACTCTTATTTGAAGCATCAAAGATCCTAATCTTCTTACAGACTTGTAAAATAGAATTCTAACCTTTTCGATTCTTGCCAGAAATGGAGAAAGCATTTGGGGTTATATGCCTGACCCTATTGAAAGTGGTATGTCGATTTGCCATAAATGTAAAAGTAAAGTAAAGTGTTCCCTATTACAGGCCATGAAGGCCCAGAGCGTTCCAGGAGGTTGAGGCTCCCGGATTTTTTGACAATCGACACATGGAAGGTGGTAAGGTTGTCAGCCTTACGCACCGGCCGCCTTTATCCCCAGGATTGCTCCCGGTACTCATTTCTGTTATAGGCTGAGTCGACCCCAGGGCCGTAGTGCCACCAGAAGGATTAGGCCAATTGAAAAACTCCAATGACCTCATCGGGGATCGAACCCGCGACCTTCCGGTTTAGCGCAGCGCCTCAACCACTACGCTACGGCGTACCGCCGCAATAAATGTAACCAAGGCAAATATATCTTCCAGTAAACTGACATTTACCAATGATAGGTAATTTATTATAAAAACGTAATTTATAACTTAAGTTTTGTTCTGCTCATTTGCCATCAATATAATATGTTTAATCTATTTTCGTAATTCTTTCCATTATCGTGAAACATACAAATTGAGTTTTATCGAGTGATAGTCCCTTTTAATACCAATTGGGTATACTACTGAAAGACTAGGGGTCAAAAATAATATATCGTGATTGAATACTTGAACAATACTCGCTACTTTTCTATAACTGACTGATCGAAGTGAGATCCTGTTTCATATCGGTCATTTGGAATTTCGTTTGTAAATTTATTTATTACGCATTTAAGATCAAACGCATTACTCGATTTTCTTCCGATTTGGTGTGAATGTTAGTTTAAGTCATTAAAAACTACGTACTATATTTACTTTTTGCTTTCGTTTCAAGGTGGTGGGTTTTAATGGTTCCGTTTTATGTTGTACTATGTCCTGTCTTTTTCAGCTATTCTAGCCATTCGGTTCATGCTATAAAATTTGAAGACTACCTTCACTCTTCTGTATAAATTTTTCTACAACTCTCGTCTAGTAATTTTTTTGACGTAACTTTAAAGGTTTATTTGGTTTGTTTGTAATTTTTTTTCTTATGCAGTTACGACCAAAAGAGTAACTAGATTTTCTTCCAATTTGGAAAAATGTTCCTTGAAGTAATTTAAAACGACGCATGTGTAAGGATTTTTATTTTTTTGATTCTGTTTAAAGACAGTGGCCAGTTTAACTGACGAAGAGCAGATCATATATAATTTTCGGCCTCGAGGTTTCCTGTTTACAGAACTACTAGCTAAAACTAAATATCTGACTGATTGGTGCTCCCCCCCCCCACTTTATTAGAAGAGCTCGTGCGCGGTGACATAAAGACAATGACAATGGCCTAATGACATAAAATGCATCCCCTGGATTTTACTACCTTTTCTCAGCTGAGGCATCTTCCTCAAGAGAATCCAAACCGCACTTACCTAGCAGAGCAAGGTGCTTTGATCTGCATGTCTAAGGTGTGAGTTTATTGCGTTTTAAGTAATTATTTATATACACTTAACCATTCCATTGAATAGGGTTGTAAATATCTCTTACAAAATTTTCGGCACAGATCAAATTCTTTTTTCTACAATATTGTTTTGCATTCATTTCCAGTTCATACTATCATGCTATCATGGTGGAATCTCGAACTTCCTACACCCGGTGCTGGTAACCTAAACTCTCTGCCACTTACTGCACTACTTACTGCATATTGGCGGCATTATATCATAGCCTGTTACTTTTTATATATCTATTATTGCAGACATGGTATAATCATATTTGAAGGACTTAGAGAAACGGTGGTGAAGTTACAAGTGCAAAAAAAAATTATGTCATGTGGTAGAAGTACTCTAAGTTAAGTGAATAGCAAAGAAAAAGTTTTTATTTTTTCTGTTAAAAATAATTATTCTTCAATTTAAAAATATAAACAATTTTTTCCTGAGCTATTCAAACGGTCATCGGAGTAGTTTTATCACTTGATATAAAATTTTAGGCTGATGTCAATTGTAGCAGTTTTTTCTGAGCCCTTCATTTGATAGTTGAAGTTTACAATTTTAATCTTGGGCTACATGTCTTTATTTCTTGATATCAACTTACGAATATTAATCGATCAACTAAGTATGATGACCTTCTACATACCTTGATGCCACTTCTTGCTTATGCGTTCCAGTAATCGTTGTATCGATCGCCACCCAGATTAAAATACTACTAGTTTATAAGGTTGGTGTCGTATCTAATCCAACTAGAGAACAGCTGTTTGTATTTAATTGACGCAAGTATTTTCATGTAATTTTCCCTATCATAGAAAAGCAGTACGCTATAGGTTTACATTTGCGTGAAGTGTATATCATAATCGACGAGTATTAGGAGAGACGAGACGAAGACTTTTCCTCTTTCTCGAGTCTTTAAAAACACACTTCCCACATAAGTATCGCAATTTACTATTTCGTAACACAATTTTATTACAAAATGTTTTGTTCGGTGAAAGAATAGTATGAGACAGGAATTATCCCTTAAGCGAGTTATACAGTTTCTTAGGTAGAACCTTGAGTTACTGCTACTGTCTCTAGACCTCCGAAGAGATGAGAATGTTCTGTGTGATATGAAACTTGAGGAAAATGACCCACATAGATCTTCCCTGGAGTATATCTCAAGGGATCCTTCTCCAACGCAACGTGAAATACCTAAACATGACACCTTCATAACTTGTTTGAGTTACAGTCACCGTGGCTTGAGTGAAATGAAATGCTACAAAAAGAAATTAATGTACGGACCATAAGACGCACTTTTTTACTTTGAAAAAAGAACTATGAAAGTTGGGTGCGTCTAGTAGTCCGAAGTACACTAAAAACATTAAAATAAATATTGCCGGAACACCATAATTATAAACAAGGTGGCACAGATTGCACTTGTCACAACCGTAAAATGAGGGTAGCTGGAAGCCAGGTGTACAATGCGAAAAGAAAGTAATGTAGAGTTCTTTTATACGAAAGGAGTTGTCTCCGCCGGGAGGTTTAAATGAAGGGCATAGCCTCTAAATAGCTTTGTTCCGTACGGTTCAATTGTTAAATTTTAGGCGATGCCACCTGTACAGAAGAGTTTTTCGAACAACGCAGGTTTTAAGTTAGAAGTGATTTACACTGATTCCATTGTACAAGGTTATAATTTGTTTATGAAATGAAGTACATTATCTCCTTTAAAATTTTTCGTTTAGAATCAAATTAGATTTCTTTTCCTTTAAATTTCCATCCTAAAATCAAGGTGCGTCTTATGGTCCGGAGCGTCTTATAGTCCGTAAAATACGGTAATTAGCGTTTGTTTTATTCATATTGACCTACCGAACTAATCCTTAATTGCCGAACACTAATATTTTATTCCTAATTCAGTTATGACCTTCCGAGTGTTTAAAGTTTTATAGAAGCCTCCCTTTTAACACGGCATAGCTTGCCAGTAGGATCCATTGGCAGGATTTGTGTAAAATACAGGCCTATCCAGCATAGGCGTAGCGAGGGGGGGGTTTTGAGGGTTGGAACCCCCCCCCCCCCATTGATTGAAAAAAGGAAAATTGTATAATTTTTTTAAGTCTGCCCATAAATTGCTTAATACAAGTATAAAGCGTGGGAAGCTTAAAACTCGTTATTTTGCGTCTTAATTTTTAAAATTTTCCGGGGAAGGACCCCCGGAAGCTTACAACTTGTTATTTTGCATCTTAATTTTTAAAATTTTCCGTGGGAGAACCCCCGGAAGCTTAAAACTCGTTATTTTGCATCTTAATTTTTTAAATTTTCCGGGGGAGGGCCCCCGGACCCCCCTCTCCTTCCATACTCGCCAGACCCCGCGGATGTTATAACCCCCCCCCATATGGTCGGCCTGGTTACGCCTATGCTATCCAGGTTTGCTGCTTATATGGAAATCGATTTTCAAGCTTTGTTCACCCCATCGTTCCCATATAATATGGCAGTGTGGCTTTCTGAATGACTTTATCTGCATTAATTTAATGCACTAGTAACTCTATTTGTTTTTTACAATCACTTCGTAACTTGTTATTTTAAAGTTATAGGCTACACTCGTAATATTCTGCGCAGTTTCTGCATTTACCGCTCATTTCTCAACACAGTCCTCAGAGGTAAAGAAGTTGGAGTTTATAGTTTCGTATGTTTTCCGTGACCGAAAGACAAAGCAAAGCACTTCTTAAAGGTGTACACCAAACAAAAGCTTACTATCATTTGTTTAAGCTTTTGTCCTTAGTTATGAGCGGAGTTTCAAATTGTCTTTCTCAAGAGAGAAGACAAAGTTATCAGTTCCTATTTATTTTAATAGTTTAGAGCTGAAAGCAGTGGACATATTTGTTTCTCAACTCACTACTGATTCAGGCCTATATACTATCAATTTTTTTATCAGCAATTATGAATTAGAACGTATAATTGGTATCTAGATTCTTAGAGTAATCCATTGTGTTATATTTTAGGTAAGGGATTTATCTGTTATCCTAGTAATAATTATCTTGGGGAATAAGGTGGGGAAAAATATCTACTCTACATTCGCTCCCATGGACAGCCATGAAATCATCAGTCCAAAAGTTTAATATCCTAACAAAAGGGATTAGTCATAATACATTAAAATTGTAATGTCCAAAAATTCTTATGATATGACAATTTTCACTAATATTTTTGCTATATAAAATCTTGCCACGCGTTTCGGAGTAAAATCCCTTACATTGTTAAGTAGTTAGTTGCTTCTATAGTCGTATTGTTACTGGAAGTTGAATTTGTTGTTATTTACATTTTTAAATTGCTTGTTGATGTACATTACTGTTTTAATGTATTGTGAGTAATAAGCAATGACCTTTGTTTAGGATAATATACCATCTACAATTTAAATACAACATAATGAAAACCATTATTTGAGCATTGATGCAAAAAACTAATTGAAGCCGAAAAGTTAACTCAGTTGTAATACCAATACAGATGTGTTTCGAATTTCAGATATGAAAGTGAAGTGCTTTTTATGTCTCAAGCTTGATTTACTGTGAAATCAAGCTACGTGCCTTGCAATCCAACTCTTAGATATGACACCCCTGGGTTATTTCTCCAAGTTCTCACCCTCTAGCTGGAAATGGCGGAATATTTTGCGTCGAGCAGTGAAATGCTGGGGAAGTCATGCGGAATGAACCAGCAGATGTCACGAGTAAATAATAGATCGAGGGAAACCGCACGCCACTTCAACATCTCGCGAGCGGAAATTCTCGCATCTTGTGTGCACCACAGCTAAAACACTTAACTCTTCACGTAAAGACACTAACGATTTTACTCAGACTTCTACTCAGTTCCCTTGGCAACATACATTCCGTATGAACTCTAGGTTGGCTGTCAAGGTTTTTTAAACCAATTCTTCTCTTAAAAATGCATTATTTATTATTTTTGTCTGGTTTTTATGGCCTCTAAATAGCAGAAGTTTAAAGTAAAAAAAATGCATCCCTTTCTCTCATCTTTTGTGGACATGATTGTACTAGTAAACGTACTTAACTTATCTTCATAACCGTATACCTGTAAATAAATGAAGCAATTGCTATAAAATTATACACAGGTAGCTCTGACAATGGTTCAAATTCGATATTTTTTGTTTACTCCTGGGCCGTTGTCCTCATTTAGACGATATTGTGTTATCGTAAAAATGTAAAAAAAAAAAAAAAAAAAAAAAATCATAAATATTTTATACTTTTCTCTTCACATAAATTTTTGTATAAATTTACAATTACATATGCCTATGCTGTACGTTTGAATTTTGGAAATGCTCCGGTTTTCTTCCTATAAATGTTCTCTGGCTAGAAAGTGCATACGGTTTTTATCAGTGTTACTTTCGTGTATTGTAATATGGTTATTTCAATACTGTTTTACAGAGAACAGTATACTATTCATGTATGAATAAAAATAGTACATCATTCAACAAGTCTATAATGTCATATATTAAGACAAGATTATGCTTATGAAACGAGCATAGCGAACCATGATTAAAGGTAAAGTTTTGAGTTTTCTTATAATTCATCAAACAATCGACTCGCTCTATATATAGGTGAGTAAGTTCTCGTCTTTTGTTATTTATGGCAGGTGACGGCGTGTAGGGAGCTCAGGTCGTGTCTTGGCGTTTTTACCTCAAAACAACACGCTTTAAAACACACGAAATTAACTAAATTTAGTATAACATGAAAATTAACACGAACATATTTTATTTTATTTTATTTTAAAAAAAGGTTGTTTATTGTGCAGTTTGAATTGCTGTTTTCAAGACTTGAGGATTATTCCGTGTACGATATTTATCGATACCATAACAGCGTTATAATGAAATTCTGTATCGTAATGGATGTCATTGTAATACTGTTACGTCACATGTAATAAGCTTATGGCCGAACAAAAATATAATTATTATAAATTAAAAAAAAAAATGTTAGTATAGTTACACAAAATGAAAGTAGAGAGAACATTATTGGTCGTAAAGGTGTTTGCATCCATATCATGGATGAAGGCATAGCGATATAAAATAGACTAGAGCCATCCGTGAGGAAATAAAAGAAATTGTATCGCCACAAGAGGTCATTTATGGATCTGTAAGTTAATGTTACAGATGATTATCATAAACTACTTATACCTGCAATTCTGTCATAGATTTCCTTCGTTCTAATATTTTGCTAGTAGGCTGCAGCTGATGAATGTTGACATTATCGGGGTGGATAATTTTAAGTCTTATTTTTTACTTTCCTTATCCAACTAAGCTCATAAGCTATGGGTGTGAGTGAATCACCTCGTTAACTCGTTACACTCTAGATTTTTAGAATAAGAAGACTCTGCAGGCGATATTGTGATAATATGCTGTACAGGGTGTACAGAAGCGATAGGGCAAACTGAAACTGTGAAAAGTGTAACATATTGAAAGCAAGAACTTCTCAGTAAATATGAGTTCGCAAAGTAATTGCGAATGTGATCGCGATCCGCCACTGAACATACACTGTTTTTTCCCCTTTTTGGTGCCAAAAATAACCGAGTAGCAATTAATAATCGAAAGGTTCATCTCTGTGGAAAATATTGACGTATTTTATTAGCAGTTGGATACTGTAGTGGTGATAATATTATAGGAGAAAAATTCCTCTGACACTGGAAAATATTATCATGAAATGTCCAACAGAGACAGTAATCTGTGGTTCATGAATGCGTGTGCATATATCTATCTTGAATGTTACTGTACAATAACAGCGGAAACTCGATCGCAAAAATCACTAATTAGTGTACCTCACTGTACTGGAAATGACAACTTGTCTGTCAATGAGGTAGAAAATTAAGGGCTGTCAGTCATAGGAGAGAAGTTCTATCTTGCGCTGTGAAGTGTACTCTGGCTTAGCTCAGTTGGTAGAGCTTTGGCACGGATAGCCAAAGGTCCTGAGTTCATATCCCAGTGGCAGAGGAACGTTTCTCCTATAATATTATCATGAAATGTCCAACAGAGACATTAATCTGTGGGTTATGAATGCATATGCATGTATCCATACTGTATTGGTACTGTTCTACAATATGTTGTATTGTATTTGGCCCCTGAAGGGGGAAGGCGGGTTGGGACTACCCTAAGCACTTCAGCCTTGTGGCTCATTGTGCCAACCTCCGGAATGGAATGATTTGCAAGCCCAACGGTCCCTCGACAACAGACCCCACCGCGAGCCCCCACGGAACTCCCCTACATCCAACAGATACCTCTACCATGCCACGTGTGCCGCTGCCTCGGTACCTCTTATAGAGCCCCCAGGTTGGCAGCACACCAGCCAGCAACTTCAGGACCACAAGCCACGGGGAGGACGGGAGAGGCCCACAGCAGGTGCTGGGGGCGAGGGTATACCGGAAACCGGGAAAGGAAACGGGATGATTATGAGGGGGAGTTTGAAGATGAAAATGGAGAGTGTTGGTGGAATGATAGGGGGAAACGGGAGGATCCCCGATAAAAAACCCCCAAAGGTCACGGCTTCGTCCACCACGATCTACAATATGTTACATGTTATGTATGCAGTACAACTTTTTCTCTAAAAAGGAATTATTGCCAAGAGCTATCCCGGAGGTAAAATGTCCTATTACCTTGATTATCGTTTGTCTGTAATCCGAAAGACTCAATCTCATGGAGGCATGAGGGTCTGTGAAGTGGTGGCACTACGGGCAGGATAGCAAATCCAGCTCAAATATGGAGGCGATAGACATTCACAATAATAAGACGAACATGAAAATTACAGACATTACATGTTAAATTCTTTAGCAAGTCTATGCAAAAATTACTTAACTTCTACTTTATTTAGTCATTTATTTATTTATTTCTGTCCTTTTCTTCCTTTATTTATATCTTTGTCTTTTTTCTTCTTTCTTTGCTTGTATTGTTTATCTCTTTCCCTCGGTAAGAAACTAATAAGAGGGTAGTACGAAAATTGATTTTTTTCCAAGTCTGTTATGTATTGGATAAAGCTGTAAGATTGATAGGTGTATTACGTGACTGCCGACTTTTAAGTTTAATGTTTCACTTTATGTTCGAATTGTTATTCTTGCTTTCACGGTGCCTGTTCAGTTGCTTGACAAATTGTGAATGTAATAAAAAGGTGCTTATGTTTTTCTCTTGTAGTTATCGTAAATTACTTTACAGACTTTATTATTAGGCTAAACCTAGGCTATTTTCTTCATAGAGAAGTATAATGCTCTAACTCTTGAATCCGAACTAATTACGTTTATAGACTAATCTGGTGAAACCTTAATGTTCTTCCTCTGTGTGTGTGTTCGTGTTCATGTGCGTGTGTGTGGTAAATGTTTGTGTGGTCATTTTAATGATGGGGTGTTTTCTGGAACTTGCCTTGTGACCGTCACCGGTGTGCTGGAATCTTGTCTCGCAGATTTTTTTTTTTTTTTTTTACATGCCTGTAAATGTGCAGGCCTTAATTTCCTGATGGAACTCGCGATCTTGGCCACCGAAAGCCAAAGTCATACTGACAGCGCTACCCTGGCCGGTTGTGTGTATATAGGCTAGTGTAGGCGTATAGTTATATAGGCTATTGTAGGCGCATAATATAATTACGTAATATGTCCGTTTGCGTATACATTAGTAACTGATAGTTCGCGGAGTTTTTAGAGTTGGTTTGTGAAGTTGACAGTGTTTTTTCGCCTTAATTACCGGATATCTTTTTATTAGCTTTTTAAATTACTAATTTCTTTTAAGAGAACAATAGATATGAACAGTTGGATATTTCTGATATAAAAACCGCGATTTTCCGGCTTGTATGGCTGTGTTCATATGACGACCAAGAATTAAGACATAATTCAATAGAATTTTAAATTCCTTTAAGTCATCAAAATATGTTGAAGAGAACTAATGAGCATTACCTTGGCTGTAAATTTTGTGTATAAGTCTTCATTAACTAAACTTTAAAACTTTCAGTGTAGATTAATAATATTTGACTATTTTTATGGGAATTAAAAACTATTTTATAGCCTAAAGAATAGCTAATGTTATTCAGTCTATGAGTATTATGCAAAAGGATTATATCACTCATAAGTAACACTTTTGACCTCTACCTTCGGAAAACTGTAAAAGTTAATGGGAAAAAAGAAGCTACGGAACGTGTTCAGAGCATTCCCTGTATGTGATTTTTTTTTCTTCTTTGTCATATTTATTTATTCAAGTCAGTAGCACATGCTGTTCATATCCGTTCTCACATTTTTAAGTACCGCTGGGAATTCTGAAAGCCTGCATTTTTTTTTATTTCGTAACTATACCATTCAGAAGTGAACTGCTTTAACTAGAATGCTATTTCAGTAATAACGAATTCAAGGTCTGTTGTGAGAAAATCTGTTTACTTTTTTATATAACCGTGATTCATTGACAAGGTTGCATAGAACAATGTGTCTGTAAGACTCTATTCAGTGAGCTCTGAGAATATTTCTGACACTTCCGTTGATTGAAAGCTCCGGATAAAATACCTAGTATGTGCATGTTAATGAACATTGGCTGTAGTTTTCTGATAGCCTACATGTTTATAAAAAGCTATTTTAAGCAAAGGTGAAAGGAAATTAAGCAGGAAGGTACCGTAACTTTTCCATTTCCTTAATGAGATAATTGTCTTTCCTTGGAGGTTTAATTTGCTATATGTTGGTCTCGATCAAATAGGTGTTTGCATCCAGAGAGAACATAATATATCGAGAAAATTGTATGTTAAAATGTTGATACACAGATCATTTTAGTCTTTAAATTATTCCTTCGTTAATTACAGCAGAAAATATACGATTTTCAAGTGTTCATACTGATCACTCTATCGTTCATGATTGTAACCTTAAAAGTTCTTTTCAGATCCCCTGACACAATATTGACAGATTGTAAACTAATTTCAGGAAAGTAGAATTCTTAGGCTGGGATAACAACATGGACTCGCTTTCGGAAAGTTAGAGGTTTAAGTAATACATGAGAGAGAAAGGGGATATATATTCCGAGCGAGAGAGGAGGTAGGGGCATAGAGAGGGAGAGGTGAAGATCAGATGGAGAGCGAGAGAGGGGGAAAGATAAAAATATATGTGGGAATAGAGGATTGATATAGTATACATAGGCTTGTATCTTACTTCATGGATAGTTTTGTACCATAAACAAGTCAGTAATTAACTGAAGTAGTTTTTTAAAGTATAGAATATAACAACAATACATTTATAAATATTCTAAGTTGTATGTGTATACATTTGATAAGAAGTATTTTCTCAGAGTGCATTTTTATTGTTGAGTAAACGCGAGTATTTGTTTACCATTCAAAAATTGAAATTAGAATGAATTCGACCAAATCATGACGAGTTATCGACATCGCTCATCTGGCTATTTCAGAATTACGGATCACTCTGCTATTATAGCCTTGTAGGCCTATTACCTGTTTCTGTAATTTTGTAATGAGGTATCGCATTTTCAAGTGAGCAGTCTTGCAACGTCAAGTAGTTTTTATTTTAGTTTATTTTATTCCAAGAGGATAATTGCAGTGTGTATTGCGGTATAGTTTCAAATTTGTTCTTTTGCTGCAAGGGAAACCAGAAAAACACTGATGTGCCAATCACCGGGTTGCTGTTAAGGTATTACAAGCTTACTATAGGGGTAGCTGTCATTTATTGGCTACCTAAGTTCTGCTCTATATTTATTTTTATTTCAAGTGGAGAGCATTGTTTCTGAAGTTCTGTTTCAATACCAAGTCTGCCGTACTCCTATGGTCTGAATATTGCGTTCTACATTCTCGCTCGATTTGCACTCCATTCGTTTGGCTGTAACGAGCAGTTCTCAGTTGAGTTCCGTCGCGTATTGCATTCAGCGCATTGTGTTTGTTCCTTTTGCACCATGCATTGTGCTGACGAATCATGCGAAAGCATATTTACTATGCTAAATTGATGTATGATTCGGCATACACATTCTCCATTTCTATGGATTTCTGTAATAACATGCTATTGCTAATGCATAATGCGGGTGACGCTCATGAATTAAATATACGTAACTAAATTTTTTAGTTTTGTGCAAAAAATAAATTATTCTAAAATAATAACGTGTATGCTCATTTACTGTGGAACTCAAAAACATATTAGCAATAATATCGTAGATCAGCGTTTCTCAACCTTTGGTCCTCGGACCACATAATTAAAAAATATCATAAAGCAAATGGAAAGTAAAGAAGTAAAATTTTTCACATATTTCGTTATAATGACCTATAATTAATACCCCAAATATTAAGAATATAGGCCTTCTTTTAAAAATGGGATGTAAAATTAGGGGTCCGTAATTTTTTTTAGACATTTTAGAGGTCCTTGGGTTCAAAAAAGTTGAGAAACGCTGACGTAGTTAGTTTAACCGAAGAGCATTTTTCAAGTGTAATTCGAATTCCATGCTTTAATGAAAGAATCGAGTAAATATTGATATTTTTAAATATTTATTTATTTATTTATAATTAAATACAGATATTTGATTCACTATTTGTTTCGTTGTTTATATATGGATTCATTTCGCTTTATGGTAGAGATTTAAAGAAGAGTATTCGCAATAGCCATGCTGAACTTTGCTTTTCCTAAGTTTTCAGAATAGCCTACTGTTTTGTGTACAAGTGCATTTGAAATCGTTTACAAGATGTTAATTTGCGATTTTGGAATTTGCACATTCAGTGGAAGCAAGCTACACTCGAGTTTGCTGAGTGAATCACCGTCTCTTCTAATTATTGTTGTCAAATAGTTATGCAAGGTAAACAGTTTAGAGATTAGAGTAAAGCTAACGCGGAGCTTTTACGGAATGTACACAACCTCTTCATTTCGGTAGAGGAGCTAAGTAATGTAAGATACTTAATAACTTGCTACCATCTGGACTCTTTAAGAGGATTATTACCTTCTCCTTTTATAAGAGCGATTATACACTCGTATTCGTTACTGTAATTTCAGTGATGCTTCATGGAAACACACTGTAGGAAAACACTTTCATATGGTGCCCGCGAGTAAAAAGACATCTTCCTCGGCAAAAGATCACTGAAATGCATAAATGCGTATATTCATGATTTTACTATATAACAAAACTACTGCAACTACTAATGTTCATATATTGCCTTTTCTAATTACTCTTTCTTCTTCTTCTTCTTGTACTTCTTTTTCTTCTTAGGCTGTTGTATTCTTTATAGGATACAGGCGAGCACTCGACGTTTTAGCTTACGGTGATTATTATTATTATTATTATTATTATTATTATTATTATTAACCTTCCCAATACTAAGTGGGATATTTTTTTACTCCAGGAAATACATAGGCCTATATATAGTTTTTTACATAAAAGACATGTAGTTTTATGATTTTGGCTAACAGACATAACAGTGAATTTGTGATTTATAACAGTGCAGTCCAAACCCATCCATTTATATTATTATTATTATTATTATTATTATTATTATTATTATTATTATTAAGAATTGCTGTAGTCAGTTGAAACTTATCGAGAATGTCACAATTTTTAAAGCGTTAATGCCATCTGATGGCATTTCTTGTGTACTTTATTGTTGGTTTTGTGTAGAACGATGTGTTATGAAATTGTTTTAAATCACTAAGTTGGGAGACTACACGCACATTCCTATCTTAAATGCAACGTCTGTCAAACTGAATTCATTGGACATACCTTGCTTTCTCCTGACTCCCTTTAGTTTATCCCAGCATCTGAGGATGATAATCAACATTACTTATTTTTTCATATATCGGCAAATCAAATCATGTGGTTTAGATGCCTAATCCAGTTCTAGGGTTCCAAAATTGCTACTTCGCGGAAGTGTTTAGATTGAAAGATGAATATAGATCTTCAAATAAGATTTTGCTGCATAATGTGCAAGAGACCAGTTCTTGTGATGTGATTAAAGTGTAAAAATGGAAGCGAATAGTGCATTTTTCTTATTACCAACTAAATGATTTCAGAGTCTGTAAACTGCAAGGTAGTCTAATATCTGTATTTATTTTCTATAAAGAAGTAGTCAAAATTTTCTATAAAGAAGTATGTAAGGTCTCATCGATAAGTTAATGAGTTAATTATATTTATAAAAAATTGGTTCTGTTTTTTTAAAATCAAAATTAAGAACCATTAAACTAAATTTTTATTTAATTACTTTATAGATTGTACTTTCAAACACTAGGAATTAATTAAAAAGTTCGACTTGAAGACTAGCAATTTTGTTTATAAATTATGGACGGCTATTAACTATGTCAGGAGTAAAGTAGAATAAACTCTTTTTAAAGTTTCAATTTGACAAAAACCGTAAAATAAAGTTGAGTCTTTGAGCCGTAACGAAACATGACGCAGTGTGCAATATATTGATCAAGAGGGAAGGGGGTGGCAAAATTGAAAGCGACAGACCGGATTTATGTTGAAATAGGAAGTGGGTCTGCGCGAATGGACGAACTTGAGGATATGAAAAAGAAGATTAGAAAGTAATATGCTTGTTCCAGCTTAATTAAAATTGCGATCATCAGTTTATCAAAGAATTTCAAGGGTCCATATGACTAAATATAGGCCCATACGAAATATTCATTTGCCATTATTATTATTATTATTATTATTATTATTATTATTATTATTATTATTAAACTTGAGTGAGCGAGTGAGTCTGTAGCGCGTCTGCCTTCCACTCTGGCGGTCTGGGTTTCATTCCCTGCCGGGTTGGGGATTTTTCAGTAGTGAGAAATCCCTTCCCGACTCAGGACTGGATGTAGTGTGTTGTCTTGAGGCTTACGCCCCCCCCCCCCCCGGCAGCCTCGTTCCCATCATCGTCTCATTTCACTAGAATAAATTAGTCCCGCCTCCCAGATGTCCCTACTCAGAAACGGGCTACAGTTACGCCAGGCTTGGGGGAAAGCCCCAAAAACCCTACCAGAGGTTAGTGGCGGTGTAGGGCGAAAAAGTGATTGACTTAAGAGTAATTAAATTATAATTCTAACGAATTCTTTTATTCTGATTCATTTTATTCTGTTAATATAATTTAGTTTATTTGTTGCCTTCAGCCTATTATTTTTTCATTTTTGCGTTCTCTGACATCTTTCCGCAACATGTTGTTCTACCGTGACGTCTATAAGCCTAGTACTTTTAAATTTGAATTTTATTCCATATAAATTCATTATATTGTCAAAATGGCTTTCTTGCTACAAATTTGAAAAGCCTCATGCAAAGACAAAGAAGATCAATGACAGGCTCCGTTGTTCAAGAAAAGAAGTTTGTCACTTCCAGTGAATTAAACAATAAAGAAGAATTAAATCTTTCATTTTCTGCTGTGGCATTTCCATTTCAATTTATTGTGTTTTGTTGATATTACACAAACATAATTTGTGTTGTCTATTTTATTTTATTTATTTAATATCAATATAGTATTTCTTTATTTTACTTGTAAACATTATTATTATTATTATTATTATTATTATTTCTTTATTATTTATTTCTTACACGAAGTATTGACAGTGAAAGTGACCAGCGAAATATTTATCCGACTTCTGGAGGATGGGATACTGTCCTACTCTTCCATCTACGTGCATAAGGCTGAAAACCTTACCACCTTCACGTGCCGAATATCTAAAATCTGGGAGCCTCAAACTCCTAGAACCATCTGGGCCTCCATGGCCTGTATAGGGAATACTTTACTTTACTTATACTATTAATTCGCTTTCCTGTTCTAAAAATGTTAATAGCATGTGATTGGTTAAAAATAGTTAATCGTTTTAGGAAATCTTGTGAGAATTGTATCATGCTTATTATTATACTGGCTGTATATTAATCGAATTAAACAGTTTATATTGCAGAGAGTCACGAAATTAAATGAAATGAAATAAAATATTTATTAGCAACGAATGCCGCAGTTCCAGGATTAACTTTAGGAACGTGATAGAATGTTGAACGATATGGAGGTGAGGTGTGAGGGAATGAGATGGAAGAAAAGTTTAGAAAACTAGCTCCACGATTTAATATTACATATCACGCTATGTCCAAATATACCTTACGTGCTGAAGAAAGTGATATGCCTTCTACAAATACCTTGAGATATGGGCTGCAGGTTCATTGGGATGAATTATAGCTACTTCTTTTAACTAAAAGCCTCGTTTAGCCCTTACTGAAAAAGAAAAAAAAAGCCTCTAGACTTCTAAAAGAAAGTGAACGATAATTTATTACATTAAGCACATTACTGCGAGTGAGGAATATTTATTAAGTTCATTAGGTTGTCTCCTTCAAGTTCTTTCTTCCATTGTCGTAGGTATCTCTATATAAGAACAGTATATTAGGAAAAGACTTAAGAACGAGTACCAAAAAGAGGAAAATATATTCAGCCTGTTCAAGCGACAACGGAACATTAGTTCTAGGATTATTAATTTATATATTAATTAGATTTGCATAAATCAGTATTCTTTTACATCTTATACATTTGGAAAGACTTCATGTTTTGAGCCTACTTCCTTCTCCTTCATGTCTTTTAAACTAGACTTGAGAAAGTCGACTTTACTTGGCAGCAATACTTAAACTTACATACTGCATTTATCATACTATTGCCGGTATTGGCTGCTAAATACTGTGAGAAGGAAATCTATCAACGAGTCTTTAGTAGACCTGATTTAAACGAAAGAAACTAACATGAAAGTTAGAAAAAAAAATATTTTAGTGATATAATTATTCAAAATTCAGACAATCGTTAAAGCTTATTTCAAGATTTTTTGTTTGTTTTTTAATAAATTATTGGTTACTATCTGATTACTCGTCCTTCTTACGGGCAAAAAGTATTTTGCACTGTTTTTAGCGTTACCACAAGGAAGTAACTTGTACCTTGTTTCTTAGTGCACCTGATATTCTTCCAGAGTTTGAGGCATATGCTTATCTCCATCCAAATCCAGGCAACTAATTCTGTCTTGCCGAGCTGGTACTGGGTTTATACTTTGTTTACCCGACCATAGGTATTATAAATAGAGGAAGTATTGTCAAGGTTTTTTGTTATTATTTTATATTTTTATATAAATGCACTTTTCACGTCCCCTGAATCCAAAATTATCTTTTAGAAACGTATGTGTATGTGTCTGTAAACCGCATAGCTCGATAACAAAAATAAATAATAAATTGTGTATAATATTTGTAGAAAATAAATTTTATATCAGAGTTCATATCGTCTGGGGTTAGGAGATTGACGACGGCTTTCTCTTACATTTATGAAGATTTTGTTTGCGATATTCTTTAATTTTTGTAAATAAGCTTATTATACTAAGAGCTAAATCTTTTATTTGAAACGTTTTTTCGAGAAAAAAAATCTGAAGTGTAGTTGTAAGTCAGTTATAGTAATTATATGGTGGCTCAGACAACCGAAGAAAAAAAAACGCACTACCTGCATTACGGTATCAGAATGTGGATTGAGAAAGTTATATTGCCTATACTTCAGGTAGAGAACGTTATGTAGGGCCTAAGTATAACACATAAGATTTTTTAATACATGCTGCAGCTATGACACTATGAGTTTCTTTAGGATGATTGGATATAGGCTACCATCAGGCCGTGAAAATATTGATGTGCTTCTGTTATGTTGTTCTGCGGTCATGGCTTATGTTTATTAATTTTGCCTATGTTGAATTTTAAGGATTATGATATTAAGTTAAATAGTGGAGACTATGTTTGTGCAAAATTTCAGCTCGTCTGGTTAGTAGTTTTTGTAGGTTGGTTGGTTGGTTGGTTGGTTGGTTGGTTGGTTGGTTGGTTGGTATATGGTTATTTAACGACGGGGATGTACTGCAACTTAGGTCTGCGACCGTCGCCGATGTGCCGGAATTTTGTCTCGCAGGAGTTATTTTACATTTACGCCCACATAAATGCCATCGACGTGGGCCGGGATCGAACCCGCAACCTTGGAGTAGTTTTTGTGCCAGATTATTACAGATAGAATTGAATTTATATAAATATCTGATGGTGTTAAATATCCTTGTGGCATCTTAGAACATGACAAGTTGAAATAACTTCGACTTTCTACCACCTTTTTCTTTTTCTGCTGTGATGTTCATTCACACGTACACGAGACCAAGTGTAAACTTGAAAACGAATTTTTGATCTTGCTGTTTTATTCAAGTCACGCTGTTTGTCTTCGTTAAACGGGGTTTTGACTTCCATTGTTACCAAATATGTTCAGACATAGTGCTTTAAAGGCATACATAATGCTTTAAGAGCATACATAATGCTTTACGAGCATGGTTCAGAATTATGGAATTTCATATGGGCTATGACAAGAGTCATCTGAATAAATTAAGACTTCAATTTAAAAACATATTTGTGGTACCAACATTATAAAAGCTAGTATAAATAACACTTTAAAGGAACTCAGAAATAGCAAGAAAATGAATATTTCTGAACTACTGTTAAAAGTCTACGGAATGATTTTTGTCTTTCACAAATTAAATTGAATCGCTTTGTATTCCCAAACCACTTTGTAAACGTGAACGGTCGAAAGGACTTCATTATTAGCAAATATGTCAGCTGCCGATTTTATGTTTGCTCTTACATTTGTATTCTACCTAGGTTCAACTCTGTTTGCACCAGTTGAAAGCAGTTCCAACTAATTCAGCAAGAAACATGCTTATGTAAACTGTCTCATTATGTTTGTTGTGTACAAAATGTTTGTTCAGTTAGTGTTACGTGTAATTGATAGTTGTTGGAGTTTATAGGCAGTTTAATGTGTTTTCTCGTGAATGTGTGGTTTTAGAGTTACCCTAAGTATTCGTCACTGACTCCTGGAAATTGCTTGTATTTTGACTCCTGGTATGAGTAGATTATAATAGTACAACTGAATAGCATTTTTATTCATTCTCTTAATTATTTTACAAAACTGTTTTCGTGGGGATAAAGATCGCTTTGATTCACTTGCTATAGGTACTGCATACAATGTGGTGCCAATTTACTCACTTTTTATTACCTACAACTATTGATAGATTATTGACTGTTTTTATTTTCTAAATTTGTTGAATTTTCTTAATGGTTGACCAAAAATGTTACATGAAGAATAATTGATAGGGTGTACTGATTTACTCCGAACGCCATACAGAAATGATCACTTAGTGGTGATAATGTATAAAATATTTTATGAGTGGTGGATACAATTTGATGAAATAAACTATGGTTTGGAGAATTGCAATACAAGATATTGTTTGTCTAAAATGTCATATAATACGTTGCATAATCTTGTATGCGGCTTCAAAGTTTTTTTTAATTTTTTATTTTGGCTTCTCGTAGTACTATCTCCCCCCCCCCCCCAAAAAAAAAATGTGGTCAACAATTTGGTTAAGATGATTTAGTAACACACATTTTCTTTAGGAACTCCTATTTGTATTTGAATGTTATTTCCTGCAGGCCTCAAGGAGATCCTTACCGTGAGTTTTCAATGTTTGGTTTCACATTGACTCGATATGGGAACCACGTGTAACTCACATAGCATATCCTCAGCTACAGTGGTGGCGACTTCTTCAATCCTACGCTTCAGTTCTTCTATATTATGTGGTAAAGGCGGTACATACGCACAATCTTTTATGTATCCCCATAGGAAGATGTCACAGGGAGTAATATCCGAGAAGTCGCCATAAACTGTGGTGAATGCGGGAACAAAACCATCTGAGATCCTCTTTAATATGACATATACGAGTATATATACTTGTATCATTTGTATTTTTTATGTAATAAATTAAGAAAAGTGTTACCAGCCTTTCGAGACACAGTGTGCTTGTTGTTAATGGTAGTGTGGTGTGCTCTGTGTTTCCTGATCTGACCCCATCTCACAAATCGGCGCCTGCAAGATTTAACGGTTAGCGTTGCAGACTTCAGATCAGCAGAGCCAGTTCATTCCCCGATACCACCTCAGATTGTTCTGAGAAATAGATGTCTGGAACAGGGAGCACTCAGCCTCTTGAGAACAAATGAGTAGCTGCTGGATAAAGAATAGCGACTCTTGTGAACGAACCATCAATAAAGGTCGTGGGAGGCTAATCGAATTTTTTTTACAACATGAAACACACCAGTGTCCATGGTGTAATGCCAATTCGTCAACTTAATATCAGCTGTGGATCAGTTATTAGGCCTACATTACACACCAGAATTGTCATGCACGTCTCATTTACGCTCAAGAGGTCAATTTCTTGTAATGTGTAACTTGTTCCACATTCTTAATCTAGTTGTATCGCGTGTTATATCCTGCTTGTTTGGTGAGTTTTCTCAGGTATATAATTTGACCGACTTGGTTTGGAGTTGTTAGTATGCCATTAATTATGAACGTTACGTACACTCAGAAAATTGCTAATAAACAGAGCGTTATTTCAGGATATGGATAAATTCATATGAAGATATAGATGGGTACAAAAAGGAAAAACTGATTGCATGAATAAACATCCTCCTCAAGGGAGAATCTATTCAACAAGAAGGGGAAGAGAATACGAATCAGTGCTACATTAAAAAAAAAAAAAAAACACACACACAGAATGCGCCCACTAGACTCTTAAGAGGACTAGGATCATTTTCGTAAGAGGGAAAAAGAAAATAAGTACCGAATAAAACAACATAACATATCTTTATTTATAAGACGTTCAGAAAAAGTTGGAATAACTACGACATTAAACAAATTCCTAGGGTAATTTTATATTTTCTTGTTTTATTATTTATATAAGAGCTACATATTAGTGTACACGAAGAAGTATATTTTGTATACATATACAAATAACTTACATAAATTTTAATGCTGAAAGTTGGGGTTCGCAATATTTAGCTTGTATCCTAAGACACTACAAGATTTGACACATATTTCTGATAAAACGTTCTTCATTGTTTTTATCATTAAAGTTGTTACAATTATTATTATCTGATTTTTTTTTAAATTTTGGACTTAATACTTTTTTTCATTATGTGCCCCTTTATGAGAAGTTCATGATTCTTTTGTATGCATCTATTAGCTTTGAATATATTTTTCATAAATGGTCTTTACTTCTAGAACAAACTGCGATAGAGTGCTTTTTGAACCTGTGACTGAAGAAAGGAATATTTCACTCTTACTGGCAGAAAAAGAAAGAAAGTGAATTTAGTTTTACGTGTAAAGGGATGTACTGTTGCCCATTGTAGGTCGTATACACCTTTACATCGATCCCTTACGTACAGCTACTCCTTATTCCCATGTACCTGCATCCTTGATGTGTTAGCAAGAAAAACTCTAAAACGTTTGTGTGATTAGTTCGCAAGAAAAGTGTTAATTCTATTCATGTCTTTGTTACAGGTGAGTTGAGTGGTGACTTTGTCTGCCGTTACATAATCATTGCAAAATGTGAGTAGACTTTTTTTTTGCAGTTTTCTTTAGAGTTTAGAACATTGAAATAAATAAAAAACGTTCTTAACGGTGATTTAATTTAAAGAATGGCGTATTGTACGGTCGACTAAAGAAGAAAACCGGGATAGTTTAGAAGTAAGAATTTATATTATATAAGTCCATTCGAAAATTGGGAATATGTTTGGGACACAAATAACAATAATTGCAGTAATGCACAAAGTAAAAAATATAAGTTAACACTAATCGTGTACAGGTAGGGGGGGGGGGAAAGCGGACCTACTAAAATATTTAAGTTGCCGATATGAGCCACTGCGCATGCCTAGAACTCACTGGGCAAGCGCAGTGCCTCATATCGGCAACTTAGATATTTTAGTAGGTCCACTTTTTTTCTCCCCTACGTGTACAAGTAAATAATAATAGAATTCTAGGCTAACAATCAGTACCGATGCTGTATTGTATTACATTAAAAAATACTTCAAAAATATAAACATTTCAGTTTTGAGGTTTGTGTATGAATGCAGTATTGTTCAAAGCTTCGCAACACATTAGCTACTGAACTAATTAACATTTTGTAGAACTTTCTGTGTTTCCTGTAATGAAACGGTGGTTCTTAAATAATAAAGAAGCATACCTATTTCAAAGGAATATTACGAAATATGTTGTTTACAAAATATGTTTTATTTTATTCTGTATTAATCTTGAATGTAATCTATTATTTTACTATCGATAAAGGTCAAGTGTTTATAAAATGTCATAGACCTTGAATTAAGGTTAGCATCATGTAAACGCAAATCGTTAACGAATCAGTTAGATATTTCGACAACAAGTAGGCCTAAAAAAACAGCCCAGATATTTTTTACCTATTCTTTGTATTTTATAGTGGCTAAAATTTTAAATCTTAGTATATTAAATAATTATGACATTTTGGATTAAAAACAGTAAATTTTATTTAAAAATAGGCATTAAAAGTATACCACTACGTCAAAATTACTTTTCGGATACCCTTCCCATCTAAGTTAGGACGAGTCGTTAATAATTCTGTAATTAAATGAAATTGTAAAAAATTATATATTTATTTATTTAGTATCAGACACTTGGATTACAGCCTTCGGCTGCTTACTTTCCATTACAATAATTGGAAGCTGAAAGTTCGAGAAGTTATTCATGAAATGTGAATATGGTATTTATATTTGGCTTCTTCATTTCTGTTAATTTTACAAAGTTCAAATGAGGTTAAAATTTAAACAACTCTAGCCATTACGGACAAAGGAAATGCATGTTGTTAAATAACATTCACTTACTCCTTCTTCGCACAGGAAGTTCACGGCAGGACAGCTTTCCCAGGAAATGGATTTTAGTAAGACATTCTTAAACTAAGCGCGCATGATTCTGGCACAGGTCACTCGGCGAGAAAAAAAAAGGTGGAGATCTTGCAATTGAATATAAATTACTAGTAAACATAGAAATCAAAATGTATAAAATTGAAGTACTCTTATTAACAAATGAATTGACACAACTTCGGACAAAACTGTGAACTCTTAACTTACAGCGTAGGTTTTTTTTTTTTTTTTTTTTTTTTTTTTTTTTTTTTTTTTTTTTTTTTTTTTTTTTTTAAACTAATGTTCGTAAACAATCTCGGCAGTGTTATGGACCATAACATGAATGCCGTAACTTCAATAATGAAATGAGTGATTCCAGATAAATTTGTATTGCGGTTTGTTAGTCTAGTTGTAAGAGTATATAAAACAGTTTTCCTTTAAAACGTACTAGATGAAAGTGTGACATTCGATAACAACAGTTTGGTTACAAGTACAAGTCGCAGCGGAATTAAAATTCGTCAACAAATGCGTTGGCCTGCTGTTCTAATTTGGAATGTTATATTTTGAAACTGTACATTTAGTGGATTTTGAAAAGAGGGAAATAATTCGTGTAGGAGATAGTTAATGGTGTAGCGCTGATTGGAATGTGGTGTGTCCCCTGAGAATCAGTGTCAAGTCTGGTTTTTGTGGTCCCAAGTATGGTGTAGCTGGACAGCTCAGTTATCTCCATTAGTACTGCACTACATGATAATTAACCCAATCGTAATATTCGTACCTCTGTGGTCAGCAAACAAGATGTTTTGTGCATATTACATCTGTATGTGTGTGTGTGTTTGTGTGTGTGTATTTAACGAGAACAATATGAGGTCGTTAAACGAAAGTCACGTACCAACTAAATACACATGGACATGGTTAGGCTACACGTTACATGGATAATCCCGAGATCACTTAAATATGGTTTAATAATTTCGGTTCTGGAAGAAAACTTAATCTCCTCTCTTCACTGCATTTTCTTATTGAGTTAGTCAAATACGATTGTATTTATTTTATACTTATGAGCAGAGCCCGGATTCTGATGACCTAAAATTGTTTGAAAAATGACCCTAAATTTTAAAGAAAATGACTTAATAATTATAAAAAATAACCTAAAAATTCATATTTTATTTATAAAAAATTATTATTGTACAAACAAAGTTATATACTAGATTGTACATAATTGTAAAAACTGTAAATAACTGCAATGTCGTGAATGATTTTTTTCTCACGGAAATTTATACTGGCACTGAGGCACTGGTCAGTCAAAATTCGGCATTTCCTTTTGTGGTCTGACGGATTATATTGTTGTTTTTCGAGGGTAAACAGTAGTTTGCACTCTCAAATCCAAGCTGCTGACAGACTCTGGTGCCAAGTCAATGTAATAACGATAGTAATATAATACAAAATTTTTGGCGTTTCTTTGATTCTCATTTACTTCTTGCATTAAACAAACAACACTTCTAGGCAGCACCGCTAGCGACGAAAAAAAGTTAATACACTCAATGTAAATACATAAAAATTACTAAATAAGGAAGCAAATGACACGAAAATGACAAAATAATGACCTAAAATTGAAATAAATGCTCTAAAAATATAAAATTGCACAAAAAACAAAAAATTATCTAATAAAAATGTATTTCTATAATCTAGAGGCCATGATTAGGATTTATCTACAAGTTGGCAATGTCTATGCAACATCAATAAAAAGATGACATGTCATTAGAATCCGGGCCCTGCTTAGGAGCATAACAAAATTAGGCCTACTATTAATATAATGATACCACTTCTCACGTTTCTTACTGGTCTGGTCATCCACCAATAATAAGCTCTCTAAAAAAAATCCTGTTATAAGGAAGATCAAAAATTAAAATTTGTCTATTGAAGCGTGAAGAAACATTCTTTAGGGTGGGCGGATAAGATGTGATATTTTATTCTAAATTACAAATAAATTACTCTTATATTCACTTTATTACATTTCATATTTGCCTTTTTCTATTCTAAATGTAAACGCAATACTCCCTAATTTTTCTTTGCCATTTATATCCCCCCGAGGACGAGTGCTATTAGGAGAATGGAAAACGTAGAACCGGAGAAGAAAACATACTAGTACTAGGCGGAAGAGGGGAGATGAGAGAGCGAGAGAGAGAGAGAGAGAGAGAGAGAGAGAGAGAGACTCGGCTTCATCATAAGCTTGTGTTTACAGATGTGTGAAATTCTCTTTATAGTAGAAGCGTAGTAAAACAGTTGAGCACAATAATGTGAATGTTTACTCAAGACTTTCTCAAACAATATAATGCCATGCACTTTTGTTGATATTAAAAATTCCGACTGCTGAATAGCGTTGTGGTTATGCCATTTTGTTTGGAATGTTTTTCTCATAATGAGCAAATTCCGTGTTTAAAGAGCCTGGAATGAAAATTACTCTCTTTTCTTAACATGATTTCGGTAACAATTTATGTACCAAATCATTACTCACCTGGTTGTCATATCTAGTATTTCATATTACGAGGGTCATTTCAAAAGTTCTGCACACTGTAAGATAAAATTTAAGAAAATAATTTATTTTACAAAATACATTTACAGGTCTTCAATATAATCTTCATTCTTGCTTATGACAACTTCCCAACGGTTTGGCAAATTCTGTATTCCGGATAGGGCACCTTCATTGTTGAGCTGTCTGATCACTAGACCTGGGATTTTAGGCTCTAAAAAAATTAGTTTTAGGTACCTAAAATAGGCTTTTAAAACAAGTAAATAGGCACTTAAAATATGCTTTAAAATGTGTAGACAGACAAAAAACAGACTTTAAATATTATAATATACACTTAAACTGTAACAAGGTTTTTTTTTTCTACTGCAAGAAACGTGGTATACCTATTCTTGACAGAATTAACTGCAAAATTAGCCATCGTGAACTATATTCACTTAAACAGATGTTCTTTCACTGGTGACTTGACACAGTAGTCCTTCCCCCTTAATCCTCCCCCTCCCCTGTCAGTCAGCATTCCTTTAGCGACAATTGTTTGGAATAATCAAGTTTCTGTGAAAAACCCACCTCTGCTGTTCTGCTTTTCACTGAGGGGTGTCCATTATAAGATTGTAAATATTACAGAAGTTCAATTTTATTTTAAATGTACAAAATAAGCATTTTAGGCAGTAAAATAGTAAAATAGGCTCTAAAGGTCCAAATAGGCATTTTAGGGCACTATAAAACTCTATAAATGTAAGTGATTTATCATGAAACGTCCACATATTTAAAAATTTTCATGTTATTTCATAAGGAACAAAACATCCCAGGTCTACTGATCACTCAGGTCACCTCACTGGAAGCTTCATCAATTGTAACAAAACGTTTTCCACGGAGTGGTTCCTTTAATTTGGGAAACAAATCGCAGTCTGGTGGGCTCAGATCAGGAGTGTATGATGGGTGGGGAAGTCTTTCCCATCCATAGACGTGGAAAACGTTTTGTTACAATTGATGAAGCTTCCAGTGAGGTGACCTGAGTAATCAGACAGCTCAACAATGAAGGTACCCTATCTAGAATACAAAATTTGCCAAAACGTTGGGAAGCTGCCATAAGTAAGAATGAAATTTATATTGAAGGCCCATAAAGGTATTTCGCAAAATAAATTATTTTCTTCCATTCTATCTTACAGTGTGCAGAACATTTGAAATGACCCTCGTATATTCAACTAAAACCGAAATCAGCCATTTAATTTTAGCAAAAGAATTCGGTCCCTACATATCGGTCATTTTTAAGGACTTATATAATGGGGACCCATTATATAAGTCCCAAAATGAATTTTTTAACCAACTAACATACTAAGTACATCCGACGGTATACGTGAACCATACGTTTATAGATCTACTATATTATTACTTGAAGAAAGGAATGGCGTTTCGGAGACATTCTGTATACTGTGTATAATGTGTATAATGGAAGATCATGAGCCTGATCAGCGACAGAAATAGATCACTATCATTGGATGTTCAGTAAACCCCTATATATTATCATTGTTCTAAATATAAGGAAAATTACTGCTGAAATCCGAAAAGGAGCATAGCTTTTTTATTTTCTATTTGTCGGCTCAAAATAAGAAATAAAAAAATCAAATATAAAGCAGTTTGTCTTGGCTTCATTCTACATGCATTTCAACAAATGGTCACTTTAGATTAAAAGGAACAGTGCCTGCATTAATTCAAGTAATGCTCAATTCTCTATTATCTTTATAGAGTTCACTTTTTGCTTTAAAATCCTTGGGCAAGTTGTTGAGAAATAGTAACGAAGGATGAACAAAAAAATACGATAATATTAATAATGCTAGGGTAAGAGAACTTGGTTATATAGAGGCATGTAATAAGGCAGGCGTTATGAGAAAGGCTGCATGTGAGCTTGAATAAGTAATACTGCCGTGCAAGTGTGGGGAATGTAATTAAGCAATGCATGCTCATAAGGTCGCGCTTCGCATGAACTATGCCTAATAAGTAATGTGTCGTGTATGAGCCTGCGGTTTTCCCCTCACACAGTAATTTTGCAAATGTTTTTGGTAGAAACTAATAAATTTTTCATTTTCAAGCCTCTTTATGAGGTAATTACATAATGTTACATTCTCTCCCCTCACTATCAGCCAGTTTCTCTCGCTCATACATGCACGAAGGCGAAGTAGGCTTATAGATTTTCTAGACAGTAAAGTATATTTTGTTCGATAATATTTTAATGTAGTTATTACAGGTGATGTAACGGTATCATAATGGTATCCATTACGATACAGATTTTCATTATAACGCTGTGGTATCGATTAATATCGAACACGGAGAAGCTTTGAGAGCAGCAACTCAAACTGCATAATAAATAACGTGTATTTAAAATAAAATCAATTATGTTTTATTAAATCGAGTTCAAGTTGCTTGTTGTTAAAGCTGCAAACGATGCCCTGCGGTCTGCATGCGTTGTAGCCTGCCATTTATCAGAAATGACGAGAACTACTGTTGTCCGAGAGTCATAGAAACTTACGTACTTTTCACCGTCATCAAGATTAAAACTAAAGGCTTGACGAAGAAGACTCATAAAGTAGTGAAGCCCTGTTTGAATAAATATATTTTCATAAAATTTTCATATGATTCTCCATAAGACTGGTTATATTGTGTTGTGTAACCCTCCTAAAAACTATAAAAGTTTATTTTTAAACAAAAAATTCTTAATTGTTTTGGTTAACCGTCTGAAGAAAATAACGAACTGAGCAAAATTTTAATTAAATCAGAGAAATTGTTCGTGGAATATTTTGTTTTTTCGTATTGAAAAATGGAACTTTTGGATAAATGGTAAACTTGTGACATTCACTACTACTTAGTCTACATCCTCCAACAAAAAATACACTACTAATTTGGAATTTTGTCTAAAATTTGAGATTGTGTACCTAAAAGCACTGTGTTAGTATTTGAAAACATGGAAAGGAAACCCATTTTTTTTTTCAATTTTTAGTGTATAAGCCCTCTTAAAGGTAAGTTCTTTTTTTAGTTAATTATGAATTTATGAGTATGTAAGCCAACTGAGCGTTTGAAATCCACACATAAATTAAAGCATAGAAATTGAGTTCAAAGTTAATTACGGTGGATCCAAGCACGTACTCGGTCATGTTGCGGATATTTAAATTTCTGATAAGTGTAATCGGTGAGTAGAATAACTTACAGACTTCAGTAGATATCCAAGATATTTGTAACACAAATTTTATATGTCTGTTAAGGATACTTTCTGAGAAAAGGTACCTTTTCACATTCATGATTTAACATTGAAGAGGTAGGCTATCCCCATGTTCTAAGAGCTGTAGCCGTCCAGCATTCCAGAAATGCCATGGTAATGAATAATAAGTGATTGCGTGAAGTATATTTTTTAAGATGTTCACCACAGGTGGGTACTGTGTAGTGAGGAAAACATTAATAATGATTAGAAGTTGACCGCCTGTGGTGAAAATAGATCTCCATTATAAACAGCTCATAAATCTTAAGCTTTATATATCACCGTGGAAGAGGAAATTCCAGCCTATTGTAATCTCTGTGTGTGTTCAGAGTTTGAAGAAAATAGTTTTCATTTTAAATAACGTTCGTTATCACACATACTAGTCTGAAATTGTAACAGAACGATCATAATGGGGAAATACCGGGCTAACCAACGAGTCTACCAAATGGAGATATTAACTTTTAAGCACCTGAAGAAAAGCATTCATCCCATACTACGGCAACCTGTCCAACAAGATAAGCAGAATCCTAAAAAAGAACTTAAAGACTATACAAATGCCTCCCATTAAAATTCTACAATTTCTACGGCCCGTGAAAGACCTTCGAGGCCTACGGACTTCGGGAGTTTATAAGATCCCCTGCGAATGCGGCAGCGTCTACACTGGGCAAACTGGAAGGACGGTCCAGGAGATATTTCAGGAACACCAACGCAACATGAGGTTATTCTATCCAGAAAAATCCGCTGTGGCACAACACGCCATAGAAAATGACCATAGAATCATGTTCGACAAAACCACAATCATGTACAACTCTACAGCTTTTTCGGACGTGTCATAAAAAAGCAATTGAAATAAGGTCACATCCCAACAACTTCAACAGAGAAGGGGGACTTTTCCTCAGCAATGCCTGGACTCCATCCCTGAAGTTGTATCAAGAACCAACACAGGACACCTCCAACAGTAGCAACACTTCAAACCCCCAGACCCCTATGTTTTCTTTTTAAGCATTGGCCCTGACTTGGACCGATTATTTCTATTTACATATTTACTTCCGTTATCCCCCCAAACCACTCTGCTTTGACCCATATTATTAACCTTTATTTTTCTCCCACTGGTCCTGATGTGGACCTATTGCATCTTCAATGTTTTTTCAATTTAAAAAAAATCCTTCATTCTGATTGGTCGATACACCCAACCCATTTCCTCCAATTACAAAATTTCATTTTCTTCCCTTACTCTACACTCATTTTCCTGAGGAAGGCCGCAGAGATGTCAGCGACCGAAAGCTTGGATGCAATATATCCTTTTACTCGGCTTATAGCTCGTGAAACCATCATTAGTAACTTTTAAGTAGTTAGCTTTCTAGACTTACTTACTTACTTACTTAACTTACGTACTAAATTGCGTACTTACTTGCCAATCTTACTAAGACCTGCTTGCTTTCTTGGTTTCAAGCTCATATACTTTATTGTCCCGTATTATGTTTTAAATCAGAATATCGTTAGCGTAAAATATAGAGGATGTTCAACATGTACAAATTTATTAAAATTCACAACAAAAAATTCGAATGTCGGTTAAATGACCTCCACGATTAAAATTTGTTTTGATTGATATTACATCTTACATCATAATACATCATAAGAAGTAAAGCAAATTGATAGAAGAAAGGGGTCAAATAACTTAGAGGACAGTCTCGCTGAAGGCGATTCATTTTCTGGAGGACATAAATGTATCATTTTCCCTTTCCGTCATTCGTAGTATCGTCAATAACTGGTGCTCTTTAATGTCTGCGCAAATTTAGCCTATATTGGTATTTATATTTTTGTAATTGTATTTGCGCCATCTCATAGTCGTTCGTTGACATGTCCACTCGGTCAAAATGAAAGTGGTCGTTTCACCAAAAACTTTCAACCCTGATCTTCCGCAATCGCTGGGGATTACCAGTTCTGGTCTCAATACTTCGTATATTTTTTAGTTATGAATAGCTTTTTGTAAATATAAGAACCATGTGAGGAAACGTCTTAAAAATGCTCTAGCCAGCCAAAGGCCAGTTTTATTTTGACAGACTGTGCAAGATGCGTTTTAAAGACCGAACTTTCGTAATGTACACGTGCCGGCACGCGTAGCGTATTGCAGCTAACGCTAGCGGTAGATGAAGATTTAGACAACTATCTGATTTTCTTTCTTTCTTTCTTTCTTTCTTTCTTTCTTTCTTTCTTTCTTTCTTTCTTTCTTTCTTTGTTTTGTACCTGATAGAGTAAGAGTGTACGCAAATTGCCTGATTAGAGAAAGCGAAAATGTGTTTGGAGACAGTGCGCGTGTGTGACATTTTGGTATAGTGCAGTTACTCATTGGATGGCCAGTCGGCTTCAAAGATTTCGGTGTTTCTTTATGTTAATTGATCTGACTAAATCGGTCTTGGGCTTCCGCTATCCAAAACAAAAGCAACGTTGCAATATTCTCTCATTGTTATCACTGACCTCAGTTCTTCCTTCGCTTTATTCAATTCACACGTGTTATTGTTTACTGTAACTTGATATTGCAACCGCGCATTTCACTCCACGCGGAGTAGACGAGTAGCTGTCAAAATCGCCACAGGACATTCTTAGAATTTGATTGGCTGGGGTAACTAGCTGATTGGTGCGGTAAAAACAAAGAACATGGGTTGAGCTGTCGGCAAATTTTTCCTCCTAACGAAAGGAAGCGCCTGGGTATGCAGTGAGTAACTGGACTATACAAACTTGTGGGGGGGGGGGATCCATAGAGGGATTTTAAATGATTAAGCAAGCATTTGGGGAATATTGCAGGGCCGAACTCAATGCTATAAAAGATTCCAGCGTTTCAGAGAGGGCAGAACATCAATTAGCGAAGATCCAAGGATTGGACGGCCTTCCACATCAATAGACTGTGACCACGTCGAGAGAGTTGATGTGCTTCGTGGAAACTGTCGTTTAGAAGTTAAAGTTTTCATAAGCATTTTCATTGAATAGCAGTTCTTCCCTGCTTCCATACCGTTTGGTTTTCTGATTATTGCTCAACAAAGTGGCACAAATTTTACACTGACGTTTTTCAGTCAAAATTTAAAAGCAGGATCCTAAGCTACTTCATGAACAGTTATTCACTATTTAAGACCTAAATCTTTTATTTGAAATGTTATACGTATTTAAAAATTATTCGACTGATATTACGAGCTAGCCATCGTTTGCAGAAACTCATGCTGCGAACAGTACAGGATGTTACTAGGCCTATCTTTATTTGAGGCTGAAATATGAACTCAAAATGTGAAACGATCAAAGTGTACTGCGCATGAGAATAACAATAGAAATTATATTCTGTAGCTTCATGAATACTCTACATTATTTTGTACTGTGCATGCTTAGGGTAGAGAAAGTTATGTGATTTTATAAGCCTAACATATTTTGTTTGTTTGTAATATTACAGTAACAGAGAAATTGATTGTTTGATTCCAGATGATTGAAATAACCCCCAAAATGAAGCTCGCACTTGTTATTGCTTATGATAGGTATGACCAATCCCTGACTCTTCATTACATTTTGACCATCTTTGGATTTTCTCCTTCAGCACAATTAGCTTTCCTTTCCTCAAATAGATGCTTTGCATGTTGCGTATTCAATATAGTATCTTATTCGTCACGGCTTACCTAAAAAAAATAATTTGTGGGGTACTGAGTAACTTCGTTTATTTAACCAAGAGGAGACCTAAATGAGTGATATAGCCACGTTAACAAGAATGCCACTGGAAGTTTCATTGACTTGAGCAGATTTTCCACACTGAAGTATTTTAGGATATTGGTGGGTGTGGAATGGCTAGTGTTAGCTTGTCGCTACGTTGTAAAGGTGGAGTAGAGAGACTGTACGTACGAGATGTAGAACATTGCCTTCCTGAGAATAGAACCCCTTTTTCCCTCTAGAGATAGGACAATGGGAGCGCATGAAAGTTGCATTCTTCAAGCAGGGCTGCATACAAAGACGGACTCCTTTCAATTCCTTGGATCCCGACCCATGGGAACACTTCGTTTTACTCATACTGCTATAGCCCGATGCTATCAGGACTCCAGCCTGACTACCTTTCTGCTTTCAACACACTGATTCTACTTCTCTTCACAACTAATACTTATATTACCTCTTTACACTGTTTAATGTAATCAATCATATGCAAGTTTTAACTTATGCTGTGTTTATTTATTTATTAATTAAGAGCCAAAATGACAATTTCTGAGATAGCGTGGTGTACGGGAAAAATGTCTATCCGTCTGTCTGGCCGTGCGATAACTCGTATACTCTCTATCAGATTGTCATGAAACTCAGTATAGCCTACGCACTTATAATATCCATAAGACGAAGCCTATTGATTTTGTACCAAATCAATTGACCGGCACCGGAGTAACGCCCAATTAGGGGGCCTTATTTCTCAAAACATTCCACCGAATTCATCAAATGCAATTCATTTCTCATGACAGCAGTATTGTTTGCAGTTCTCATAGGCCTATAGGTATTTGAAAGTTGCAATACACTGGGCTTTGACAAATAACACTACCCAGCATGATTTTTGCGGTATTATTTTATTTATTTAATCAGGTTATACAATGTCCTAGACATCTTCCTGCACCCATTTCAGGAGTTTATCATTTTTCTCCATAATTCTCGATCCGTCCATGCTTCGTCTTCTATTCTCCTTTCCTTTAGTGTTTGATTGATGCCTTGTGTCCATGTCAATTTGGGCCTGCCCCTCTTTCTTCGTCTTTTCGGAGTCCACTCATATATCTTCTTCGGTAGTCTATCGTCTGTCATTCTTTTCATGTGCCCATACAATCTTAGTTGTGCTGTTTTTACAGTATCTACCAGCGATCCTTGTACCTTCATTTTTCCTCTAATGATATTGTTCCTAATCTTGTCCCTCCTGGAGATTCTTGCAGACCGTCGCCAAAAGTCCATTTCTGTGGAGTGTAGTTTAGCTATTGTAGTTGATTTCAAATATAGTTGATTTTGCGGTAAAGCAACTAAATAAGTGATTTTAACTAAATATGGTCTCCTGATTTCAGAATTGTCACTATTTTTGGTATTACATCTAGTTTTCGTATTTGCTGTCTGAAAATGTTCCATGGCGTACGCAACTTTAAGGTCTACGTAGAACTTCTTGGAGGTTTCTAGTAGCTAAACGGTAAGTTGTATAAAAAAACCGACTGCAGCAGCAGCAACGGATTTTGAGAGATCTAAAAGTTTGGTCCTATGGCTTTTTGTCATATCTCCATCGGTTATAGGCCTATCTTAGATTGAGTTGGATTTCTTTATTGTAAGTAAATTTTATATATTTTCCTCACTTTTGTAATTTTTAAGAGATAGAATCGTAAAATTTGGCGGGAAAATTGGTAAATACAACAGCCGCAACCATGCAACATTTTGTATTTCTAGATGTCCTATAAGTCTGGTAAAACTGGCTGGATAGCCGTGACGTCATTCAACAGTCTACAACAGTCTAATCACCCACTTATTAACATTGATGTTTACTCATTTTTAGGTAAGCTAGGAAGTTGAAATTTGGCAAATTTATTGCTTTTAGCCTATAACCATTCAAAAATATTCCAAAAAGTGAACATTTTAAATTTTTCCCACTCCAAAAAATACTTTGATTTTTTGTTATTTTTTCACTTCGTATTTGTACGGCTTCAGGTATTTTGACAAAAATATTGTTGACGTGAGGAATTTGCCTTATGTTCGTTCTGTTATTGTTCTAGTTATCCGACATATCCCTTCAGATGTGCTAATAAAACTTTCCCAAGAAACCGTGATCTAAAACTATAGTTTCTGAAGTATGGCCTGTTAACTCTATCTGGCACTTTGTTATATCAGTTTACCTGATTGTATTTATTTATTTACGGAAGAGTAGCGTAAGTAAATTCGTACATTGTTATTTGAACGATTATGAGTTTTTGTTTGTGAAAGTTTAAACTTTGGAAATAAATAACACCAAAATTTAAACATTATCTGTACATGACCGGCGTCTATTGAAGTCAACATTTCTGGGCTAATGTCAGTTTTATTGGCTTTGAATCTGAAGATGCCCTACGAAGCTCGCGTCGAAACGTCAGCCAATAAAGCTGACAGACTATGGTCTTTATCTGTATCTAGTTACAGGTTTTAATTTAGATATAATTATTTCACGATACCAAAGAAGTGCTTGTTGAAGTAGGATGCAGTCGTCACTTAAGCTAACGAACCTATGTTTAATGAGGGAAAAGAGCAACAAATTTTCTGAGATTATCTCTTATTTCTAGTTTGAAGTGCATTAATAGCGTAAAGTCTTATACTGGGGAACTTTCTCGGAAGATCAGTATTGAATAATTTTTTGTCAGGGTTGAACTCTCAAGTCTTTAACCTCTAGATCTTCATAAAATCCAGTGATCCACCAAGAATTATTTATCACAATAGGCCTTAAACATGAATGATATTAGAATTGAAAGTTACAATAATTTTATCGAAAATTATTAATGTATTTCAATAAACTAAAAAGAGATCTGCGCACTTTATTAGGATATTAAATAAAGTAGGAAATGTGCAGCGTCAATAAAGTTACCCTACTTTTTAAGGAAAACTACAGTTGACTTGCTCCAAGTCCGATTTTTAAGAAGAGAAGGTAATCCATATTCAAACCGTATTATGCAGATTCTCTTGCAAAGCTTCCATTTCACACATGATAGAGTTTAAACTTGCTTCATTTTAGGGACTTAAATTTAGCAACCCAGCTAGTTTCTGGAACACACGGAAACTAAAAAGAGTCTCGCGAATACTTCCTAAGAACCTAAGTAGTAACTCGATTTATGTATTGTATGCCGTATTTATTAACATTGTGTAATAAAGTTATCTGCAAGATACTAAAGTAATGCGAAGCAGACCTTATTTCTTTCTTGTTTGCGTATAAGAAAGGAAGATGATTAGATGGTACAATCATGCTCTTCTTCTGTTCTATATGATTAAACTAACGGTAAATACATCATCTCTAAATATCTGTAAGTTAGTTTTAAAAAATATCAAATATGTTCCGAAATATGACATTGATTTCGCACCTACCAATATAGAACATTATGTAACGATCTATAATTACATTTATTAAGATACATGTTTGTTCCTGTAAGAAAGGATAACTTTTATACCAGTGTTTTAATTACCATTACAGGCAAGTTACATACGACTGTTTTTAGACTGTAATTAAATAGTTAAGTTTTGAGATTTTAGATTCGTCAAACAAACGGAAACAGCTGCCCTTGACAGTCAGCTGTTAGTAAGTTATTGTCCTCATTTTTTTTGCGATGGCAGCTGGTGGCATGCTGGTAAATCTAAGTTTCTATTGGCCGATTTAACCTGATACTAACAAACTTTAAAACACGAAATGTACTGAATTTAGGGGTATAATACTAAAATAACACGAACAGAGTATATAATTATTTTAAATACAGGTTTTTTATTAAGCAGTTTCATTTGCTGCGCTCAGGTCTTCGAGATTCTTCCTTATTCATTGTGTTGTAATGAAAATCTGTACTTTAATGGATGTAATTATAATACTGTTTCTTCACATATAATAATCGTATTATAGGATGTCGAACGTAACAAGTATAAAAACTACAAGTAAAACTAATTATTCCAGTTAGATTCAACGCAACATACGTTATTAAATTATCCATATTTTACTGAAACAATATTGAGGGATTCTATTTGGATATGTAGAATCTACCTGGGCATTATTCAGAAATGGGGTACAGTGGCTTTGCTCTTCCTTGTAAGTAATTAATGTCCTAAATCCTACGCAATGCTAAAATTCTTTAAAGTGAAGAAACAAAAGGAAAATGCGGAAGAAATTCTAGTCCTTTGAATTCTTTGCAACACTGAAAATTGTCATTTAGAAGAAATAGAATAGAGGGAATGCAAGAAAAACAAAATGGAACTACAAACACTCCTTGAACAATTAAAGTTCATTACTAAAACAACAGTTTGTTTAAAATGCATTACATGTAATGCATAGCAAACATATATGCAAAGCAGCTAGTACTTGCGTCAGTATAATTATTTTTCTCATTAGCTGTAACTGCCCGGACTTTAATGCAGTGATATTGCTAATGTAACCTCATGTACACATTTTTTAGTTATTTATTTGCTTAGGTTGTTTATTTTAAGATACAGTAGTTACTCTTGAGCTTGACCATTTTAACGACGACTTAAGAGATTCTTTCTTCGCAGGGTGCTAGTAATGTTTTGTACAAAAAATTAATGTCAGTTAACAGATTATCGCAGATTCTTCGTAACTAATTAAAACAAATCTCTTCACGTGTTTTGTTATACAGTATAACATTTGCACACATTGCAAACATATATTATTTTTTTATTAAGCCATTAAGTAGAATAACAATAGGCTACGTCAATATATAAAAACACAAAAATTACATAATTATATAAAAACACATAACTTACATACTAGACAAATCATCATTATAGGTCAAAGAAATGTCATTATTAGTTGGTTTTAGGCTAAAAAGAATAGACTGTGTTTTTTCTTGATTTAAAAATAATTCATTAGAATTAAACCATAGTTGCACATTGTCCAACGTATCTTTGCTAAGAATTTTTAACTCATTCAAACTATGTTTAACAGACAGGTATCATCCGCATATAAAGTACAGGCAGTAGTACAATTTATAACCAGATCATTGATGTATACTTAGAACAAAAAAGGTCCCAAAACTGAACCTTGGGGGACTCCATATTGAACTATTACAGCTTCTGACAAATTATTTCCTACTTGAACTATCTGCCTATAGGCTTTATAAAACATAAAACATGTTGCTCATGTTCCATATTTAACTTCCTTCCGAATAATTGCTTGTGTGAAAATTTGCACAGAAATTAGTGAGTTTTAGGTAGACTATTTAGCTTGTGAATCGGTGACCAATTGAGTACAAGAATAAGTGGAATTTTAACTAATTGTAGATGCAGGGGCGGCGCCGAGAAAGGGGGCCTGTTTTTTTTTAAATTTATTAATAATAATAATAATAATAATAATAATAATAATAATAATAATAATGAACATTACAGATAGAAACCCCAAATACAATGTTCATGCAAAAAATACAATTCATACATAAAACTAAAAAACTAAAAACAAAAGATACAAAAGATAAGAATACACAAAAGACACATTACAGCAATTTAATAAAAAGAAAGATAAATTCCTAGGCACTTCTTTGGCCCACCATTGCTTTATACAGAATTAGTGATGAAACATCAGGTAATAAAATAAAAAATAAAAATTAATTTTACTGAAGTCATATCTTCTTTTAAACATGTGTTCTGTGTACTTTTCAAAAGTTAACGCTACAGAGCTATCTGATATTTCGGAGGGAAGAAAGGTCAGAGTAGTCGCTTGCAGTCCAATTCTAGTACATTTCACATTTAGAAATTTGAAGGGGAAGAGATTAAATCAGGCAATCCCAGAAACCCAGGTAAAAGAAAAAAGGTATTCATATTAACGTCGCTTTAACTAAAAAGTAATATCGCGACTATACATATCGGATTTACAAACAAACAAAACTTGATATAGTTACAAAATTTAGTGCATTTTATTAACTTTAAGACATTGTTCTAGTATATTGGTAGACCCAGAGCCTTGTAAACATTTTAAATTGCTAATACGACCGTACTACAATGAAACATATTTAACATATTATGCTAGGGTAACACAAATTTAATTCAATTTTTTATCAATTTAAAGCTATAAATTTGATACTAAAGTACATACAATGACGACCCACCTTTACATTCATCTGGCCTACCTGCAGAAAAAGTTCTGGCACCGCTACTGCACAAATATCTATCGTCACAATGTTATTGTTTTATTTGTATTTATTTAATTTTATCGCACTTAATTCACTAATAATGTATAATTTTATGTCTTGAAGCAACATATCTCGTATAACACCTATTGTTGGGAGCTGACGAGATGATCCCTGGCCAGACTGAGGAGCTCTTATCTGCAGCCAATAGCAGCGCTCCCCTACACGTGCAGTTATAGCACAACACCGTCTTCCCCCTGCATGCCACCACCAAATCACGGATCATCTCGTCAGCTCCCAACAATAGTGGTCCTCCGTACAAAATATTCATATCTCTAGATTATGTAATAGCAAAGCATTTAAGCAGAAAATATAATTTTTTGTGAGGATTGCACATCAGCTGGGTCATAAATTGTAAACTTAGAACCTCATAATTATAACAAAACTCTTTCAAAAAATTAAAAACCTCTCATAGCAACGTTAAAGAATTCACAGATGGATCGGGATGCATCACATTGTTGTAGAGACCTTGAATTTAATTGGAGTAAAATCAAGAGAGTATGACGCATAAATATGCTTAATTGTATGTATTTAGAACAACAATTTATGATGTGGTGCGAAGAAAGTGCATGTGGAAAGTTTTCATGGATGCTGATGAGAATGAGTTTTATATAGAATGGTATATTGCATGTTTTACGCATAAGTGACCGGAAATAACGGTTAGATGTCACTTGCCCATCCTGGCCTTATCATCTCGACTTCAGTTCAATGCACTTAATGTTCACAAAGTTATAGGGATTCTGTGTAATACTTTGTTTTATTGCTTTATCGTCCACTACAGGGCATCTAAAGCTAAAGTGATTATCATGGGTAGTCATCAAATTAAGCTCGGACAATGCAGTTTCCTAGTTCCACACGTGGAAACACTTAATGGCCTCGTTGCGGGGTTGCGTATTCAGTTGTCTTAACTACAAGGAAATCCATTTATCACGAGCCGGAATATATTTGTGAAAATGGTGGGTAGCTAAGTATCACCTTTCAGAGGTTTAAAAACAAAATTAAAGTAAAAGTGTTAGGTCCTAGATCTAGCAGTTAGTGAACGGAGTTGAATTTCGTTAGAGATTTTTATGAGGAAGTGACTAATAAATTAAGTTTTTTTTTTTTTAATGTAAAGAGGTAGCAAGGCTAAGAGAAAGTATTATTTATACTTCGTAACATATTGTGACTATTTTTAGCCAGTGGAGCTAATTTGTATATAATGAGGATAAAATATTTATGCATTTTTTGTGGCTAATTATGGCTAATTTACTAACCTGATAAGTTTAATATTACGTATTAGTATAAAACATATAGGATAAAACTAAACATGGAAAGAAGGCGTGAGTCAGTTTATTGCCTGCTTCTGTGATATAATAGTGCGATTACAAGGGTTTCGCTTAGTTTCACATCTTATTTGTTGTGGTATAGCCTACGTACATCTGTGTAATGTATATAGCGGTCCGCCTCTTTGTTTTATTTTATCTGTTGTGTTTTTTAAATAATCGTTTATTACCCACTTACCTATAATAAGTAGAACATATAATGTAGCATGGGAAGCCGATCGTAGACGGCTGACATTAAAATACATTGCAATATTTTGTAAACGGTGTAACTGTTCTATTATTATTTTTAAGGAACAGTTATTTAGTGATGCATGAAAAAAGAACTTTTAACATTAAGCACAGTTTGCAGTATTAGCTCAGTCGATCATTTGAGTGAAATTTTTAATATTTATAATATTATATAGACCTATATTAGTGGTTGAGGCGCTGCGCTACAAACCGGAAGGTCGCGGGTTCGATTCCCGATGAGGTCGTTGAGATTTTTCAATTGGCCTAATCCTTCTGGTGGCACTATGGCCCTGGGGTCGACTCAGCCTCTAACAGAAATGAGTACCAGGAGCAATCCTGGGGGTAAAGGCGGCCGGTGCGTAAGGCTGACAACCTTACCACCTTCATGTGCCGAATGTCCAAAATCTGGGAGCCTCAACCTTCTGGAACCCTCTAGGCCTCCATGGCCTGTATAGGGATCACTTTACCTTACCTATATTATATTGTAGGCCTATATAATATATATATATATATATCTATTACATGTATAGGCCTATATGTTATATAATATGTATATAATTAAAAGTGGCTAAATTAGCTATTTTTTATTAATATAATGGCTAGTTTTATTTAAAAGCATCTGGCAACCCTGGTATCCGCGAACTTGGTTACTGAATATCCAGTGTCTTCTTTGATCCAACCTAAGCCTATGAGAGGAAGCAAAAATCAGTAAATCTACACGTAAGAAAGTACGTAACATTAACCCAAGACTTCGAACCTTAAAATCTTGTCGAGGAAGTTGATATATTTGGTAAGCCTAATCAAAACCGAAGCATACTTTTCGTGGGAATGGAAGTGAGGCTGTTCGTTCCGACGTGTAGATTTACAGTACAATACCCCATTCCTTAAAAGAAAGTAACACTGGAAAAATTTAAAAGCCGTTTCGTGCATAACTTGGAACTTCTTCTTGTACGAACCTTCCGTAATATCTGGGTTTACCATATTGTTCATCCCGACTCGTAGATTTACGGCATTTCGCCCGAACCAAAGAAACGTCCCTAGATAAGATTAATAGCATTTAGATGTTTAATGGTATTCTTTTCTCTCCATGGGTAGGCCTACTTCCATTATCTTTGGGTTTCCTCTCATCATTTCATGGGGAAACGAGGGAAATGTAGAATTGGTTTGGTTAAAAGAGTCTCAATAAAAGACTACAGGAAGCATCATGAATTGTAAGCCTGATGCCAACTATTTAAATAGGTACCTTTTCTTGACTTTTTCATAAATTACTTTCCAGTTTAGCAAAATAACGGATTTTTTAACTCTTAACTAGTCTGAATTTGAGTACAAATGCAATCTGTAATTAAGTGCCGAAACCCTAATATTATAGTGTTTTTTCTTTCTTCTGTCTTCATAATAAATCTTCTCCGATGGTCCTTGCAAGAGGATATCTTGTTGTACACATTTATTTTCTTTGTCTTATTCAAGGCGCGTTAACATCAATAGGATACGGAAGGCTTTTGCCTTAATTCAGCGGTAGTAGGCTATACAATTTTCATAAATAATTGTGAATGGAAATTATAATTCAAATATGGTGAATATGTCATTATAGCCAAGAATCTTGTAACAAAATTAATAATAATTACTGCGAGAAGAGGAATGAAAGCTCTAGGATATCCATGCAATTCCGTTTTGTCCCCTTCGCTTTATATTATACAGTAAGCCTGTATTTATTACACTCCAATAATTATTACAAAATATTATCACTTTCACTTGCGAATCTGAATTTAAATTAAGAGAGTGATTGTATAAATCACTTTCTAAGTCTACAAGTTTGTTATTATTATATTAAATTCTTTAATAATTGTTATTTTCTCTCGTTAACATTAATCTTCGTTAATAACACTTTGAGACCCTATATTCCATTTAAGAGGAATTAAAGGAATAAATCAACACTTTGTCTACTCTTTCTTTTCTCTTTCTTATTGTGACTGTCATTTTTAGTTGTTTAAATTCTTGTTGTGTTATAGTAACGATATAATTTATTTATTCCTGCATGAGTTATTTGAAAGGATTCTGACTTTTTCGTGAATAAATGCGATAGTGAAGGGTGGTCTTAGTCTTTATCTTTGAATCCGAATTCGAAGAAACTTGGTACTTATAAATCCAAAACACTAATACGGCTGACATTAACTGAAGAGCAGTGAAGTGGGATATGGTGAAAATATATTCGGAATACAGTTTTATTTTTCAGTAAAAGTAACTATAAATTGTGTTAAATGACGGTTCAGATTAAATAGTATTGGCTGGGTTATGCGTTTAAAGTGTTAAATGATTTATCTTTTTCTACTGCTATTTTCACGAGTAGAAAATACTTCGGAATTAGTGGACTAGTCTTGCATGTGAACGTACTGTTTGTTTGTACTTTTTAAAAGAAATAATGGAAACACATCGAAATTAAGTAGTTACAAATAGAGAGAGAGAGAGAGAGAGAGAGAGAGAGAGAGAGAGAGAGAAAGAGAGAGGGAGAGAGAGAATAGAGCAAACAAACATATTATCTCTTCATTGTCTAGGCTGTCCGGGTAGCGCCGCGTCGAGTGATGAGATGCCAACGTTTCTACAGCCATGTTGCTGTCTTCTTCAGGGCCAAAAAGTCACTGACTAAGCCGGGCATCGGGGTCTTATATATCCGTGTGGTGTTGCGGAGCAGTAGCGGGCGTCCGGCCAATCACAGAAGAGGCATCTGTTGGAGCTCTGGGATTGGTCGGTCGACAGCAGCGGTTGGTCGGAGCTCCATTATCCCTATCTGCTGCATCATGGTGGTGTCGAAGAAGGGGTTGCCAGGTTTTCGGCAAGTCCAGGCCTTTATCCCCGTTGATGTTCTGGGGTCTTCTCGCTATTTCAATCGCTTCTTTCACCCTTCTCGGCCACCATCTTTCTTCTCTACTTATGAGGCGGGTGCCATCAAAAACGATAGCGTGTCCAGTCTTTGCTGAGTGGAGGGCTATGGCCGACTTATCAAAGTTGTTATTCTTGTAGTGGCGTATGTGCTCTTGTAGGCGTTCTGCTACTGTGCGGCCAGTCTCACCAATGTAAGTCCGTCCGCAGCTGCAGGGGACCTCATATATTCCCGCCATCTGTAAGGGTTCTAATTTGTCCTTCACCCGGACCAGTCTGCGTCGGAGAGTATTGGGAGCACTGTAGGCAACCTTGATGTTCTGTCGTCGTAGCATTTTTCCGATTCGGTCGGAGCTCCAACAGATGCCTCTTCTGTGATTGGCCGGACGCCCGCTACTGCTCCGCAACACCACACGGATATATAAGACCCCGATGCCCGGCTTAGTCAGTGACTTTTTGGCCCTGAAGAAGACAGCAACATGGCTGTAGAAACGTTGGCATCTCATCACTCGACGCGGCGCTACCCGGACAGCCTAGACAATGATGACTCCGGCCGCGGAAGCCTACAGACTTATATTATCTCTTGTTTATTAATCAGATTTATTTGTTTAATTGGCATGATATACGTCAATTTGTTCTAATTTTTAAAAATGGTCTAAATGTTCAGTTGCTCCAATTGACTAGTTACCCCCTTCAGTGTTATCTTATGTAAACGATGGATATGTCCCCTTACTGTTTTCCAAAATAACTATAATCCCATTTAGACTGGATATATTTATTACGTGTTCATAGAAAAGAACAAATGGAATAAAAATTGAAGAAAAATAAAATTTAATATCCTCAGGTTCCAGATGTAAGCTCAACCTAACTTTTTTCAGAGTCTGGCCAGGTTTCCAAATAAAGCTTGATTTTGAAAAGTCACATTGATTCAGTTCTATGGCTACCTCTTCCTATCATTCCCAGCTTGTGTCGCTTTCATTCAATCTCCACTATATCATTCGACCTTTCATATCCCAGCTGACCTCCTTCTCTAACCATATGTCACATCTAATAATCTCACTAAGGAAACACGTTCAAATCTATTTGTTGCAATCCGTTCATAGATGACCATAAATCCCACAGAGATTTTCTTCCTTTGAAGTTTCATACTCTTTTGATTCCTTGCACTTCGAGTGAACAATAACCAATAATGTAGATGCAGTAGTTTCTTTCTAAAGTCATCTTCCAGGTCAGATTATCAGATTGTTTGGCATTATATGACTACTAGTATTCTTAATAAACTTATTCACCTTTACAACCTTCCAAAATAAATTACACTTGCAATGCTGTGTGTATATATATATATATATATGTACACATCACAGCATATATAATAAATACAAACTTTTTGGTTATTATGTAGAATAAACACAAACATTTTTTGGCATTATGTAAGTTGTGCTTATTTAACGTATAAATCATATGTAGGCAAATAGCAGCTTCAAGTATGTCGGAATTTTGACCGCAGGAGTTAATTTGCATGGCCTATAAATCTACAGTCGTGGGACAAAACCTGGCTATGGCATTGAATTTTTCAGCCTGACTTCACCTTTCCAGTCATGGGACAGTGCATTTAGGCACATACAAATACCATCGACGTAGACCTGGATCGAACCCTCGAGTTCTGTGTGTAGGCCTATGTACGGTACACGTACAGGCCTAGTATGTATTTATTTCATACAGAATTTATATAATTATATATTATAGTTGGTGAACTACAGAGGAAAAGTAGTTTCCTGAAGAATAGAATGCTCCGTCCCATACTTCACTACCTCAAATTAGCGGATCAAATCCGGGCCTTGCTGATTCATACTGTACATTGCTTACCGTAAATCCACGGAAGCGTACCAGATAGCAATATGCGTGTGTATATAGAGCATATATGGGCAACGCCCGGCCCGCGGGCCGGATGTGGCCCGCCTCTACTTTTGATCCGGCCCGCGGAACATTTTAAAATCACGCTCGAAAAAGTAAATATTTTCGGTTCTTGCTAACTAGAGAGTGAGAGGGGGAAACAAAAGCCTGAACTAGGAGGGTGTTCCTTGAGGTCAGCGCTAGAAAAATGTTGCAATAGGCCTAAATCAAAGTATCGAACCAGACTTACAGATGAAAATTTTGAAAACATTCTGCGCTTGTGTATTAGTGGGATTGATGCCAACATTTATTATCTTGTTTGTCAAGTTCAAGCTCAAGCTTCTCATTAATTTCTGCTGATTGTAAGTAAATACCTAACCAGTTCGATATTGTTCTCATTCATGTAACTTGAGCATTATACTTTATAAATATAAAAAACAGTATCATTATTTTTTCACAACCACCTATTACCTACGGCCCGCGACTTTATAAATATCGTAAAGTTTAGCCCGCATCTTTCCAAAGGTTGCCCATACCTGATATAGAGTATAGACCTGCTATAGACCTGTACGTTATAATTATATTAACAAACATACACCATATTAATTATATTATCATAGGTAATATAAAGAAAGGTCTTCATTTCATCGATCTACAAGCATTATAAACATCGTATGATAATAAATACAATACTAATAACGCTGGATCTTATTGGTAGTACCAGATAGTTTATTCTAAAGAATAAGTTAACTGATCTTAACGGAAAGTGTTGGAAATAACCGCATCGCATGTAGCGCGACCATTGGGATGTGTCGATTGTTCTTCATCGGTCGGGTATTTCGGTTACAATGATACGAATAACAATGCGTTTTATCGACATGATTTATCGATAAAAACAGAATCTGTCGTTATATTACCTATGAAAAAATTCGTGATGTTATCAAAAATGGATCCACATACTTGTTATAAATTTTTTACACTAACAGCTTCCATTAAGATCTAGGCCTAAATCTTTATATGAAACATTTTCTCCGTAGGAATTGAAGAGGGATAGTTGTAAGTCAGTAATTTGTTCAACAGTATTAGGTTTTTAGACGTGTTTGCAGAACAACAAAGACATGTGCTCGTTTGAAACAACTGAATGCGCTCTCCCGTAATGCAGACACTTAGCGGCCTGTCACACTGAGCTTCGATCGATCAAGACCAGCCGACTGCCATCTTGCGCTCTCGACTAAATTTCTGTTCCTTGTCACACTGCATCGAGCGTCATCGATCAACTAAAATATTATACTCATCACTGTATATTAGAGGTAAAGTATATTACCTTATTAGGAATACGAATGCCTATTTCCTGCACATTATCATACTACATGTGTTGGGATGTAAGGTTTAATATTATGCCTACTATATCAGGCTACATCTGTTTACTTCAAGCTTCCATCAGTCGGCCGAGCGAAGAGGTTTGTTGTTTGTTGTAGTTCGATCGCCCACCGCTAGGTGCTTACAACTCGATCTATTTTTGTGTTTTTAAAATTAAACGACATAAGAAGATATCGTTTTAAATGCCTTAAATGATTCGTGCAATTATATTTCATTCAAATATAAGTTTAAAACGACATTATTGTGTAAGTTACATCTTCCAGCATCAATTCTGAACTTCAGGTGGGTACGAAGTTTGCCATCGACTGGCGATTGAAAAACGGACAGGTTTGATTTCACAGACCAGATGATCTCTCATCCTCGTTGTTGATCGCTGGCGATCGATGCTATGTGACTGATACCACTGCTGTCTATAGGTTCGTTATATCTCTCGGTCGGACGCTGTCCCTCGATCAATCCAGTGTGACAGCCCCCTTAGTTTATGAAGGGAGAAAATAGCAAGATCCATGTTGGATGAAATCATGCGAGTTCTTCACATATGATTTTTTAAACTGCTTGTTTAAGTACTTCCAAAGGATCTTCCGTATATGAGAAATATTTCTCTCCTATATCAATTTCCTTATGTAATTAGTGATCGCTGGTCTGGTCTCTTTTCCTAACGTAGATGAAAGCACGTGGATACCGTATATCATTTCAGTTTTAGCATTGCCACTTCTGCTGCAGAGGTCACTAGTGTTATTTAAAACATGAAGTGTTGCACTGCACTGCAGTGTTTGATTGGATAGCCATATTTCAATAGTAATTATTCAAACCATAATGTATACTTCTGTGTTTGAAATCTTGATAGCGCTGTTACATATCATCACTGAGTAAAGCAGAATCGACTGACCAATGAATAACTGCGGGTAATGCGATTTATTAACCATCAGTCTATATATGTGTATGGGAAATAGACTGGGAAATGTTATTCCTGTTTTTTCCATGATTTATCGTTACTGCTTTTTGAGTTACGCAATTCACAACAGTGAATGAGCTTATGAATTAAAAAGATTGGATCTGACAGATCTGTGGTTCAAATTCCGGCTATGGCGTTGAATTTTTTCAGTCTGACTCTATCTTTCCAGCTAAGCCTAAACACGGCCTGTTTGAAAGAGTTGTTATTCTATTTAAAAGGTTAGTCGATAAATATTACCTTCTTTTATTAGACGATTCATAACAGCAGGTTTTAGGCTAACCGTATTCCTGGAAAGGGCGTATTGTTTGAATTTTAAAATCTGGTTTAGACAATGAATCGAAAACGCTATGTATTGTTTGAACGAATTCAAAGTCTTATAAAGGTGTTCGTTGTTAGGCATTATAAACCTTTATCGTTAGGCCTACTAAATGTATAACATTTTGGTCAGGAGTTGATAGTACATACATACATTTTATGATAGGCTATTCATGAACAACTATATTATTAATTAATCATTACATACTGTGTAAAATAACTATTGAATTTTTCCTGTGTAGACCAATTGGAAATATGGGATTGCCAATGATACTTTATAATATTTAACTCTTTACCATCAGTTAGATGAAAGAAAAGTTTAGCATTTAGGGTTTAATCTTTTAAATTTGTACTAATATAAAGTAGAATAATAATTATTTAGTTCTGAGTATTGTTTTTATATTTTAGGTTTACCACATTTTATTACCAAATTGTTGTGCTTAATTTCTACTAGCATGGCTATTTGTATTAAAATACTGATTTAATTTACTCATGAAGCTCCTGGATCAACTAGAAATGCAATATTTCCTCTCTCTTTGAATTATTCAAAAGTCCGAATGCCTTTTACATTATCACTGCGATGTGAAAATGTTTGGAAATATAACGTCACTTCTGAGTACGTAACTTGTCCTTCTTCACGGTCAGGGTGATACTTAGTGTTGTTTAGTGTGTGTTACGCAAATCCATGGAAGAAAACATCACGAGAAAATATATCTTGTTAAGTCACGAGAATGAATGTCCTTTCAATGCAAGACTGTTAACCTTGCAAAAATAATCCGTGCCACTCAGTTTCTTAACCAGTTGCACTGTAATAGCATTGGCCTGCTAAATAGATTTTGAGACGGGCATCTTGAAGTTAAAACATAATGTACAAATTATAGATCTAAACACTTTTTACATTTTTAGACATTTTATATTTTATTTATGTGTGTAGATACGTAGGCCTATATGTATATAAATTATGTATCATTTTTAAAAAATTATACAAATAAATACATGCAGACACACACACTACTAGTTTAAAAGGCCCGGCGCGCCCGGGTTTTGTAGTTTGCGTGTAATACAAAATTAAATTTATTTTGATTTTGATTTTCAAGCTGTAGGATTAAAAACGTTCCATCCTGTTTTTGTCTCTTTTTAAATGCTTCCAATAAACATACGTATTTCTTAACTAGCCTAATACAAACCTTACGGCTATGAATAACGGATCAGGGGACAGAATTTTTAATGACTTCTGACGTAGTATACTCGCTACCCATCGTTGCCATAAACTCAGGCTGAGGCAACTAAAAACGCTGTCCCCAAATAACCTTTTGTTCTAAATGAAAATCTGAATTGAGAAAATGCTATTGTCCATGCCCATCACACCCGATATTTAGGCTATTTACTCCATTGATTTACAAAAATGAATTATATCGATATTATTTGTCAAAGCCCAGTAAAATGCAACTACCAAAGCCCTGTGTGAATGGCGCTATAATTCCAGAAATCTCAGTTCATCGTCTTATATATATATAAAAACTCTATCCACAGAAACATAGTTTTGTCCCTGATAAAGCCAAAGATCTAGTAGTGTTCTCCATTTTTATTTCCTCGATGCATTCTGATATTGTACGCTTGATTATAATTTAAAATTTCGATATCAATATTGTATTTTATATATGTCATATTAATAAATTTATACCTTCACAAACTCATAAGTCATAACTGTAGCATTGTACAACTAATTTATTCGAATAAATCGGTATGCAGTGCATATACTTTATTGTGTATATGTTTATTTTTAGTACAGTGTACAGATAGTACTATAATGAAAATCTCAGTTCCCAGTTCGCCTAAATACGGCAACATGTTATTATTCGAGAAAAGTGAAATTTATTAAAATTATTTTAGGAATAAAATAAAATTAGTCATAATAAACTCATCAAATGCAATAAGATCAAAGATAAGTTACCTTCGTAATAATAACTTATCATCACCTGACAAATGAAAAAACAAAAGCCTCATATACATCTCTCATATTTTACTGCATAGATGAATATGTCAAGTTTAGGAGTGTCTTTTTAGATCTATATATTTAATAACAACACCACCCAAGACGTGATATCTCATACCGGTAATATCTTTCTTGCTACAAACACGATAACTTTCGCTTTGTATATCTTAATTTTTTTTTGTATGTATCTTGAATTTTCCACGATTTCATTGCACAATATATGGGTTACATGCAATGACAGAAGAATAGGCATATGTTTGCTACAAGAATGTTGCCGATATGCAAATTTCCCTTAAGTAAGAGATTTCACATAATTTTAGCTTTAAAATAATTGTGGTGGTGGACTATGTGTAAAAATACGTATAATTAAGTAGATAGGTCTAATAACGAAATCTAATTAAAAATTACGTCCTCAATAAAAAACATTTTAAACGAGTTGAAAAATATGAAATAAAGAATACTTCGATGTAATAGAAATGAAACGGGGACTTAAAACGTGAATCAGTTGATACACTAATATACTGAAATTAATCGAATGGGACATAGCCCTGTAGAGTTTTCTCCTGTCTTAATTTTAATATTTCTATTCTAAGGATATTGCAGAAAATTCAGACATATAAACGATGACTCACTGACACCCTTACCTTCACAGAAGTTATTATAAATTAATGACAGCCGACTTAAGCAACAGAAGAAGCACCACCACAAAGAACACTGTATTGTTGCACCACTTATTTGCAATTGCGTTATCCGGTGTGCCTTCCACTGGAGCAGCACTGACACTTCCTGTGGTGTACTTCCGGTGGGAACGACATTACCGTACACACTGAGTCAGCTTAAATAAAGGTAAATCACTGAGCCACTCAGTTACCCCACCTGGCCGCGAGTAGGCGCTCGTGTACCTCGGTTACCATTGGAAGAAATCTCTACAATTAAGCCGCTTTTCCACTGCATGGTCAAGGCAACAACTCATGCATAATTGATTGAGCCTTTCTGTGGAAAGATTCTTGGTTTTTCTGTTCGCAATAGCATATAATCTTTTGAATCAGATACTCTATTAGCCTACTGTTTCTTTAGTGAATTAGCTAAACGTATACAGCATAATTAATTAAACACTTTAAATTGCCCCTGTGGTTATTAAACGACGGGGTGTGTTGCTAATTAAACCACTGACCGCCGCAGGTATGCTGGAATTTTTATTTTATTTTATTTTATATTTTTGCATGCCTGTCAATCTACAGACTTCGGCCTGTCACATTTATGCACATATAAATGACATCGACCTGGGCCGACATCGAATCTGGGACCTTGAGCACAGAAAGCCAGGGCCGTACTGACAGCGTCGTTCATGCCGACAGTTAAACGTTTTAAAAAATCTCTCTTTCTAGTCTGCTTTTGAAGTTTAGTTTAATATTATGGGAAAATGCATAGATTACAGAGGTTTTTCTTTATGATTAAAGACAATTCATCAGTGTTTATGCGAAGTTTCTGTAAACAAGAACTCAACATCGGTTGTATAAAGAAATTTCTACGCTCATCATTCCCAAACGGCTCTGTAAAAAAATAAATTGGTAAGCTTGAGTAATATTCGCCGAGAAAGTTTCCTATATTTTATAATAAAAATTATATTTTAACATCGACACTTCAAAAAGTTGTAAACGAAGAAACTTACCCAATGTGAGTTGATCTACTTATTGCTAAATTTTTTATATAAAGAAGCCATTTTGGAGATCCATTGCCACCTGGTGGCAAGCTAAAGCTTGCATAAGAAACCCCTGAAGGTGATGAACCAAATCTATTTTCTGCTAATTTACATTGACTTTTCCATTTATACGGCGGGTAATTTTATTGACCAGTAACGTTTAGTAATGCTTCAGATTTCGGTAGTTTTTCTTATAATATGCTTGCTATGAACACAAGGATGCGTTTTCATCTGATGAAACGTCATCTCGCTACTGGAAACGTAAGGCATCAGTATGCAGTGATTAATACGTTACATGCTGCCAACAGTGAATAGATTATAAACATATTATTTTGTACAACATAACTTGTTTGGAAATGAAAATAATATAAAAAAGCACGGTTTATATTCGGTGCAAGTCAGTTCATGTGCTGTTATTTCGTTCTGACGTTAGTAAAGAGGACGACGCTCTCTATCTTATGGTACCGGTACGTACTTTTAGTAGCGTTGGTCAGAATCTGGTAACTCGAATCGATACAAGGACTGTTCATTTAGTATGCCGTGATCTCACAACTGATAGAATAGTGACAACAAAGCAAGATAATAATTATTTACATAATTCGTTACATTCTATTTATGGAAGAGTCTTAATAAATCCCACTCGAGATTACGGGTATCATAACATAATCTCTCATCTCTCACTTTCGTCACATAAATTTTATAAACTCGTAATCCCTCGTGGGATTACCTGTATAAACAGGCATATGTTGCACCGTACAATTAGAATGTAGTTCGATGTTTCAGAAGTTGTTCTATGATATGCAGTTCTCGCAACTGTTTCTATAAACTCGTTATCTGTCGTGGGATTACCTATGATAAATATTTAATACAGAGAACATCGTCATGTTAGTCTCAGCAGGCTGTCCAAGCCCTGATACAGTTTCACACATCTGAGAGAAACGTAGTTTATATACCAGCAGGAGGGAAGCAGTTATCCACGATACAGTTTGACATTTTTGCGCGGTGGTGATGCCTTCTGGCTAAGTTATATAACTTACACATGATTAACCACAATTTCAGTAAAATTACATTTTACTAACTTTACCCTCATCTTTAGGCCTTGTAATGTGGCCCTACATGATAACATTATATGTTTAACCGCAGGTTAGTTCGTAGATGACACCAAACACTGGTCACGAAATGTAATTACTAGGGCAAGGCATTTAATGACCATAATATGGTGAAAAAATTCAAAATAAAAAATGCATTTATGATCTAAAAATAGTGAAATAATGTCAAAAAATTTAACAAAATAACCAATAAATTTACCATTATTACTTATATTTATTTATTTTTAGTAATAGAATTGCTAAAAGCAATTTAATGGATGACTGTGTATTACATATTAATTTACAATATGAAACACACTTATTTTGTTACTACAGAAGAAAGTAAATTTATACTACTTGGAGACCCTTAGTGAAAAAAAATCTCTCTGAACTGACATGCCCATCAAATTGCCCCTAGCAAAATATGTGCCATTTAAAAATGAAGGAAAAATAATTCTTTATTGCTACAAGAGTAAATACTATGGTGTTTACAACAAACCTGAATTAAACTGAACTATGAACACTTGACGGAGATTCTCAAATAAACACGATCGTCTGTTGTCTGAAAGTAACGACTTGTATAAGGAAAAGCTCCTATTTACGACGTAAAATGCCGAAAGAGACTTAAAAATGCCGAAAATGACCTAAAAATTGTAAAAAATAACCTATCTTTTAAAAATGACAAAAAATGCAAAATAAAGCAAAAATGCAAAAAAATGCTCTTCTTTAATCAATTATTTCATGATAAACATTTTTGTATATTCGTGCTATCTTTTAACTTTTATATAAAAAAGATGCAAAGTCATCAAATGCCTTGCCCTAGTAATTATGATCCTGGGCGAAGCGCATTCGCTTGGAAGAGAACATTTTTACTAAAGCAGCATAATGTAAAATAATGAAGACCTTTTTATCATTTGGTTTCGGGTACCAGTAAAGACTACAGATGATATTTTGTGATAAAATTAAGGTAATCTGCTTACAGCTCTCTCGGTGACGTTATTTAATGCACAGAATGTATTTTTGCTATAGTAATGACTGAGTAACTACAAGTTCCAGTTTTGCCAGTTGTTTTCAGTGCCTAAAGAAATCACAGTTATTCATTTTCGCACCGAAAAGTAAATGTAATAATTTACGATTACAGATATAGACGACCGTGAAATCGTTATCTTAGGCTATAACCTCTATATCTTTAAAATTTTTATTTACTGTAAATTTCGTGCTGTCGTAGAAAAACTGGCGAGATGTATATCCCTAAGCTAATTTTTTTCTCATGCATGATATCAAGTGGGCAGTGCATAAAGATAAAATAACAACTTTTAAGGTTGCCTCACTTAAATCCTAGCTTCTCGAACAGATGTTTGTATTCGTATTATTATTTCACGTAAGTTTTTTTCAGGTTCCTTACCAATCGTAGAAATAATTCTATACGACACATGTATGAAGTGTATACAAGATCTCCGAAATAGGACAAATACTCGACTTCCTCAAGTTTTTTCATACTTTTCCCTTATTCTGGTAAAACACACTTTCCACTCGAGTACCCTATCGTTGATGTTATGAGACATATTTATGAAACATTCATAAAGAAAATGGTCATTATTATAGAGTATGAATTATAACAAATATCTAGACTGCAAATTCGATTCTCCCTGATATTTTACTGGAAGACATTTAGTGTTCATTTATTTTTAATAGGCGCAGTAGTGCTTTAGCCAATTCTTTTGATGCCTTTATTATAGCTGACTTGTGTTCTTGTGGAAAGCTAAACGCGTGTGAGCTCTGGCATTTTTTCTCCTTTCTTGACAGCCCGGGATAAATCCCGCTCTTCTCTAAGACACTTTATGAATTTAAATTACTAGGAAATTAAAAAACTGCAGAGCAAATTCTATTTCGTGCTCATAATGCAGAAATGTAATGAACCGATGTTCCAGAATGTCTATGCTGCTATTGTGTTGCTATTTTTATAACTACGTTAATTAATATTGTTACTGCACCAGAAAAAACTAGCTTACATGCTGAACTCTATTGATTCAGCTATGTTACAGGACTGAATACGATGCTGTTTAAGAATTATTGGCACCGTACGAAATAATCGTAAGATTAAAGTCGGTACCTTCATCCTATTAACGAACTAAATAATTATTAGTGTATTACCCATTCGGAGAGCAATTATAGGCATTTCTGTGATTTTTCCTATCTTTCTGGCTTTGTTCCTTGGTATCTAACACTTCCGAATGGTTACAGGTAATCGATTTAAGTTTTATGCTGAATATTTACACAAATCAAAGAAGTAATTAAGCTCCCATTCATTTGTATCGTAAAGTAAGATATGGGGTTTAGGCCTATGTGAGTGACAGAAAGTGCATAGTGGAAATATCTCACAGAATATTGACTTTAATAGAATTTTTGCACGACAGACTTCAAAAATAATATTAGGCTATCTCAAATTGGTTTAATCTTTGCTAATTTTTAAAAGAAATATAATATTTTATACCGTCTTTTAATGAATCCTTTGCTATGTTGTTTTATGTAACCTTTCTGTTATGATCATAGGCGTAACCAGGCCGACCATATGGGGGGGGGTTATAACATCCGGGGGGAGAGGGGGATTCGAGGGTCCTCCCCCGGAAAATTTTAAAAATTAAGATGCACAATAACGAGTTTTAAGCTTTCCACGCTTTATACTCGTATAAGTAATTTATAAGCAGACTTAAAAAAATTGTAATTTCGTGAGGTGTAGGAAAAGATGGAAATCACTGGGAGCGAGGTCCGGGCTTTTTAGGGTGGATGTTTAAAAACCTCCGAGCAAGTCTCCTGCAGAAGTTCGACTGGGAGCTGTTTCAACATTCACCCTACAGCCCGGATCACACTCCCATTGATTTCCATATTTTCTTACACCTCAAGTAATGGCAGAGAATGACAGACACAGAGATGGTAGTCACACAGTGATTCAAATCTCAGGCGGCAGAGTTCTCCGACACAGGTATTAAAATGTTGGTCCCACGGAATGAAAATGTCTCAATTCTGGTGGCGATTATGTTTAAAAATAGCTGAACACTTGCTGTATCTGTTGCATTGAACATTTCCATGAAACTTGCTTTCTGGACGGCCCTCATACATAGGCGGGAAAATACCACGATACCTAATTAAAAAATTACATTACTTTCTTAGACTCAGTAAATATTCTGTTTTTATCCCGGAGTTTATTGCGTAAACTCAACGAGGTGTAGAAGAATATAGGGAATGTATGCGGACTAGTGAACAAGCAATTCAATTTGCACGCCATAAACTGCAAACAGCAGCCTCTACAGAAATAATACTGTCTCGCTATACATTCATGAAGTCGTGAATATAAGTTGTTTATAAGCATGCATAATGAAGAAACTAATAAAAGTTTGCATGTATATGAATGGGCTGTATGATCATTAATTATCCCACTTTTGTCTCTGTAAACAGACGCCAACAGGTCGTTAATAAAAACAAATGCATGCTTAGCTTGAAACAGTTACGTCATGCAGGGAAAAAGTGCAAAAATGGAGCATGCTATCACTGAAGAAGTCGATTTTAACAGTCATATTGCTACCTAATTAGTAAAAACATATTTTCAACGAAACTTTCGTAAAATTTATAATATAGTTTGGTTTTAAGCTATATAAGGCTATCTTGAAATAGCTTATGAACAATATTAATAATTCATTAAGGAGAAGGCTATTAACAACACTGGGTTACATGGTCCTTGGGTACAATAATAATAATAATAATAATAATAATAATAATAATAATAAAATAATAGTAATAATCGTCTGTTTGAGTATAAAAGTCATAAGACTGGTCAGTAAGTATAATACTACCTAAAATTAATTTTACGTGGTCCACTCTTATTTTATTTATTAGGCTAAATTATACAGCAAACTAAACTAAACTAAACTAAACTCCGTGGCGCTACATCCCTGGAGGGACTTGGCCTACCACCCGACCGCTGCGTCATCTCCCGTAGGCAGATGGCAGGATTGGGGGGCATGTGGTCAGCATGCCGACACCCACGGCCGTTATTGGTGGTTTTCTTGACCGGAGCCGCTACTTCTCTATCAAGTAGCTACTCAATTGGAATCACGAGGCTGAGTGCACCCCTACCAGACCTCCCTACCTCAGAAAAATCCGAGGAGGTACCGGGAATCGAACCCGGGCCGACGGATCTGTAGTCAGCGACGCTAACCACAAGACCACGCCGGCGGCAAAATTATACAGCAACCTGTAATAATAATAATAATAATAATAATAATAATAATAATAATAATAATAATAATAATAATGATAATAATAATAATGATAATAATAATAATAATAATAATAATAATAATAATAATGATAATAATAGTAATAATAATTTACTATCGTGAACAACTAGTGCTATTACGACAATAAACTAAATGAGTGTACTGTGAGCTAATCCCTAATTTAAATTAAACCACGTACAAGTGATAAGAACGATCGGCTATTTTATTATGACCGGCTGAAAATCTATTTCGGACCTCAATTTCAAATGATTAGGCTAAATACATTATTATTCTTGTAGTTTCCTGGCCCGTAGTTTTGAACCCCACCTGAATTCGACGAGGCTGCATTTTTAAATTAAACTTTTAAATTAACAGATTACGTTCTTTTGAGGGACAGCCTTGGTAACGGATTATTATAAATACACTGAGGCAGTTATAATAATAAGTTAATACTTGCTAAACTCATTATAAAAAATTTATATATTTTTATTTTTATTTTGCATGCAACAACTGCAGGTTAACAGACAAAGAGTGCCAACAAAAATGAATCCATGAGGTATTCGGGGGGGGGGGGGAACTGTCCTCCCGTGCCCCCCATGCCGACGCCCATGTATGTTTGTAATCAATTTGTAATACAATTTAAAGAGGAATCATATTGATTTCTTTGCGTTTCATATCTGTTCATCATTATATTAGGCAACTACTTTATCGTTAGTTTCTGGAGTATTCTTAAAAATAAGTAATGCCTCTGAATTGAAAAAATCTTATGTAGTATTATTTAAACGATTGGTATTAATGATTCACAATAAACATCAGTTATCTAGTTTCATTCTTTCTAGGGCAATCCATAATAGTCTTTATGTTGGTACATAAAAGTCGAAATAATCTGCAGTTTTAAACTTCTTCCTTTCTCTTCAGTCCTTTTTCCTACCAATTATTCTCCTTTTTCTCTAATATCAGTGTTTTATATCAGGTAATAGTGTAGATTCCTACTACTACTACTACTACTTTTTCATTTTATGCTGAAGTATATTGAAATATAATTTTAAAAACAATATTAATTTCCAGAAGTGAATGTAGAATAGACCTAACTTACGGTAGACTGTAGTACCAATATCATGTTAATATTTCCTGGATTTATGCTTTCAGTTGCACAAGTGTTGGGCTAATAACGGTACTCATATAAAATAGAGAGAATCTAGGTCAATAACTTAAAATGTATTCCGTGTAGTTCAGTGTCATATGGAACAAGGGATCTAGAGATAATCTAAATATAGTTTTTGCTGTATAATAAAATACAGTACTTTAAATTTTGCTTTTGACTATAATTACAGTGTAAGTACACGTGTACTGTGCTATAATCAATTATAGAAAGATGGGCGTAATTGCAATTTTGAACACAAACTACATTATGAAACAAGCTTATAATAGCATTTATTAATAAACTTCAAATAATTTCAGATATAAACTTTTTTAGATGAACCAAAATTTGAGTACTGGTGTTACAAATATTATGAAATATAACTTTTTTTTTAATAGAGTACAATATTATTCATTTTTATCTAATTTATGTTTTTATTTATAGGCATCGGTGAATAGATTTTAAATGTGACTCAAATTTATATTTATAATGAATGTTTTCTCAAAATTGAATTACATCACTTGGCGCTTCCTAATTAATGTAATTCCTCTCTTATTTTGTTATTTATTTAGTAAGTAGATACGCAAGTACAGAAATAGCGAAAGCCAGAGACTGACAAACCTCACAAAGTTATTTTTCTACGACCCTCTCAGACAGAGAGACAGGGAGTTTCGGACGAGCAGTTTTGTTGTGCAGGGAGGCAGTACTTTGTCATTACGCGGAATTGCAAGGTTCCAGCTGGCGCTGGGGTGAGAATGAACCACATCTGTTTCCTGGACGCCACCACGCCCGCACTTTCGCACGTGTGGAATAAAACAGAATAGATTTCACTTTGTGCTGTTTTATTGCCTCTCATATATTGTTATCACGATACATACCATTGAGATATTGTAACTTACCTGCTAAGCTTGACAACCGATTTTTTTGACAGGAAAATATTTTGCTGTTAAATTGTGGCATCCAGTGAGAGAGCCAGAAATAACGGAATCGAGATATTTTGAGATTTGTGTTTGGCTTTCTAATGAGAAAAAAAATCATTTTAACACTTTATTTATTTCTTCTTATCATTTCAAAGTGTTCACAAAAATTAACTTCAGACCACAGTGCTAACCCTTTATCACCTCACGGTTTTTTTCAGCAGTTTTTCGATATTTTTAAAAATTTTCAAAACTTTCAAGCGCCATATCTCGGTACGTATTTGGTTTTAAAAACGTTTAAACAATGAAAATGGTAGTAAATTTAATGCTCTTTAACTTTTGTAATGGAATACTTTAGGCTATAACGGGTTGTTTAGAAGTTATAAGGAAAAAACTACAAAAACCAACAATTTCGAGGTTTTCGGCTGTTCTGAAGTTCGCACAGGGTACTCGAATGGTAAAACTTTGATTCTACACCACAGAATACCCACATACAACATATTAAAAAATTATTAACTTCGGACCTTTTTCCAGGTAAAAGTACTTGGTGACTGAACTATTACCGCGCCCTTTATATCACATTACTAATGCCTGCGAGCTGGCTTAGCCCACTCTCTCACTGGAGAAACGCCATTCCCTTAATTTATAAAATTGTCTTTCAAGAATAGATAGGGAAGGAACCCACACATAAACCTTTAATATTAGGTTTAAAGTTACACGACTATATGTAGCCTACTACATAGAGATGACAATAACTCAAATTTGAAAATTTTTGGCTTAGCCCACTCTCTCATTGGATGCCACAATTATTAAATTACATATTGTACGGTATTCTACCGCTGATTAGGTGAGTTATTTGTCAAGTTTTTAGATAAGGGAGACGAGCACAGACAAAAATTTCACCTTATGATGTGTTAATGGAGCCGAGCTAGAAAACAGTTTATTTTGTAGCCGTCTGTGAGACCCTACGTTCATAGTTATGAAAGATTTTTTACTCCCGACCTGGTAGCTGTTACGGGCTGATCGACGGACCAGGATATATGTCAATATTTAATGGACATATTAAATAGGAACATTTCTAACAAATGATGAAGTAAGTCACTATAAAATTTCATCATTTGTTAGAAATGTTCCTATTAAAGTAAATTATACATTGTTTGGTCTCATTTTTCTTGGAATTATGTGTAGAATTGATATGTAACAAACACTTTATGATAAAATGACATATTAAAAATATCAAATATTGATAGATTGAAGTAGACTAGGTGACTCATGGGGCGAAAATTACGGTCGGTGCTAATTCTCTGCGCTTGTAAATGTGAGGGTGCTTGCGGGTGAAGAAACCTACCTGGCTCCAAACGCCTTCCTTGTTTGCTAAGGGTATAGTTTCTTCCCTTCTATTTCACCACAACAGAATCCAAATCGGATCTCTTCAGTTTGTCTATTACGTTAAGCTTATCTGTGGCTAGATTTGATTGAAAACTTCTGCATTATCAATGTACTTGAAATTTGAAGCGTATAAACCTTGGCATTGTGTTGTATGAAGGATGTAAAATCACTACCATAGAAATGTCAATTGCTTTGGTCACGGTAGAGTCAGTAAATTACAGACATCAACCTAAGAGTGTAGGCTAACTATAGAAGTTATGTAACAGCCAATATTATAGTTTTCATTAGAATTAACATAGATCTCCAGTACAAGCAGTATACCATCAGGGCTATCGTTTGGTTTTTCTACAGTGTTCATAATATTCCGTAATAATTATAAACATATATATATATTTATATATATATATATATATATATATATATATATATATATATATATATATAAATAAAAAACCCGGGCGACGCCGGGCCTTTTAAGCTAGTATATGTATGTATGTATGTATGTATGTATGCATGTATGTATGTATGTACATACATACATACATACATACATACATATACTAGCTTAAAAGGCCCGGCGTCGCCCGGGTTTTTTATTTTATAATTGGAAATTAACTTATGAAGGACTTTCAATTTTTAAATTATAGGTCATTATATAGGTATTTAGAATTTGAAATAGGAAGAACGATTTATCACACTCAAACTATTCCGTCAGAAAACGCTTGGTATAGCTTTTTATGGCTCATAGAAGATGTAGAATTTTGCATCCCATCGCTTGTACACAGCAAGCCTGGTAGGGGTTCAAATAAGAAGAAACATAAATTCCGGTAACATAAAATTGTATTGTCGTTGCGGAATATTTTATTTCTCACTCTCGTGTTACCATAAAACCGTTTTGGGGATGAAATTAAACAGAAATATAATATCACTTTCAAACTCCCCTTCCCAAAACCTGCGATATAATAATATGAACATTACCATACCTCGTATTATTTTCTCTATGTCAAGGGTAGAGAAAGTTATGTGACTGCATTATTTTCGTGGATTTCATTCTTTAATATTTATCTATAACATGGATTAGGCTATATTGATAGTTCTCTAATTTGTCAAGCCTCGTTTCATTTATTTCCAAAGCCTTATGTGAAGACTGCCAACAATACTGTTGTCAAGTGAACTGTGATTTGGATTTGATAATTCTGTGTAAAAAGGGATAAAGTATTCTCAAAAACATTTGAGTTTTTTGGCATTTAAAATAAAAAAATTTTAAAATTCTTTCTTATGAAACGAAGGTACTGTCAAAATTCCAAGTCTCTGCCTGTTATAGTTTAGGCTCTGCGTTGATTCTCTATCAGTCAGTCAGTCATTCATTCAGTCAGGACAAAGCCTTATATATATGTTTATTCTTGATTTTGGAGTTTTTTCTTAGTTAGACGTAACTCAATCACCAAATATCTCATTGTCAACGTATGGGATAATGTTCATTAAAAACAGACACAAATTTGTATGACTAAACGTATTAAGAATTCCAACTGTTTATCGTCAATGTTTTGTTACATATTTAAATGCGTGTTCAATTAGTAATTGAGTAGAGGTTTTATTTAGTTGGGTAGCAACGAAATAGTGATACCTCTAGCAGTAACAGTGTCCTAGAGTCTTCGACCTGTTCAGGTTAATTTACTCGAGTATTGGTCACTATATTTGAAATTGTTAAAAAGTCTTCATTTATTGTTTTCTTTATTGACAAAACTACGAATCAATCCAAGGTCCTTCGTTACTGATCTGAATTTTATGATAAAAGAAATTTATAAATTTCCCTAAGATTTTTCTTATATAGAAGGCCTAGTAACACTGTTGCTAACCTAACTGCCACTAACCTAGAATACTTGTCACGGACCTAGAGGCATGTTACTAGAACCTAACAGCCACTTCTAACCTAAGGAAGGTACAAGGAGTACAGCTGGTCAATCTCCTTACAGCTGTAACAAGCTAGATTCTTCACTGAGTGATGGCATTTTGGTATATAAAAAAAAAGAAAGTTCGAAAAACTGGCATAAAAATGCCAGCTGCTGGTAGCATTGTGGAATGAAAAAAAAAAACTGATCATGCCTGGGTAAAGTGCGAGGGAAACTTACTGAAAGTATAATTGAAGTTTTAAATAAATGAAAGTGAAAACTTAAAAATTGACAAAAGAGAGATGAACCTATTTCTTCTCTCCAAAACCTCTTATTAAAACCCAATTGTTTCTAAGAAAAAGCCATCATTCTAACCAGCCGAAAACGCAAAGGCCGCAACTGCAACGCTATGATACAAAACTTTCCCATTAAATTAATGAATTTCATATTGGTCCTTTGAGGGCAAATTTATATTATCAACTTCAAAATTACTTCAATTTTGAACTTTATAATTCCCATTAGCAGGTACACTTAAGTACGAAAAATGGGAAGACTATTCTTTTTCTAGTTAAACACTATGGGCACATTATAAAATAGTTTTATTTTGTATTGGCGTAGAAGCAATGAATGCAGAAAGGGTAGACCTACCTGCACCTATTCGAAGTTTTGCAAATAAGAGCAATGTCATGGACGCAACTATGCAGAAAGGTTACATCTTTATATTCTAGTGTGAGAAAGAGGATTCTAAATGAAACCATGCAGAAAGATACATCATACAAACTATGAGTCTCCCGTAAAGTTTGAAAATCATTGCATTGGTGGTTTTAAAATATGTGACTCTGTTCCTTGGTACCAGTTGTTATTAGAATATAGTTTTGAGAGACGTATACAAGCAGATTTAAAAACGTAACTATTTGTGTTACTGGTTGTTTGGTGCCAGAGAATCAACATTCTATTCACTCCGTTTCGCATGAATTATAAAGTAAGCTCTCTAAATGTTGATGTATTTCCTTACGTTATGTGATAGTGGTTATTATACAGTAAGTGAGAAATGAAATAAATGTCGAATTGTTTAAAATTTGAATTATCCGCAGGACAAGACATCCTAAAACTCCCCAACAGAATTTCCCGAAGTACTATATGAAAGAAATCGGCATAGGCCTAATGCAACTTCCAAACTCAATACGAAAATCCCGAAAATCGCTCCGTAGTTCACGAATATTATTTAACGACGATAAAGTAAAGTAAAAAACGCATTTGTACCGTAAAGATTCTACAAAATTTAAAAAACGACCAATAAATTATCTATTATTACTCATAATTAGTTATTTTAGAGAGCATCTTAATGGATGACAGGTTGTTACATTTAAAATTTACAATATGAAGCAATGTCATTTCGTTACTAACGAAATAAGAAAAATATTACTACTCGAACACCTTTTTCTGAAAAAAAAAGTCTGAACTGGCAAGCCCTTCAAATTGCCCCTTCATTGAACTCTTATCCACAAATGAATGACACAGGGAAAGTCTTTCTGGATAAGGTCTTTCTTATTTCAAAGATTCGGGAGGCCATGTAGCATACTCATGAGTAGTATGGTTTTGTTCATGACGTCACGGAGGAGCGGAGGAGCAGCTGACCACTGTCCACTCGGGAGGAGCAGCTGACCACTGTCCACTCGGGAGGAGCAGCTGACCACTCGGAGGAGCAGCAGACCACTGCCCTGGGTGCTAGCGCCCTTTGCTCCGCCTATATGTGTAGAACAATGGCCTAAGTGATTAATTATTGGTAATATTGGGAATATTGGTAATTATGAGCTTGCGCCCTTATCGCACATGCGCGATGGTGGGTTATCTGACCACTGACCACTGCCCTGGGTGCTAGCGCCCTATGCTCCGCCTGTATGTGTAGAACAACGGCCTAAGTGATTAATTATTGGTAATATTGTTAATATTGGTAATTATGAGCTTGCGCCCTTATCGCACATAGTTCTTTTATCAATCTGGGTGCTAGCGCCTTTTGCTCCGCCTGTGTGTGTAGAACAAAGGCCTAAGTGTTTATTTATTGGTAATATTGGGAATATTGGTAATTATGAGCTTGCGCCCTTATCGCACATAGTTCTTTTATCAATCTGGGTGCTAGCGCCTTTTGCTCCGCCTGTGTGTGTAGAACAAAGGCCTAAGTGTTTATTTATTGGTAATATTTGCGAGTGTGTAATATTATTGCAGACTTGCATATGTTAGCGAGAGCCCAGACGTGATGCAGCTGCGCGTACGAGAATAGCCCGGCTCACGGCGCGTGTGAGGTCCCGCACGCTCCGTCAAGTCATCACATGTTGCGAGCTTGCAGACATCCAGATGTTCGCATGTCAGACTCTCATCTATGCATCTCAAAATAACACAGCCTAGCGCGTGGGGTATTGCATACATGTTGTACTCAAGCGTGTGTCAATGTTGCAGTACATGTGATATAATATTATTGCGAGCTTGCATAAGTCCAGATGTTATCCTGCAGCCACGCGTACGAAAATAACACACAGCTTATCGCATGCAGTGACCCCGCCGTACCGACGCGTGGTGACCGTTATAGGCGTTGTCCCTAGCGTGAGCCGATATAAATACATAACCCGCGGACGATTTGTATCATTCAGCCGTTAGAAGCCATCATGGAAGCAACTACGTCATTTTTCAAGTGCGAGGAGTGCGCTTCATCATTTAAACATCGACGCAATCTCAACCGGCATATTAACCAACACCATGATAAAACCGAGTATAAGTGCGACACCTGCAGTGTATTATTCACGCGCAAGGACAATTTATCAAGGCACGTTCGCGAGAAGCATTCCGGCGTGACCTTTACTTGCGACATCTGCTTTGTCAACTTTAACTCGTTACAGCGAATGAATGAACACCGGGAGAAATTTCATCACCCAGCTACGAGGGACGCCGCCAGGCGTGAGGGAGTGTACCACCAGGCAGCTCACCTCTATTTCCCTGCTGTAGCCGGGACTTCAGGAATCGGAGCAGAGACTTCAAGGATTCCTGCGCGCAGTGATGGAGCCCGATTAGAGGTACGTTTTTTAATTTCATTATCACATATATCATATTTTTATTTATTTATTTATTTGTTTATTTTCAAAATGTAAAATATATATGGTGTTGTAACATACGTTCTCATTTTATATTTATAGATCGGAGCGGGGAATGGCACATCAGCATTGAACGCCTCCAGGCATGAAGGTCAGCAGGGGCATGCTGAAGCCGGGGCCTCATCGGGGATCGAAGCCGGTACCTCCATGATTCCTGAACCTGTCCGATTAGAGGTACGTTTAATACAATGTTCGTTTTTAAAAACATTTATGTCATTACACATTTCATCGTAATCGTGTGTAACACATGTTCGTATTTTATTTTTATAGGTCGGAGCGGGGAATGGCAACGCGAGACATGATGCAGGCAGTGATTCTTCACAACATCAAAGTGAGTTTTTCATGCTCGAGTCTGCATTCAAGTCTCGAATAGCCACTTACGCTGTGACAGATATTCCCTCAGGCGACATGGAGACGATTCTTGCTTCATTCCATCAAAAAATTGTTCTCATTCTAACTTCGGCTTTGCTAAAATTTACCTCCATAAAATTTAATATTTTTGTAGAGTCAGATTTTGAAAATTTAGATGGTCAGTCGGCATTGTATAATTTTAAAACCAGAAATCAAATTTTGTACAGAACATCTAACATCCATGAAGCCGTATCCAACCACATCGCGAAATTGTTAAAGGAGCAAGAGGAGCATAGTACACGTGGCTCTGGATGGGGTTTCAAAAAATTGTTTAAAATAGAAGTGCGCATCAATGAACATGTCCCATTTGCGGGGCGTGGTCATATGATGCTGCCTGTAGAATTCCGACACTTACACTCCCTCATCAACATTCAGAACGATGATGATTTTTGTTTTAAATACTGTGTTTTGTCAAAATTTATCGATTCTGGCAAGGATTTGTGGACAAGTTACCGGAACAAACCCGAATTGGGTGAGAAGTACGATTGGAGCTGTGTAAAATTCCCCGTTTCATTACACGATATCGACAAGTTTTCTAAAAGGAATAATATTTCTATTAATGTTTTCGGCCTAGAGGAAAAACGTGATGGGAAGAATATTTCGCACTACGTGTTTCCTATCAAAATTGTGGAAAATCAACTCGCGGACCATAGAGACCTTTTGTATGTTTGCAATGAGCAAAATTCTCATTATATAGTCATTTCCGATTTCGACGCATTCATTAGACCTTTCGTCACAGCTAACCATCTTCAAGTCAGAGTGTGCAAACGATGTTTTACGCACTTCCAGTCGTACGAGGGTAAATCTGCAGATGAGAGATTGGCTAAACATCTAGTGTTATGCAATTCTTTCACTCCTGTCAGATGCGAGATTCCAAAGAACCCCGAAGTTTGCTTTAATAAGCACGAATATTCGCAGAAAATTAGATTTGTTATCTATGCGGATTTCGAATGCCTATTGGAGCCGATTTCGGGGTGCTTAAACGACCCCGCAAAATCTTGGTCCACACCTTATCAGAAACATACTCCGTTTAGTTTTTCTTATTTTATCAAAGATGCGGAGGGTACGTTTTCACAGTTACGGTTGTTTAGAGGGAAAGACTGCAGCGGGGAGTTTATGCGATCGCTTGTAGCTGATGTAAAAGTCATCGATCGAGTGTTACATAGCATAAACAAACCTATGATCCCTCTAACGCCGGATGAAAACAAACTGTATATGAACAGCACCATCTGCCACATTTGCAAGCATGGTAATTTCACCGAAGTGAACTATAAAGTCAGGGACCACTGTCATGTCAGCGGGCGATTCAGAGGGGCCGCTCACAGGAACTGTAATCTGAATTACAGAAATCAGACATTCGTCCCTGTCGTGTTGCATAACCTCTCAAATTACGATGCTCATTTCATTGTGAAAGAGTTAGGCTTTGACAAGAATAGAATTAACGTCATTTGTAATACTCAGGAAAAGTATGTATCGTTTTCTAAATTTATTCCCTCCTCTTATTTGAAGCGGGGAGGTATGGAGTTGCGGTTTATAGATTCTTTCCGATTCATGGCCAGTAGCTTGGAGAAGCTAGCGGACAATCTACCCAAGCAGAAATTTATAGAAACCAGAAATTCGTTTGGTGACAAAACCGATTTGGTATGTCGAAAGGGGGTCTTCCCCTACGACTATGTGTCGTCCTACGAAGTTCTTGATGAGACAAAATTACCGCCTAAAGAGGCGTTTTACAACAAACTCAGCAATGCGGGTGTCTCAGATCGAGACTACTCTCATGCTGTTAATGTCTGGAATTCGTTTTCGGTCAAGTCTTTAGGGGAATATTCAGACTTATATTTGAAATCTGATGTCTTGATCTTAACAGACGTTTTCGAGAATTTTAGGCAAATGTGCCATGATACATATGGGTTAGATTGTCTCTACTATTCGACTGCTCCCGGATTCGCTTATGCATCCATGCTAAAGTTCACAGAGGTAAAATTACAGCTATTGACCGATATGGACATGATTCAGTTGTATGAACGCGGGATAAGAGGTGGTATTTGTCAGTGTGTAACGAGACACGCTGTGGCAAATATCCCTTGTTCCGCCGACTACGATGCCTCAAAGTCGAGCTCTCACCTTTACTACGTCGACGCCAATAACCTTTATGGTTACGCTATGTCTCAAGCGTTGCCTACTGGTAATTTTCGTTGGCTCGAGAAAGATGAGATAGCATCCTTTGACGTCATGTCCATACCGACCAATTCTAAATTGGGATATGTCCTTGAGGTAGACATTGAGTATCCAGATCACCTCCACGACGCTCACACAGATCTGCCCTTCTGTGCAGAAATGAAGTGTCCTCCGGGTAGTAAAAACAAAAAGCTTTTGACAACTCTTGAAACTAAACAAAATTATGTCATTCACTATTCTGTGCTTATACAAGCATTACAACACGGACTGAGGTTATCCAAGATCCATAGAATTATTGAATTTCACCAAAGCTGCTGGTTGAAACCTTACATTGACTTTAATACGGCCAAGCGTAGGGCTGCAGCCAACAACTTTGAAAAAGACTTTTTTAAACTGATGAATAACGCCGTTTTTGGCAAGACAATGGAAAATGTGCGGAAAAGGATGAACTTTAGGCTTGTTTCAGATCAAAATTTAATGAGAAAGCTTGTGGCTAAGTCGAACTTTTTAGATAGAACCATATTCAGCGAGAATTTGGTCGGTGTCCATCTTGCTAAAACTAGCTTGGTGTTTGACAAAGCAATCTATGTCGGTATGTCTATATTAGAAATTTCGAAAACAAGGATGTACGACTTTCATTATGATACCATGCGAAAGTATTTCGAAAACAAAATTAAGCTCACATATATGGATACTGATAGTTTCGTCTATAAGATCGATACGGATGACCTCTTCCGTGACATGATGCATTTCCGAGATGAGCTGGATACTAGCGTCTACCCACCCGAACATCCCTTGTATTCCCCCAAAAACAAGGCGGTGGTCGGTAAATTCAAGGATGAAGGTGCTGGTCATACTATAACTGAGTTTGTAGGCCTGCGAGCAAAGATGTACGCTATAAAATTTAATCATATGACCATAAAGAAATTGAAAGGCATTAGGAAAAATGTTATTGACAAAGATGTCAACTTTGAAGATTATGTTGGCTGTCTTCAGAGCGGACAATCAACATTCTCGGTAAATAGATCCATCAGATCGTTTAAACATAACGTGTTCTCGATTGCTATGAACAAAGTCACTTTATCTAGCAACGATGACAAGCGTTACATTTTACCCAACGGCGTAGATACTCTTGCTCACGGGCATTACAAAATCAGGGATGCTGATGTTGATGAGGGACCCCCAGCTAAAAGATGTAAAGTGTAAAAATGTATATAGTGTCAGAGTCTTGTATGTAAATAAAAATGTATTATGCTATGTATTCTGTGTGTCTTGTGTATGTAAATAAAAATGTATTATGCTTTGTGTCTTGTGTATGTAAATAAAAATGTATTATGCTATGTATCCTGTGTATTATGCTATGTGTCTTGTGTATAATGCTATGTGTCATGTGTATGTAAATAAAATTGAATCATGCTGTGTGTTGTGAGGGCTTTGTCAAAGGCAAAGGAATTGAAATAAAAACACATGACTATACTTGAGTCTTTAATGAAGTAAAAAATACAAGTGTTCCTTCCTCATCCTGTATCACGCATCTGCAATGTTATGTTTATGAATCCATGAATTCTTGGACGCAGGAAAACCCATCCATTTCACCAAAATCATATCTCCTTTACGACGTAACACCTTTTCAATTAAATAAGTGTCTGGAAACTTTGTTTTCTGGAGTTCTTCAGCATAAAAAGCACCTTCTATGTTGCTGCCTTCCAAATCCTCTAGCAGATAAGTAGGTGGAGATGTGGCTTGGATTCCACGCACCTTGAAAATCTCCGTAGTCCACGACGGTAAGTATCCTTTTTTAAACATTTTCCTGTGTTTTGAAACTCTTACAAAGTCGCCTTTAGCAAACTTTGGCTTCGCACATGGCTCCTTGTACCGATACACAGTTTTCAGCAGGCTATTGTCCTTGACTTGGTTAGGCTTCATCTTAATGGTGGTGTGAAACCTATCGTTGTATTTCCTAATGAGTTCTTGCAGCATATCGATCCACTTGTAACTCCCCCTGGCAGAAAATTCACGGTACATGGTTGTTTTAAGAGTTCTTATGAAACGTTCAGCAATGCAAGCCTTAACGTTGGAGTATGTAGAATAATGGTTGATGTCGTATTTCAGCATTAAGGCTTTAAAATCAGCGTTATAATACTCCTTCCCCATGTCGGTCTGAAGGTTTGTAGGCGGGGTTTTAACAGATTGAAGTATATCATTCATGGCTGCGGTAACAGTTTTTCCAGTTTTGTTCTTCAAAGCCCTTGCGTACGCAAACTTGGAATACGCATTTATACAGACTAAAATGTACTTAAAGCCTCTATTTTCCTTATGATACGGGATCATTTCAATCAGATCGCTCTGCCACAAATCATTTAAACCTTTCATTGTCACATGACGCCTTGGATAATTTATTCGAGCAGGTTTATGAAGCTCGTAAGCAATTTCGCGTTTGCTCATTGTATCACACCACTTTCTGTTAACTCTGTTATAATCTCCAATATTTCGTTGTTATGCGAGTGATTCCCAGCCTCAGATGATGCTACCAACAAACGCAGTCTATGAACCAACTCATTCGGGTCGTCCCAGTATTTATAGTCTATTTTGCGATTCGTATGCAAGTCCTTCCACAGGCCTTTTCCCCTGACTGGTTTTTTAGTCTTGAGATCACCGTCTACCTCGACCTCCTCATCCTCAGGAAATAACCGCCTAATGACGTTTTTAAATTTCTGGCTGTTTGAGACTCGTATCTCTTCGTTATCATCATAGCCGACTTTATGAGCGCTAGACCTCTCCAATATTTCCTTATAGGTCTCCAGGTCGTTATCGCTGTACAACTTAGGGTCGGGTATGCTTTTGGTAAGCAACTCCATTAATCCGCGGCGGGAATGGTATTTCTTATTGCCTACATATATGGTATCGTTTCTTATCGACAGAGGGAGTGCCCCGATCGAGAAAGTTTGTCTGTCTGGATGCCATTTTATACCGTATATGGTGTCCACGTTTCTAGGCCTCAATTGAACTAGTTTCTGAATATAACCCCCAGACACACGACCATATACGCTTTCCAACATAGACTTGTAGTGTTTTACAGGGGTCTGCTCCATATAGGGTTCAGGCTCGTATTCCTTTTCATCTTGCTTTGATTTGTCTTTACTCAGAGTGACGAGCTGTTCCAAAGGTTGCGTTATAGGTTGTACAATGTCTGAAAACTCATGTCTCGACTGAAGATCTGCTTTTCTTAATGATAAATATTTTGCTCGTATAGATTTGGTATGTTTTTCAATTTCCTCCTTAATTCTCCTCTGATCATCACTCATTGACGGATTCATTTCGAGTGTTGACTATTTTTGTGATTTCACACGTTTTATAGGCGTATTCGATCGTAATGGGGACCTCACGCGAGAAAGAGCCCGTCTTAAACAATAACACATCACCTCTCGAGACATGGATAGGCTGATTAATGTCAACAGCGACCCCATTTAACGTTGTACTCAGATCGTCTGAATCGGCCAAGTCAACAACCGTGATTCTTCCATCATAAATTAATTTTAGACGAGTGCCACTGTAGAGTTGAAAAAAACTGGATTGCCACATGTTCTGCATAGCCCCAGCTGTTCTTTGCATGAGGTATTTTAAAGCAGTAACATCGTCTCTGAGCTGCGACTGATGATGGATCAGCAGGTTTATCATATCTTTAAAATTATTCAGCACTTGGGCCGTGGTTTTAAACAATTCAAAGTTTCCAGAATCAATATTACCATCACTTTTGTGAAAATCTTTCTGCGCCAGAACCTTGTCCACGTACTCCTTCGTCGCGGCATTGTGGTTCTCTGTGGGATGGCCAACGTAGCGTATTCGTTTACCTTTGACCGAGTAATTGCCTACTGCGTCTCGAGGCAGTGCTATTTTATCGATGTATCGCGCAATTAACGGCGATCCAAATCTGTCAACGCCCATAGCCCCTCTGCATGCGCGTATGAGTCCTCTATCATCCATTGTGAGCATCCGATATACTTTGCACGTCTTTATATAACAACGTACTCGTCCATTCCCCTCCGATACCTCCCTCGGTCTATAGAGTCCTCTTTACAGATGGTTAGGAATCCATACTTTTCCGAAGACCAGCATTCGCGGCACATTTGCAGGAATTTATCGAACGTCATGTCTGCATTTACGTAGTCGTCGTAAAGATGCCTTAGATTTAACGCATCCTGCTTAAATACAATCATCAAGTTACAATTGTCTCTTATCAGATGCTTAGGTATCCTAGCATACGACTGGGCTAGATAAAACATATCTAGCGAGTTATGTCTTCCCATGCTAAAATAATTCCTTATGGGGCTTTGAGGTTCTGTCATAATGTCATCGAATATCACAACAGAATTTTCTCGTACTTGGTGAGGCTCTGGCATACCGTCCCCGCAGTTATCAAACTTGTAATAACCGATTTCTGGAACTCTGGCTAAAATTTCTTCAAGCATCTTATATTTAGGCTGAAACAGTGATCTTGAAAAAATGTAGACATTTGAAAACTTTACACCGTTGGGATGTAGAAGAATATTTATTAACACGTTTGTTTTTCCCGAGTTGCTAGGTCCACAGATAATACATCGTATGCTGTTGGGTAGTAAAATGCTATGTTTGCGTTCATGGATCGAAGCCGTCTGCTCTATGGGGCGAACCTCTAAGGATACGTTTTGCTTCTCAAACTTCATGGTGCAAATAACAGGGCAAAGTGTTATAGCAGCTGCTTTTATACCTATAAAAGGCAAGACCGTGCAGGTGTTGAGGTCAGTATGGCTCCGCGAATAGTACGAGGTAAACGTCGTCGTGGAGAAGGAGTGATCAATACGCTCATTAACAAGCTGCCTGTGGAACTGCACATACCAAAGTACAGATTTTGCGGACCAGGCACCAAACTAGAGAAACGATTAAAAAGAGGCGATACAGGAATCAATCCTTTGGACGAAGCTTGTAAGTTACACGATATAAGCTACGCACAGAGCTCAGATATAAACGATCGACATAAGGCAGACTTGAAATTGGCACAACAGGCCTCTAACCGTGTTAAGGCTGCCGACGCAAGCCTCGGGGAGCGTGCTGCTGCTTACGCCGTTTCAAAAATTATGAAGGGGAAGGTTAAAATGGGTGCCGGACTGGATAAAATTCAGAAACTGAAGGCTGCATACAGAAAAGTGGTGGCAAAGAAGAAAAGCAAGAAAAAGAAGAGAGTTTTGAAGTCGCCTAAAAAAATTGGTGGCATATTGCCCATATTACCAATTCTGGCTGGATTGTCCGCGCTCGGGGCTTTAGGTGGAGCGGGAGCACAGATTGCTAAAGCTGTTAATTCAGCAAAAAACGACAAGAAGCAGCTTGGAGAACATGTACGCCATAACCGCATGCTGGAAAGCATTGCCTTGGGAAAGAAGGAGGGGATCGACGAGCTCATACGCCAGCACAGAGATGGCAAGGGGCTATTTTTAAAACCTTATCCATCTGGTAGAGGAATCCGTCTTAAAAAAAAGCCCTAACTAACTACGACTTGGAGCGATATGCGAAAAAGCTATGTATTCCACATTTCAGAGGAGTGTACATGAGAAACGAGCTACCTACCAAGACTCATAAACAGGAACGAATCATTATCAATCTCGATGATGCCTCAGGGCCTGGGACGCATTGGGTAGCGTTGAAAAAGTGTGGGAGCCGTTCATTTTATTTCGACAGCTATGGTGACTTGCCTCCTCCTGCAGAAATTGTAAATTATACAGGCCCGCATTCTAAACTATATTACAACTTTACACGTTATCAGAAATATAACACCGAGATTTGTGGTCACCTCTGTCTAGCATTTTTACTATAAAAGCCTTCACCTCAGACATACAAGTGTTAAAACGATGCCTACGTTCACTCTAAGCGGATCCACGTCCGAAATAACCAACACGTATTATCCCCCTATCGAGCTGGAAGATGGGGTAGACTACGAGATTGCGTTGCTGAGACTCGACGCTTACAACTCTATTCCAAACGTTACAGAGAGTAACAATTCGTTGGCGGTTACCTCAGGGAATCATAAACATGCCATCACCATCCCTAAAGGGACGTACGAGGTTAGCGATATTTCAGAATATGTCGCGCTCATGATAAAAAAATTAACAAATTCCACTCTTGATCCTGATTCGGTTTTTAGAGTCAGTGTGAACCCCAATACTCTGCTCACGACAATATATTGCTCTCTCGACGTTTCTTTTGATGTTCCAAACTCCGTGGGCCCTTTACTCGGATTTGCAACAACGGATGAAATACCGAAAATGAAAGCTATCGTTTCCACAAAGCAGCCAGACATAAATAACATCAATACTATAAGACTTCAATGCAACATCGCGTCGGGGTCATTCTTCAACGGACGTCCAACGCATACCATACACGAATTCTTTCCTACTGTACCACCAGGATATAAAATCTCCGAGGTGCCTGCAAACCTGATTTTTCTACCGTTAATCAACATACAAAAAATAACGGACATTACCATATCTCTCGTGGATCAGGACGACAGACTTATCGATTTTAGAGGAGAGCGAGTGTCTGTGAGACTCGTCATTAGGAAGAATGGGGCTTAACTTTAATAAATCCTCACCAGCTGAACCAGCATATAAGACGGTGCGTCGTGCTCGGACCGGTAATCATCAGCGTACCGTCGGCAAGTTAACATCTGCTAACAAGAAGTATCTGGAATCTCTAGGCTTTTTAGTACTACAACATGCACGTTCTAAGCGTAAGGGATAAGGCGCAATTTGAAGACGCCATAGAAAATTCGCAGTATCATGGATTCAAACCTTACAACACTTCGGCTCTCGGCGAAAGCGATGAAATACGAATTCCCATTCAAGCCGAAAACTTGTATGCATTACTCAGCCAGAGTTTCGTTTCGATAAGTGGTACTGTGACATCCGACAAAGATGCCGAGTACACTGGGAAAGTTGTAAATAACGGCTTTATGCATTTATTCGATGAAATAAAACTCAATATTCATGGAGAAACTGTGGATCGTACTAGAAATCCTGGTATTACGAGCTTGTTGAAAGGTATCTGCTCCTATAATAATTCTGATTGTGTCAGACTGGAGAACTCTGGATGGGTGCACCCCAGTAATGAGAGCGTTGGAGAAATTGTAAAAGCTGGAAAGTTCAATGTTTGCATACCGCTGAACCATTTTCTCGGTGTGGCAGAAGATTTTAAGAAAATTCTGTTAAACTGCAAACTCGAACTCGTCATGATGAGAGCTAAGAACACTATACATGTTACCATTGGAGCCGTTAGTAAAATTAAACTCACAGATATAGAATGGTTTGTTCCTATGCTTAAAGTATCGGACATTGAACGCTTGAAACTGTTAAACGCGATGGAAAGCGATCGACCGCTGCCCATATATTTCAGAAGCTGGCAGTTGTACGAACATCCGTCTTTACCACAAGCGACCAACGTTTCATGGAATGTGACAACTTCTCCTCAGCTGCAAAAGCCTAGAATGGTTATCGTGGCATTTCAGACTGATAGAAGCAAAGCCGATGCAAACGGTTCAAAATTTGATTTAGGTGATGTACAGGACGTATCCGTATATTTGAATGATAAAAAGTATCCCTACCATTCTTTCCGTGTAGACAGCACCAATGGTGCGTATGGATTACTGTATGAAATGTATGCCAGATTTCAAGAATCGTACTATGAGCGTCCTCCATCACCGCTGCTTAAAAGGAGCGATTTTATAAAACATGCACCATTCTATGTGGTGGACTGCACCAAGCAGAACGAGGATCTGAAGTCTGGAGCCTGCACTACGAGAGTTGAAATTTCAGCAGCAAGCAACATTCCTGCAAACACAAAGGCCTACTGTTTAATCCTGCACGATCGCTGCGTAGAGTATACTGCACTGACCAACATCATCACCAATGTCGTGTGAGAAATTCACCATATTGGATGTCCAGGGCTATCAGTCAACTTGCAATGAATTCGTGGCTAAAGAGGTGGCTGTATTATCGCATGATGGCAGAATGGGACATTTCGTGCTGCGACCGCCTAAAGACGTATACCCAGATGTAAAATGTCAGCGGTTTGTGGAATCGTGTCTGCATGGGATACCATGGCTGAGTGGATACTTACCTTACGACGAGTTGAAACCTGTTCTTGATAGTGTATTACAGTGTGAAGACAGACTTTATTCTAAGGGACTAGAAAAGGCGAGATTTTTTGAAAAACTGCTGCAGAGGTCTGTTATAAACATGGAAGATCTTGGTGTACCGAAGCTGGGCAAATTAAGAGACTGTGAAACAAAATGTCTTTTTCATAATGACTCTAATATGAACTGTGCCCTACACAATGTAATGGTGCTTAGACTCTGGATGCAAGCACGGTATAATTTTAAAGAGTTTTGTAATCATGAGTTGAAATAAATTCAATCATAAAATTGTCTGTTTCTTATTTATACATTCCTTCCAAAGGCGAACGGCTTCCTGTAAAAATAGATAGAACATGCTTTTGGTCTATGACATGTGTTGGAATTATGGGAGTAAGGGGTTTTGGTTAAGGTTATGACCCGACCTTTTTCATTCATAAAATGGAAGAGCTCGGTTTGAAATGATTTTTTAAACAAGTTTTCCTTTATATCACACCCAATTTATTTTATAAAATTACAAGTTTAAACAATTTACGAAGTTTTTCTTCGTTGTGTGGTCTTTGAGGTTACATCCATCGCCCTGGCTGCAGTGAAGATCGTGGAAAAATGCTGCCTTTGTCTGAAACATATAAAAGCAAATCATTATAAGCAATGTGTTACGAAATTATAATTCAATGGGTAGGGGTGGTGATAATAATACTTACAGCTTGCTGCAGCTTCTCGAAAAGGTGGCAGTCAGGATTACACTTGATGCTCCACATTGAGTAGTGACCATCCTCGGGCCTCCTGCACCGGTGGAAATGGGTGACACCATCGCAGACCTGTTTGTGGAAGATGTCGTCGTGGTAGCAGAAGTCCCCAGCAATATTTTGAAGCGTGTTGCCACAGGGTAGGATCGGTGACGAGTCAACATGTTCTTGGTTGAATCCATATATGTCGGTACATCGGATGGGAAACTCCACCTTCCCCACGTCGTGCCCATATGAATTGTATAGAGTCAGTTCTACCGACTCTGTTGGCAGCTCTTCTACCGCAGGTTCCATGTCTTGGATATCCGCAAACGATGAGTCCGGGATCTCCTCCCACAGTTGACGTACTAGTTCTTGAGAAGACATACTGATGATGAGCTTCGCATGTATCATGCCTTATATATGATTTGAAGAGGCCACACGTGTGGTTTGTGCCATATACACTGTAACATTGCGTTGGTCCAGCTGTTACACTACGCACACTTGCACATTGCATTGGTCCATCTGTTACACATCACCATGTCTATGTAGTCAATTCATACACATATCACACTGAGACAAATCCGAAAACGTAATAGTGGGAACCACGTGAAGTCGGCTCCCTAGCATAGTACATCAATGAAAGTTTCTCCTGGTTAATCTGTCGAAGCTGATCTTCACTCAACTTCCCAAACCTTCGTGGTAGGAAAACGCTGCGCCCAATCTTTAAATCTATGACGACTCTTCTCCCACGCCTTGTATACACGGAACGAGCTTCCTTTATCGGATACGCAAGTCCAAATTGCAGCTCGCTCAACGATTTGTTCCATCTCACTTCTGGGATGTATACAGTTCTATATAGCTTAAGAGTAGATAATATAGTCGGCTCTGTTGGTTCTGGTGATGGCGTCTCTTCTACCGCAGGTTCCATGTCTGGGATATCTGCAAACGAAGAGTCCTGGAGTTGACGTACTAGTTCTTGAGAAGACATACTGATGATGAGCTTCGCACGTATCATGCTTTATATATGATTTGAAGAGACCACACGCGTGGCTCGTGCCATATACACTTTAACATTGCGTTGGTCCAGCTGTTACACTACGCACACTTGCACATTGCATTGGTCCATCTGTTACACACCACCATGTCTATGTAGTCAATTCACACAAATTTCACATTATGGTAGTAGTAGCCGCCTGGATTAATTTCTCTGCCGTAATATACGATAGAGAGGTTAACTTCGTTCAACTGCTGTATCTGGTCTTCTGTAAGTTTACCAAATCTAGTTGGCAAGAATACTGACCAGCCGTTATGAAGGTCCAAAACAACGCGGCGCCCGTACTTGGTATAGGTGGAGCGTGCCTGCTTTATAAGGTATGGTGCCCCGATTTCCAACTCTTGTAGCATTTTCGTGTCCGACATATTAATATCCATATTTGAATATCTCTCCAGCGTTGCTACTATTGGGATCTTGGTCTTATCCAACGGAGTTTGGTCCGCCGCCTGGATAGAAGTTTGTCCCGCAGCCTGGTTCGGAGATTGACCCGCAGCATGGTTCGGTATCTCGGTCACCTGCATGGAGTTTATCAGCTCCTGTAGGGCAGCATCCAGTTCAACTGCTTGCTTCGGCGTCTGCTTACGTGGGCGCTTCGTAGTTGTTGACATCATCCTGGCTAGCTGTACACTGAGGACGAAACATTCGTCTCGCAGCTATTAAAGCCCTCCGCTAACCAATCCCAGAACGTCTTATTTCCACCAATCAAAATTCGTCTTATTTTAACCAATCACATGCGCAATAAACAGTAAATACTAATGCAATAAAAAACAGCGCCAAGTTTTTATTATTTCGCTTTTGTTCACCGTGACCACACACGTCTTCAACGAGGTCACCATGACCGCACACGTCTTCACCAGTTCCGCATACATCCGATCCCTCGCCACCTTTATTTAAAAATGCACAATTGGGGGACCATCTTTTGTGTTCATTTGCTGGAACGTCCGTTTTTTCCCATTTTCCTATTTGAGTATGACAGTATGCGCACTCTGCTATATCGCTGTAACCAGTGTAATAAAATCCGGTTTCAGCCATTTTATCAACATCGATAAACGATAGTGGCCATCTTGCGAACGATTTTTTGCGATCGTCTTCTCGCAACATGTTATACATTCTATATGGCCTCTTCATAACGGACGATGACCTCTCCACCGACGTCGGCTAGCCTATGACGTAAAAAAGCGATAGCGTGGGTTTATATCGGTCTTGAACATGTAACGACTTGCTGCAAGACCACACGCGTGGTGCACTGGCTTATTCTCGTACGCGCAGCTGCATCACATCTGGACCACCGCTAAGACATGCAAGCCTGCAATAATATTACACACTCGCAAATATTACCAATAAATAAACACTTAGGCCTTTGTTCTACACACACACAGGCGGAGCAAAAGGCGCTAGCACCCAGATTGATAAAAGAACTATGTGCGATAAGGGCGCAAGCTCATAATTACCAATATTCCCAATATTACCAATAAATAAACACTTAGGCCTTTGTTCTACACACACAGGCGGAGCAAAAGGCGCTAGCACCCAGATTGATAAAAGAACTATGTGCGATAAGGGCGCAAGCTCATAATTACCAATATTAACAATATTACCAATAATTAATCACTTAGGCCGTTGTTCTACACATACAGGCGGAGCATAGGGCGCTAGCACCCAGGGCAGTGGTCAGTGGTCAGATAACCCACCATCGCGCATGTGCGATAAGGGCGCAAGCTCATAATTACCAATATTAACAATATTACCAATAATTAATCACTTAGGCCATTGTTCTACACATATAGGCGGAGCAAAGGGCGCTAGCACCCAGGGCAGTGGTCTGCTGCTCCTCCGAGTGGTCAGCTGCTCCTCCCGAGTGGACAGTGGTCAGCTGCTCCTCCCGAGTGGACAGTGGTCAGCTGCTCCTCCGCTCCTCCGTGACGTCATGAACAAAACCATACTACTCTCATGTTACTAAACATATTTAAATAGTTTTAATTTATCTTAGTAATATTTTCAGAGAAGGCTTATGTTTCGCTTTAACAAGTAGCCTATAATTAGCGCATTTAAACAAATATATAGCATATCAATTTCCATGCTCTGAACGACAGAATTATAGGAGCACTTTCTGCTTAAATTTCAGCAGTTTATAGTTATAGAACATAATTAATTTTCATTTACCCCTGCCATTTTTACTCCACCACATAAACTCAACAAGAACGTTTTTTTCAGTGAACCAACCAACTTTTATAATACCGGACTTTACTTGCGGCGTCTTAATGGAGCAACCACTGTGAATAAACTGCAAGTGAAAGTTTCTTAAGAATGCCCGTAATTTGCTTCCAAAGCGACCGGGGGTTTCGGTTCACTAAAGATTTTATTTACCGGGACACTGGTGTAACAAATTGCAATGCTACAAATGTACAAATGTACGGGCAGCAAAGTGCAAGATGTAAAATGTAGATAGATATAAAAAAGCAATTTTTAATAGGAACAATAAAAATAATTAGATTATTTACTTATTATTAGTTTAAGTATTTTATCGTGTTTTAATAACTTATTATTAAAAGACAGTTTTAATAATTTTTAGCTTTTAAAGTTTTATTTAGGCATTTTTAGGTTTATATAAGGTCGGACTATGATGATGTTTGAGATTTTTCAATTGGCCTAATCCTTCTGGTAGTAGTCGGCTCAGCCTCTAACAAAAATGAATATCACGAGCAATCCCGGGGATAAAGGTGGTGGGTGTGTAAGGCTGAAAACCTTACCATCTTCGCGTCTAAAATCTGGGAGCCTCAACCTCCTGGAAGCTTTATGGCCTCCAAGGCCGTGTATGGTTCACTTTAAGTTACTTTACAGAATTGAACTATGTGTTTGCCATGACAGTGATACGAATAATAATTATATGCCTACTAAAATATCACACAAGATAATTCATAAATGAAGAATCCAGGCCCTCCTTATGACAATTTATTTTTAAATGTATTGCACATGAATTGTATACACCTAGAAGTGATAGATTTCTGGGTACTCTGCCGTATAATTCAATGTACAATGCACTACCCAACGACTTGATATCAGATATTGATGATGATGATGATGATGGTGACGATGAATGATGACTAGAGCCCGGATTCTTAGGTTTCAAACTATTTTATATCTGTGATTTTTTAACATAATTATCAGTTTCACTGACATGACAGTATGGTCGAGCATCGATGGCCTATTTCAAAACATCGATGTTTTCATGTCGATTATTATCGATGTTTTATACATCGATGGAAAACAACCGATGTTTTTGCTACATCGATGATTCTCCCCGACATCGATGTTTTTAAATATTTACAGTACTAAAATAAGATTGATAGGCCTACCTTATTTAAAGATATTTTATTTACAGCAGCCTAATATATCAAAATACCGATTTACACAGATAGTTTTCATGGAAATTTTTCAGATTTATGAATTTTGCCTAATTTTTTGAAACCATTACCTTTTTTAATACCATCGACGTTTTCCGTCAAGATACAGCGATGTTTTCAGGTCTATATTATCGTCACATCGATGTTTACCGGCAATTTTAACTTCGATGATGAACATCGTTGTTTTCGAAGTCATGTTGAATCCACATGCTTCAGCATGAATTATTTTTTTTAGGAGACTCTAATTAAATAAGATTTTGCAGGGGATAGCAACCTTTTTCCGTTACGCCATTGCGTATAGGCTAGTAATGCACCACCCATATATTGAAACTGTGGAACCAGTAGTTCCTTTATTAGCGATACAAACGGTCGTAAAATAATTAGCTGCCATTGAAATTTTCATTCTGTACTGAAACAATGTTTATTACGTGATTTACAATGCTGGTAGGCTATAAAACTATTTAATATTTATGGTCCATTAACATTAAGAGCCAATAGAAACTATATTTCGAAATTTTTAATGTACCTTCATAGTGATATATTGGAAGTTATTAAAGTGAAAATATTTACATTCCATTATGCCAAGAAACACGCACACAAACAATTTAATTATATATTTGTTTCTCTCTTTTAACATGTTTGGGAATTTTTCTTAGGTTTTCTTGGTTTAGACTAAGTTGGATTTTACCTTGCCAGAACTGTGGCCCTCTCTAGCATAGGCCCATAACCGTACGCACATATATGTGCGTCAACACAAAAAATGCACAAGAGCAAAATTATGGAATTAATAGACTAGTGTCATCAAGGTTTATACAGTTAAGTGAATTATACAGGTGTGAGGATAGATAAGCTGTTTTTCAGATTATGTATTTTATACAAAAGTGGATATTTATCGTCATGCAGTGGTCAATTTTGCCATTTATTTTAGGGACTAAGACAAAACTTGAATTCTTTTCTTTATATATCAAGCTTTTGTTTAATCAGTAAAAATTTCTACCATGATATGTAGTTATCGATCTGTAACCTATCTTCGAGTTAAAGCTCCAGATCGATTCGTTAAGCAGGGCTTACGGAAGAACATACGTCTGGTTTGATGAGCACGTGTGAAGGAATATGTGGGTAGTGCTATTTGTCAAAGCTAATTGAATTGCAACTTCCAAAGCCGTATGGACATTATAAATGCGTATACCAAGTTTCATGAAAATTCGATAAAGTGTATTTGAGTTATCGCACGTACAACCAGACAGACGGACTCACATTTTCCAGTCCACCATACTGTCTCAGAAGGTACCATTCTGGCACTTAATGTAATCAGGTAAACTGACGTAACAAAGTGTCATAATGCTTTTATTTAATCAGTGATGATTGCAATTATGATATGCAGAAAATAAGTTTATTTTTGTAATCGATCCTCGAATTGAGCACGAGATAGATTCCTCCCGCTCCAGATTCATTAAGAAGGGCGTACGGAAAAACATAAGTTTAAAGTTCGATAAGAATATGTGAAAAAGCCCAGTGTATTGCAACTTCCAGAGCTATTTATGAGCACTGAAAACAATATTATTGTCATGATAACTGAATTGCATTTTATTAATGTTTTCACAAATTAGGCCCCTAAGTGAGCATTAGGCTACTCCGTTACCGGTCATCCGATTTGGTCCAAAATCAATAGGCTTTGTTCCATGGAAGGTATGAATGTTTATACCAAGTTCCATAAAAATCCTATAAAGCGCATTCGAGTTATCGCGCATACAGACCCAGGGCGGACGGACAGACGGACAAACTTTTCCCGTCCACCATACATTCTCATAAAGTACCATACAGGCACTTAATGACATTCTCTATTTGTTACTGTTGAAACATGTTTGATCCTGAGTCTTCCTGAGCGTTTGTGTATCTAAAAAACATATTCACACAAATAAATTATGAGTATAGTAACAGTAAAAAGAAATTCTTTAAAATGTAGGCATGATCCATATTTTTACCTTATCAAAAAAATATAATTCCCATCTGTATTGGCTGATGGCGATACACTTTGCAGTGTTATTTACGATGGTCGTTACGTCAAAAGTGGGTAGCGCAGTGCATTAGGAACAAGCCATTTCCCGGTTCATTCATTATAGATAAGCAGAAGCGGTAGCTTGCTGTGGCCCTCGATGTCAAGATGGGACCTGGTGCATTGAATCGATCCTTGGCAATAAGGCTCGTTCAATTAACAGTGGCTTCATGTTCTTCTAGTATAATTAATCCATACCTCAATTGTTTTATTACATCTTACATCTCATCGTAGAGTATCAGTTAAATCTAATAGAAAAGGTAAATTTTTAGGAACACTGTAGATAGGGAATGGGAATACTAATTGAATGTTTCTAAATTATTAAGTCTATGTACAAAATGCATTGCCGTAGCTTAGTGGTTGAGGCGATGCGCTACAAGCCCGAAGGTCGCGGGTTCGACTCCCGATGAAGTCGTTGGAGTTTTTTAATTGGCCTAATCCTTCTGGTGGTACTATGGCCCTGGGGTCGACTCAGCCTCTAACAAAAATGAGCACCAGGAGCAATCCTAGGGGTAAAGGCGGCCGGTGAGTAAGGCTGACAACCTTACGACCTTCGCGTGCCGAATGTCCAAAATCTGGAAGCCTCAACCTCTGGAACCCTCTTAGCCTCCATGGCCTGTATAGGGATCACTTTACTTTACTTTACAAAATGTATTAATCACTTTCCTCCGAAACCCACCTGCCATTTAATGTTCACCTTAGGTATACTATAGGCCTACTTTTCCCTTCTCTCCTCTTCCCTATCTCTCGTTCTATCTTATGATATAGCCTGAAGTATTGTGAATTAATTAGAGGGCAAGCCTAAGGTATGTACATGATTTTCGCTTGATAAATATTTAGATACCTACTAAGGCAAAAGGTGTCATATGTGAAATAAAATTATACCAACTCTACGCATAGTTGATTCAGAGCGAGAATTGTCACATGATACCGTTTTTGGTTTGTTGTAATAGAGGTTGAGCTGTACATTTTAATACTTCTAACATTTCCAGATGTGGGAGTGTAAGTTGAGGGGGATGCCATTAATTTCGCCGGAGGGTGGTTTTGAACACCTGGTGTGAATCAGTACGTCTAGGCAATATGTTCATTGTAGGCTACATCTATTGTTTACACCGGAGGCAGTGCTTCAACCATTTGACTCTACCTTGTGGTACATGCTTGGTTTGTTAATTATTTAACAACGGGGGTTTACTACAACTTAGGCCTAGACCATCGCCGGTGTGTAGTCTTCAGTCAATGTAAATTTGACTGCTCCAACCACTGTTCGGTGTAGAGTCGGGAATATCCAGCAGCCTTTCGAGACATGTCATTGCTGTCTGATCTCAAAAAGACAATGTAGGCAGGGAGCCCGACTTGTATGGTGTGTCCGATCTTATGTCTCCACGTGCGTTCAGTGAGAATCAGAACAGTTTTTTACCTTTCATCACACATCTCGCCTTTACATAAAAGCCTCCGTATAGGTTGACTTGCGTAAGTCATTCTGTAACACCGACCTACTCTAAACTAAATGAAATTATGTTAGTGTTTCCCAGACAATCGTTATGAAGTGCTGAATTATTGGAAGTTTCTTTAACATAATTATTAAATTAGGCAGCGGAGATATTAAATTTCCTATCATGAAATTTTATCTGGAAGAAATCCAAAATTGTAAGAGTTCTTAATTGTACCGGTAATTCTGTAACACACTGTATGCAGCTGGTTAAGCTTTGTGGAGGAAAAAGTCTTCATTTTCAACTTCACTATCACAAAACTTTATGTTATGCAGTTTATTCAACTAAAGCATTCATATTTTTATGTTACACTTTTTATTATCTGTTATAGTCTTGTGAACAATACAACTTTTATACACTTTGAATGGGAAATATGTACGAAGTATCTCCATTGCACTCACTGATTTTATGTCATATAAAGGAAGATAAGAAATCTTGTAAAGTTTCCATTACCTTAACAGGATTTAGGTTTTTATTTCTTAGATAAATATTTATTGGCAAGATCATAAAATATCCTTTAATACGAATTTTTTATATTTTGGTAGTAAATGCATTCAAAGTGTTTTAAAACTTTCAATTACACGTAGGCCTACTTAAACTGTACCAGATAGTCTATGACACCATTATTCTTAACATTTCTCTCAATTTCTGTGATTGTTTATTATCAGAACAATGTCTTGCTATGACAATACCTACTAAGTTTACTGCATTTTATGAAATAGCCTACTCATTAAATCTACATATTTTTACTTCCTCTGCTCGTATAATAGGTATGGTATGGTATGGTAAGGTGCATCTTTATTCTTATATACATGTTAGATACATTATCCATAGAATAAATCCAGCGCACGGGCCTAGACGGCCGTTCGTGCTTTTGCTATGCACAAGACAAAAACAAACAAAAGAAGAGAAAAGTAACATTAATAATACAAAACAATATAATACTATAACTTACATAATAATGCTATATAAAGATGAAGAAAAGAAAGAAGACAAAAAGTTGTATATGACAATAATAATACAATAGTAATACAATATAACACCTAATAATACATAGACAAAGATTACTCCCCCTGCCCCTCCCTCCCATCCTTTTCTACCCTGAGCTGTCGGACTTTAGACATGAATTTACCCACCCCTTCAGAAAATTTTGTGTCACTCAACAGCTCGAATATGGCCATATGACCTCTTCTAGAGACAACAAAAGAGTCTGGCAGATATCGTTGCCTAAGTATCTCAGTGACTTCACATTCCGAGACAATATGCTGTGCTGTCTCATCCTTGTCACATAGTGGACATATTCTGGTTCCTTCTGCATTGACGCGTTTCAGCGATTTCCAGGCTCCTAGACGAAACCAGAATAAACCCGTCCTGCTTTCAGCGCTCCCCTCATATTAAAGCTTCTCGCCACTCTGATTTATCACTTAATGCAAACGACTTATAATAGGTACTACAGATAGGGGAAGTAGACCCATTGTTTTCTACCTCTAAATTCGAAGTTGAGTTTTTAACATAAATATATGTTTTGAGGGCGGCCTCTGAATTCAAAAATACTATTTTCGGAAACATGTCTGTGAAAGCCTAGCTCCAGTAGGGAAAATCGTACGAAAACGAAATTTTGTATTTGGGTGATACGGTACCTTTTGAGGATATAACACGAAGATTGACGACGACTTTTTCTTATTTTTAATCGGACTTTACATAAAGCAAATTTCGTTTTTCGCTATTTTCTCGAAAGTGGCTCTACCGATTTTCTTTAAATTTTGTACATGGGGTTCTTATACCAAGAGCTAAAACTTCTATAAGGGTAATTATAAGCCACCCACCGTATATAGAAACTCGGTCTTGCCTGGTGAGCAATAAAACTTTTCTTCAGTTTTGAAACAACTGAACACACTCTCTTTCACGGTCTCTTATTCTATTCAGAAAGTGAAGTGAGAAAAAAGACAGCCATCTTTGAACAAATTTGGAGTTCTCTTTCCTAGCGAACAGTTCGCTCCTCTCACGCAGCGGGCCCGGGTTCGAATCCTGATCTGGACAAGTTACCTAGGTGAGTGTTTTTCTGGGGCTTTTCCTCACCTCTGAGACAAATGTCGGGTAACTTTAGGCCCTTGTGGTCTCCAGATATCATCTGGCCGTCATTATCATCTTATCCCATCCTCGCCTTGTTTGGAGTGAGTGTGTGTGTGAATGGTGTGTCTCGTCCTATGTGTTCGTGTTGCCTCGGAGGGGGCCCCGGCATTGGGCTGATCACTCATCCTGGGAGGCCCTCCATATCCTTGTCTGGTCAAAAAAGTATTTATGTGATCCATTACTATCCCTCTCCCGACAGGTCGCGGCCCTGTAAGGCTCGGGTGGCTTGGGTCGCTTAAATGTAGGCTAACTATAAGAGAGAAGTAAACCCGAGGTAAAGAAAGTATAGAAATCCACTGCAGAGTGTAGTAGTGTATCCCAAAATATTTTTATTTACAATTTTATTTAACATTGTTACCATAAGGCGATTAAGTTTAAACAGTAATAAAAAGTGCTGTTAACGTAAAACTCAATCAGGCATATATTGGACATGTCAATAATCATGATAGTGAGGTATCCTTGTAGATATTATAAAAATTTCAAGATTGCTTTTTATGATCCCCAATATGATAGGGCCTACCATTGGTAGATTCGAGTAGTCTACGTTTCTACTCACGAGATGGCGATCCCGTATTTGCAGTTTTGGAGGTATTTAAAGGAGTCTGTATAACTCTTTGTAGGCTCCTCTAATTCAGACTGTTATAAGCATGCTTGAATGTTTGTCCAATAGTACTAAAAACTATTAACGATTAATTTTTATTAGGGCAGTGCAATTGATTATTTTGAAACTTTTTTTATATGATCGTTGGAAGGTAGCTCGAATGTTTAGAGATGGGTATAATGAATTAACTGACTAAAAAAAAACTAAACTCCGTGGCGCTACATCCCTGGAGGGACTTGGCCTACCACCCGACCGCTGCGTCATCTCCCGTAGGCAGATGGCAGGATTGGGGGGCATGTGGTCAGCATGCCGACACCCACGGCCGTTAATGGTGGTTTTCTTGACCGGAGCCGCTACTTCTCAATCAAGTAGCTCCTCAATTTTGAATCACGAGGCTGAGTGCACCCCTACCAGACCTCCCTACCTCAGAAAAAGCCGAGGAGGTACCGGCAATCGAACCCGGGCCGACGGATCTGTAGTCAGCGACGCTAACCACAAGACCACGCCGGCGGACGAATTAACTGACTACGTAAACAATTTGTTTTGGCATTATTTTGCATTTTTCTGTCATTTTAAAGAGATAGTTACATTTTTTAGTTTTTTAGGTCATTTTCGGCGTTTTTGTATTTTTATATAGTGTTACATTACGTTATATTTTTTAATTTTTTTTAAATTACTAATTCTGTTTTTAATGTTTGTCTATTACAATTTTGTTCCTGGGCACGGAGTTCTCCGGGAGGGACTTTAAGCTGGGGGCAGGGTCGTAGATTTACGGCACGTAAAATAACTCCAACCCTAAAAATCTCCGCAAAGTTTTTATTCCTTCACTTCAATTTCAATTTATTGTAAATACCCAATGCAATCGGTGCTCTAGCAATAAAGAAAATTAATATATTTTTTTTTAAATTGAAATTAGAATTATTATTTATTACTTATTTTAGGCAATGCCAGTTCAGTTTTGGTTTTCTTCACGAGGAGTGTCCAAGTAGCATTTTTTTTAACCTACTCACTTCTAGTGACAAAATGAGTATTTTATATTGTAAATGTAATTAAATCAGTCCATATTTCTGTCTTAAATCAAGTCATCACTTGTAAAAAACTAATTACAAAAAATAACGAATAATATATATTTTTTTTAATTGGGTGTAATTTTTTAGTATTTTAGTAAGTTCATAAATTCATTTTTGTTTTGCATTTCTCACTATTTTTTACCATTAAATGTCTTGCTATAACGATTATAAAGACTATTCCACTCATATGCCGCGTGTTTGATATTGACCAATAACGTTTAGCAATTCCTTGGACATAGACCAATCACGATCGTTTATCGTATAAAATGCTTTCTATTAATTTGAGGAAGGGATTTTACGTGATAAATCGTCAGCTAGTTACTGGACACATAAGCATTACTGGACACGTATTAAGCATGGTTAATACGTCGCATGCTGCCATAAAGCAGCACGAAAACATATTATTTTATGCAACATACTTCGTTGGGAAATTAAAGTAATATAAATGTACATCGATTAAAAACACAATTTCGCTCTGTGCAAGCCAGTTCGTGTGCTTTTATTCTGTTCTGCTGTTAGCTTCCCTGAATTAAGTTAACTATGTCTTATATGCACAATTGGTAGCACTGGTCATAACATGATAACTCGAATCGTTTAATGGGTGGTTGACTCATAGTATGCCGTGATCTCGCAGCTGTTAGTTTGGTTTTTATACAACGACGCACGAAAGTAATTATTATTTGTATACCTAATCCATTGTGTCGGCATGCTGACCACATGCCCCCCAATCCTGCCATCTGCCTACGGGAGATGACGCAGCGGTCGGGTGGTAGGCCAAGTCCCTTCAGGGATGTAGCGCCACGGAGTTTAGTTTAGTTTAGTTTATACCTAATCCGTTACATTTTTATTAATGGAATAGTCTGAATAAATCCAACACGAGTTGACGAGTTTAATCAGATAAATTCGCTTCTGCTGGTCAGTCGCGAATCTATCGATAAACTCGTAATCTCTCGTCGGATTTCTCTACGACCTTTCAATATTGCTTAAATAGGTAATAGTGTAGATTTTTTCTGCTGTTGTGTCATATAGAACTTCTCTCCACCTCATATCTTAGCTCATCAGAGAAAAAACGGACATACAGTGATATGTCTTGGCAAGAATGTTGTAAGAGTGCTCGTTGCTGTCGTTCTGTGACAGGAGAAAACGTTACGGAAGTAATGTAGTGGAAACTAATAGAATATAAAATTCATAGCCTAGTCGTTAAACCGTTCTTGAAAGCATTAAATCGTTAGTAAACATTTTGATTTATCGTTTTCTTTTCAAACACTTTTCAAACACATTCATCATGTTCGAGAGAACATATTACCTATTTCCAGTTCAATCTTTTCTGTCACTTAACACGCGATACTTGAATTCTTATTATCAACACGGCACTCATTTTTTTCACTATAACTTTATTGTAACAATATTACCTCTTAGTTTGGCTTACAAGGAGGGAACAAATATGAAATATGCATTGAGAATATCTCCCACAGAGGTTCTCTGTAATATTTTAGATATAAGAAAGCAGTGTGCACTGCATAGAAGAAGGATCTAACCTACCACATCAAAGATTTTAACTATTGTTTTTACCACAATATTCACACTTGAACTCTGAATAAAGTAATTGTGCATGCATGCTTACTGTGGCTATATTCAGTATTAAATTAACATTAATGGCCTTCAATAGCATGTAAATATTTTAAATTTAAATTTTGTACGTATAGGCCTAAGTTATAAATTTTACTTCTTGTACATATATAAATTTTACTTCTTGTCGCTTACGTTCATATACATAACCAGGATTCTTAAATATGTGTAAGTATTATAATATATATATTGAATTTTATAATTTGGCAACGTCAAGAAGGACCTTATTACCAGAAGGTTAGGATAGACTTCTTCAATGGGGAATAAAGTGGCCTGATATATATTCATATTTGTATATATCCCCTGATCGGGAAAACGAAGTACAGATATTATACAGAAATCATTTATATGTATCGAAATTCCTAATGCATAAAGCAAAACTTAAAAGGAAAGACTAAAATATTTTCATTTGTATTCTGACAATTAAATGTAAGTTACACAAAGTCTTTCGAGAGTGTATCACATGTCATTTTGTGACACATTCTTAAAAATGTGCCACCAAACGCCTTTGAATTTCATTGTAATTTCAGTCTAAGCATATAATATATTTATATAAAAATGTAATGGTTCTTGCGTGTCTGTTCCGATTTGTCGCAAAAACTACTAAACCGATAGATCTGATTTCCCGTGAACATTTTTTTTTTACAGAAAGTTTATAAGACTATAGTCGTATTTACAGAACTCCCGCTATCATCAGAATTTTCAGTAATTGGAAGTGGAAATACTGACTTATTGATGTTCCTTTTCGAATCGTATCCATTTTTCTACCGAGGCGAGATATTTCTCTTTCCATACTCTTGTCAATGTGTTCCGTTTTAGCACTTTGACTCTTTAAAACATGCGGGGATAATATAGTTTATTCCAACTCATGAAATCCTCAGTTCTTGGAGCTACCCAAATAACACTTCCTCCCTGCTACTTAACTTTTGAGATGTTTGAACAATAGGCTACCCTCATTAAAGGCTTAGAAGCAATACTGACAGGTTTCTGATTTTTCTGGAAATTGTCCAGTCCAGGGTCGTGTGCATGTTGAATAGGTGCATCCGCTGTATTAGTGTATAATAACTAGGGCCCGGATTTTGATGACCAAAAATATTTAAAAACGAGCTATAAAATGATTTAGAAAAACCAACAATTTGTTTGAAAATGCTGGTTTATTCATCAGATTTGTGTCTATTCTACATTTATGTTATTGACTTAATTATAGGCTTGTAATTAGTTATTTACATACATTAAATGTAAACAGCAAATACAGTCTTATCAGTATCCAAATTAAAATTATAACAAAATATATTTATTTATGCTTATTTAGAGTTCCGATAATATTCAATGTAAGTAAATGCACAAATACTCTATTTAATGCGAGAAACAACACAAAATACAAAATAATTACTTTTTATTTAAAAATTACCTTCTTTCTTTTTCGTAGTTTTACCTCTCCCTTTTAGGATTTAAGCGACCCAAGCCGCCCGGGCCTTACAGGGCCGCGACCTGTCGGGAGAGGGATTACCTTTGGATCACATACATACTTTTTTGACCAGACAAGGACATGGAGGGCCTCCCCGGATGAGTGATCAGCCCAATGCCGTGGCCACCTCCGAGACAACACGAACACATAGGACGATACACACCATTCACACACACACACACACACTCACTCAGAATAAGGCGAGGATGAGGATGAAGATGATAATGACGGCCAGATGATATCCGGGGACCACAAGGGCCTAAAGTTACCTGACATTTGTCTCATAGGTGAGGGAAAACCCCGGAAAAAACCTGACCTAGGTAACTTGTTCCGACCAGGAATCGAACCCGGGCCCGCTGCGTGAGAGGATTGAACGCATCCCCTGAGCCACAGCGGTGGACTAAAAATTACCTAAAAGTATGAAATGTGGAAAAAAGACCGTAAAATGACAAAAAAGTGACCAAATAACGACATTGAATTCTAAAAATTACCTAAAAATAAAAATGTGGGAAAATTACCAAAAAATGACCGTAAAAACTACATTTTTTATAATCTACGAGTCATGATCAAAATATCTTCATTAGTGGGCAACGTCTATGATGTTCCAATTAAAATATGACATATCATCAAAATCCGGCCCTGAAATATTTCGACAACACAAATACACTGACGCAGGGATTAGCGAACAATGAGCGACCCTCATTAGAGGATGACACTTTGTAAAACCTTACATTAAAGACACCCCGGGCCTCGGGTGTTCAGGTGAGACGAAGTTTTCATAATTTGGAATAAACTATACCATCTAGCCAGTGAATGTCACCTAGCCTGTAGAGAAGTGTTTTGTTCGTAAGGTAGTAAAGTTGTAGCACGAGCAGCGATGACATGGGCTGATAACGAAGTAGGTGTGATGAAGCGAGGACGACAGTCGTAAACAGCTCACGAGACGACGGCGCCTGTCTTATTTTCTTTTTGCTTCATCTAAATTGCAAATTGTGTTAGGTAGCAAATGTGTAATGCTACCATCCTAAATGATTCCCTGCATATTTTACATTATTCACGGCTGTGAATTGCTACGTATACTGACATCGTACAGTCCGACATAAATTGCTAGTAACATGACTTTCAGCAGCTACAGAATGTTCAAAAAGAAACCCACAACCTTGAGAAGCGTATAGGTGGACCATAATTGCAATATACACTAAGCATTCTCAGAGATGCCAACTGCTACGGAATTCCCGTAGTTTCTACGATTTCCTTGAATTTGCTACGACAATACGGAAATTGTACTGAATATTACGGATTCTACGAATCCCAATATCTATTTTTATAATGTTTCGTTTCTCCCGCGAACATAAAAAAAAAGTTAATGTGTCAGCAGAGATGCCAACTGTTATCATGAGAAATAGTTTGTAAAAGAAAACATCCGTTGTGTTGGCGACATTGGACACTACAATCTTTGACGTGTATGTAAACCAGAGATATTTTATCTTACAGTTATAACATAATTGTGGTTATAACATCTTTGGTGTTAACATATTTCCTCTTTTTTATCATCACTGTAATGCCGCTGACGACTCCCGACGCCGTTGCTTGCTAGAAGTTTTATTGAGTGTTGCATTGCAAGTAGAATATTGAGGAAATATGTCGTGTAAACTTAAAACCAGTGACGAATCTAATGGACAAAAACGAACTGCGGAAAATCAGCAGTTTCGAAAGCAGTAGGCCTATACGGAAGATTTTCTTTGCCTCGGACCTTCAAAAATTTCACCGAATCACGTATTTTGTGAAACCTGTAATTGTGATTTTTCGGTTAAACATGGAGGACTCACACTACTGATAACCACCTTTCAAGGTTGGCATCTCTGCATTCTGAGGGCTCGGAAGTGTGTGAAAAGTAATATTTTTAATTGTGTAATGTTAAAATGTGTACAAGACTTTATTCAGAAATACGTATAAGGGTTACTTTGCGGAGATCCCCATCATTTACGTAGCTTTCCTCCGGGGCCCCCCTACTTGATTATTACAACTTGCTAATGATCTTACATTTCAATATTTTAGGGTTTTAGCGTGTGTTCTAGTTTTTTTTTTATCTTTAAGGTGTGTTTCCTCCTTACGATATGTGGCTCCTTGAGAAGTAGAGATATTCGATTATAAAATCTATATCAAAACTTCTTTCCTCGCAAAACCAAATAACGGTTCATAACGGCTGTCTCGAGTTGGAAAACCTTCATTTTTTGTAATCAGATTTCGCAGGACATCCTCTACTGATCTTCCAGTTGCATGAATTTACCGAAATAAAATGCCGTTAAATAATTTATTGATTAATCTAAGATTTTGTAGTCTGTTAATCTAAAGAACGTTCATATTTACCAAACGAATTTCATAGTTAACACTCTACTACTCAAGTTCAAGAAACTTAGGAACTGGAAGCTTTTTATGTTTGTCAGGCTTCATAGTTATTTTTGTAAGCGTATTATATGTTTTTGGCAGTCTTCTTGATTTTTTAATCATTTATATTTAGCTTCTTCGGGACACATTTTCTCTTCACAAGTTTAAAGTTTTATGTTTCACTTTTACTTTCTTACTTACTCAATGTCAATAGACAATTCCTCAGCAAGCAAAAAGAATATTATCTATTTTATGGAACCCGAAGGTTCTTTGCCGCGCTTACCTAAGCTCGCCATTCCACCCTGTTCTGTGCTAACTCCATCCAGTCATCCCTCGCAAATTCTACTTCCCTTAAATCCATCCTAATATTGTCCTCCCGCCTACGTCTAGGTCTTCCAAGTGGACTTTTCCCTTCGGGTCTCCCAGTCAATATTATTGAGGTATGTCTTTCCTCTCCCATGCGCGCAACATGTCCATCCCATTTCATCCGTGATTTAATTACCCATACTATGTCCGGTGACGAGTACAGGTTATGAAGCTCGTCGTCACTCTTAGAGAGCTAAACTTTAAATCAAGTGAAATTGTTGTCAGGCAGCTTCCAGTCTTGGTAATTCACATGCTAGTAAATCTTATGAAGACAAACCAATAGAGTACTTTAATTATTACAGATTTGTTTATATTTTTACAAACAGTTATTGGCTAGGCCTGCTCCATTATCTAATCATGGACCATAATATGATTTAATAGATGGACAGTCCTTGAAGTGAGCATGTGCCCTTTAATATGTGAACGAGCAAAGATTAATTCCTTTTTATTGAACAGTCCTCTTGACGTGCGAAAATAACCATAGAAAAAAAAATGTGATCAAAGCACTAGACTGAAAATTAGTTTTGAATGTTAAAGAAGCACGGAGGGTTTTCATTTTGTGCAGAATCACATGCCGAAAGGACGCTTGTGGAATGGAAAGCTGATTCGTTTCGGACACATCAGTGTCACGGGTTATTTTCAAGCAGCGACATTAATTCATTTGTCACGATGGCTTCATTAGTGTACAGTCATATATAAAAACGAAGAACCAGTTTACTGTTAGCGAAAGTAGTAAAGAATAATATCGCTAATACGACTATAATCTTAAAGTTATATTGAAATTCAACTTAATAGGGTAAATTATGTCTACTTGCCTCAACTATGTTGCAATGACTACAGGACGTATGGAACTTCCTTCAAGTTCTCGCTCAAATTTCTGCAATGTGGATGCCATAGTATGAAAATTTATTATGCTACTGATATGATAAAAGAATTGAATTTGCATGAATGGCCTGCGTTTATGTGATTAATTTTGTTTGATATCAATTGATGAATGGTTAGGTGGTAAATTACTCCCATATCCATATAATAGGACTTAGTTTGTAATTTTCAGTAAACTTCCTACTGTTAAAAATTAATTTTCATTTGAAATCGATATTTTAGAAAAATGATTAATCTTAGAATTGTCGAACATTGAAAATTTACGATAATTAATCTATCTGGAAGGTTAAAAATAAATAAAATGTATTCTTAGTTTTTACTGGACCAACCATGAACAAAGACTACCACCAAACGAACAGTAAACGGTCAACGAAATTTAAAAATTCTCTGAACCCCCTTGTCGGTCCCCTTAGTCGCAGTAGCTAAGGCGGAGACTTGCTAGGAGGTGTTTTAACATCCACCCTACAACCCGGACTTTGCTTCCAGTGATTTCCATCTTTTCCTACACCTAAAGAAATGAAAGGGAATGACAGAGAATGACAAAATATATATATATATATATGGCGCTACATCCCTGAAGAGACAAGGCCTACCACCCGACCGCTGCGTCATCTACCATAGGCAGATGGCAGGATTGGGGGCATGTGGTTAGCATGCCGACACTGACGGCCGTTAATGGTGGTTTCCATGTATATATGTATATATATAGTACATAAATACAACATATAACTATTTAATATATAAATACATATAATATATTATAAATTTATATACACATAGCAATTACACTCTCAGCATTTACCTGCTGAGAGATGTTCTCGGATCACACTCTGGAACGAAATTCTCGCAGGAAGGAGAACAATGCTGCCAAAAAAGCACGTGAACATAACATTATGTAAAGGCAGTATCCTGTCTAAAATTCTCACTGCAAGTTCTCTATTGAATAAGACCTGGGATCGTATCCCAGTCAAGCGTAAGCCATAATATATCATTACTCACGAATAGCAGACATGGAGGTTTACGAGCACGTGAGTTTAGTTACGTAACCAGATCATTTGCTTTGGTCTGTGGCCTGTCATCAGCTCGTCACATGTTCTTTGGAACAGCGTAAACGTGCAATTCGTCAGAGCTCAATAACCAGGTTACTTAAACGATTACGATATTTACACAGCATTTATACCTTTACAAAGGGGTTCCATAAACAGGATTTAAGTTAGAGACTTAAGTCAATGAGGAAATAATTTGCTTTTGGGTTACTATCAGTAGGATTACGTAAAACAGCCGTACTATAGGATAGAAACTTTACATGTAATATCCTGGAATGGATGAGAGCCTGTGAATGGTTTATAGCTTACCACATAAAATTGCTGCTGTCCGTCATAAATGTTTGAAATAATATGAAGTTTTAGTGGAATTCTCTGTAGACTCCAAGAGTTCAATGCTAAATATCTAATAAGCCTTTACTACTGTAGTGGGTTGAGAGGCGATGTCCCTCTGCCCTCTCTCGGAAAATAAGCGTAACAAAATTCATATAGGTAACAGAAACCTCCACTTGGAGGCTCCTTCGCCCCAACATAGGGGGCTATAGGGTTCCAGACAGATAGACCGTAGTGGGTTAAGGGAAAATCTTGCTCTTCCTGTATGGAAGATGTTTTAACGCACGATCATGTTAAAAATGCATACAAATCAGGATTAATACGGTGACCTTAGTTTAGTGATTACAAGTCTGTTCCCCACATTAAAAAATATATAGCCTACACTTAGGTATATTGGAATAATATGAAGAACATCTGCCCAGCATACTGGGAGAACCTGAAGATCCAGAAATGGTTACATAAAAAATAACAATTCATTGTAAGAGAAAACATATCAGCAATTATGCAAACAACTTAAAGCTAATTCATATTATAGAAAAGTAGGCACAGATGTAAATTAAATTAAGTTAAATGACGTTTTTCGCTGGGACTTTTACTTGAACTTAAAGAAAAGCTTAGGCCTATAATCTCCCTACGAACTACCAAATCAAATTTAATATGTTATTCTGCTTTTTTTCAAAAGTCTCTTTAAATTTTTCCTTTTTATAAAAAGGAAAACAATTATGTTATAGGCTTTTAAATCATAGTAGCCTATACACTCTAAACTCACATTTTGTAATAAATGTAAATATGGAAAAACCTTTCGAGAGTTTTTTAGTAGACCATCTTAAGAAAAGCCATACAAATTTCGAGCATTAGGTGTTAAGTAGTCGCTTGTGTTATTTCACCTTCAAGACAGAAAAGTATTTTTAAATGTTCCTATTCGAAAAAAGGAGAAAGAAATTCAGCCGTGACTTAATTTTTGAGACGCACAGCTATTTTAAATCGACTATATTATCAGTGTCTTATTACTGTACGGTTCTTAACAGTAAGAGGAAGATTTTGGTCACATTTTTTACTTGTCTTAGTCCCCCCCTTATTGTGTTTCAATTTAAATGCACTGAAAATTGAATCGCCTCGTTGCTTTTGTCATATTTCAAGTAGATAAAATCGATCACTTTAGGAATTAATGTAACATTTTCCAGATTGTCTGATCTGTCTTTTTCTTTTACAGGTAAGTGAAATGTGCTGACTCGGGTGGTTTTAAACTGTCGCCTTGAGTAAGTAAAAACAGAATGTTCCAAATATCTGAAAGAAGGCTTGCTCTATTGTTTTACTCTGTTCTTGAATGATAATTTTGTATATTATTACTGTTATTATTTCTATTATTATCGTTATTGTCATTATTGTTAGTATTTTTATTAGTTCCTTTAGCCAAGAAGAGGAAAAATCACGTTTGACCCCGAAATTTGATGTCGCGTTTTGAACATAAATATGTGTTCTGAGGTCCCCTGAATCCAAAAGTACAATCGGTGTGCATGTGACCAGCATAGCTCAAAGAAAGATCGTTTAAAAATTTTATATTTGGGGTAGGTACCTTTTTGGGATGTGACATGAAGATTAAATTCTCTTACTTTCAGTGCCACTTTACTTAATGAAATTTGGTTTTTCGCGATTTTCTCGAAAACTGCTGTAACGATTTTGTTCAAATGTTGTATATGAATTTCTCATAGCAACAGCTAAAACTTTGATTAGAAACATTTTGCGCAAAAAGTTCTCTGGAGGGTAGTTATAAGCCAGGCATCGTTCATAGAAACTTAGTCTTGCTAAGTGAACGATAAATCTTTGTGTCAAGCTGAAACAACACGACCTCTTATTCTACACCAGAATATAAAGTTAGAAGGGTGCATTGCCCGTGCTTAGGGTAAAGAAAGTTATTAGAATCATTACATCAGATTCTATTTGGGTTGCGTCTCCTTAGGGGATGCGTTACGAAGCGTGGCAACGACATCCTCTTCTTTTTTAGAACCATTTTACATGAAGAGAATTGCATTCTTCTTGTTTCTTGCTTTACGAATTATGTGGCTTTGAATCAGGCTAAGACAACTGAATTCGCATTACTGCAATACAGCCGTATATTGTATCTGTTTGCTGGAATATATTAAGTGTGTAGAAAGTTGTGCGTTTATCAGTGTTTCTGCTACAACTAGTTTTGTAAGGCGATCTCTAGTAGGATTAATTAAGAATATTCCATGAATAAAATATAACGGATTTTGTAAATAATTATTTTTTTACGTTGTTGTCAGTATTCTGTCAGCCGTAAATCGCGGCATACTAGAAGAATGAACAGTCCACGAATCGATTCGATGAATCGATCAGAGTTCCCAATGCTACCAATAGCGTGCATCACAAGATTGAGGGCGTCAAAAAGCTATAAAAGCACAAGAACTCGCTTTCACCGAATCGAAATTGTGTTTTTAATCAATAGACATGTATATTATTTTAATTTCCAAACAAGTTATATTGTATTAAATAATGTGTTTTCATTCCGCTTAGTGGCAGCATGTGATGTATTAATCACCGCTCGTTGATGCCTTACGTGTCTAGTAACTTGCTGATGTTTTATCAGATAAAATTGCATCCTTGCTATCCGAAGAAAAATATTATAAGATAAACGATTGTGATTGGTTTATATCCGAGGAATTGCTAAACCTTATTGGTCAATATCAAACTCGCGGCGTATGAGTGGAATGGTCGTTACAAAACACAAGTAACTGTCTTATATCGTATTACTAGTATTATTAAGTGCCAGTATGGTACTTTATGAGATTGTGTGTGGGGACGAAAAATGTCTGTCCGTCTGTCTGTCCGTCCGTGTGTCTGTACGCGCCATAACTCAAATACGCTTTTTCGGATTTTCATGAAGCTTGGAAAACACATTTATAATGTCAATGGGAAGAACCCTATTGATATTGAACCAAATCGGTTCACCGGTACCGGAGTAATGCCCAATTTAGTGCCTATTTTAATAGATTGTATCGGATTTCCATGAAACTTGGTATACCCATTTATGACGTCCATGAGAAGTGCCCTATTGAATTTGAACCTAATCTGTTGACCGGTACCGGAGTAAAACCCAATTTAGTGTCTACTTTAAAGGCGCAATAACTCAAATACGCTTTATCGGATATTTATGAAACTTATGAAACTTCGTATACGGATTTATAATGTCCATGGGAAGACGTTTATTGATATTGGACCAAATTGGTTGGCCAGTACCGGAATAATGCCCAATTTAGTGTTTTTATGTAATATATAAGAAGTCGCGATAACTCAAATATGCTTTACTGGATTTTCCTGAAATTTTGTATACCCATTTATAATGTACGTGGAAAGACGTCTACTGATATTGGACCAAATCGGTAGACCGGTACCGGAGTAAAACCCAATTTAGTGTATATATTAAGGACGCGGTAACTCAAATACGCTTTACCGGATTTTTATGAAACTTGGTATACACATTTATAATGTCCAATGGAAGACGTCTATTCATAATGGATAACATCGGTTGACCTGTTTCGGAGTAATGCTCAATTTAGTGCCTATTTTATGGTAATATACGTATTCGAAAGAATTTATAAAACATGAAAATCAGTTATCTTGACAACATAGCCTATTGTTTTACTGTGATCTTATAAGGTCTTGGAAATTAAAATACAGGTAGCTTTGACAAAAAACACTATTGATTTACATGCGCTTATCCAACTAGACCGTTAAAATGACCCAGGTGGCCGAGATGGTAGACCTTTCTTCTTCCGTAAGCCCTGCTTAATGAATAAATGTGGAGCTTAACTTGGAAATCAATTTAAAAAAAAACATTTTCTGCATATCATAATTGCAGTCATAACTGATTAAACAAAAACATACTGGCACTTTGTTACATCAGTTTACCTGATTTTATTACTTTGTAATATCTATTAAAATAATATAAAATAATAATGTAGTCTTCGATGCTTACCTATACGATTTTTGTAACTATTTTAACTTTTGTTTTAAATGTATTCATGGACATCATTTTCGTTGTACATTGTGAGTCAAATACACCGAACTTTGTTTTTCATCTTATGATACTGTAGCAGTTTCAGTAATAACCATTCTGTTTCTGATAACAGTAAAAATAGCAGTTTGCGATTAGATAATTTCAACTATGTGAACTTTCCCAAAATAGATTTAAATACATCCTTCCCTACTTTCATTTTCCAAAATTTATTGTAGGATTATTTAGGCGTCGTAGGTTTCCACTTGCTTTAACTGGGTGCATGAGGGAAATGTTGCTTTTGTGAAGTCTTCGAGTTATTGGCAATTAAAGAGAGCGTGCAATGTCTGAGAACATTTTGTAAGCTGTAAAAACTTTAACTTCCATAGTTATATGGTTTGATCTATGGCGCTCACTAAAAAAGCAGTTTGAAAGAGAGCGTTAAAATGTAAAGTTGTAAAATCCAATGACTTGGTATTTTGTGTACCAAAATGCCATTATAATGTTCATATAAAGTGTTTTACTGCTTATTGTTAGTAATGCCATGTCTAATGACTCGTCTCCATTTAAACGGTTTTGCCATTTAGTATTTTCAACTTTTGTAATGTTTTCACTCAGTGTCTTGACGCTTAGCTAATTAAGGTAGATTTATTTGCAATCCAGCCCAGTGGAACGGTAAGTTTAGATTTAATATAATATTCCTTTTCTTTTTTGATTTTTTATCAGGATAATAATATTATGTTATTACTTTAAACATGATGTAAAAAACATAATGGTTAAACTTAATAAACGAGTAATAACATCTTTAAAACTGGACGAAAAGACATTAATAAAACAAACCTTTCTTACTAAAGTTGAGCTGTCCTTCTTTCTAAAATATATTCCGGGGATTAAATAATAGACATCGACGTAAGTCAAACTGCATAGGAAGACAGTATAAAAAAATTATTAATTACTTTTGTGGATATATGCGATTTGAAGACTCCTAAGTAGAAAAATATTAGATTAGCAATTGCATTAACCATAGACCAGGGCGCAGAATTTTGAGGAAGACGACCATGATTAATTTTGAAATTGTACTCTTATTTATTTTTATTCTTTTACTTTCCGTAACAAGAATCAAATTTAATAGTACATGAGGCTCATTCAGAAAATAAGTTCCGATCGCCGATAAAGAAAACAAAAACATTAATAAGTAAGAAATGTTTATTGCAATATTCACAGAGATTCATTGGCTACTTCTCTATATAGTCGGCACCATTATCGAGGCATTTATCTTTTCGGTGTACCAACAATTGTGTGCCCGTGTCTTAGGACTCTGCCGCCAGCGGTAAGAAGAGAAAGGTGATGAGTTTCCCGACAATGTTTTCACTGGGGATGAACATGGGTGAAAATCGGGAGAGCGATCCAAATGCTGGAAGAGACGTGGAATGCTGACAAGAGGCATTATGCTTCGCACGACAATGCATGGCAAATACAGCCAACACCACATGGAATCAGTTGCTTCAGTTTGGATTGGAGATCTTTGACCATCCACCCTACAGCCCCGACTTCGGTCCAAGTGACTTCCATCCCTTCTGTCTCATGAAGCTATTTCTGGCAGAAAAACGTTTCCACAACGAAGACGGCAGTGATTTCGTGGCTCGAGATGTTGGCGGTAGAGTCCTATGACAAGGACATACTAATGTTGGTGCAGCGATACGATAAATACCTCAATAACGGTGGCGACTATATAGAGAAGTAGCCAGTGATTTCTGTAAATATTGCAATAAATATGTTTTGCTTATTGATGTTTTTGCTTTCTTTATCGGCGATCGGAACTTACTTTCTGGATGAACCTCGTCTTACCACAGGAAGTCACTTTCGACATAAACAATATGCCTGACTTCTCGTATTTACTAGGAAGCGTTCGGAAATGTCCGGAAGTTATGAATATAATTTCAGTTTCCCACGCGACTCTGATTGGTTTTAGTTGTAGGATGATTGCAATAACCTAGCGAATTATTTAAAAGATTGTAATATAATTTACTTGTCGGTAGTTTTAAGATGAGTACTAGGAATGACTTACAGTCCAATAGCTTAACTGACACTACTTCTGAGTTAGATTGGAAAATGGGCTACTGCATCTCGCCCTGGAGAACTGCTGGCCTGCCGATTATGATTACTGCAGTTGTACAAGTCCCAAAAAGCGGAAAGTTTTCTTTGTTCGCGTGAATATAGGGAGAAGAGCCGACATAGGAAACGATCACTGTTTAATTCCTGTAACACGTAGCTAAGTTACTGGGAGACTGCTGTACCCTAGCAGTGTTAAAAAAACTGACTTACACCCTTACCACCTTGCGCTCTACTTCAAACAGTATTTTGTCCTCATCTTTTCTAGTTTCTTGAAAGTTTATGTATACATTGCAACGGGGGGGATATACAAGTTTGGGTGAAATTCGTAGGTGAGAAATGGGCGAAATTAATTATTTTTCCCCTGGGTAATTAATTGCTCTGTAACTTGTAATCTGGTGTGCTCTTTATTGACTACCTCTACAATTAGTAATGTTTTTAGTTTGGACCAAATTTACAAATTTTCTATATTAAAATATTTTCACAAACATCGTATAAAATACTCTTCCAGTGATCATATCTACAAAACTAGACGAAATACTAATTTACTCCTATTAGAACCCAAATGTCTCACATCGGCAGGATTAAAGCATAGCATTAATTTTGGACCGCGCTTCTATAACTCAATTATCAGAAAATATCCTGATCTCTCAGCATACTCCACTGTTAAATTTAATAGATATGTAAAGAATTTTTTGTAATTTTTTAGCTTTTAAGTAATTTTTGTTTAATTCCTTTTATGTATTTATGTTTAATATTTTTTACTTTCTTTTTTAGTTAAGCACATTATAAACTCTATTTCTTTGTCTCTCCTCTTTCTTCACTTTGATATTTTTGAAACGGCACCCGAGCACGAGCAGTCTTGCTCATTCGGGTGTATTACTAAATTTAATACTTCTTGTGAAGATATAGCCTATATTTCTTTTCCTCTTTTTAAATAGTAGTTGTAGGTAATTTTGAAATTTGAAAATTACTTTATTTTACTTGTATAAATATGTATTTGTATTTGTATTTGCAATTCTATGTAATAATGTAAATAAATAAAATAAAATAAAATAATAATAATAATAATAAAAAAATTACATACTATTTTCAGAATTAATTATACTTTTACACTTACGGGTAACTATAGTCAGGTTTCCAACAACCCTCGTTGTTGAGTGATTCTTTTTTCTATTTATTTGTAAACATCATGAACAACATCATCTACACTGTTTGGTATATCTGCAGTATGAGTATTGTATTATTATACAGTATAAGTATTAAAAATAACTCCATGAAGAATAATTTTCTTTTACATTAAAATATTTTTAAAAACGATTAATGTTAAATCAGTGATTGTAGATAGTGTTGTCCGTATGATATCAACAAATAGATGGAAAAATAATCACGCGGAAATATTAATATTTGTGGAAGTTATCACGGAAACCGCATTTCAGTGTACGTAACGTGGCTGCCAACTACCGTAACTGTAATATTTTGATTAATTTTAAAAATAATATGCCTTTTTAGAAGTAATGAGTAAAGAACATATCAGATTACGAGGATTTAGAGGAATTCACTGCTGAGAAAACATGAATTTCACCTATCTTCATCTATTATTTTTTCCCAAACCTGTATGTCCCCCTTAATAAGCCTTGCTCTTACCAAAGTATTTAATTTTTAATTACATAGTTCCTCTGTTTGCCTAGAGTCTATTTATTTTATGAGATTTAAAAAAGGACTCAACATTTTTGACGCAAAACTATTCCCACGCTACTGCAGAATATATGCTCATGGTCAGTCTTTCTTTAAAGCTGTCCCTTTTGGCTACGCTAAATTAACGAGGGTTGTTGTAATTAAATTCAATAAACCTCAGTAGTGCGTTATTTCTTGAGGATCTACTCATTATCTTATCACTGTCATTCTCTAGTTTACTGCAAAAATATCAGCAGCACGTGGATTCTAACATATGTGGGTTAAATAAAAATGCGAATTAACGACTAACGACATAAAAAGCATTAAGGACATCATGCTTCGCTTACTTAATGCTGTAAAACTAATTGCATACGTATTATTAATTTGTATTCAGGCTAAGTGAAATTTAATAGAAGACTGTATCTTTATCTCCGAATCAGTCAGATTTTCTCATGTGTAGTATGAGTAATAATATGGTTTCCAAGTAATATTCCAGCCAGTGACCAGAAATTTCGTGAGAAGTTCTTCTACTCTTTCCCGTCATGCTTAAGAATTTTCTCTCACGCTGCTTTAGAACTGAAAGAAATAATGCTACGCACTTCTGTACAGTGGATAAAATAGCAGTTCTATAAAGAAAGATATGTAATCTTCCTATAATATTATGGAATTGAAACTAATTTTAGATTATTTGTCAGAAACTATGTTTGGCTCGTTTGCATTCGTTCTGATGTACTATTAGTATATACCCATTCATGAAAATAAAAGAATTTAACTTTGTGGGAGTTTGGCTGTGTTTTATTAGGCCTAACTACGTTTTTAGTGAAAACGGAATTAACACTGACTAAATTGTTTAGTTATTTTAACTAAATCCTTAGTAGTCATATATTAATATCACTAGGCCTATAATGGTAATAAATATCTTCAGTGAGATAGGACTGAAAACCTGTCAATATTATTTAGTTGTTTAGAGTTTATACTTTACAATGATATAATACATGTACTTGCGACGGGCTGCGTAGTCTCGTGGTTAGTCACAGGCTACAGATCCGCAGGCCTAGGTTCGATCCTCGTTACCTCAGATTTTTCTGAGGTAGGGAGGTCTGAAATGGGGTGCACTCAGCCTCGTGATGAAAACTGAGGAGCTACTTGATAGAAAAGCATTGGCTCCGGTCACGGAAACCACCATTAAGGGCCGTGAGTGACGGCATGCTGACCACATGCCTCTAATCCTGCCATCTGCCTATGTTAGATGACGCAGCGGTCGGATGGTAGACCCAGTTCCTTCAGGAACGTAGCGCTACGGAGTTTAGTTTTAGATTAGCGTATGTACTTTTAATTCATTATGTCTTAGTTTATACATTTCTTCGTTCGGCTTATAACATTGCTTTTCTTAATTTAGATTTTACACGTAATTTTAAATCACTTCTTATTATTATGAAGTTTAAATCTATTCCTTTAATTGACTAATATGATTGACAACTTCTGGCGCTTAAGTGCTAATGCCGAGCTAGAAAGTAGTATTTACGTCGTAAGGATTGGTCTTCAACATCATCTTTTTCTTCTGGTTTTACTTGGTATTTTTTCAAAGAATTTTAAGTTTTGAAAATCATGCGAAGCTAGTTATAAAGCGATATTGAATTGTAGAGCTGCCGCTACCGGGAAGGTTGTTAGACATTCTTTATTTATATCTTCCCTTCCAATTGATCTTTCTTTCTTTCTTTCTCTCTCTCTCTCTCTCTCTCTCTCTCTCTCTCTTTCTCTCCCTCCCTCCCTCCCTCCCTTCCCCCATGACATTTTTTCCTCCTGAAGAAACATCCCTACGAAGAAAGTCCATATTTGTTGCAGTTATTTCATGATGTAATTTCCTGACTGACGTCGTAAGGCAGGTTTTACCCTAGGCTTAGTTTTACCATCTCTGTAGACACCTCTCTCAGCCTGAAACTCGTTAAGGGGGGACATACAGCTTTCGATGAAATTAATTGGTGGGAAATATGTGAAATTCATTATTTTTTTTCTCAGCACTGAAATGCACTACAGTCTTGCAATCTGACATACTCTTTATTGACTATTTCTACAATTGCATACTATTTTTAAAATTAATTAAACTGTTACAGTTACGGGTAATTATCGTTTCAAAATGGCTGCCACGTTCCATGCACTCAACATCCGTTTCCCTGATAACTTCCACAAATATAGATATTTCTGAGTGATTATTTTTCTGTGTGTTTGTTAATATCATCTGAACAACATAATCTAGGATCTTTGAAATATCTTCAGTATAAGTATTTTTTTAAATATATATAATATAACGAAAAAGAAAATTAAAAAAAAAATGATTTAAGAAATACTTATACTGAAGATATTTCAAAGATCCTAGATTATGTTGTTCACAAGATATTAACAAACACACAGAAAAATAATCAGGAAGTTATCAGGGAAACGGCTGTTGAACGCATGAAACGTGGCAGCCATTTTGAAACGATAATTACCCGTAACTGTAACAGTTTGATTAATTTTAAAAATAGTATGCAATTGTAGAAATAGTCACTAAAGAGTATGTCAGATTGCAAGACTGTAGAGCAATTCATTGCTGAGAAAAAAAAATGAAATTCACATATTTCTCACCAATGAATTTCATGTATGTTCCCCCTTCATGCAGAAACGTGATGTCGTTTGCAGGGTTCTAGAAGTGCAACAGCATTTCTATTGAGTTATTCCTAGCTATTATGCATGGGTTGAATGCATTGCTGTTGTTCACAGACGTCTGTTTGATCTACAGAAGGCCCTGCAGTATGATTCCTGTCTGTCTATTCAGATGTATGTAAACGCTAACCCGAAGGTATCTAGTGCAGTAATCAGGTGTGATGTGTGCCCAGTTCATTCGTACTCACACACACACACACATACACACATACATATTCAGAGGACACTGAAAACTGAGATTTGAAGTAAGATTATATCTTGTTTATTTTTTCCTTTAAAAGCAACATTGACTTACTGTATATTAGAACAGTTTAACACTATTTTGAAGTTCAGTAGTACCACATGTAAATTTACCTTCCTTATTCCTGTGAAATGTAAATGAAATAATTGCCCTTCTTAGTATTCTTTTCATTGCACTCTTTGCGCCAAACCTAGAATATTTTTAAATTGACAAAAAAACACATCTTACTTTCTTTCGAATAAAAGCCATTGGCTCTCTAGTGCATATTCACAAGGTAGCTCTCCCATGCCCTGAAAGAATTATATTCTTGCCAACATTCCCGGCCATTTATTGCTTAACATGGTTTTCTTGTCTAAGGTCCTTACATAGTCGGTTGGCTATTCCCTCATCATTACAGTCCTCGAAGGAGAGGCCTAAAGAAAATGTACCATGGGGAGAAAATAATTGGTTAGCGTAGGATTGCTAATGATTACTGCCACGTATTAATAGGATTGCTAATGATTACTGCCACGTTTGCTCAATTTTAAAGTGAGGAGTTTGTAAATAATGGCTTTGCATCAACAATTTTATTTTATTTCCGAAGGAAAACTAGTTTCGATGTTCAAGTTCACCAGAGCCTCTTTTGAACGTTGGGAATGGCAAGTTTGATAACCACTTGAGAATGCGAAATTTCAAATCGGTATTTTATTCATTCATTCATAGTGTTCTGCCCAGGGACAGGCCTTTCACTGCAAACTCAGCATTATCCATTCTTCCCTTCTCTCAGCGAATGGAGCGAATTCCATGGACAGATAAAGTTAAAAATAAGATGTGCTAGATAGAGTGGGAGAAAGAAGAGTTTTATTGGAAATAATCAGAAAGAGGAAAAGAAATTGTATGGGACATTGGCTAAGAAAAAATTGTATACTGAAGGATGCCATAGAAGGGATGATAAATGGGAAGAAGGTTCGAGGCAGAATAAGATACCAGATGATAGACAACATTAAAATAAATGAACGGTATTTTATATTAGACTTTTTTTTACAGTTTCAGTAAAATTTATCATAGGTACTGCCACGACTGACTTGAAAATCGCCGTTAAAATTGGAAATTTATCTAAGGGAGTTCCAAGTCATGAATGCATTTATAATGACTACGAGTAATTAATGATTAATATGTAATAAACAATTAATGAAATATATTGAAATTGAATTATTATAGCATTTTAGATTGAGATAATACTACTAAAAGGCATTCATGACGTTTAATCAGTGTGACTGTTTTCTCCGAACAAAACACGATCATTGACCGTGTGGAAACCCATAGGTTAGTAAACGTCCATTTACTAAAATATTGTTTGCTGAAGTATCGAAGATATTTTGATTAAAACATAATTATATTACTGTTATAAATATTAATCATAACTTAACGATTCTTTTTGGTAAGTACTGTTTTTTGAAAGATATCACGTATATAGGCTATGTTTCATTCATGTTCTTGAGATTATTTCTTTTTAATATTAACTGTATAATCTGGTTACAATTAAGTGCCAATATTAATACAATTAGAAATATTACTAAATAAAGTGCTAATTAAATTATTATTATTATTTATTTATTGTTGATAAAAGTTAATAATAAAAAATATATTATTATTATAATTATTAATATTATTATAATTTCTGTTTACAAGGGTTTATTCTGATTATTATCCAGCTTTTACCTGCGTTGTAATAAGCCTACCCAAATTAACAGAATCGTGAAAATAAATTTAAATTTAGCGGCGTGTTTCATTTAATGCCATCGGAAATAACCAATGTAAAGCGAAAGTAGCATTCTGTTTTAATATTATGTGAACTTCAAAGAAAATTAAAATGTCAATAAAACGAAATGCTTCTCAACCCAAATGAGCTTTAAATTCAATAAACGGTTTAGCTGTTACGTTGGAAGCAACTCTTCATTAAAGATTTTATCGCAGCTTATACTTCATGGCGCTTTTCTAAAAGAAATTCTGCTTATTAATTTTCAAAGGCAAGCAAAAGCTTGTTCTCTGAGCTTCCTTGTAAGAAAGCAGTTCAGCTTCTAAATAAATTAATGAATTCTCGTTCCTTGTAAAGTAATTGGAAATAAAAGAACGCGATGCTCCTTTCTGTGAAGATCCACTCATCAAAATAAGTAACATTTTTACTTCCCTGCCCGTAGGCCTACTATGGGAACTGAGGTAGAGGAATTATTGTGTTCGACTCCGAAATTCGATGTCAATTTTTTGAAGATGAAACGGGGTTTGAGGTACTCTAAATCTAAATAAAAAAGTATTATTTTTTAGAAACATGTCTATGTGTGTGTCTGTGCGTCTTCGAACACCCTAGTTCATAAAGAAAAAACATATAGCCTATAACACAAAATTGGGGTAGGTAACACCTGGGAATGTGACACGAAGACTGCAACGATTTTTTTCTTACTTTTAATGTCACTTGTTTTTCATTATTTTCTCGAAAACGGCTTTAACAGTGTAGTATAAATTTTGTACATGGGGTGGTTATACTAATGTTAAAACTTTTTTATTTCAAACATTTTTTTCATAAAAATTCTCAGAAGGGTAGGATATCCACAAGCCAGCCTCTGTTTTTAGAATCACAGATGAAACATTATTTTCGTAACGTCATAAGAATATAGAATAAAGTAAATATAATACATTTGAATTAAATAAAATATTCTTAAAAGTTACTAGGTAGGATATTTAAATGGTAAATTGAAAACAGAAGAATCGATGATAAAAAAATTATACGTTAGGCCTATACAGTATATTGGATATGTAAATTCTGTATATACCAGTTCGCCGTGTTCTTTACACTGAGTTAACCTGTTGATGGCATTGACTGTGATGATATTTGCAAAATTAGCGGACATGTTCTTTTCATGTACTTACTCAATTGGAATCAAGACCAACAGCTCCACTTACCTGAAAATATAAAAAGATTGGGTTAAAGTTAGACGATTTAGATTCGATTATTCAAAATTATGTAACGTAATAGGCCTAACACTAACTTTGACTACTGAGTACTTGCCCCGATTCCAGCAGTATCACAATGAAGTGTTGTTTTATTCATGTTTCGTAAGCCTTCTTTTAACTAGCTTCGTATTCCAGTTAACAGTTTCAGTGATACGGTTGCGACGGTTTCTCTCATTTAGCTGTATTTAGTAATTTACAGACAATACCATCCACATAACACCTCAGAGAACTTAAGATGCCATATCATCGTTCTAAAATGTATCTTATGAATAAATGACAAGTCTGGGCCCCAATTAGAAGAAAAATATCTAGCTTCATAAACAAGATACTTTTTTTTTAAAGAAATTGTGTCAAGATTAAGATAAGGACAAGCTTAAGGCTTTTTACGTCAAGATTTTAATATCCATAACGCCCTAACTGAAACACTGAAGTTCATGAACCTTACCTAAATAACACAAATCAAGCCGTCTGTCATGGTTTTATCTTATGCCGGAACTAAATTCTTTTGTATGAATCCTATATTAATTCTATATTAATATATTCAATTAGCCTGCTGCTAATACCTCAGAGACATTTTGTGTTAGACATAATTCTATAAATTAAGACATATGACCAGTGGAGTAGTCGAGGGTATAAGCATGTATAAGTCGGTATACCCCGTATACCTTCAGCGCAACCTTACTTCTATTGCTGAATGACATTCTTCTTATGGTGAGTGTTACGTCATGTAATACCTTCTTTCTTGCTTGCCATAAATTTACTTCAGATGGCTTTGATTTTCATTTGTCTGTATAGGCTTACAGTCAATTCAATGTATGTCTTGGCAATTGTTATTTTAATCTCAACTCCAAAATTATTTATTTATTTTTTAAATAACTACTAATTTATCAATTCTGTTTTTATTTTATTTATTATTATATTAGCATAGTGCGTTTTAATGTATTGATTAATTAATCTTATTTACAAGTGAAGCTATTATTATTGGGTTAGCGATTATTTATTGTTTCAACCTTCAATTGTCCTTATTATTCACTTCATCCTTCTTCTTCAAAATGGACAACGATTTGAGTGTTCCATTCTCTTTTTCTAGGGCAATGTGCTCTATTCAACAAATCATTTAGCACGTCATACAGTGCTAAATTTCGGGCGAAATGCCTTTTATCTTCATTTGTGTTGGATTAAGAATTCCAATGTTCTTACATAGTTCAACATAATTTCAACATCACAGGGATTCATCTAGACGTCGCTAAAGGTGCTTCGTTCTATCTCTGGACACTGAACCTTCATAAGGAGATATCAATCATTTCAATTCTGTGAGTAATATAATTCACAAGACAAGGACTATGATTAGTCTTCAATTCGGTGAGATTTAGTAGTCATAAAGAGACTTCATGCAACTTCGAATTGTTAAATAAATACAGACATTTATGCTTGGCAATAAAGTGTTAACAGCTTATTTATGCAATCTTCTTTTTTCTGAACTAGTGCTGTGAATAGTCTTAAATTTCAGCATTCAATACAATCTTCTAGTTTCGAAATAACAATTTCGACAGGCTATATTTATTAGATCAACAAATGGTCCTCCGAATTAATACAGTCTACCAGTGCATCTATATATGTGTACTTGGATACAACTAGAACTGCAGATTTCAAGAAGTGCATATATTCCAGACCATCAAGTTTGTGTTGATCAAGCAACGTCATCGTTCACATGTGCATATTTCTTGTATATCAATTTACCCATTTGAAGATTGGAAATGAAACCCAATTCTTCTCCTCAATTCTTCTCTCCCCCGCATGTTATCGCCGGGATTCGAACCCACAAATAGTTTTCAATACGGTCCACTACCAGAGGAAGGGTCGCCTTGCGGTAACATGTTCTTGGTCCTCCGGGCCGTTGATATTACTAACATGTTGTTGGTCCACCGGGCCGTTGATATTACTAACATGTTGAAGGTCCATCAGGCCGTTGATATTACTAACATGTTTAGATATTACTGGCTGCTCCGAACCTGAATTAAATTCAGTGCATTTGCTTGATTATCATAAATAATTCATCTTATACTATATAATACATAAGTCTCTCCAGGCATTTGCAAGCCTGTTTGAATTCATGCAAAGTATTGCATTTAGCAACAACATAAGTGTTGTTTCATAAACATTAGCATCACTATTATTATCAAGTTTTAATAATATCAAGCATATCTCCGTGTCCTCAACACGTTTGAGATCTAGGTACGGAGCTACCTGACTATCATATTGTAATATTTGTCAATTTGTAAAATATTGTACAATCTCACAGACAACAATACAAACACCTGATACAGATTCTACACAATTTCAAGTGTATTTTAACTGTTTTGTCTGTTTATCTCAATCATGACCATTGTAAACGTCTATGTGTAATTCCCGAAACGCGGGCAATTGATTTAACACTGAACAATTATTTATTGTAAAAGACTTTGCAAATCTCATCAAATATGACTAATCCGGGTCCTGAATTCGCGGCCCTTAAGGCTAAACGAACCCCTGTTAAGAGTCGTATTACCCGCCAAGCCAATATAATAGCTGATCTCACTAGTTCTAGTGAAATTTCTATTCAAGACCTGCTTAGGCGCAAAGATACAATGACAAAACTTAGTAATGATTTTCAAGACATACAATCTCAGATCGAGGAGTTAGAATTTTCTGATGCCGAAATGGCTTATAGGGAGGAAGTCGAAGAAACCGTTTTCCAAGCCCTTTCTCACCTAGACAATTTAATTTTCCAAAGGCAAGCTCAGCAGGAAGCTGAGGCTAAGTTAGTTGCGGCCCAGCAGGAAGCTGAGGCTAAGTTAGTTGCGGCCCAGCAAGAATCTCAGGCTAAGCTATCTAGTGTCGAGTTTATAAAGACACGTTTCTTCAATTATGTTCAGGCAATTCAAGCCCTTGTCATAGAAGATAGAGAATCTTATTGCAAGGCTCTGAGTCTGCGCACATCCTTCGAGGAATTATTCAGTGAGTACAAGACTGAATACTCACGTATCGACGTACTAGAACTCAATGAATCTATCAAACTTCAAAGGCTTCAAGTCGAATCTGCCTTTCATGAAACCATTGGTATTCTTCGAAGTTCAATTGATGAAACCAAGCATCATTATGAGCCCAACCAAGCTATCCTTGCTAATCAATCATCGCCTCAATTTGTCCCCTCTCTCCCTAAACTTCCAGAAATTCGGCTTCCTCATTTCAGTGGCGACCCAGCAACCTGGATTGAGTTTAGGGACACTTTCAATTCACTAATCATAGAGCATAAACACATATCTAACATGGACAAATTTCAATATTTGAAGTCCTGTCTAGCACCAGAAGTTATGACAGTGATTCAAAACATTCCTGTCTCTGCTGCTACGTTTGATGTAGCATGGAGCACGCTGTCGGCTAGGTTTGATAATGACCGACTTATCGCTAATACCCACTTGGAGAAGCTATTTTCACCTCCTGTATTAGAAAGGAATTCCGCTGAATCTCTTCAGAAGTTCGTTGACCATTTTATAAGCACTGTTCATGCTTTGAACTCGCTTAATGTTGGTGTAGAACTGTCTGACTTGATTATAGCAAAGATTGTACTCGACAAGCTTCCCCCATTCTTGATAAAGGAATGGGAATCCTCTCTCGCTCCAGGTAAAATGCCTAGTCTCAAAGACTTATTCACATTTTTAGAATCCAGGATACGGGTTTTTCAGATGACTGACTCAGCTTTAAGGAGTCAGCCAGTAAAGCCTATTGTATCTAATACAACCATTCCTAAAGGCAAGGTTGCCTCCTCCAAGCCTAAATGCCTCTGTTGTAACAATGGATTCCATGAGCTGCAACATTGTGAAGTTTTCAAAGCCATGGATTTCTCTAATAGAGACAATTTTGTCAAAACACAACGATTATGTCAAGTGTGCTATTACTCTAAGGGTCACGCCCCCTATTGTAGCACTTATACTTGCAAGATTTGTAAGGGTAAACATGGCACTTACCTTCATAATCCAGCACATATTAACGGCAACCAATCTGCCAATACTGCTGGGGTAATGTCAGTCTTCCAACCTCAACCAAGCTGTTTGCTCCCTACCGCCACTGTTTTAGTCATGCACAGGGATGGCCATTCTGTTGAAGCCACCGCATTGCTTGACAGTGGTTCTGATTGTAACCTCATGTCTAATAGGTTATTCAACCACTTAAAATTATCGCCTCATCACCAGCGCACTACTTTAGCTGGTATATTGTCATCTAAGGCAGACAGTCTTAAGATGACATCGATTTCAATTAAGTCTATTACAACTTCATGGCATTGCAACACCAACGTCATAATCGTACCGGAAATTTCAACCTCGAAATTTCCACGCAAGCCTGTCAATACTACAAATTGGAATATTCCACCAAATCTTTCATTGGCTGACGCCAGTTTCAATACTCCTAAGTACGTAGACTTGTTATTAGGAGTTGAAATATATTCACAGATTGTCTGTGCAGGTCAGATATCTGCTCCTAATATGCCTGTAATTCAGAACTCGCATTTGGGTTGGTATTTTGCTGGTAAATTACCACAACCCGCCAGGTCTGAACATAACATGGTTCTGCAAAATATGCACAACCGCCAACCTAATTCAAAGCCTTCTAATAAGGTTTCTAAGGAACCCGACCATTCTAGCGGGTCTCCCACACATTATTCTGCCTTCCTCACTGCTGATCAAGACATTAGCAGGCAACTTTCTCAATTTTGGGAATTAGAAAAAATTTCTAATTCTGATTCCATTCTCGACGACTCTATATGCGAAAAGCATTTCGTAGATAATACTCAACGGGACTCAGAAGGAAGATATGTGGTAAAACTTCCTTTCTTGTCTGATCCTCAGACCCTGGGCAGCACAAAACTCCAGGCTTATAAAAGATTCTCCTCATTGGAGAAACGCCTCAATTCTAATCCCACTCTCAGTGAAGATAATTGTAAGTTCAAGGATGAATATATCGCTCTAGATCATATGGAGCCCGACTTGCTTCCAGAAACTAGAGTATTGTCCCTAATGGAGGCCACTACCTCTAACTTAAACTCTTGTCTTTTCAAATTCGAATATTTGAAAACTATTCGTGTTATGTCTTACGTATTGAGATTCATACATAACTCTCGTAAGATTCATAACTCTATAAAAGGCCCCTTAATGCCTTCTGAACTCAACAAGGCCCTTCAATGCTGTGTTAGGCTAATACAGCAAGAGGTTTATGCATCAGAAATCCGTGATTTATTGTCAAATCATGACGTCAATTCTTCAAGCAAATTGAAGCAACTAGACCCGTTTCTTGACAAGGATTCGGTAATTCGTGTAGGCGGACGTCTTGAACGATCCAGCATACCTTTCGAAGCCAAACATCAGATGTTGTTACCAGCTGATCATGCCTTCACTAAGCAGCTTATTCATTTCAATCATATCAAGTTGAATCATGTTGGATCCCAACTTGTTATTTCTCACTTAAGAGAAAGATTTTGGATACCATCTATTAGGAAGGTGGTACGTAGTGTTCTAAGAAAATGCACTACATGTTTTCGTTTCAATATTCAAACCTTTCAGCAAAAAATGGCTGATTTACCTGTTTATAGAGTAAATCCCATTTCTCCTTTCACCAACGTAAGCATAGATTATGCGGGTCCTTATCCAATCAAATTTGGAGGTCCTCGCTCCAAGATCACTGTCAAAGCTTACCTCGCCATATTCGTATGCATGTCCACTAAGGCCATTCATATTGAATTGGTCACCAACCTCACATCTCGTGCTTTCCTTGCCGCATTCTCACGATTCACAGGACGTAGAGGCCTTCCAAGTTCAGTGACCTCAGACAATGGTACTAACTTCGTTGGCGCTCAGACTGACCTCAAGCAGTTAGCTTTGCTATTGCAGTCTCCTGAGCATCATTCTGTGGTTCAAGATGCCACATCCCATTTGAATATACATTGGCATTTCCTTCCTCCTAATGCCCCCCACATGGGAGGTCTTCACGAGGCCGCAGTTAAATCGGTCAAGTTTCATCTAAAAAGGATGCTGCCCTCTTTTAACTTTACCTTTGAAGAGATGCTTACTATGCTGATTCAAGTGGAAGCCATCTTAAATTCACGTCCCCTCATTCCATTGAATGAGGACGTTAACGACATTAGCTATCTTTCACCTGGTCATTTCCTGATTGGGAAAGCCATCATTTCCTTACCAAGCCCTGACTTGTCTGGTGGTTACACCACACGTTCTCGTTGGAATACTCTCCAACAAATTACAAATAATTTATGGAAGAAATGGTCTACTGACTATCTCCACACACTACAAAGATGTTCTAAGTGGACCAAAGTTCTTTCTGACATTCCTTTAGGTACCCCAGTCCTAATCATTGAGGACAATCTCCCTCCTCAAAGGTGGTCCCTAGGGATTGTTCATTGTACTCATCCTGGCCCTGACGGTCTTATTCGTGTTGTTACTGTGCGTACTGCCACAGGCTTATTTAAAAGACCCATTGTAAAACTGGCTCCTCTTCCCATTTCTGAGGCTAACGACTAACCCTATCATGTCTTTGGTGTTGTTGCCTTTTTTGGTTAGCAACCCTCAATTCATTTCTTAGTTTTAAGTTTGTTTTCTTATATTACTTACTCCCCTTTCTCATATCATAATTCTTTAGGTATCACATGACTTCACATCACTTTAGATTATTTCACAAGTGAAATAATCGCGGGCAATATGTTACGTCATGTAATACCCTCTTTCTTGCTTGCCATAAATTTACTTCAGATGGCTTTGATTTTCATTTGTCTGTATAGGCTTACAGTCAATCAATTCAATGTATGTCTTGGCAATTGTTATTTTAATCTCAACTCCAAAATTATTTATTTATTTTTTAAATAACTACTAATTTATCAATTCTGTTTTTATTTTATTTATTATTATATTAGCATAGTGCGTTTTAATGTATTGATTAATTAATCTTATTTACAAGTGAAGCTATTATTATTGGGTTAGCGATTATTTATTGTTTCAACCTTCAATTGTCCTTATTATTCACTTCATCCTTCTTCTTCAAAATGGACAACGATTTGAGTGTTCCATTCTCTTTTTCTAGGGCAATGTGCTCTATTCAACAAATCATTTAGCACGTCATACAGTGCTAAATTTCGGGCGAAATGCCTTTTATCTTCATTTGTGTTGGATTAAGAATTCCAATGTTCTTACATAGTTCAACATAATTTCAACATCACAGGGATTCATCTAGACGTCGCTAAAGGTGCTTCGTTCTATCTCTGGACACTGAACCTTCATAAGGAGATATCAATCATTTCAATTCTGTGAGTAATATAATTCACAAGACAAGGACTATGATTAGTCTTCAATTCGGTGAGATTTAGTAGTCATAAAGAGACTTCATGCAACTTCGAATTGTTAAATAAATACAGACATTTATGCTTGGCAATAAAGTGTTAACAGCTTATTTATGCAATCTTCTTTTTTCTGAACTAGTGCTGTGAATAGTCTTAAATTTCAGCATTCAATACAATCTTCTAGTTTCGAAATAACAATTTCGACAGGCTATATTTATTAGATCAACAAATGGTCCTCCGAATTAATACAGTCTACCAGTGCATCTATATATGTGTACTTGGATACAACTAGAACTGCAGATTTCAAGAAGTGCATATATTCCAGACCATCAAGTTTGTGTTGATCAAGCAACGTCATCGTTCACATGTGCATATTTCTTGTATATCAATTTACCCATTTGAAGATTGGAAATGAAACCCAATTCTTCTCCTCAATTCTTCTCTCCCCCGCATGTTATCGCCGGGATTCGAACCCACAAATAGTTTTCAATACGGTCCACTACCAGAGGAAGGGTCGCCTTGCGGTAACAGTGAGGAATGTGATGTAATATAAATAGATTATTGGGCAGCACTCACCACTGTTTATTGATCCTTTTGTGAAGCCGTTGTCAAAGATTACTTAATCTTGCGTGGAGCCTTCGTCTTCTTCATAAGATAATAAAATAATAAAACACATTCATAATATATAACACAAACACTAAATGTCAACTTCACAACAGAAATCACTTTTCGCGAGACACCATGAACGTCTCGCGTTTTCAAGTGAATCTTATTTTAGCGACGAGATGTTAGGTCGCGAAGTCTTTCCGAACGTCTAAACCAAGTTTAGAGTTATCCAGTTTCGAGCCGAAGTCGGAACTTTTTCCCGTCATTTTCAGAATACTGCAATGCAGTAAGTATCTACTCAAAGTTTAGCCTCCAAAACTGCTATATAGTTGTATTCGAAATGTATACGAGTATATTGGGCATTACATATACCTATGAATAATGAAATAACAGGTTTTTCCAAAACCTGGCTTTCTACCGGATTTTTCTAAAGATGACCCTCGTTTGGTGCTTATTTAACTCTACCTTTTCTTTATAAAGTTAATACACAGATGCACAAGAGAATACAAACAAAAAGTATATAAATATTCTCTATTTTTTTTTTATTAACTGTCAAGCTGGACATCATAATGCCGTGTGACTCAAAAGTAAATATTTTACAATGCATCTAGTAACGGTTATTACCTACATAATGAGAGAATATAAGTACTAATTACAACTGATTTGATATACATCACGTTGATCATGAAAGAGAATCGAATAAATAACATAATTGATCTATTCTTAAATTTTCAGAACGATTGAAATAAAAAATAAGTTTATAAATTTTCGTTTCTTTTGGGTGTTAAAAAATTTAATATGTGCGACTCTCACACAATATTTTACATTCTCGGTAGGAGAGAACAATTATCCATCTTTATTAATATTTTGGCTCTTGATGTCCTCAGATATTATTTGTAGGATCTTAAGGGGGACAAAGTTATTTTGTCCAGGGCTCTGCGAAGAGGAATGATAATGAAATGTTCAATACGTCGAGGCAAATACCCTTATCGAATCCCAAGGATTCCATTTTCGAGAAGCAGGCCAGATTAAATGCTAACCACGAATGTCGTTAAAAGGGAAAGAATTTCCTAATAAAGATTCCTGGTTACGGTTCACATGGAATTTGCTCTTTCTATAGGTTTTCAGTTGATACAGATTCGGATGTGTTTTTAGATTGAGAAGCTTGTTTGCAAAGGTACTTTGAAAAGATCTTCATAATTTTACGTTTATTTAATACGTGGTAAAATAAATCATATTTACTGTCAGTTTCAGTCATAAATACTACATCCTATTCAAATTTATAGGTTTTTTTTTTACTGAATATTTCTCGAAAGTATTTTATAGCCTAATAGCTTTCGATACAAATTTCTGCGTACACTGTAGACTACTATAAAATGTGTAGGCTATTTGTGTTGTATTCCTTGCAAAAGTAGATTTTTAGCAATCGTATCCATTTAATTCCTATCCATTCAAGCACTTGTTTAAACAGGATTGTGATTGTATGTGAGTAGGCGTAGGCTTGAAAGTGTGTTTATATGTGTCTTTGTGTTTTTATTTTAATAGTGTGGGATGAAACATTTTAAAACTATAAATATGCATACATTTAAAATGACCCGAAAACACGATCTGAAAATCCATCAGTGCCTTTTTAAAACTAGAATATTTACTGGTATTTACCTCACTCCCTTTACTCTCTTTCCTACTTACATACCAATGCATTATTTATTTCTCACAAAATAAAAGTAATGTATTAGTGGTTTCAGACGGCGGATGCGAAATCGGATAAGCTGTATGTATCCTGAATCTAATTTAAGTCCTTCATTTACCTTTAGTACGTTCAAACCATTTCAGACAATATATAAGCCTACGGTTGGATGTTAAGTACAGTTGGTTGAAGAATAAAAGGATATGCTGCGTAAAAGTTGCATATACAGAATACTGCGCATGTTCGTCTCATCATCGCCTGCATAGGCCTACACAAAATGGCACATTAAACCATTGAAATTGTTTCTATTTTGTTTAAGAGCCGGGTATTTTTTATTAAAACGAACAGAGTGTCGATTCTGGATGTATTGTACTAGGTTATCGGAAGAATTAATTAATAAGGTATCGTTGAGCAACATTGGAGCCAGTGTTGAATTATATAGCCATGCACTTTGGTTATTATAAGATAAAGGGTGTCCCAAAATTAAGATTTGAATTAAACAGAAAACACAGTTTTAGTTTTCAGATTGTTATTTTTTCTATTGAATCATAAAGTACATAGGATAGGGTTATTTATGGAATAACACATCGGGAAAATGGCCTCCACGGCTGTGTTGGCACATACGCACTCTTTTGTCGAATTTTTCCATGACCATTCAGTATAAATGTGGCTGAATTTCGTTGATGCAGTGTTTAATTTTCTCCTGTAATGCACGGGTGGTTGTGGGCTTGTTGACATAGACCTTTGACTTCAAATAACCCCATAAAAAAGAAATCTAATGGTTGTATCGTGTAACGCTCCATTTTTACTAATCCTAAACTCTCACAGAACACATACACTCTCAGCTGTCAAATTGTTTTGTTTTTTCAGGGTAGCCAACAATTTACTGCACAAATGGCGGAAAATTCAAATCTAACACTAACCCTAAACTCTCAGCTGTCAATTTTTTTTCAGGGTTGCCAACAATTTACTGCACAAATGGAGGCAAATTCAAATATTGCGTTAATTTTGGGACACCCATATATCATCAATAGGCCTTTCTTTCGTGTTATTTATGACATTTCTTTTCTGTTAAAAAAAGAAAGAAAATCTTTTAGTTAATTTCAGATTTTTTTTCAGAAGTACAAATTAGCGTAACATTAAAATCTTGATAAAATTCAACGTGATACCCTTAACTTCCATTCACAACTTCAGTCTTCATGAAATAAAATACAACATATTCTAGTTCTTATGTTTGGGCTCCAGATGTATCAGTCATATAGAATACGCACTTCGGCGTATTTGATGTGCCATTTTCAGCTATAAGCACATAAACCATATATCAGTATATCAGAAAACAGTGAGGGTAATTTTGATAACTCCTCAAGACCAGAACTGAAGATGGCGCATGAAATACACCGAAATGCATATTCTATGTGACTGACACATCTGGAGCCCAAACAGAAGAAGTGGAATCAATTTTCAGCCTCATAAATGTTATTTTTAATACCGTGACACCATTGCTTTAGTGTGTATATGTGTTGCGTTTTATTTCATTAAAGCTGAAGTTGTGATATGGATTCAGATAAATTTGAGGTTAAGGGTACCAATATAAGGTTCAGTTTTATCGTGATTTTAACATTTTTTTAACCCTTATCAGAAAAATTAAATTTCTTAGTGTAACATTGTTTATTACTCTATTAAACAAGGAAGCGAACCCACAACCTTCGGTAATAATAATAATAATAATAATAATAATAATAATATTTCTTTGTCGCTAGGCACAGATATTGGCATTAACAGTGTCAAAAAAAATCTGTAGAAACTACATTGTCTTAAATACATTAAAACATGAAAATAAGTTAAGTTAAAATACAATCTCCTGTGAGCTAAGCGTTAAAAACTCCTCAATACAATAAAAGGGATTATTTTTCAGCCAGTTGTACACTTCTTTTGAAAATTTCTTTTTTGTATAGTTTCTAACTTGGGCGGGCAACTTGTTGTAACATTTAGGTCCTAAATATAAATGAGAATTCTTGGTTTTACTTAACCTAAATTTAGGTAGACTCAATTCATCGTTGAATCTTGTTTGATACCCATGTACATCCTTCCTAAAATTATAGTTATTTATATTATTATGTACATGAACTAGAAGATCTAATAAATACAGATTTACAACCGTTAAAATTTCTAATTCAATAAATAATGGTTTACAATGCTCACGAATATCACACCTCTTGATTATCCTAAGAATTCTCTTTTGCAACAGCAGGATGTCATTAGTCTTGTTAGAACCTCCCCAAATTATAATCCCGTATCTCAAAATAGATTGAAAAAACGTAAAATAAACACATCTCAAATAAGACGTTGGTATACAGTTATTTAAATGTTTCATTAAGAACACAATAGAAGACAGCCTTGTTGTTAGTTTTTCAATGTGAGCATCCCATCTCAACTGATAATCTAATTTAATCCCCAAAAACGAAACGGATTTGTCATCAAACAAATTATCTGGCAACTGTTTTAAAGAGAACAGAACAGAGGAAGTCTTCCCCTCGTTCAAAAACAAACCATTTGAACTGAACCAAGCTAAGGCTGAGTTTTTAATGTCACCAACATTATTCATTAAATTCATAAGTTTATTGTCCGTTGTGATAAAAGTAGTATCATCAGCGTACATGAGCGTTTCAACATGTATATTATTGGGTAAATCATTAACGGCTATTAAAAATAAAACTGGCCCCAATATTGAACCTTGCGGTACACCCGTTTTTAGTAAGACTTCATTTGAATAAGAACCATCTATAAACACAAATTGTTTACGATTATGCAAATATGACTTGAATAGACTTAATTCCTTACCATGAATACCATAAAATTGTAGCTTGTCCAAAAGTAATTTATGATCAATACAATCAAATGCTTTTGTCAAATCACAAAATGTCCCACAAAGATATTCACCGTTTTCAAAAGACTGTAAAATATTTTGCACAAGCTGTTCAACTGCAGCAATAGTATTTCTACCCTTTCTAAAACCAAATTGACTATTATTGTACAGACCATAATATTCAAAGTATCTGTTTAATTGGTTTAAAACTACGTACTCGAAAACCTTGCTGAAAATAGGAATCAAAGATATTGGTCTATAATTGCCTGGTTCATTATGAGACCCCTTTTTATGTATAGGTATAACTTTAGCAACCTTCAAACAACTCGGGAAAACTCCCTCATTTAAACATTTGTTTATGCAGATAGTCAAAGGACAAACAATGCTGCTGATAACATTTTTTAAACATTTGTTAGAAATATCATATATGTCTTTACTATTCGAATTTTTCATCCTACTGATTATCTCAAGAACTTCGTCAGAACTAACTTCTTGCCAGACAAAATTACAAGGAGGAATTATATAATTATTTAAGAATTCATAAGGGCATGCGTCTACCTTTGAAATTTTAGCCTTAATATCAGAGACAGAATTACTTAAGAAACTTGCAAAATTATCAGGTAAGGAGGCGGAGACGTTCTGTAACTGAACAAACAACAGCAATGACACTGGTGAACCGCTCCATAGAACTTCGATTTTCTACCTAATAAGAGTCGGCCCATCCTTTTTACAGCCTCCAATGTCTCCAATTCGAAAAGCCAAGACCATACATAAATACATCTGTACGAGAGTGTATCCTGTTGGAAGTGGAACATTGCCCGTATGCGTCGAGCCATAGAGGATTGGCTGCTTTCATTTATTCAGAACCGTGCTATGTGACCTTGCAGTTCTTTCCAGAGAGTGAATTTGCTTCACTGAAGGTTACAGATGCAAGCTGATTAGGCAGAATTCACTGGTTAACTTAGTTATGCTAATTAAACATCAGGACTGTACAAAATTAACCCAACGAAACGATAGACGCACTGATGAAAAGAAATAAGTTGCCTCTACTCATATTAGAATAGGAAGAGAGTTTCTATCGCTCGTTAATGAATTCACTCCAGATATCAAAATTACTCTAGTTTGGTGGATTTAGCCAACAAATGTTTATATAAATCAATATATTTAAATTAGAAAAAAAAAAGGACTGTATATTTGTTACTAACCGGTCAAATTTTTCATTGAATAATATTAACCTTTTTAAGAACCTAAATCGACTTTAGTATTCTTTTTTCTTTTTTCGTCTCTTTATAGTCTTCACATGTAGCGGCGATATCATCACCGTAAGCATTATGCATTCATAGGCGGTGTTCTGATTTATTGCGACCTAATGTTATGCACATTACGTAGATGTAAATCCTATCTCATTAAGTTCATGTATATTATCAATCATTCTAAGTGCCATGGGGTCACATTCATAGGCCTACAGGTAGCATATTAATGCTATGACTAAATATTTTATGCTAATAACTTTAAACAAATACTAGCTTTCTGAAGACTAGCCATTTTATACCCAGGCGCGTTCAGACAGGTATTCTGCTGAAGGTGTACTTGTGTATGCCGGTAGCCTATGGGCTTACACTCCAGAATTTATCAATGTGTTTGTTTAAGATTTTGCTTCTAACTCCTACAGCAACAAACAGTAGGCGGAGTTGACCTAGCAGATTGCTTACTATAATATGAAGGAAACCTCTGAACATGCTCTATTCCTTTATATAGAATTTGTATCAATATGTGGTAAGAAAAACATATGAAGTTAAAATATTGTATTCGATAAGAAGTTACTTTTTTCACTCTATTACTCTCTGAACCCGTAACTTAGGAACTACGAAAAATAAATTTATTCTGTCGCCTGTTAAAGGCAATGAGTTTTCTGTTGTTTCAGAACCGTTATCGGTATTTCTTGTCCATATTCACTGATCAAAATCTAAGTTCTACTGACAGAAACGTGTGTCTGCAAGCCGAAACATGTTGTGATTCTATATCCGTTATCATTGGAAGATTACAAATCCCGATTAAGTTATTTATACATTGATAGGCCTATCTGTTTGTACATACAACGAATGCGGTTTTAGTCTAGATTACGCTTGTGAGTTAGTGATTAGTTTTTGTGAGTTAGTGATTGCTGGAGCTGGCGGATTTTAAGGTCGAAGTGCTTTATTAGCCTTTTCACTGAAACACTGAATTCTACGGATTGTTAATGTTGCCTTTATTGTTATTATATATTTTTATTTTTATTAGCATAGGCCTATTATTATTATTTTCTCTTGGTGACTCTGTTGTGTGTTAACCTCTCAGCCCTAAGGTTTCGAATTCTGTCAGAGATGTATGGATTTCTCAGGTCAAAAAAATATCTTCAGCAATGATAACCCTCTTAGAGCCATGGTTACTGGTGGCTAGCTGTGGTCCCGAATCTGACATTTCTGAGTCTGAATTAGAGGTTCTGAACAAAATCTGCCATATCTCCTGCGCCTTCTTAAGTGGTGTAAAATAATTGTAACTGAAGACACGTGGTCTTAATATCCTGTAGGTAAATGACTTCGTACAATAGGTTCTGTTGTTATTATTATTATTTAGTTTACGAATATTAATTTTTATTATTTTATTATTATTATTTCTTAATGCTAATATATTTTAAATACAAGTATTTGACCTGGTTTCTTTAAACACAGACAAATGTCATATCAAGTCTGGAACAAATTAACAGTTCACCTTTTGGAATGTGCTGACTAGACTATACATGCAAATGGACCAATGAGGCTTCTATAGCTGACTTGATATGTTATGCATTGAACTCTCCAAATGTTACATATAAAGAGTTTTTATAATTGTATTATTATTGTATTGTACTATCGTCATCATCATCATCATCCCTGTAACATTATTATTATTATTATTATTATATAGTATCATATTAAGATGCCTGCTATTTAAAATTTGTAAAATTGTCTGTAACATCTTTAAATAAATAAATAAATGAAATGAAATGATTAATATTTTATTATTAATAATTAATTATTGTTTTATTAATATTTTATTATGATTTTTATTAATAGCTGAATAAGTAATAATACAAAGTGTTACTGTCAAAGGGATGTCTGATATCCTAAAGCCGCAAGGACATATTTGCTTCAGCGAGTTTAAGGAACAGTTAGTAACGTCTGACCGATAGTCAGCATAGAACTTTGTGGAATTGTCCCCGGTGAACCTAGTTCATTAGCGATAACAGTAGAGTAATAACTAATATCCAGTAAACTTCTGTCTTTGTTATCGATACAGAGCCGCAGGCGGGAAAACATGCATTTGAAATGACAAGAGAACCGGAATTGTGTTTGAGATAGGTCAGGAGAGGAAGTCCTGTGTGTACTTTGTGATAGCGAGTAGGACTTTGTGGAATGAAGCATACGCTTGCCTCTGCAAATACATATGCAACTGGTGCGAACTTCAAACTGCTTTGTATGTTCGGTCATCTGTGCAATGAATGAACTTGTTCAACATGAATTTGAAAGTTTTAGGCGAAAATGGTATAAGTACAGTTCTACTCCGGTGCTTTGTAGTAAAACTGAATGATTGCTCACAGAGAAAATTGGGTTATAACTAGACCTGGGATTTTAGGCTCTAAAAAAATTAGTTTTAGGCACCTAAAATAGGCTTTTAAAACGAGTAAATAGGCTTTTAAAAGAGAAAATAAGCACTTAAAATATGATTTATGAATGTGTTAATAGATAGAAAATAGCTTAAAAATACTACTATATGCTCTTCAAGTGTAATGTGACCTTTTTTCACTGTAAAAAAGGTGGTATAGGCCTACCTACTCTTAACAGAAATAATTGAAAAATTAAGACAGAATTTAAAATGCATTTATCAAAAACAGTTTTGGATTATATGAAAAATTGACACAGTATGTCCCTTCTTACTATATATACCTGCTACTTGTTGTTTTGAGCGAATACTCCCCCGTTAGTCAGCATTCCTTTGGCGACAATTGTTTGGGAAAAACCAACCCTCTGCTTTTTTGCTCTTCATTCATGGATGTCCATTAAATGATTTTAAAGTTACAGAACTTGAATTTTATTTTAAATGTACAAAATTGGCATTTTAGGCACGAAAATAGTAAAAATAGGCTCCAAATGTCCAAATAGGCATTTTAGGGCACTATGAAACTCTATAAATACAAGTGATTTATCATGAAATGTCAACATACTTAGTAATTTTCATGTTATTTCATAAGGAACAAAATAGGCATTTGCCTTAAAGTCGCAGGTCTTGTTATAACTAGAACAAAGTGGACATAATAATTGTGCAGTACGTATCTGGCATTTTTCACTAACTGAGAAAATTAATTTGAACATAAAATATATTAAGCTTTTCTTCCATAGATGCTCGTAAAGGTAAGAATTAACTGCTAATGGGAGTTTGGGTGTATAACAAACAGAATTTAGTGGCAAGGAAGGACATATCCATGTACAGAGATATTATTTTTGCGATGGAAGCAAGTCAAGCGCACGGATTTCTGAATTAGGCCTACAGTTAGAATAATCACCTATCTTTGTCATAGAAGATGTTGAAAATGATCTCCGTCTACCGCCACACATTTCTGATATCTTTTAAGAAAGTTTGCATTCACGCGCATTAATTCTTCTTATGAAATTGCTGCAATTTATCTTATGTTCTCTTTCAGTTCTTCAATCGTACTGTATGAGGGTTATTCTTGTACACTTTATTTTTTTTAAGTTCCACAAAAATAAAAGTAGCATACAGTAAGGTCTGGAGATCTTGCTGGTCATAACCCCTTACTAATTATTCTATTTTCAAACGCTTCTTCAATTAAATTTGCATTTTTCCAGCAAGTCTCCGCTACCCAGCACATACTGCAGATCTCTCGTTAGATTTAATTGAAGAAGTGTTCATTTTTAACTGATACTATATTTGAATAGAAATTCAGTTCTGAATACTCTTATGCATTCTTTTATGACATTGAGATACATTACTGTTTCAAACCAAACGGTCTATTATAGGAATGTTTATTAAGTTTTTGGCATGTAGGCTAGTCATGATTATTTCTTTTATTAATTTACTTTTATTTGTTAAGTTTCTTTTAGTAAATTATTGTAAAATATTGTAGAGCGTATTGTGATTTGATTTCTTTTTAATTCTCCTTTACATTGTTGTTCTTAATGCCAGTGGCGTAGGAAGGGGGGTGCGGGGGGTGCGGGCCGCCCCGGGTGCCATCACCCGGGGGGTGACAAAATAAAAATTTGTCTTTGTAAGTAAAAAATCGCTCAAGGGAATTTAGATAAAATAATATTATTATTTAAAACAATTAAATAAGCTTAACAACTTTCTACAAGTCAACATGCGTATTGAAACTTCTTTTAGTTTTAAATGCAGTCAACAAAGGTAATAAAACGCGGCTGGACTGGCCGCTGTGTTGATACGAACAATAATATTATGGTTAGGGGGAGGGGGAGGGGTGTTTATTTCTGTCGATACTTGTCTCTGTAGTTTTATTAATTTAAATGAGATTTCAACAATCGGTGATATTTTATATCACTCAAGCCGCAACCAATTCTACCCGCTGCGGCAGTCATGACTTTGACAAAAATAACTTCGAATGTGACTTGACTCCGAAATCTCCTTCAATCTAGGTTTGGAACTGGGATGTGCGCATATTTAAGAATAGATTATTAATAATACATTTCCGTAAAATAGTTACATTACTTGTTTATGAAATTTATTAGGATCAACCTATAAAAAATCTATATTAATAAAAGGAAGTGTCTGTCTTCCTTCTGTCTGTCTGTCCGCGATGCCCAGCGAAATCTACTCAACGCAGAGATCTGAAATTTTAAACATAGGTGGACTGAAGGGTCGGAAAAGGCACCTCGAAGTCGGAATTTGAATGAAATATGAAGATCGCACAATGTGCAAAAGTGGGTTATTTTGTACAGAATGATGTTAGGGACTCTTGTCTCTTGTCACATGACATCACGTGGTATCTCTCACATACTTTCCCGCATCTTTTGCATACACATAATGGTCCCGGCTCATGATAACTGACGTTTGTACATATCAGGTGAAGTCGGAATTTTAATTTTCGCTTTCGTTCGTGAGTTATGAGTGAAAAACGGGCAAACAACGTGCATTTTTTTAGTTTTCAAAGCATCAGTTTTCAGTTATACATTTCAATGTCAAATCAATTACAGTTGGCTTTGGCTATTTTTGTCATACCTTGGAAATAAAACATTCGCGATCGCTTGAACGTTGTAAGACCTAAATATGGTCAAACATTGTTTTATTTGGATGAAACTCACTATACAGGGGTTTTCTGGGCCAAGGAACTCGAATCTGAGGTAGGTTTTACCAGGGGACGCTATCTAATCGTGGTATGTTGTCCACGTGATTTAGGTGTTAATAAATATAATGATTTGACTATAGGTATTATGCTCTTAATGTTTAATTTTTTAAATAATTATCGCGGGCGAAGCCGCGGGCACATGCTAGTGATGTATAATTCACATAACTTCCTCTGCCCAAGTAAAAGTTAGCCTCCCCTTAAAAATAAGAGAAAGTTGTCGCCAATCTTCGTGTCACATCCCCAAAAGGTACCTAACCCAAATACAAACTTTTGTTTTCGTACGATTTTCCGTTGCAAGAGGCCGTATTGCAAAGAGCGCGTATTCAGAGTGGGTGGCTTATAATTACCCCTCAGAGAATTATTTCGAAAAAGTGTTTCAAATAAAAGTTTTAGCTCTTAGTATAAGCAATCCACGTGCAAAATTTAAAGAAAATCGTTAGAGCTGTTTTCGAGAAAACTTTCTTTATGTAAAAATACGGAAAACTTGTCTCCAATCTTCGGTTCACATCTTGAAAGGTATCTGACATAGATACAAAATTTTGTCCTTTTATCAAAATGCATCTTTCCAAAATTCGAGATTTCGCTTCTAAAACAAAATATAAAAATATAAAAAATCACTCAAAAAATAAAAATTTGCACAATTTCGGGAGTGTATTGTGGCCTAGATGTTCGCTGTCGCTCACGAAAACAATGTATATCTGTCTGTCCACAATGTACTTTATATTCATAATAATAATAATAATAATAATAATAATAATAATAGTAGTAGTCCTAATAATAATAACGTACTTTATATTCATAATAATAATAACGTACTTTATATTCATAATAAAAATAGTAGGCCTAGTAATAATAATAATAATAATAATAGCATTTATTGCCGTTTAACAGTACAATGTACAATGTACACCATAATGTGCTTGTATGTATGTCCTTCCTTAATCCTAACAAAATTGACTGAATTAGGTTAACTATGTCTTATATGCACCGTTGGTAGCACTGGTGACAGCTGCATCTATCGGTAAACTCTTAAACTCTCGTGGGATTACCTTTGACTATCCAAAAAAAAAAAACACTTGGAACTGTTCCATCTTTTAATAATTTAAATGGGGGAGGGGGTGACAAGAAATGTTCCGCACCGGGTACCACCTCAGCTTGCTACGCCACTGCTTAATGCCCTTCTCCATTTGATTGCTAAAGAGTCAAATGTGAAGGAGAGAAATATATGATTCTAAACAATAAAATTGCACCGTAGAAGTTTGAAGTTCTAACGTGGAAAAACCAGTGTATAAACTAAGCCAAAAGTAAATTACAGTTGTTACAGTTATGAAGCTTGTTATATTGGCATGTTACCATGGCAGCTCATTTGTAAGAGCAGCGGCACGGAGAGCCGAAGATCCTGGTTCAAATCCCGGCTATAGCATTGCATTTTTCAGTCTGACCTCACGTTCCTATGTAGCTTAATTTATTACTAGGATTATGATTTTACAGTCCTTAAAGGGTGGAAAGATTTTGAAATATAATAAGTGGGGCTCTTACAAGATTATCTATCAGGTTCCAGTCTAGCTGGTTAATGCATTTATGGGATAATGCTAATATGTTTCATATTCTGTGTGTTTTTTTTATTTTTATAGAGAATCCAACATTGCAGTGCATAATTGCGTTTAGTTTATGAGGGTATTCGTTGATTGGTTTAAAGTTTTATTTTTGTTGTTTATTTTTCAGAAAAAACTGCAACTCTTTCCCTTTATAAATAACGTTAACAGACCATTTCAGTAATTTGCATTAAGCACTCACGTACTGTTAAACTCAATAACTCTGTTCTATGCATTGTTGTTGGGAATATTAAGGGGGGGGACATACAGCTTTCGATGCTGAAAAATAGGTGAAGTTTCATTATTTCTTTTCTCAGCAATGAATTGTTCTGTAGCCTTGCAATCTGACTTACGCTATATTGACTAGTTCTATAGTTGCTTACTGTTTTCAGAATTAATTTAGCTATTACAGTTAATGGGTAATTATCGTTACAAAATGGCAGCCAAATTTTGTGCACTGAAGTGCCGTTTCCCTGATAATTTTCATAAATAGGCCTACCAATATTTCCGAGTGATTGTTTTTTCTGTCTATTAGTAAATATCATATGAACAACATAATCTAGAATCTGTGGATTATCTGCAGTATAAATATATATATTTTTAAAAATACTTAATCACTTGCTATTTTTTTTTAGAAATTATTACATGAGGAATATGTTTTTAAAAATGAACTAATGAAGTTACATCAGTGATTCTAGATAGTGTTGTTGAATAGTATCAAATATACTTGCATGCAAATTTTCACTGCAATATGTTAATGTTTGAGTTACCAGGGAAACGGCACTTCAGTGCACAAAAGTTGGCTGCCATTTGTAATGATAATTACCCATTAACTGTAATAGTTAAATTAATTCGGAAAATAATATGCAATTGTAGAACTAGTCAATATAGAGCACGCCAGATAGCAAGGCTACAGAACAATTCATTGATGAGGAAAAAAAATGAAACTTCACCTATTTTCCACCATCGAAAGCTGTATGTCCCCCCTTAACCCCAGCACGACCTGAACAGTTTTAATTTTTCAGTCGAACTTCACATCAGTGTCTATAGGGGAAGGAAGAAACTCGGGCAAATACTAGACAGGACCAACACGACGCAAGACCTTTTCTTAGGACAATAGTACACACAGAACTACGGACAGGAACGTTCAGGATAGATGGAAATTAAATTCCAATGCGGTATTCGCCCTTCCGAATGGGAAAACATCGAGAAACCCACACTCAGATTGACAGGCGAAGGGATTTACACACCTCCCGAATATGAGTGTACGATGTTGCTTCTTCGGCCATTTCACTTGGTTAAGCCTTTTATATAGTTTGAGGAAAGAAGCCATTAATTATTATTGACAGTCTCGTTAAAGAAAAATGTTATTGAAATACACCGAACATGTGCCCGCATATAGGCATGTGGAAAGTAACGTGTACGCTTTAAAACTGTTGTCCTTTACGTACGCAAGGACATAACTTCATTGTTCCTCGGGATTTCAAGCGTTAAAGGCTGAGCCTTCATTCATGAATGGAACAACTTCGTTAACTCATTACCAGATGCAATTGAGGATTTATCAATCGTGGATAATCGTTCAACACTTCATTATTGGACCTTGAAAGTGTGCATTTTTCTACTTCATTGTTTATTTATGTATCTATGTATTTATATATTTATTTAATTACCTCCCTCTGGTGTACTTAAAGCATTAAGCTCTTTCCTTACACTAACCAGAGATTGATACAAAAATACATCTCTATCAATATTTGACTGGATTAGATAACATATGTCATATATCGTAATTATACAGTTGACAGCTAATTAAGTACTATAGATAATTAAAATTATATTTAAGTTTCACGTAGAAAACAATATTGATGCGATAATTATAATACTAATTAAAATAGAATAAAAAAACTAAAATAAAACAAAATGATTAATATTACTTTTAAAATGTAAACAATAGACCTATATGTGAATTAATAGTTGTGCGTCAAATAGTCAAATTGTTCCTGAATATCTGATAGTTCTGAGGATCTGATAGCCTTTTATATTCTCAGGTAAGGAATTCCACAGACGAGGATATCCCGATGTGAAGAACGAAGAATAAAATACGGGATTGTGAGGAACAATAGATAGAGTAGAATTTTGATGATATCTTATGAGACTGTTATATTCTGATAGGTAGTGAAAACGGCAGGCTGAGTAAGATAGGTTTTTATTGTGCGAAGTAGTTAGTAGAACATTGAAAGAGAATTTAGTTTTCTGCGTTGCTGAAGAGATAGCCATTACAAGAATTGAAGAGAGAATGATATATGATCTTATCGAAAAACACTGCAGACAAAACGGGCACATACATTGTAAAGTCGCTGGGGACTTGGTAACAGACTTACGTTTAAGAGTGAAAGTAGAGTTTCACAACGATCAAAATGAGGTATTACAAGCGTGCGAACAAGATTGTCCTTTAATGCTAATGGCAGAAAGTATTTTTCCCTTTCCCCAAAGTCTGCCCCTATGCTGAAGACCATAGGCCTACATGGTTGCTTACAATACCACTATTCGGAAAATGATGCACCAAATTTCGCGAAATGTGTAAATATGCCCCTGTATGACATAAATTTGAAAATGTTAATGAAAATGCCGCTTAAAATTATGTTTTTAGTTACTCTTTTATTCTCTTAGTAGCAATCTACTTTTTACTGCTACCTCTATAGCTGCCAGAAGCTACCAATACCTGTGATTACTTTAAAGATTGAAATATTTGAACAGATTCCAAATTTTATAGATAGTGAATGACAGTTTCTGTTTGCAAATAGTTATACTAATATGGTTGTAGCCATCATTACATTTGGGGGAGATTCTTCGACACTTTCCACGCTCTATTTTCTTTTAAGAAACACCCAAAACGGCCGTAATGTTCTTTAGAACCTATAGAATTTCAATTTAAACTCAGTATGTTCGTAAAAATATACGAAACGAAAGAAAAAGTGTAAAGAAATGGGCACTTACATAACCTAAAATGACGTAATTTTATACTGGCTAGTCACAAGTTTCTGCAAATGGTCGTGACGTGGGGAACTGAACGCAGAATCGATCTCATCGTGAAACACTGAAGGCAAACTGTCGATGTGTATGGTGATGCCCCATAAGCTACATACTCTAAATTATAATCTAAAATAGAATAATTTATTGTTGGTTTTTGCTTATTGAAGCTATTATGTAATCTCGGACCAAAATTAAACAAAATAAAGAATCAATCTCTAAATAAGAAAAATGTTACCTTCAGCAGTAAGAGTTTCAGGAAAAGTCAAAATAGGTTGGTAGTATTTAGAATATATTTTGAAGTATCGTATCTGTTCTTTTGCTGTTCCGTATATGTATGTGCTCTTTATGATTCCACTAGGTCCAAAAGTCAAACTTAGATGTGTAACGGTAATCTTAAATTTTAATCATCTGTGTATAAATATTAGGAGTTTGTACAAGCCTGAAATAAGAATCATTAATTTGTTTTATAACCAGGAGACCAGAAAACCTACATAACCGTTAAATTCTACATTCGTAATCTCATTATTGGACTACCGCACTTTTTAATAATGTTTTTACCTTAGGATAGCTGACGTTCTCTTTTGTAGACGAAATAAGATATGTCCAGAGTCATAAAATTATGAGAATAACAGTAACGTAGATTCTAGATAGATTCTACACGATGAACATTTTAAGTCCTTCAGTTAACTAGAGCTGGAGCCAGAAGGGAATTGTAAATGTTACTATTGGTTTAGTTTCCAACTTAAGTACATTAGTTACAACTTCCGTTAACTCCACTCAACCATAACAGTTCTAGTGTCTTAGGAAAACAAACATTAAATTACAAAGTTTCAATACATTCTGAAGTTTGACATAAGCACCATTCTATTCTGTTTACAAGTGTGCTTATTAGTGAAGATGTTATCAACTTATCAGCTACCAGTTACGGGCAGTTTGCACTAAACATTTCAAGTTATTAACTAAATGATGTCGATTTTGGTTGATTGATGTTTTGATGTTTACTACATTATTGGTTATTATCACCCCACGGCTTCGTCCCGGGTCTGGACCTGCCTTCGGGCAGAACACTCATCATCATCATCATCATCAACTAGACTTCGGATTTTAGGTAAAAACCTATTTTAATCCTTAAGTAATATATGGACGAAAACTTGTATATGCATGTTTCAGAAGTGACTATGCCTAAAACTAATACTTTTATAGGACCTAAAACAGCCTATTTGTACGTTAGAGCCTAATATTGCCTTTTTTGCTTGTTTTTCCTCTAAAGTTCAAAATAAGTAATTTTTTGTTATAGATTCTAGCATTTATTTTCAGTTCGTACTAAATTTTTAGCTCGGAATGTGCAATACGTGACACATTTGTGACGTGGTTAAATAGTAAGGAATGTTTCGTCTTCAGTAGAAAAAATCCTTGGAATTCCCAAGAAAATGTAGCATTTTTCTCCCGACTCCCACATCCAGTAACAACCAAACAAAACAAAAAAAATAAACAAACAAAAAATAAAAAGTAAATAAAATCAAACAAACAAACAAACAAACAAAACTTAGTTCTCTGAATCACTGAGGGATACAAGTGGTTGAGTATGCTAGCGTGCGTAGCTTCTGGGCGCAGGGATTAGATTTTCACTGTTATGGTAGTAATACAGGCCCTAGTAGCCTAATAGGTCTATATAATTCTGTGTACCATAGGCCTATAACTGTGTTTATCATGATTATTGATTGCAATTGAGATATTTCAGAAAATTGGCAACTTAACGATTTTATAAGAGACTATTTTACGGTTTTTAGAACCTATTTTCCAATTTTTAGAGCCTATTTTAGGTAGCCTACCTAAAACAGCATTTTTAGCGACCTAAAAGTCCGAAGTCTAGTTATTACTGTAGTCGTTTAAGCTTTGCTGCTCAATTTTTTCTCGTCGAATAATAGGAAAAGAAAAGTTATACATTTAACCTACCAGTTCATGCAGTTTATGTTTGAAAAAGAAAATGAAAAAAAAATTGTAAGTTGAGAAAAGGTAGTGCAGTCTAAATAAGCCTATAATTACGATTTCCAAACATTATGTAATGTAATGGAAATCTGAAATATATAATGAAATACAGCGTGGTAGGAGTATAACTCTTCAGAGACAAAGAGGAAGTAGATAACATTAAAATAAATGTAAACAAGTTTTTTGTCGTTTTCTGATTACGTTTATGGCTTATGGCATAATTAGATTGAAAGATTCGCAGCACGCCAGCAGCACACTGCCAGATAGCTTCTTCCAGGTGGCTGTGACCTCTTATCACCCGTATAAAAGCAAATACTCTATGGTATGAAGAAAATCGCTTCGCCGTTGCCTCGTGTCATTTGATATGTGGTCCATGTATTTAATTTACACGAAAACTTCAAACTTTATTGGAAAACTGCTAAAGTAAATTTTATTCCTCATTCTTTTTTCTGCTGATGTAATTAATACATTACGAATAATTCTTAGAATACTTAAATAGAATTTTATTCACCTCATTTCACCAATCACATATGTGAAGTCTAATCTAGTATAGTAATAACCAGGGCCCGGATTCTAATGACTAGGGACCGGATTTTTAGGTTTTTAAAAACACTGTTTTAGGTTTTCCATTAGGTGAAATAGTTTTTTTTAGGTTTTTATCCAAAATATCGTTTTCGGGTAGAACAATTGGTTTAATGAATTTGAATGTGCTACATAGGATTCAATACATAATACTTGTAAAGTTTAACTTAACAAAATTGACTTAAATTTGAGTAAACTTGCTTTAGGATAATATTATACAGTTGAAGAAAGAAAGCATAAACAATCAAAAGAAGCAGTGAAAATAAGATTGTCTCACATTTCCTCCTTACAGTAGCCTATATCACTAAATATCTTTCAAGATTCTTTCAGAAGTTCTTCCTGTTATCTCTTAGAATACATTTGTAGGCACAAAATGTACTTTCAACCTCACATGACGTCAGCAATGGTTGTTCGTACGAATATTTTAAAAGGAATACGCCGGTACTCTTACACTTCCTCTCTTGATACTGTCATCCTAGACGACATTGGATTGAACGAAACGCTGGTGGTATTAATTTCTACTCGACAAAAATTGTCTCTCCGCAAAATATTGATTTTTCAACTGGTGACAAACAAAAAAATACAAAAAAGTAGCCTAAATTAGATATTATAGATTTTATATCCCGTTTAGGTACATTTAGGTTTTTATACCCCATTTAGGTATTTTTAGGTGCCACAGAATTAATGTGGGTGAATCCTATGGTCATGATTCGAAAAAGTGTATAATCGCTTTTTGTTTTGGAAGTAAGGAAAAAATAGGTAAAAACCTAAGAATCCGGTCCCTATTCATTATTCACGATGGATATACAGAGTGCTAATGAATAACACCGAAATATTTTACTTGTGTATAGAGACATATACAAGCAACTTTTATCAGGAGATTTTTGTATAGGCATTCAATTTTTCCTGTTACAGCATAAAATCTCCAAGGGCATGACCGCCACTGATTTCTAATATTTGAAAAAAAAAGCAAAACAAAAGAACTTCGTTGTAACACTAGAGTTATGAATAAAAAAGAAACTAATTCTAACTAAAAAGTAATAATGTTCAGGATGTATATAAAACCTGAAAAGTGGGTACAGAATTTCAGGGTGGAGCATAGCGCTGCCATTAGTTATAATTAAGGGGAGGATTTTTATGGCCTAAAAATAGGATATATGCATGCATTTATGACCTAAAAACATCCAAATACAACCAATAAAATTTAAAATATGACTTAACCACTTACATATTGTGTTTATTTTTTTAAGTTTCATTACAATAAATTTTATTAAAATATAGTGTTAATTATTTAAAATATCTGTAAATTCTCAAAAAGTATCATTTTAATGCAAAATATGCAAAATATGATATGAAACTTCAAAATTTCTTTAATATGCACACAAATATGATACTAAATATGCTACAATTGTTGAAAATTTCCTAAATATACAGTTATATGCACAATAAAGCTGTTCCATTTTTACCAGGATTCTTGGAATCTGGTTTAAATTAGTCGGAAACCTGAAATAATGCAAAGGGGAAAAATATGACATGTCATCGAAATCCGCCTCCTACTTATCAAGTAAAGCGCGGTTAAAGTTCAGGAACTTTTTTTTTCCCTGAGAAACGTACTCTGAACAAAAATGATAACTTATTTGAATTTTTTCTACCGACGGAACGAGGAGTTAAAATGTTGTCAGTTATATGCCTACTACTTCCACACTGCAGATCAAACATAAATAGTTACCCTACCTAAATAAGGAAATCAGGTAGCGTATAAGCAAAGTATGTTCTAATGTTAGAATATAATTAATTGTTTTATAGAAACAACAGCATTATTCCACGATTATTTTGCTCCTTGTAAAAAACAAATCTGTATATTTACAAAATTTGTTTTTACCTGCTTCCTGTGCATAGTGTAGTCTTGAATAGGCTAAAATTATAAATAAAATTAAAAGTATATTGTTTTGCTTCAAAGTAAATAAGCTGCATTTGTCTTATTAATCTCTGCAGTATGTATCTTAAAAAAAAATCATGTACAGAGAAAAATATATAAGTTGGGAAAACCAATAATAACATTTGTAAGATTTAGCTGGCTGTCCCTGGCGATCCCCGGAGAAAAAGAAAAGGTGCCCGGTCTTGTTAATTAAGTTTTCCTTAAGACTTCAGAGAACACACGAGTTGCCGGAAGCCCTATTCAATTTTCATAAGTAACTTTTCAGGTTTCCACGTTCCTTCTGTGAATTTCAAAAGTTAAAAGTTCTTGCTATTGGATATCTCTTCGGAAAAATCTTCCTTTTTGTTGTAAATCAAATTATTCTCACTAAAGTGTAATTATAAAAGTTCACATAAATGAAAACGTCTAAGTTATTAAGCAATTACGATATTGGAAGGAACTTCCATAATTCCACCATTAAAATTTTCCTTATAGCTCAGGGTTGTTAGATGTATGATAAAGATCATACGATACCATAATTTCTTGCTCTGTATGTTGTAAGTGCCTAATTGAAGGATTATAGAAAATATTATGATTTCGGTTTATGACATTTATTTTCAGAGTATGATAAATTGTCCTTCAAATCGTGCATTACGATAATTTTGGTTTTTGTAAAGCGTATCAGAATATCTGGTCAACTGGTCAACAATGGTATTACGTTTATATTTAAATGATAACCTTGCATGAAGGAATGCATTTTGATGAAGTGGGACGGTGTGTTCTTATTAGCGTTGTGTGCGTTCATTATAATTCAACCTAACAAAAATATCACTTTATTCCATTATATAAATACTTCGAATTCATTCATACAAATTTATGAACTTACTAAATATGTGATTACTAGGACAGAATTTCATCTACGGTTGCTACCTTACCTTTGTTTGTAACAATTAGATGCCTAGAAATGGTATGCAATTTTGAAGAAAGAAGAAAGAAAGAAAAAAAAAGCATAAGTCAACAAAGCATTATTTTAACAAAAATAAAGAAATAGCTTAATCTTGAATGTAATGCAAAAATTTAAATACATTATTTATAATACATACCTACACAAATAATAAAATTTATATAATAAAACGGTAAATATTTATATGGGCTTTCATATTAATTCTGATGGCAGTTTCTGGTAAGTAAATGAAGGGGGGAAAGGTAATATGGGATTTAGATGACCATGTGCTTATAGACCTAAAATAATATCATGATGCTGGGGAGGAAGACGCAGATTTTCATACTTAGACAGAGAACGACCCTAACAATTACGTGTATAGGCTATAAATCTAAAATTAAAGTAATTAGATAGGCCTATAGGCTATGATAATTTGAATTCTTAACAACACTGCTATTTATTAATGTTTTCAGTAGTTCAAGATTCTTTCCTAAGAATAGGCCTGTTGTGTTTTAAAAATGAATTGTGAAATTATGGTACTTAGATTTTTTGATTATGTCATTATGTTATGGTATTTATGTTATTTCATTTATACCTTTATTTCGGCATTTCCTGCCCAAGATGTTACGGGAATACATTAAGGTTTGTGGAGCAAACTTAATAACGGAAATCATGATAGTTGGTCTTACAATTAACGGAAATCATGATAGTTGGTCTTACAATGAACGGAAATCATGTTAGGTGGCCTTACAAAAATCCTAATACGAGGATAAAATTCCTCATATTTTTACGTAAGTCATTGCTCTGTTAATTTTGTTTTACTACTTTTATGCAATTTTTTGGGTTAAAGAAAGTATGAGCGCTCTGTAGGCTTTACAGTGTTTTCTCCAATATCCGAATGTGTTAAACTACTATTTTAACAAAATTTAAATAAACACTATTTTAAAGAATCATTTTTAATAATTGAGTCTACATCGTCTAATCTTACCTTTTATTTTTTCCAGGTAAGTGAAGCTGTCAAATAATTCTACTGTCAATCGTGATTCCAGTTAGAGTAAGTACATGAAAACGAAATGTCCATCAACATCGCAAATATCATCATAGCCATAGCCATCAACAGTTACTCTTCATATTTCTATATCTTTTTACGATTCATAACCTACTGTTTGAGTGCAACGAAGTAACTTAGCCTAAAGTTATTATTGCTGGAGCACAGTTCTCATTATGATAAGTGTGGCAGAACTCCAACTTGTGGTCATTTAGTAACTATTGTATTACACACTTAGTGTCTGTCTATGTGGTGTATGCTGAAATTCTATATTACGTAACTATGCAATAAGATTTTGCCTCTCCTTTCTCTGCAGGTACATAAAAGCAGTCCTTATATACACAAAAGTTTGTTGTTTCAGCTTTCTATTGGCTCGGTTGCTCTCTCCCATTGAACAGAAATCCAATAACAATTTTAAAGAGAACTGTCTAAATCTCAGATAGTTTTAGTGAGGCCATTTACGAAATCTCTTAGAACCCGCATGGATTAGAACTTGACTCTTCTTAAACTAAATCCCAAGAGCACCGGTGTGCACTTATTGCTCAGTCCATTGAAGGATATTCTTGCTTCAATTACGTAAGAGGAATCGTAAAAGTCAAATGGTGCAGTAATTGTGTTTGCGGGAACCTGGAAGAGCAATTTCAGTAAATTAACATGATTAGATTAGAGAAGGACTAATACAATGCCGTTTAAATTTAAAATAATTCACTAAACTACCTGAAAATTGGTACTAAACTATGTAAAGAACAAATGGATCGACAAATAGAAGGATTAAACTCCTCTGATATTTAGATTTCAGTGATAAACTGATAATAGTCTAATTTTCAGTATTTAAATTAAGTATTGGCATCGAGAATCTTATCTTGCATAGATATGTTCCTTTGGTTAGTAATAAAGCTTTAAGTTTAAGGACCCCTGTCGTGCCTACCACGTAAATGGTCATATCTCAGGAGGCCCCTCAGGAAAATCAATAATAGGCAGAAGAAGTTGCCAAACCATAGAGCTTTGTGGAAACGAGAGAAGTATACGATAATTTGAATTGGATGTCTTGATTCGTTTCGTGTACCCTCTCTTTCTCTTCTTAATCTGCGTGATATAATTACGCTGACATGATGAGCTTTCTGAAAATTACTCCGCGCCATTTCTAACTGCGGGTGTAAGATCCCTCGCCACCTGTCCTCACTGCTTCTTCCATAATTATGTAATATTAAAGTAAGCGGAATGTTTCCGGCTAAAAATACTTCCACTTCTGTCCAATTACTATGCATTATAGGCAGGTGGCCTACACTCAGATTGCTACGTTTTAGGCAGTTACTTCTTATTCGTAGGTTTGGGTTTCCACGTTATTCAGAACATCGAGCCATCCAGTAATTTTAACGGGCCACTAATTTTAAATATTCATTCTGACTGCATGTGGAGTTGACTTCTTACGCTGTGGCGGTTGAAATCGCAGATATTTCAGCCATTTCTTGTTATTGTCTTATATTAACTGAATTAATCTGAGAATAGCTGTTTATTTCGTTAATTAGATATTTACTTTGTGTTTCTCTTTGTTTCTCTTTGTTTATCCTTTTAGTTTAGTTTACACTTTTTAAGTAGTGCGATTAATAGTATTTGCATTTAACCAGTTTACTTCTGTGGTATGCCCTACTGTTCTCACAAGTTTAGATTTAGCTTAAAATAGATGCGTGTTTTTGACACCTTACCAATTAATTCGCGAGGGCCTTTTGTACATTCCTTACATATAGCCAAATAATTCCAGAATGTTTCCGACAGACGTATGATGACCTCCAGATGGATTGGATCCTTCGAATAGGTCTGTGTCGTTTACTAGGGCTTCACACTCTCAGTAAAATGTTTTTTACAGTCTCATCTGACTGATCACATATATCGGGTATCCTGTGAAGAGCTTCATTGTGCATAGGTATACATGCATCTTAAATGGCCTTTCCAATCTGGCTTTTTTTTTTTTTTTTTTTTTTTTTTTATGTTGTTAAAGTTTTACTTAATTCTTAGTTAGGATGTTTCATCCATATATACGTCACATGTTGCCAGTAAACAGAACAAAAACACATTATTTTATACAACATAACTTGCTTCAAAATTGAAATATAAATTTCCATAGATTTAAAACACTTTTGATTTGATGCAAGGCAGTTCGTATGCTTTAATAGCATTCTGATGTTGACGCTCTCCACCTTGAGGTACGCAACTACTGGTACCATTGGTAACTCGAATTGATGCATAGACTATTCATTCGTTTAGTATGCCGTGATCTCATAAAATAATTGTCTACAAAATCCGTTATGTTTATTCATGGAATAGTGTTAATAAATTATATTACCTATGATAATTTTTCATTTCCTAATTGAAATAGGCTATTCATTTCGAACGGTTACCTTACCCCTAAGCCTCTATATTGAGGATCTAATTAAACCACTTACAGAACTAACAATGTGCTTCTGTATTTATCCAAATAGTTACGGCATCCTGAATGTTTAATACCAAAGCTTGCAGAAGTAATTGGCCTATCTGAATATCAAAATTTAGGTATAAGCATAAAGCCAAAGTCGTATAAGGAATAATAACGGGGTACTTTAATCATATCGTACTAGCTAACGACAGTTGCTTATCGACAATGGAAAGCAGTAGTTCCCTGGCATAAAGTATGAATGGCAATGATTATGCGCAACAGCCTTGCTCTTCTTACATTTATTGCTCCTGTCGAGCTGTAAAGTCGGATCTTGAGCGTGGTGGTATTGCGAGAATGTGTTAACTGCGCACGATTACGAGCACTTAGCTTAGCAATGGTTTCCACAGCCATAAACTCATTTGCCCATACACAATAACACTTGCAAATTCACGTCATGAAGTAATGCAGAATTCCTATTTCTATGTGGAAAAGTTGCTAGTTAAAAATACACCTAGGTCTTCGCCCAACTATAACCGCACAAGCATTGTGTATCATTAGTAGACCTGGGATTTTAGGTTCTAAAAAAATTAGTTTTAGGCACCTAAAATAGGCTTTTAAAACAAGTAAATAGGCTGTTAAAACAGACGATAGGCACTTAAAATATGCTTTAAAAATGTGTAAATAGATAGCAAATAGACTTTAAAATATTACAATATACACTTAAACTGTAACATGGTCTTTTTTTAATGCAAGAAACGTGGTATACCTATTCTTAACAGAATTAACAGAATTAACTGCAATATTAGTCATCACGAAATATATTCATTTAAACAGATGTTATTTCACTGGTGACTTGACACAGTAGTCCTTCCCCCTTAATACTCCCCCTCCCCAGTCAGTCAGCATTCATTTAGCGACAATTGTTTGGAATAATCAAGTTTCTATGAAAAACCCACCTCTACTGTTCTGCTTTTCATTGAGGGATATCCATTATAAAATTGTAAAAGTTACAGAAGTTGAATTTTATTTTAAATGTAGAAAATAGGCATTTTCGGCACTAAAATAGTAAAATAGGCTCTAAAGGTCCAAATAGGCATTTTAGGGCACTATAAAACTATAAATGTAAGTGATTTATCATGAAACGTCCACATATTTAAAAATTTTCATGTTATTTCATAAGGAACAAAATAGGCATTTGCCTTAAAATCCCAGGTCTAATCATTAGGTACCTTCTCAGGATGTGAAAATGAAGACGACTTTCTCTTACTTTTAGTGCTAATTTACATTAAGAAAATTTATTTTTTTGGGTTTTTTTTTCTAAAATGACTCTTAACGATTTTGTTTGAGTTTTGTACACTTTTATTTTAATTTTTTTAGCAAAAATTATCTGAAGAGTTGTTATAAGCCAGGCTACATTCTTAGAAACTCAGTCTTGCCTGGTAAACAGTAATTCTTTGTATCAGGTTGAAACAACTGAATACGTACTCTTTGCATTACGGGCTCTTCTTCTATATTAGAATTTAAAAATGAGATAGTTTAATTGCCCACGCTTAGGGAAATGTATGTAAATGCATTACGTCAGACTTCTTTGGGTTATGCATCCTTCGTGTTGTCACGTTGCGACTCGAAAAAAAATAAAAATAAATAAAATTTAAAAAAATTAAAATTTTCTTGTTTTCTTAAAACAGCTTTAACTACAAGGGTGGATCGAAAAGTAACCCACGATTTTTTTCTTTTTACAAAAAGTAGTAGGTACAAACAAATGCACACTTGAATTGTCAATTTTTGTATATAGTCGCCAAGTTTCTCAACACATTTCTCACATCGTGAAACCAGTTTCAAAATACCCTGTTCATAGAAGTCCGTTCGGTTCGCCACCTGCGGACTGCTGTTTTCACTTCTGCATCTGACGTAAAGCGTGTACCGGCCAGGAATTTCTTCATGGGACCAAACAAACGAAAGGTTATCACTGCCATCTTTGAAGAATGCACACCACCTGGAGACATTGCTACGCTCCATACATTCGTCCCCATACACGCCACGCATGTCCCTGTGAATTTCACTCGGGTTATGCCCTTTAGCTCATAAAAACCCCACTACACCTCGCTGAAGAAATTCCTGGCCGGTAAACGCTTTGCGTCAGATGCAGAAGTGGAAACAGCAGTCCGCATATGGCTATATTCCAACCGAACGGACTTCTATGAACAGGGCATTTTGAAACTGATATCACGATGGGAGAAATGTGTTGAAAAACTTGGCGACTATATATAAAAATAGACAAAAGATGTCCCTTCATGTGTGCATTTGTTTGTAATTGTAGGGCCTATCTATTAAACTTGTTGTTATATATATATAATATTTGCGTTACTTTTCGATCCACCCTCGTATTTTGTTTAAAATTTCTACATGAATATCCTATGATGCATAATACATTATGTATGATTATTACGTACATATTGTAATAATTATATTATACTAACAGCTAAAACTTTAATTTGAAAAATTTTTCTAATACATTTCCTATGGGGCATATTCCACAAATTTCATATACAAACTTGGGTTTAAGGTTTTGCCTCGCGATTGGTAAGACTTTGAATGAGGTTGAAACAGCTAAATTCGCACCACTGCAGTACAGCCGTGTACTCCACACCGGAATTAATAAAAAGTTAGAGGAAGTTATGTTAGACGTAAAATTTTTCATAATTATCAATAGTCGATTGTTAACGTAAAAAAGTGCTAGTACAAAATTTAAAGTAGGTCAGTTTTTTAAAAAAATCTGTTCTACCTAGGTATAGTAAGACCGATAAATATAGTTATGCTTAAGCAGTACATCTCACGTAATGTGTAATGTAATGTTGTCATAAAATATCTGACACTGAGACGTTCCAACTCAGAGGGGGAATGTTGGAATGTGGCAGGCAAAACAACGATAGTTCCTTTCAGCAGAGTTGAAGGTTGGACAGCTAGCAGGAATGGTGGAAGACATCAGTTGTCCGTTTAAACTTCCGTAACTTCCCTTGTAATGAAAGGAAGTGTTAGAATTGCTACAACTTCTGCTGTGTATTCAGACATGCTTAACTAAGAGTAAACAAAGTGGGATTTCCTTCATGCATATGATGTGTTCTGGGCTAGGGGATTAACTCAGAAGTGAGAGTGGAAATCGCATTGAAGCATTAACACAGGAGTGTTTAAACCAGCCAGTTGGGTCAATCGGAAGCATTTAAAACCGATGATCTGTGGTCCAAATCCCGTGACCACACAATCTACCGGCGTTATTTTTCGTGGTTTTCTTGGTTCTATATGCGAATATGTCATTACCATGACCGTGGTGATCATCTTACAGTAAAAATTAAATTAAGCTTTAATAACTAAACTGCTCGATAAACATTTATCTGTAGGGTGGACCGAAGGGGGTAAAGTTTACCGCGAGGCAAGTAGTTAATATAATTCAAAAAGTACTATATTTGTTTAAGGTGAGAAGGTACTGCCTACCTTTTGCAACGTTAAATAAATTCATGAACTTCGTAAAAAAAAAAACTATTATACAGAGTGTTTGGAAATTCATACTACAGACTTCTAGGGCTAGTAGAGGGGACTTAGTAGACAATATTTCGAATAGGAACCCATGTCCGGAAACACCAAAATCATGCCCGTGTATTCTGCAAACGTGTACTCAACCATGTTGATCAGAGACCCAAAGGCACGTGAATGGGGCTACAGGCATGATACCATAGCAGGGTAAGCGTCACGTGCCATCAGGCGATCTTCTGACGTCATGTACTGCCTCTCCGGTTGCAAAACAACACCGGCAAATCCGACATATTGTAATGGCTGTAGCACGGAAACGGTATGTATGGGTTCCTATTCGAAATATTGTCTACTAAGTCCCCTCTACTAGCCCTAGAAGTTTGTAATATGAATTTCCGAACACTCTGTATACCTAAATGAAATGTTCATGGCTCCTTTTTACAACGTTTATCCATAATAATGATAATAATGATAATAATAATAATAATAATAATAATAATTTATATTACGTTAACAGGTATTCAAATACATTTTTTATATTTAAAAGAAATGGTCTAAAATTTGTGTGATTTTTTAAAAGTCTTACGAACCTCGCCGCAAAATCCTTTCTTATTTTTAATAATGTGATCTTAATGCCTGCATGCCGGAGACAAATGAAAACTAAGGTTTACAATGGTACCATCATAAGACAATAAAATTCCATTTCAAAATAACGTTTAGTTCAGATATCTGTGACCAATGGTATAGAAGTTATGGTAGATTTGCAAATGTTTTCAAAAGGGTTCAAGGAACTCAAATATTGCTCAATTAAACATTCTTATTCTTCATATTTTAATCTGTAGTAACAATAAAGAACATTTTGTTTTGTACCAAAATTGAAGTATTTTCTTACCTTAAATTATTGGAAATAATAATTATGCAAATTTTCGTAGCAGACCTACCTTAAAATGGGGGAACAGTAGCATTTTTTGGATTATTCATTCATTATAGCAATTTTTGTTAAGTCACCATAACATTAAATCGTGATTTCTTCAACGTCATCAGCTATGTTCTTACAATTTCAATTTTTAAACATATAAAAAGAGAATTATTTCTATATGCCAATTTTACACTATAACAGGTATACTCGCTGGCCGGTTTTAACGTTTTGTTTCAGCAATATAGAATTCAAAAAGGACTACTTTGGCATACGAATTTTTTCATTGTACAACGCTTTGTTTTGATTAGTTAAGCGAAAATATAAGTTTTAATATTCATTATATATATTTTTTCACATTACAACTCTCTGTGAGCTTACTCATAACTAGGGGACGGATTTCTTTGACATGTCATATTTTTCCCCCTTGCATTATTTCAGGTTTCCGACTAATTTAAACCCGATTCCAAGCATCCTGGTGAAAATTGAACGGCTTTTATTGAGCATATAACTGCATATTTAGGAAATGTTCAACTATTGTAGCATATTTAGTATGAATATGCATATTGAGGTAATATTTTTTGCATATTTGTGTGCATATTAAAGAAATTTTGAAGTTTTATACCATATTTTTTTATATTTTGCATTATAATGATACTTTTTGAGAATTTACAGATATTTAAAATAATTAACATTATATTTTAATAAAATGAATTGTAATGAAACTTAAAAAATATACACAATGTGTAAGTGGCAAAGTCATAATTATTTTAAATTTTATTGGTCATATTTTAATGTTTTTAGGTCATAATTGCATGCATATATCCTACATTTTAGGTCATAGAAATCCGCCCCCTACTCATAACCCTTTTAGCTGGTACATTGATAATAACCATATGTAGTGCTTGCGTTGTAATTTTCATACACCCAGTGAAAATACTCCACACGCACTGGATCCAAAAACGCGTGTTATGGCCAATTAAAAGACACATACAGACATCACTCTTATGTTCATCAAAATTATCGTCTATCTCAGAAGTTGAAGCCTCAACTCTCGAAGATTATTCAGGTTCATTTTCACATTCTGATGCATCTGAACTTTCGGCCCGGGATTATTTTCCTTCCCTTTTAATTTTACAGTATAGCTTGTACAATCTATTGGGCCCAAGAGGGATGAAAATGGGGACTGGAGAAAATTGCATAACCAAGAGCTTCAGGACCTGTGCGCTTGACCGAATATAGTAAGGGTGAAGGATGAAGTGGGCTGGACATGCTGCACACATGGGGAGGAAAGACATATCTCAAAATTATTGACTGGGAGACCCGAAGGGAAAAGACTACGTGGAAGACCTAGACGTAGGTGGGAGGACAATCTTAGAACGGATTTATGGGAAGTAGGATTTGTGGGGGATGATTGGATGGAGCTAGCAAGAAATAGGGTTGAATGGCGGACTCAGATAAGCGCGGCAATGAACCTTCGGGTTCCATAAAATAGATAATATTCCTTTAGCTTGCTTAGGAATTGTCTATTGCCATTGAGTGAATGAGTGAGTGAGTGAGTGAGTAAGTAAGTAAGTAAGTAAGCTTGTACAGTCAGTAAGCATGGGATACATAATAAATAACTCTCCTCTTTATAATGTACTCCGACTATACAATCAGTTGCACAAAATGGACAATATAGATATTTTTAATACTAACAATAAGCGGTTTAGAAATATATGTGAAAAAAATTGAAAATTTTAAAATAATTATTATTAAATTTTGCTCCATGTCATTTTCTTTACTTGAATCTTTCTGATATGTATATTTTCCTCCAAAACTGTTATATTATTATTATTATTTGTTTTTGCATATTATGTTCGCTTGTGTAATTGTCATATTGTTTGTGTTTGTGTTTTTCTTTCATGTGTATTTTTTTTCTTATTGTTATAGCATTAGCTTAATTATTTTGAATATCACTTTAAATATTTAATTTTAGAATCTGGTGTATTAATATAAGCGAGAATATTGTAATTGGGCATTAGCCTGTAATATTCTTAGTACAATAAATAAATACGTCATTGCTAATCTTACCCCCAGTTTATGCCAATGTTACCTCCGGGTGCTTAGGTTTCCCCGATTTCCATTAAGGAAGACGTATAGTATGTAGTACTAACCTATCGAAGCAGATAGCATGGGATCGTGAGAGCGAAAATGACGAGACCGGTCCGCTGTGAACCGAGAACAGCCATCGCTTTATGTTCGTTCTCTATTGATCGTCGTGAACGAATCCCTATAATGTTGAATTATCAGATTAAGCTAAACATAACTCCAATCCTGGAATTTCGATTTCGTATAAATTTTCATGTACATAAATGCACACATAATATATGTCTGGTCACTTTATTTTATCTCATTTATTCAGGTAGATCTAAGGCCATTCGACCTTCTTTTCCGTTTTACTTTAGTCAGGGGACCTCAAATTAGTAGAATTAAATGTCAACCATGAGTTTGAGTAGGAACAGTAAGAAGTTCCACGTCTGGTTTTAAGAACGTAGAAGAAAATTACTAAATAAATTCTTGTTAATTGCGTGTATAGATATGGAATTTTTAAGGGTTGTTTTTAGAGTAATTCGTGATTCAAATTGAGGAGCTACTTGATAGAGAAGTAGCGGCTCCGGTCATGAAAACCACCATTAACGGCCATGGGTGTCGGCATGCTGACCACATGCCCACAGTCCTGCCATCTGCCTGTGGTAGATGACGCAGCGGTCGGGTGGTAGGCCATACCCCTTCAGTGCCACGGAGTTTAGTTTAGTTTTTTAGAGTAATTCGAATTAATCTTCCGATTGCTTAGCTCTAGGCGAACCGAGTGTCTAAAAAAATGTGCAATCTTCTTATTGTGCCTATCTTTAATGCTCTTGAAACAAAACCAAGTAGCCATTACACGAAAACAGATTACATGAGGGAAAAAATCACAGACTTCAGAGCCAAAAACGTCTATTATGCCTCCAACTGCACTTTCCTGAAAAGAACGGGAGGGCTGACTATATAAAAGTCGTACGGTACCGGTATTGAGGCATTTGCACTTCACAGCACTCGAGAGCGGAAGCGTTTTTCTTATTTCTCCTCTTTCTATCACTTCTTGCATCTTTCTTTCTTCCTTCCATACTTAGAATTGCCTGCTATACCCTACTATTGATTTTTCCATCTTCTAGCGGAATATTCCCTCATCTAGAGTCATTGAAATTGTTTTAATTCTAGAAGGAAAGCAAATATCGCTGGGATATAAATTAATGAAAAGTAGTTCCTCTACCATGAAACTGTTGAACTGATTAAATCACTAAGCTGATATTAAATGGCTACCTTGCTGAATAAAATTGCAAATCGCCTAATTGAGAGTTAATCATGGGTTACTCTGCTATACTAACTGGTAGTTACCACTGAGCAGTCACATGACTATACAAACCTATCCGTATCTTCTATAGCTAAATCACATGAATCTTCCAACTAGAAACTTTATATGACATATTTATTAGAATGCATGCTGAACTCCACTGGGAATGTATTACTATGATATAACTCCGATTGATAGGTCTATGGGGAACACAACTTTGTTATTCCTCGCGGAATACATTATTTTATTTACTTTTATTTTTTAGACATGTATCTGCACTGCAGTATTGAAAAATCAAAAGTCATTACAGATTTTTGTAATTAATGATTAATAAAATTTAACTTATTTAATAGTCATACAATAGACCTTATGTTGTACTTATCTTTTGAAAAACTCAAGAAGAGTTTTTATTTCAGTTATTTATGTTTTCCCGTGATTATTTAGCACAACCATAGGAATTAAAATAGGCCTACAGTTCTAGATATTCTTAAGAATCTTAAGTGTATACTTTTAAATTAGAATAAATCCTTTAATTTTGTGGAAACACGACTGAGGAGTATCTTAAGTTGCTAAGAAAATACAATAAAACCCGTTAGACATATTAATGAGTGTGCTCTAATAATATCTCTTTCTGAAGCCGCTTGCGCGACGAAATAACAAAGAACAAACATTTTAAATTATTCTGATTTTCTGCAGATTTCACCTTTGCGTTCCCTGAAATCTAAATATAGCTCTTAAATTTTTGTACAAGTATGCGATTATTGCATTGAAGGGGGAATATGTGAGAGAAGTAAAAATGGAAAAAAAAGGAACCAAGAATGGACAAAAAATTTCTTTCGCAATTTTTATAAAGGTTTTTTCTCACAAATTTTAATCATCAAAGGGAATTAACTCAGACGCTGTTGAATATAATTGTACAAAATCTATGGAGCATATTGAGATGTTTCACAGGAGAGCTTTTAACATTTATATTACAACCATTTATAGATTTGGTACGAGGTTCAATTTTTTTTTAAATAAAAATCACGTAACATTCTCTTTGGGAAAGAGTATTGAATTTATTTCATTTATAATCTGCACCTAATTTTCTATGGTTTTCTAAATGTTGATAACAACAAGTGGTCTTAAAATTAAATCGCATTATATTAATCTAATTTGTGTGCTATTTGGATATGATGATGCATAAAAAATCCTATGGAAAAAAGAGCAAAAAAATGAGGTTAGAGGAAGCGCAGATCTTGCATAAATCGAGTGCAATATATTCAGACTATACACCATAAAAACCTGAAGTCATATATCATGTTATATAAGAAAATAGGGTTTCCCCCCAGTGATGGTGCCGTGTGAAATGCTGTAGGCCTAAGTCAGATAGGTCATTTTCAGATTTGAGTATTAAAATCATCCCGTATATTCCGTCAATACTGTGTTGCGATATGATAATGCAGAGAAGCGGAAATGACCGGGTTGGGATTGGGTGTGGAAAGAAGACGTCTGCTGACAACCTGACGGGCTTGTATCAGATTTGAGAATTAGTCTTGCTCGCTTGTATAATGCCTCAGAGACTGGATGGTAATTACTTAAGGAAATGAAATGGATCTCCCCTTGTTATGTAGAGACGCCGGCGATCTAACAAATTGCACGTCCTAACTCTTGCCTTTCCTTCTGTCTGCATTAACCTCCTTCTTGCAAGTCTATTTCCTTAAGACATCCCAATCAGTGACACAAGTTTTATTGCTTTCAGTTTGTTTGCAAGCAATTATTTTTATTACGTTTCTTTCTTTTTAATTCTAAAAACTCATTATTTTCCTCCTTTAGAATGTAGCAACAGAGCTCTAGAAAAATATTGAAAACAAGATTTGCTTAGCTTATACTTAAATATCTTAGGTATTATGTGTATTATATGTACGTAGGTCACCGGTGGAGTGATAAACATAAAAATACATCAAGTATTCTAGGAAACTTATTTTGGTGCCTCTTTCCCCAGTTCAAATCCGGTAAAGATCTTCGATTGCCGCGTTCAAAAGTTGATGTTCACAGCGACTGAGATACCAAACAGGTGATTCTGTCTATATTTATTATATACGGTATACACAAGGGATTAAAACCGACAAACTTCGAGGAAACTTCAACAAACTTAGGACACGGAGAGATCTGTCTTTGTTAGCCCTTTCTTTGGCGAAACTCAGTTTTCACACAATATATAAACCCATGCCGGACTGCAAAGAAGACAGTTAAGACAATGAAGAGCAAAGGATAATTTACGAGTCTTCAATTCCTAACTATCTTCAAAAGTACAACCTCTCCTCTATGACTGTTTTAGGCTTTGATACCCCGCCTTCTCGTGATGTTTTGTAGGAAGTTTGGCTTGCAGAATAGCCCTATCCATGACATCTCCTTCGCTGCAATTAAAGGTGCACTATCCATATGATAAAAACCAGTCATATGAAACTAACTTTGAATAGTCTATTAGGTGTACTGAAAATATTCAATTTCTATAAAGCCAGTTCTGTTCTTCATATTGAGTTTTATGTGAAGTAGATATTTATATTGTCTTTTTTTCCATATTAAAGTTGTATCGTTATGCTTTGTTCTTTATGGCAATCTCGTTTGTCGGGAAAGCTGAAAGAAAATTATATGCTTTCAAAATAAATAAAGTCATATAGTCTTTTTCTTGCTTTCTTATTCTGTAATTTGTCATGCAATTTAAATTTTTCTTCCGAATTCTTTTCAGACATTTTAATAGAAATGTAACACACTCGACTGTATACTATAGGATACATTATATAAATTTGAAGGCTTAAGAAACCCTATTATGTTGACCGATAATGCATCCAGAAAGTCAGAACTTCGATTTTCCATTTAAACGCATAGCAGAAATGAAATTTTACTTCTTCCCACAGGTGTATTGGGAATTTAGTAAATTGTTTCTGCCTGCACAACTGAAACAGCTTATTGCTAAAGCACCATCACGCACAGATTTAAATCCCGGGTTTGAGTAAGATGCATATTCTCCTGAACTATTCTTACACTAATCGAAAATGTGTTATATTTGTCAAATTTACCCACATCTTTGGTTCAGTAAAGATGTCAGAGTGACATGTAAGGATTATAGAACATGTCTGTTATCTACTTACTCCCATGCATAGGTCTATTCCATTGATCTAGTGAAGCCACTGTGTGGAAGATACACAAGCCACATGGCAGCAAAGCAAGATAAGTTGCCTACATGCACAGGCGTTACATCCATCCTCCTCTAACAAGGACGAATATGAGGTTACACTAGGAAGGAGAATAACGTTTCACACCTAAGGTAACGATATGGATATGTGAATATCCATCATTGTTTAGGAGATTACTGCAATTTTTGTGGATTAGGTATGAATTGAAAGGCCCATAGAACTACCGGGATCGAACTACTATCTTTTGGTGACATGCTGAGAATTAAACATTCAAGCGGCAGTAATGTTCTATTTCTGGTTATTCGTAGCATAACGTCATATAGTAATCCACATAAAACATCAGATTGTGATTTATTTATATCACATGTATATCATACATATAATATCATATATACATATATATAACATATAAATTTTTATTATGTTACGCATTAATTGAAATATTCTTCCTTATTAAGCATTGAAGTACATATTTTTTTAAACGGCATTGACAGCGCGACATAATGTTTTCGGTAAAATTATCACTTCTAACAACAATAAAACTGGTTTTGACAGAAATTTAACAAAACCTATAATCAACCATGTGTGATTTTTCTTGATTCATGTTACATGTAACATTCGTATGAATATTACCTTTGTGACAGACTCTAGAAACCAGTGACATACAGGTAAAATGTGTAACTTTAAGCCATCTGGCGGAGACAAGTAAAACCACAACTTTGTCCTGACAGATACGAATTTTCTCTCGTTTAATGTTATTAAATCCCTCACGGCTCCCATTTACGTGATTTTCTTATGTTTATTCAGAACTTTCCAATTTACTGTAGTAACAGTTTAAATATGTTAAATGTAAGACTTAAAATAATATTCCGTAAGTCTATCAATTTCAAAGCTATTAAGCCGAATCATGTAAAATGGGTTTTTGGTTATTCAGTAGGTAATAGTAGAATAGAAGTGGTGGTAGTTATGGAAGTAGCAATAATAATTATAGTAGCAGCAGTAGCAATAAAAGAAGAATTTTCACCTCCAAGATCCTAGAAATCCAAGCAATGCACAATCAGTTTACTACAAGTATTTTGAATACAATACCGTGTAAGACTTCTACATTTACTTCGTTAGTTCAGCCCATCAACTCGTAATGTATTATTTTATCATTTAAGATTGTTTTATAAGTTATTTATTCAGCATTTCCAAACTCAATTACTGGTTTACTAAAGTCGAGCGTTTCGTTAGGAACATTTTATATTCACTGTACGTCCACCATGTAATAAGCTACTTAAAATAGTAATCGGTAGAGGAAATGTTCATCTTTGTGGCCCTTTGTAACAATCTCCATATTGTGATAAGATATTATAGCGATTATGTTTAAGATTGAATGTTCTGGTCAAAGAAGCTTGAGGTAAATAGTACTCTAGCACGAATACAAAAACAATTGAACGTATATGCGGTAGAAATAAACGATACAAATAAGGCGATAGGCAGCGGTTATTAGTTGAAATTTTCAATGTTATCTTCAAAGTTTGTCAATTTTGTCAGCCTAAGAGATTATTTACGGACTGAAGTCTTACGGATAGTCTACTTGACTGTAATACAATCTGAAATTGAAATTGCAAATTATTCGAAACGCGTTCATGTTTCAAATGCTCAACCGGTATCTTCCAAAATTTCCTGCTTGAGGACCTGGAATACTAAGTGATCATTTAAATACAAGCAAACCTCTGTACAACGAAGCTCGATATAACGATAAACCCGCATATAGCAATAATTTTGTTTGGTACCGGCGTATTTCCTATCTTAATCATGTTAAATGTAACTCACTATAATGATGAAGGTATTTTATAAACACCCTTTTATAACGACATTTGGAGGTTGAATTGTTACTGCAAACCAGTATAGCCCTATGATTGGTAGCTGGTATCAGATCAGTAACCTTCCCAGAATACCAATATTGTTTTCTGGGTGCCTGATATAATTATGTTATATTTCTTAGAAATTCCAGAAAATAAAGGATCATGAGGGGGTGGAAAATAGGATAACTGAAGTTAAAAGCATCCCTTATGTGTGCAAAGCATACTGTGAATCATAGGCGTAACCAGGCCGACCATATGGGGGGGTTATAACATCCAGGGAGAGGGGGGTCCGGGGGTCCTCCCCCGGAAAATTTAAAAAATTAAGATGAAAAATAACGAGTTTTAAGCTTCCAGGGGTCCTCTCCCGGAATATTTTAAAAATTAAGACGCAAAATAACGAGTTTTAAGCTTCCGGGGGACTCCCCCGGCAAATTTTAAAAATTAAAACGCAAAATAACGAGTTTTAAGTTTCCGGGGGCCCTTTTCCCCGGAAAATTTTAAAAATTAAGACGCAAAATAACGAGTTTTAAGCATCCCACGCTTTATACTTGTATTAAGTAATTTATGGACAGACTTTAAAAATCTATACAATTTTCCTTTTTTTAATCAATGGGGGGGGGGTTTCAAACCCCCCAAAACCCCCCCTCGGTACGCCTATGCTGTGAATTAGGTTTTTACTTCAACGTGCACGTAATGTGCAATTAAACAACACAAGGACTAACTGTTTTAATTTTGCCTTAGATTTGTGGTGAATTTGCTTGTCTTTCTCTTCTCTCTTCCCACCAGCTACGAGTTTGAAATTTCTAACACATGGCTAGACTCAAAGCATATCTTGATCCGTGATGTTATACCAGTTTGAATAGTAATTTTTTTAGTGTGCGGGTGAAAAGTAGCTATTGTTACAATTCAACGGAAGTCAGTAAGTTAAGTAACAAAAATAGCGTTCTACTTCTTCATACGTCAGTTCCATGAATTATCTTGTAGGCCTAGATTACACAGTTTTCTGCATGCAGTCTTTCTAACATGTGGTAAATTACAACCACTCAATATAACAATAACCCTCATATAACAATTCCCTCTGCTAGGGCCCACAAATTTCGTTATACGGAAGTTTGACTTTATTTGCAAATAAGATGTACCGTTGAATAACAACAACCGAGAAAATTGCAATATACCTAGTTAGTTTTACACATGTCTTATCCGTTGTCCAGGTGACTGCTGTAGCTTACAAATTAGTCAGTAATAATTTTATTTCATTTCCGGTTTAGGGAATTGCATTATTTTAATATGAATTATATTGTGACAATTCTGATATACCTGCGGAAGTTTGAAGTACCGGTAGCGAATTATGATAAAATAGAAGATTCTGTATGATAAGGGAAGAGACATGGATATGGGAATCGGACCAAGTAAATAAGCAAAGTTTTGATAAAATACTATTATTATGGCTTCCTAGATTAAGCTGCTTCGCATTATTAGAGTCGGACGTTTCGAACATTCTATTAAGCCCTTCTTCGGGGAGGGGCTCAGCGTTCGTTAACCCGGAAAGCCATGATAATAGCAATTTTATTAATGATCGGCCGCGGAAGTTTACGTGCACAACTTCAGCTGAGTTTTGTTTGATCTTCCTTAGACTTTAAGTTAGGATAATTGGTATTTCATGTTCTTTCTGTAAACACACTAACGGACTAGTTGATGACGTAGGCTATATCATAAGATTTTACACAATTTGGCAGAATGAGAATATTTCCAACAGAGACAGGATTCTGTGGTTCACGAATACATATTTACATCTTAGGAGAATGAGTTTAAATTAAGTCCACCGCTGTGGCTCAGGAGATGCGTTCGCTCCTCTCACGCAGTTGGCTCTGGTTCGAATCTTGGTTGGGACAAGTTACCTAAGTGGGGTTTCTTCCGGGGTTTTCACTAGTATATCTCCTCCTATGTGTTCGTGTTGTTGTCTCGGAGGTGGCCCTGACATTGGGTTAATCACTCTCATCCGGGGAGGCCCTCCCTGTCCTTTTCTGTCAAAAAAAAAAATACATATTTGCTCCAAAGGAGTCCCTCTCCCGACATGTCGCGGTCCTGTAAGGCCCGGGCGGTGTGAGCCGCATAAACGTCTCTACAACGGAAGAGGTTAAACTTAGAAAAAGGAAGAAAAAAAAAAGAAAAAGAGTTTAAAATTTTTTGCTACTAGACTTGTTTATTTTATAAACTATAACACATACGTAGAGTATTGTGTTAAAATTAATTACGATATACAGGTAACCGTGTTAATTCGAGAAAGTTATTGGAAGTTACTGTAGTTATGGAAAAAAATTTGTTCATTGCAGTGGAAAGAAGATGTGATTACTTAATTCTCTTTCAATAGCACGAGAATTCTTGATTAATCAGTATATCCGTGTTTTGCCTAAACCCGTTCATCAGTGTGAATACGTAAAATGAATTCAGGTTCGATTCCATTAATTATTAGTAAAGAATTTAATAGTAAAACCACATCTCAAAACTATTATGTCAATCGATTTTAACCAAAATGTAAAAACTATTGATATGATAGGCCCCCATTAATCGTCCTGTCGGAATCCCAAGCAATCATTTTATTTATATTTTATAACTAAAACTCCTTGGCGCTACATGCCTGAAGGGACAAGGCCTAACACCCGACCGCTGCGTCATCTACCATAGGCAGATGACAGGATTGGGGGACATGTGGTCAGCATGCCGTCACCCACGGCCGTTAATGGTGGTTTCTATGACCGGAGCCGCTACTTCTCTATCAACTAGCTCAATTTGAATCACGAGGCTGAATGCACCCCGTTCCAGAAATCCCTACCTCAGAAAAGTCCGAGGAGGTACCAGGTATCGAACCCGAGCCGACGGATCTGTAGTCAGCGACGCCGACGGTCTATTTTGATTTTAGTCGGGACTAATTGCTTGGGTATGAAGTAGGCCTATATGATTGAAAATATATATTTTTCCTGTAGTCAACCCTAGATCTAATAAGGTAGACCTAAATTAAATTTAATATTACGAGATTGGGGTTCAAAATTTATATTTGACTTACCTTATTTCATGATCGTGTACCCATGACTGTCTTTCTTTCGTTGCCTTTTTGGACGTCGACGCTTTTTTCTCCACCCGAGATGTTTCGTTAACGGCGCCATTGCCCTGCTGGACGACGCCATCAGTATAAGAAGATTGAACACCACCTATGGTGACGGGATGTCGAGTTGAAACAAGAGAAACTCAATAACTGTCTTCGTTAACACTTCTAATCCTTTGTAGTTACATGCACGTACACTTTTCACACAGTAAACTTGCACCAGACTATTGTATCCACTTGTTACACTTAAAAGAAATTAATTGAAATATCAAGAGTATTTAATATTTTTATTTTAAAATAATTAGATATGAATACTTTACAAAAAACACGGATGTGATTTAGCAGTGCACGTAAACTGAATCAACGTAGCGTTCGTTTCCTGGTGAAGCTGTTAGAGTAACTGAAGATGAGGAACACTGAGATGTTTTAAAAGTGTTTCACCTAAAACAGCTGCCAGGCGGAACGCGTATTAAAGTTTTATTAAGCATACCAGTAGCGTGACATACCTGTTTCCTGCTGTAACTACCAGTTGAGTGAGAAAATTCATGTCTTTATGTAATTCCAAGCAGGATGATCCTTAATTACCTGCAGATTTGTATACTTTCCTCATCTTATGCACAAAGTGAAAGCTTTTCATCCCAAGAATACAATGATTTAATTTTCTTTTTCCATGTAATTTTAATGCTTTCAAATATCCCAATTCAGATTGAACGGGTTTTCTATAGAAGACATGGCTTAAGATTACTCCCAAAACAATTAGTTTTAACTAAGATTTATGAGTTACGTTGACATCTTAAGAAATTAGACACCAGACTTGGGACTTTAATATTAAATTTTAAAAAATAAGTTACATAATTAGCGCAAAACTGGGATATGTCTTATCAAGTCTGCCGAACAATCAGCTTCATATCATATTATATTTGCATATGTGTGTGTGTAATGCTAATAGTGAACTTGTAATTTCTTACATGAACCAAATTATTGTTACATAAAGTAACAGTTACAAATTATTCAAGAATCTAGATATACATAGGCTTACCCCTTACGTTCTTCTGTATCTCTTCAATTCATAATTCACTCAAAGAATGTGCATACATTTGAGTTTTCTTGTGCATAGGAAGCTGCTCTGGAATATAGCTTGTGCGGAAACACTACATTTATCTTATAAAGAGATGCATTGCATGAATTGTGGGAAAAATATCAAGATCCACTGTATATTTCAGAAATACTCTATCTTTTCGGCCAAACATTTTATTGCAATTAATCCCTCTATCAATTTTTAAACTAATTTATCTATTTTATAATATATGTTTAAGGCTGGTCTCTAATATCAATGACATTGCCACTTTTAATTATGTAAAAAGAAATACCGTATTAACGATGGGCTCGTTTGTTCGTACTAGTTCGCTCAAGGAACGAGCAAATATTTGAACTTTATAATATTTATTTTTTAATATTTTGGTGTATGCTTTAAAGAAATGTAATAATAATTGTATAACTAAAATAGAACAGAAACCGTACTTTTATAAGCATTGTTCGATTTAAACTATATGCTGTAAATTGCTGGAAAATGTTGTAATTTCATATTAAACATATGTGCGTTGCGGAAACAGGCTCAGTAACAACAAACTTAGGGTTTATTTATAGGCCTAGCAGAAAAAATAAAACTATCGGGCTTGTTCGCTACTCCTGTTGTATAAAATTAAAATATCTTGTTGAAAATCAGATTTATGTTTGGACGAAATAATTCCATATTATCAAATATACAAGGAAAGTCCACATTTACTTTCATTTGTGATATACTTCGTATCCAGATCACAAATTAACTTGTTCGAGAGAACTGTCACAAATTATATATATATATATAATTATATATATATATATATATATATATATATATATATATATATATATACAAAGAGAAGTATCGTATGGATAGCTAAAATTGTGTCACCCTATAGTGTATCAATGGCTAAAGAAATAAGTTCCTTCAATCATAAAAAAATCTATTTCTCAGTTTGTATTGAGCATAAAAATGCAAATTCAAGAAGTTCCTCACGAATAACTTTTAATTTTATCACTGGCGAATTGAAACACATCGTAAAATAAGTAAAAGTTACATTGGAGTTATTTATTTCTTTTGATCAGTTTGTGAGACAAAACAAGAAAATCCTTTTATATTTCTGAACGCAGCGTGTTTTGAATGTCATTAGCTGTTTTTATGGGATGTAACAAGGAAGAAATAACAGCGTTGAATGAAATAATCCGGTGGATACTCCTCAGCATGCATAATTTCGACAGTGTATCTCTAGAGATTTCCAGTCTGCCAGTTGTTCACATTATTCTGTCACTCCAGTATCAATCATCCTTTTTGTTCAATATGGGAAATTCCGCATTCTATTCGTTTTCAATGCTACCACGAGTAAAAAGACACAGGTTATATGTTTGAAAAGTTCTTTGCATGTTTATAACCTTACTCGATGTATGCACTGATATAGAAGAGTAAAGGAGATGGATCGATGTTGTCGGAAGCTAGACTAACTTTTCGTAGCGTACCGTTGCAGATTAATATACGAGAGTGACCCAGAAAGTAATGCACCACATTTTTTTTTCAACAATTATTTATTGAACACAATGAAACTTCCACACAAGAAAGAATGATGTTTCTTCTACACTCCCTATTTTTCCACGTAATCTCCCGTTCTATGGCCTTCCTCCAGCGAGACATAATGGGGTGTATGTCCTGTCGGTACCACTCCTTGTTCTGGTCACGAAGCCATTTCTGCACTGTGCGAATCACCTCTTCGTCATCCTCAAAATGTCTTCCGCGAATGGCATCCTTTAATGGCCCAAACAAGTGGAAGCCTGAGGTAGCTATGACAGGGTTGTAGGGTGGATGGAGTAACACTGTCCAACCCTGTTTAGTGGTGTGTTCCGAAGTCCTCAAACTTGTGTGAGGCCGAGTGTTATCCTGTTCACCCTGGGTTGTTATGGCGACGAAATCGCTGGAAGCGATTCTTGAGTTTGGTTAATGTCTTCACATAGGCCTAAGCTTCAGAATTAATGGTACTTGTATTTAAAAAATATACATGTTACTGTTGGTGTTTACAATTTTTAATACTTGCATTTACGTTAAGAAAAATTCGCAAGATCGTAGGGTAATATAACATAACTTTTTCACACAAAAAACATGTCTCAATGAAGGCGGTTGGACGCGAAAGTTGAAAATCTCAGATCATTCACTCCAAAGTAGTATTTTTAAAAAAGGTGAAGTAATAGACTTGTAGAACTTGACCATTTTACTCATTTAGATTATTATGACAGGGATGATGATGATAATAATAACAATAATAATAATAATAATAATAATAATAATAATAATAATAATAATAATAAATTAAGACTGTATGTAACAACTCATTTCTTCAGAAACATTACAGCAACATAGAATCGGTTAGGCCTACCTAAATGCAAGTTTATTCCACTTTTCCACTTAAGTGTTCGACTTCATGTTTACTCACCATTCCAGAATTCATGTTATCTAGAAATTTTGCAGATGGCATTAGTTATATCCTAACCTGTAAATATACGGTAACATTTCTTACTTTCAGTTTGTTGTTGTATAATTGGTAATAGTTGTAATACGTTAATTAAAATAATAATAATTTAATATTAAAATCTATAATATCTGAATATTACTATTATTAAATAACATATCCATAAAAGTACTTTTACAGGAGACAAAACAAAATAAATAATGTGGAAGTAAAACTATCAAAACTCCATCGTGGCATTACCTATAACAATGCAATAGTTATTTATGATGTAAGACCGTTATATAGAACTTGCCAGGCTAGCATGAAGTTAACAGAAAGAGTGGTAGACGATACTGAAATCATCGGTTTAATAGAAGCCAGAGAAAGAATACCAGGACTCTTCAAGAGCTTCCTTACTGAAAAAATCACTTGAGGTGATACATCACTGAACAACTTTTACCCATAAGCCAGAAAGACAATATTATTATTTTGACTAGTGCACATATAAAATTTACACTGTATTTCTTTCCTTTTGTTATTCTTATCGTTCCTATATTTAGTATACTTCTCCTTTAGGCAACTTCTAATTAAATGTAGTTTGATTAATGAAAAAAAAATCCTCATGAAATTATGAATGGATTATTATAAGCTCCAAATGTTTTGTGCATAAAAAAAGAGTCGTTGGAAGAGAGAGAGAGAGAGAACATGCTGTGGGATTGTGAATTTCTCGAAAGCAATGAGCAAATATTCACGTCCCATGCTCGGTAGACAGAAACATATGAAATTTCTTTTTACGTGAATCAACGCGTATACATTTTTAAACTAGAGAGAAATGATTGTGAAAGAAAAGTGGACTTGTGTCTCTTCCAAATGAATGGTTCGGTTATAAGAACAACATACTATGATGCTGATGATAGTAATAGTAGTAACCACACGATGTAGAGTTATGTAAAATATTTAACAATTCGCATTAAATCCGTTAAAGGAAGCAAGCAAGTGGGTCTGAAAAAAAAAGGAACCATAACAAAGGCACAGACAAAAAATATACAATTCATGCATCGTTGCAAATGTATTATAGTTTTTGTGTGAAGACATCTGCTATTCAAAGAGAACAGCAGTAAAAAAGGAAATAGTGTCGATTCGATGTTACTCTCTGTGTGCATTAAGATGGAGAGAGAACAAGAAAGAAAGAAATAAAAAAAGAAACTTATAATAGTAAAAGAGAGGAAAGAAAGAAATAATGGACTGACTAAGCAGACAGATGTAGATAACACAGTTTGCACTGTAATAAAAATTCTTACTGGAAAACTCACACAACTTTTCTACCTTAACACTATGGATCTTGCCATTTTCTCAGTTTTCGTCATAAAAGACCGCGTTGCTTGAGTGCGCGTTCATTTCTCTTAGCATAACAAAGCAATATTCCTAAGACAAAGGCGTTTTCGGACAGGACGAAATAGTTTACCACTAGCATTATGTTTCCAAGTTCGCGAGTTCGAACGTGGCCCAGGTCGATGACATTTATGTGCCTCGAAATGCGACAGTCCCATGTCTGTACATTTACAGGCGTGTAAAATAATCCCTACGAGACAAAATTCCGGCACATCGGCGACGGTTACAGGATGAAATTGCAGTGCACAGCCGTCGTTAAATACTCATACGTAATCATAACAAATAAGGGGGACGGGAAGATTACGGGAATTTCAGCGAAGGAATATTTCAAGTGAATATTTTGTCATTACAGGAGTTAGCAGATACGAATTGTTAAGCAAAATAGTTAGCGCCATTCTCAAGAAAACTAAAGAAAATAAAATAAAATGTTCTTAAATTAAAATGATATACCAAGATAATATGAATTCTATGTTTCGTGCTATTCTCACTTATCCGAAAGATGCGTTACTCGAAAAAGGTATTTAAATTTTACTTCTATATTATTATTATTATTATTATTATTATTATTATTATTATTATTATTTCATTTTTTATTTTTATTTATTTTTATTTTATTTTATTCTTTGCTTTTGAATATGTAATTCGCAGACAGTCATGCAGGCACACTTGCACATGGACCTTTCTCTGAAACTAAAACTTTTGGACTCATGGAACCCCACAACGTGCTTTAATGCTCAAAACTCGAAACTGAATTTTAGAATCTACTTATACTAACCATGGTACAAGGTAGAGAAAGTAAAACTGTATTCAAGCGTTGCATTCTTCCAGTCGTGCTGTTGATACATATGACAGATAAGAATAATCCAAACAGTTCTGATATTTCAAATGCACATGGTTTCCACGTAGGCCTACTACTATTTAATTGTTTTATCATTAGACCTATAGCTTAACTACGTACATGGCCGTCCGGAAGGGGGGCAGGACATGGCCGCTGCCCCTCTGGAAATTTTATTTACATATAAATCTGTAAACTAAACTATATAAGGAACATGAAGTGATATTAATGTGATATTTATTCTATAATATGAGTTGTTTGTGAGAGTTGATTGGCTTAGATATGAGCATGTAGGAATAATTAATTCCACTAAACTTGAAATCATTTCCAGCCAATCAATTTATTGTAATGAAGGTAAAGCAATGGGTGTAGTCTATCCCATTTTATATGAATCTGTGAAATTATGAGGGGTAGAAAAAGCCAAGTGAGTGTACGACATTAAATTTTTTCTGAGTATCCATCGTTATAGGTCCAACTACAGTAAATCAATGATGATGATGATGATATTGATAATAATAATGATAATAATAATAATAGTAATAAAGTGGTTGTAGTAATAATAGCATAGTGATGGTGATGGTGGCAGTAATTTGTTCGTTTGCCCCCCCCCCCCGGCCAAAATTTATGAGGACGTCCATGACTACGTATAAACATTTTGTAATGAGAAAAAATTTCAGGAACCACATATAAGTAATTAAAGTTTCAATCAACCTACTAAATTATTGACTCAAAGACTACAACGTGTTCATAATGCTTGTGATCCCTTATTCTCCATGCCTCTGAATAGAGCAGTATTCGCCTTTACAGCAGGGCTTGCCAAACTATGAACCATGAAATGAATTCAAGCGCTGAGATTTTTAAACAAATATTTCCGATGAATCATCAAGGTGCTGGCATCAGAAATCACATTACAGTGATTTTCAAAGTGATAACAGATTTATAAGAATAATATTGTAAATGAGTGCAATTGCGAAGGCGAATGTTGCTCTCTCTGCGCTCTAAGTTAATTCACATTCACTTATTAGTAACACAGTAGGCCTACTTATCTAGTATTTAACTTGCTTTAATTATGGCGGAAAAAGAAAAGAAGAGAAATCTTGACAGTGTATGCCGTGTGTTTAAATAACAATTTTGGAAGAAACTAGAAATAAAGCATTGTGCACAATCTAGAATGAATTAGGTGCAGTATTAAAAGAATATAGACCTAATATTCGCAGCATTATGAAACCAAACATTCGTCAAAATTTTCGCAGGCTCTATGAAACCAAACAGTAGCGCCAACTTTTGGGGGGGAAAACATTGGATTTTAAGTTTTCATACTCCCGCCCCTTATTTGGTTCTTGAAATGGACTTGGAACTGTATAATGTTGATATGATTACGGGAAACTATACAGTAGAACTCTATAAGAAATGATTTCATTGTTTATTCTACGAACGTTTACTTAATGAAAGTAGGCCTATGCTTCTTTGGGGTAAAATAAAAATATATTTTTTTTAGTGTGGCATGTATAGTTTACCATTGTGATAACATTCTTTGCCTTCAGCAGTTTAAATCGTTCTGTAAAATATAAAACCCATAAAATCAGGTCTAAAAGTTAGTAAAATATATATTTTTTCAATAAAAAGCTGAGTTTATCTTCTGCAGTTGATTGGAATTCCTCACTTCTACAAAAGGGAGTACGAACTGGTACTCACAACTTGAGTAATAAAGTAATTTTTGGAAGGAATCTATGACTTTCGATGCTTTTTATTCACTTTTTATATATGTTTGCGCTGCCACAAATTATGTTAGAAAACATTCTATCAGAATCGTCAAACAGTTTTTCCATCTACTTTCCAGGAATGATTAGCACAGTAATTATGAAAGGAATGCAATTATATTATTTTTGTGAAAGAACAGCGATGGGCGAGCTCTCTTATTAACTCAGTCACTGTGACCGTTACGATTCTTGGCTAATAATTCACCGGTGTGAATCCACAATAACAGATAAGAACGAATCTCCAGGTACAGCTAAATGTTCAGTTAGAATTTAATCAGCAACTTCATAATAGGAAGATTATTTCAGGTGTTTTACCTCATGTGCGTATTACCAGTAGTAAATTTCTTTTGTCGACCACACAATATTCCGCTTATTAAATGTGACATAACGGTATCTTAATGACATCCATTAAAGTACAAATTTTTATTAAAACACTGGTATGCTATCAATTACTATCGAACACCGAAAGATCTTGAAACCTTGAGAGCAACAAATGAAACGGCGTAATAAACAACTTGTATTTAAAATAAAATCAATTCTGGTCGTGTTAATTTCAATATTATACTAAGTTAAATTCATTTCATGTTGTAAAACTCCGTTGGTTTCAAGAAGACGCTTCGACTTGACTGCCGTCTTTGGCAGAAGACAACTGCGAAGGAAACCGTCTCCGTTTGTTTGATTGAATCTAAAATCTAAAAACTTGAACAATTAATTATGGTCGTAAAAAACAGTCGTTATGCAACTTACCTATAATTAATGGTAACTAAGGCACTCTTATGAAAATTATGGATCTCGCTTCGCTCTTTTCATATACATACTCGCATCTTAATAAATGCCATTTTAGGCTCGTTGCATAAAGTATTATTTTCAAGCAGTGATATATTAAAATAATTATAGCTTGTGGAATTGCGTATTGAATACACATAACAATAAATAAAATATGTTTTGAGTGTCTCTTTTCACTTATTGTATTGAGAAACAAATTACCCATGTGACCCGAATATAGACGAGGAGATTGTTAATTCCTTTAATATTTCAAACATTGATATGTTGAAATCTTTATAGTTTGTTTTAGCACTTGAAGTAAAAAAAAATAAATAAAATCTTCAGAGCCATTTCTGAGAAAATTGCGAAAAACGAATTTTTCTTCATGTAAAGTGGCATTAAATGAAAACGCGTCATCGAATTTCTGGGTCGAACACAATACTTCCTACCTATAGTACGGGTAGAGGAAGTAAAAATAAATGTACAAATCAAATGCTCAAATATATTAAATAAAGGCTGTCAACTTCAACAAAATATTTTAACATGTCAAAATAGATGGCTCTGATTTTCACGTTCTTAAACAGTTGTTTGTCACGTTGGTTCATGAGCGATTTATTATCAATTCTATTTTCGTATGTCAGATTTTTAAACCGTTTATATTTATTTATTTATTTAATGTACAATTTCTTTTAGCCCTATTTCACCATAAGGTACATTAGGGCTGTAGTGTTATGTCAATTACAATTTATAATGTACCTGTTATCTTATATACTAGAGTAGCCTGTTTTGCTAAAGTTTAAATAACATCGTAAACTCTTAAATATAGAACATATGAAAAAGTGGAATCCTCTACAACAACAATCCTTGCTAAAAAATTTTAAGAGTGGTTTATCATATTTAACACCACAATAGTTTAAGTGTCCTGTTAACGAAAATCTTTTCCTTTCAAAGAGTGGGCAATCAAAAAGTAGATGTTCTACGGTCTGGTTTTCTTTACAAATACATAAATAACCAATATCCCTTATAATTTTAAACCTTTCAAAGTAAAAGCAAAAAATTCCATGACCTGACAAGAATTGAGTTAATATAAATTCAGGTTCAATTTTGCTTTGAAGTCAGGTTTCAATATTTGGAAAAAATAATTCTTTTGTAACTGTTCCTTTAACACTAGAACCGTTTATATTGTATTATTAATTAATTAAATTGTCTTGTGTAACATACTATCTATGCTTGCTTGAATTATGGTATTTTTATCTAAAAACTTCAATTTTGATTAAATATTTCCTGTGGTATAATTAGTTAATGTTGCAGGCCTAATTGCTATTTAATATATCAGTGTTCTTTTATGATGCATAGGCCGGATCAAGATATATATCCGTTGTTGGTGAGTTATGTTTGGAACTATATTACAAATAAGGATTCAGACTTGACATTAGCATGGTAGTTTGAATATAATGTGCTAAGGAACACACTTAATGTCATTTAATGCCAATAATTTTACAATCTTCGCCTCTGATTTTATTTGATTCACATCAACATAGGTGAATGGGTAATGCGTTCAGTAACTGTTCCAAGTGGTACCCGCCTAAGCTTTAGTTGTGTAACAGAATTGTAGCGTGTTCTATTGTTCACCAACTGATTCGACTGCCATGTAAGTTGTGTATTGTGTCCCGCTTATAACATTGCCAGTAATTTACATTGTAACTCTTAAAATATTTATATTATTAATATTTTACAAAGAATTTATACTATAGAAAACATATACAGTATAAGATTTCGCTAAATAACATTTGCGAACAGAGTGAACAATAAGTGGGGTATAACAATTAGAATCATCTTTCAGACTACTTTAAAAATTGTTAAGGCAAGACTAACTCATGTTTTAGGCCTATATAGACCGACGTTTATGGAAAATCACTTTGTTGGTTTTTTACTTTATTGTAGTTAGACAAGAATAATACATTATGCAACGAGCCTATGGTGACATATGCTAAGATACGAGTATGTTTATGAAACGAGCAAAGCAAAGCCTTCTGCGACAAAAGGTAGTTCATGGCGTCCGATTAAGTTGAAGCTTCTTCGTGGTCGTTTTCTTGAAACCAGTGGATTTTGACAACACGAAGTGAATTCAGTTTAGTATAATATTAATATTAATACGAACTGAATTGATTTTACTTTAAGTACGGGTTGTTTACTAAGCGATTTCAGTTGCTACTCTCAAGGTTTTGGTCGTTTGATTGAAACCAGTGGATTTTGACAACACGACATTAATTCAATTTAGTATAATATTAATATTAACACGAACTGAATTGATTTTATTTTAAGTACAGGTTGTTTATTTAACAGTTTCAGTTGCTACTCTTAAGGTTTAAAGGTCGTTGCGTGTTCGATATTACCACTCTAATATTATAATGAAAATCTGTTTCAAAATGGATATCATGATGATACCGTCACGTCAAATGTAAAGAGGGAATTAAAGTATGATCTAACAAAAACTACAATTCCGTTTTTGTTTCAGAGCTGTCCAAAACACTTGAAACTTGTAATATGGCCGCTTCATGGACGTAGTACAAAATAACATTGTGTCAAAAGTCACGGAATACACTATTTACATATTTACATTACTGTTAACACTGAATGGGCAACAATTGTTTCCGAAAAGATTACAATGGGATATACAATAGTTTCATTTGTGTAGGAGGAGCGGTGGTTTGCATAATAAATGAAATAATTTGGCAGGCAGAGTAGGTTGGTGCAATTAACACGAACCAGAAGAACTCAGCGTGCGAGACTTTGCTCCACTAACTCGCAACAACCGGGTTCTTGTGCCAGTTTATTCACACCATTCAAGTATTTGTCCTTGTTCAAAGTTCCCATTTAATTATATCGTACGCATGAAACCTGTCTGAGTAATGTATATTCATAACCATGCCTCATTAACACATTGGTGGGAGGATCAAGTGCGTGAGGAAGTACAATTCAGAATAATGAAATGAGAGCTGAGTTTTTCTGCAAACTTCCGTCCGAAATTTACTCTAACCTTGAACTTCTTTTTACTTTCTCAACGCAGAAAACTTTTCTCTCTAAAAAACCGATTATGATGTTTTATATTCTATTCGATAAGTTATAATGTAGTAGCAAAAAAATGTTTCTTGCAATTTTTAAAATTATTTCTTCTTTGCATGAATGAACTTAATTAACTTAACTGCTTAATGGAATTCATATGGCTGTAATGTGGTCACTGATAACTAGGGCAAGGCATTTAATGATTCTGCATATTTTTTATGAAGGTTAAAAGATAGCTTGAATACATATAAATGTGTATCATGAAATAATTGATTAAATAAGAGCAATTTGTTTTTGCATTTCTTTGCGTTATTTTGCATATTTCGTCATTTTCAAGAAATAGGTCTTTTTGGCGATTTTTAGGTCATTTTCGGCATTTTAGATCATTTGCGGCAGTTTAGGTCATGTTTCAGTGGAGATAGAGAGGAGCATTTCCATGTAAAAATTATTACTTTCAGACAACAGACAATCGTTTTTATTTGAGAATCTCCGCCAAGTGTTCATAGTTCATTTTAATTCAGGTGTATTGTAAACACCATAGCAGTCTGTTTTGAAGCAATAAAGATTTTTCTTTCTTATTAAATGGCACATATTTGCTAGGGACAATTTGATGGGCGTGCCAGTTCAGAAAGAATTTCTTTTTCGCTAAGGGTGTCAAAGTAGTATAAATTTACTTCTTTAGTAACAAAGTGTTTTATAAATTAATATGTAATGCACCATCATAAACTGTTTTTAGCAATTCATTACTCAAGAAAAAAACTAATTAGGCTATAAGTAATAATGGTAAATTTATTGGTCTTTGTTTTTAATTTTGGTATTTTTTTCTCTATTTGTAGGTCATAAATGCATTTTCTGTTTTGCATTTTTTTACTATTTTATGGTCATGCCCTACTGATTACAAATAATACCATATAAAAAAAAATCTCATGTGAAGCACACAACATCTTGCTTCCAAATAAAAGTGTTGCCTGTTAGTGCAATATAAGATGACATTCTCTTCATGTAAATTGGTAAAATGAAAGATAATGTCATTACCACACCTCGTCGCATCCCCAAAAGATACACAACTCAAGTAAAATGTCATTAGCCTAATGCGGTCATATAACTTCCTTTGCCTAAATCATGGGCAATACACCTTTCTCACCTCGCATTCCGTTATATAGTAAGAAACCGTATTGCAAAGAGTGTGGATTAGTCGTTTCAACCCGATGCAAAGTTTTATTGTTACCAGGCAAGACTGAGTTTCTACAAACAGTGTATGGCTTATAACTACCCTTCAGAGAAATTTGAGAAAATGTTTCAAATAAGAGTTTTAGCTCATGTGCAAAAATTAAAGAAAATCGTTTAAGCCATTTTCTTAAAAATCGCGAAAAATGAAATTTTCTTAATGTAAAGTGGCATTAAATGTAAGAGAAAGATTTCACCAATCTTTGTGTCACGTCCCCAGAAAATACATAATCCAAGTACGGAATTCTGTTTTCATACGATTTTTCATTCAGGAATGACACACACAGACAGACATGTTTCTAAAAATAGTATTTTTTGGATTCAAGTTACCTTAAAACGTGCATTTATGGTGAAAACTCTCGAATTTCGGGATCGAACAAAATACAACCTCTACCTATGATTATTATAGTAAGGGAAGAGGAAATAAATGTTTTAAATGTATACACTTTGCGGTAGAGGCCTTTAAATTGCAAAAACTACCCTTGTGTGAGAACGTTTGTATGGTGGCTGTCAGTATAAGGCTGTAGAGAGCTAGAGACCCTTCGTACCCTTCGGTCTCATATTCTGTATTAAGCGGCCTGAATGATCAGCCATACTTATACAGAATAACTGGTCAATATGCTATCTTTCGAATATTGTTATTCATATTTTTGCAACTCAAACGGGTTTGTTTGTAATTCTAATAAAGATAGTGTTATAGTTTGATTTTTAAAATATTTCTTTTGAGTTGTCTTCTAAAGAAGTAACTTATAATAGTAAAATAATAACAATAGTAACTAGTAACAATGTTAACTAGATAGTAACATTAGTAACTAAAATAGTAACAATAGTAGTACGTCAATAGTAACAATAGCAGTACGTCAATAGTAACAATAATAATAGTAACTATAATAACAATAATAGTTAGTAAATAGTAACAATAGACTAATAACAACAATAGTAACTAATAGTAACATTATTATTTACAAATATCATTAGTAACTTCCAAGGGCCACATGCGGCTAGCGGGCAGCCAATTGGACAAGTCTGATTTAATAAAAGGCTTAGTTCTCCTAGGAAATAGCATTGGAAATGACTGCAAGATCGATGTAAGTGAACTATTAGCTAGTGCTGCATTACTGTACATGTAACAATAGTTAGGAACACCGGAGGAGGCTGGAGTTGGAGGTGCAGCCAGCATGAATCGGTCTCGCCGCTCACCCGTTCACGCACTGAAAACTTGAGATGTTTTACAAGATTAACTTCGCGAGCACCACATTACCGGAAACAATCGGACTACATTCCGTTTCACATGTACTACACATAATGTGGATAACATCAGATTCTAATCGAGAAAATTTGCGTTACTTGACTCTGGAATCGAACTCATGATCTCCAGAATAATAAAGACACTTTGTTGTAATGCACGTAATACTGCACTCAAAATGTACTTATTAGTGCACAAATCATTAATTAGTTAAAATTTGTTGAATCTAGTCTTGAATATTATTATTATTATTATTATTATCATTATTATTATTATATTTGTGGTTGAAGTTGTTACATCGGAATGATATTTCAAGATGGGCGTCTTACGACATTATTACGTTTATTATTAGGCCATCATGAGACTCTTGTTCACACCTCTACTCATTTAAATAAAATCTCATCTAAGCTGTTCGACTATACAGAATCTTCTCAATATTATTAAACTTAAACTTTTCGTATGTCTCATTTATTTATATTTTTAAGTGTGGGCCCTTGACTTTCTGGATAATAAAATAAGGTTCAAATGCAATAACATTTCAATCTCATTAATGCTATGCTCATCTTACAGTTAAAATGTTGCTAGATTAATCCACAGTTTAGGCCAACCGTATAAATGATCACGTCAAATATTAATGTAAGTTGTAATAGATACCGCGAAATTGAAATAAGTTGTTATTAATGTATTAACGTGTGATTAAAATGTAAACCGTAAATTTAATAAACTTTAAGTTTAATTTATTCCGAACATGTTAGTTTGTCAAATATTAAATATTACACTATTTAACTTTATTTTGATAAAATATAGCAAATGCATTTTTCTAAGTAAAATTCTATTCACATAACTAGCGTGATATTATTGAGACTAGTGGACACCTAAAAGCCCTAGAATTAGCTTTATAATAGACAACTGTAGTTTGAATAAAGTTTTATATTGTTTTTATGCTGAAAATATGAAAGAATGTATCGCCGAACTGCTAACGACAGTACATAACTTATAAAACAAATTTCAATAGTTTCTTTTCTGAATATTATTTTCTCATTTTAATTTTCAATCTTCTAAAGAAAATATTTCTGGAAAAAAAGCTCGGACCTTAAAGATTGTCTGACCACAGGGGTCACAGATTACAGATTTCACGGAAGTCTTTTCAAAATTCTAATGAAGTTGAGTACCGGAACCATTAATTGTGCTACTTATTAATGGAATTTGATTTGCATAATACAGAAGCTTTGGAGAATTATTTCAATAATAAGAAAGTTATTCAAATTAATTTTAATGAAATGATTGGTACTAATTAAACAACAAATATTTAAAGCGCGATAAAGGTGCAGTACAGAGTTACAAAATCTGATGTACAAAGCTCGCTTAAATATTTAAGTTATAATAAGTTTATTAGACAATAAAATTTAATCATTCGATCAGCGTGAAGAATTTTTTTATGTAATAGTTTGTGGGTGTGAGATCTGGATCTATATAAGCTAAAGCTTTTTAGCAAGTATTTTATTGGTTAACGGCGAATTAAATGTGTTCTTGAGACTTTTATTAGATTCTCGAATCACAATAATTACTTATTTGAGTTTTTATTCATTGGTTCGGAAGGCGAAGATCCCCAGAAATACTTGAGTCTACAATACGTAGAACTATTGTTGTTGTTGTTGTTGTTTAAAAGCAAACGGTAGCTAGTAAATACGTTGTGCTTATATCCCGAAAATAAAATTATGCCTTTTTTTTTACCCATCGTAATAGTTTGGCTGTTGATTGACAATGGTAAAGGCGACCCCTAAGTTTATATAGCGTTTTTGTTTCCTGCATTTAACTTTTGAATCCGAATGTAGGACAGGAGTTGCAAATATTTCATTTGGAGCACAGATGCCGATGTGCAGGGTGGTGCTTCGTGAGCGAGAACTTCGGAAAGTCTCCGTCGGGAATCGTTCCCACAACTTTCAGGTTGTAAGTTTCAAACTCGTACTTCACGTCACCGTCAAGAGGAGGAGCGTTCTCCTTCACGGAGTTTAAAGAGTCTTCACGATACGTTATACGAATTCCAGCAAATGTACGGAATACTAACAATATTTTTATTACCGATAGTCATTTCCTACGGATTCTTCATGGTGAACTAATGAAGTCAATTTTTTAAATTTTATTTTTTTAATAAGCAACATGTTCCATGACCAAAGATAAGAGTTGTTTTTATTCTTCTTCTTCCTCCTTCTCTTCTTCATCCTCTTCCTTCATGCTTTAGACATTCCTGCCTGTTCTATTCTACATAATTCAGGCCTATCTTATCCATTCCATCTTTTAAAAGGTCCTACCTATACTTCACTTTCCTCCTGGTTTATAATTCTTAAAGCAGTGTGGTAATCTTTTGTGTGTCATTCTCTGTATATGGATTATCCAGTTAGCTTAGTATTCTTTTATTTTATCGTTCAAGTTATACACCCCTATTTCTTCTCTTATCTCTTCATTTCTTTTATGGTCGGTTTTTCTATATCTTGCCATTGCTCTTAGGAACTTCATTTCACTGACTTGGAGTCTATTAGTATTTTTTCGGTCATAATACAATTTTTCACTACCATATAATAATTGTGGGACTAACATCACTTTATAAAATTTGATTGCTGTGTGCCTTCTTGCTTTATTTTTAGTGAATTCTTTAAAATAGCATTCTGGCAATTGAATCTTTATATTTTTCTTACCTTTCTCAGTGCTATTTCTATATGTCATACAGCATCCCAGGAATTTGTATTCTTCTACTTGTTTTATTACATTATTTCCTATTATAATTTTAGATCTATAAATGCTATAACTTTAAAGTTGTTGAAATCATTATATTGTATTTTATCGCGACTTTATTATTATTATTATTATTATTATTATTATTATTTTTTTTTTTTATTATTATTATTTTTTTTTGTTATCAGCTTTAAATCAGAACGTTATTTAATAATAAAAGAAAGATGTTTCATATTAGTTTGAAAAAGTTTTGAAGCTATGTATGGCATATTTTTTTCTAGAATCTTACAAAATTTCGCCTTTTTTTTTTTAATATTATGTTGTTAGCGATAAATGAGAAATCTTTATTGTTTTTAATTGTGACTAGAAAATTTGTCCTTGTTTCAGGTTAAGAGAGTAAAGATTACAAAAAAAAACCTGAATAAACAATGTGAGTTTCATGCCATGACGTCAGAAACAGTGACACTTATTTTTGAAAGTTTGTACGGGAGAGTCAAAAGGCAGAAATATTTGTTATGATAAATAATAAGTACTTGTACATAATTATTAGTTTTTTTTCTTTTAAACAGGCTACTTTAGGAAACGTATTGGATAAGAATGTTTTACTGTATGCATTAAAAAAGTAATTGGGAGCCCAAAATATTTTTGCTGCAAAAAGTTGCGCCACTGCTAAGATATATAATTTGAATAGTTTGTAGCTCTATCATAGAGTTGGATGTGTAATTCCAATGTAGTGATATGGGTGTTCTTGTTTGTTACAGAAGTGACGGTAGAATACTTCCGAGGACTGCCCCAAGTGACTGTTCCGCTGCCATCTCGAAGAGAACGATGCCGTTTCACGCTGAAACCCATCAGCAACACAGTCGGCGACTTCCTGACTATGTTGTGTCACGAAGATCGTGGCATCGATCGAGTTGCTGTCAGCAGTCTAGGTGAGATTCTTGTAATTTCTGTCATTTTACTGTAAAAGCCGGGTCTCCAAAGTACGACCCTCGGAGTTTAATCAAATTTGATCGGATGTAAAATGATACTGCATAACAGAATGAACCTGAGTAAATTTCCACTCTTGTTCGCAATGAAAATCCTTGACTGTCTGAGGTAATATTTCTCAGACAGATTTCCTTAGCTTCTCTTAAGAAGGGAAAATACAGAGTGTTAATTAATAATACCGAAATATTTGCCTGTGTATAGAGAGCACATAGACAAGCAACTTTTATTCGGAGATTTTTGCTCTATGGATTCAGTTTTTCCTGTTACAGCATAAAATCTCCCTGGGCATGGCCTCCACTGACTTCCAACATTTGAAAAAATTCAAAACAAAGGAACTTCGTTGTTAACACTGTAGTTGTGAATAAAAAAGCCAATGCAGTGGTGGCCAGTCTGAGTATTTCTCAGGCAGATTTCCTTAGCTTCTCTTAAGAAGGCAAAATACAGGATGTTAATGAATAACACCGAAACATTTGCCTGTGTATAGAGAGCACATAGACAAGCAACTTTTATTCGGAGATTTTTGCTCTATGGATTCAATTTTTCCTGTTACATCATAAAATCTCCCAGGGCATGGCCTCCACTGACTTCCAACATTTAAAAAAATGTAAAACAAAGGAACTTCATTGTTAACACTGTAGTTATGAATAAAAAAGCCAATGCAGTGGTTGTCAGTCTGAGTATTTCTCAGACAGATTTCCTTAGTTTCTCTTAAAAAGGGGAAATACACCGAATAATGAATAACACCGCAATATTTTCCTGTTTATAGAGAGCACATAGACAAGCAACTTTTATTCGCAGATTTTAGCTCTGTGGATTCAATTTTTCCTGTTACAGCATAAAATCTCCCACTGACCTCCACTGACTTCCAACATTTGAAAACATTCAAAACAAAGGAACTTCATTGTTAACACTGTAGTTATGAATAAAAAAAGCTAATGCAGTGGTGGCCAGTCGTGTGATTAGTCTAATTTTTGCAGATTATGAAAACTATAAATTATAATACAGATGGTTAAGAATAAGGTTTTTATCGATCACTAAAAAGGCATGAAGTCAATTTAAAGAACATTTTAACCATATTTTGCTTAAATATTGAATTATGAGTACCAAATTGTAATGACTTTAATGCCCTGTAGCATGCATATTTTGCGTCATAGAGCAAAAATCTCCAAATAAAAGTTGCTTGTCTTTGTCCCTTCCATACACAAGTAAAATATGTCGGTGTTATTCATGAACACACTGTATATTCATTATCATTATATACAATTTTCTTTTGCATCTTCATTGCTGAAAACAAACTACACTCAGTACAAAATTTAACGAACTAGTAGACATTAATAGGCACAAAGTGAAAATGGTCATCATTGCATAAGTCAGTGTTAAGCTATAATAGCCTGAACCAAATAAACGATATTACTTTCGAACAACGTCAACTTAATCCATAGAATAACAAATTATCATAGAAATTTCTAAGCTTGAAATTGAGTAGCCTATCGACTCTCTTGTTGCAAGTACAGTCTCTGTACTGCAGGGGGAAAAAACGTAAAAAACCACGAGGAATTATATATACATTGTTCTAAGTAAAAAATTCTCAAAACCGGGACATTTAGGTGTCCCGAAAACTTTCTTGGGAACTGGGACAGTGTAGGCCTACTCAAAACCGGGGCTGTCCTTAAAATGGTCTGGTCATCCTGATTATAGGATTTTAAGTGAACCAAGACTTGATTGTATTAAAACATTTGCAATGGGGTTGGGTACATTCTTGAGGATCTAAATGGTCCTGGCAAAGTGTACCAAACTGAAAACCCTGGTCCAATACACATTTTTTACCCAATTTCTGCCACTTTTAATTTGCAATCATTATTCTGTATATATAAGAGCTTCAAAATGTGTCGTGTACCATCGGAGTAGAGTGATGATGAAGTTCCTTATCAATGCAATAAAAATAACTTGTGTTTCTTTTATTACAGATGGCATCCGCATTGCCTCATCAAACACGATAGAAGCTTTGATGGAGGATGACTTTAAATTAACTGTTAATGATAATGTGTATATTGTTAATACACCAAGACAAGAACGTCTTACAAAGGTGAGTGAATTGATCTATAATAACGATTAAGATGTGAAACTTTCTCCTTCTCTTCAATAAAGAAAGGGCTTCATTTGGGAATTTAATATCACAAAGGCTACAAAAAAGGGCACTCCATTCAAAGGTGCCCAGGCTGCTCATAGGTGCTTGAAGAAAGGCTCAGAATACCCCAAAAAATCTTGAAACGGTCCATGAGATTCCTGAAGATGTTCAAAGTAAAGTGTCTACAGGGAAGCTGATGATGTCTACGTGAATTTTTAAAAAAATGCCCAAACCAGACTGAGAAATCGTGAATAAGGGATCAAAAGCACAAAGGGAGTTCAAGAGGCCATGGGGCAGAAAAGGGTATTGGCACCTAAAAGATACAAGCCAGAAGCAAATAGAAAAAGAGTAGAGGCTGAAAGTCACCGGGTGTATAATAGGGACTAGCCGTTGCAGTGGCTTATGCTTAGCATGTGGGCCTAGCATGCAAGTGGTTCTGGGTTCAAATCCCAAGGCAGGCGAGCATGTCATTCATGGTGGATTCGGGGATTCTCCCATTCTAGAAATCCAAGTTGACTAGTTATTGTCAGATTATTTCACAACTTTCTAGAGACATACTTGAAGAGAAGTGAGGAAATTTGGTCACTTTATCTGACCCCTGTTTTGTTTTCAAAGCTTTTCAATATCTACCTTCTTAATTTGGAATGTATATCTAGTTTTATAGTGAGTTTGTACACTTAATTTATGATTAAAACATATGAATATTAAAATTTCAACACCTAAATACATTGAACTTATGTACATATTTTAGTTATTGAGATTTTTTTTTTTTTTGCGTTATATCCCAAAAGTAGATATTTGTAAATTTCAAATTACTCTAAACATGACATATTTATGTACACATTCAAAAGCCTAAGCAAAGACTTGTAATTGCACGTTACATATACTTACAACCCTGTTTATTTATACCTTCTACCACACTGTACATATTTTCAGAAAGCTAATGTGATGATTATCTCTTTTTTTTTTTCCTTGTAGGAAGAAGTTCGTCGACTATCAGATGTACGAAACTTAGTGAACCAGTTGTATGAAGCACTAAATGTAGAAGAACACCAACTAAATAAGGAACGCGAACTATGTGGACAATTAGAAGAATTGAAAGTAGAACTTGAACCTCTGGAACAGGTAACTTATAGTCTAGTATCGTGAGTAATAGAGTAAATTCTAGATTCCTGTTAAAGGACATTTGTCAATTAAGATAAAAATCAGAAGGGTTTTACTAATTCCTCTGGCACTCTCATGAATATTTATATTTTGGAATCGGTTTCAACCAGTGCAAAATAAGCCCAGAAGAGAGATGGCACATGAATGCCCCTCGACATTAGACAAGCTTTTGGGAATGCTAGACATTAACACCTTAAGAATACAGTATTATCACTGGGTGTACCTTCAGATTTTCCTAATTTGATCATAAAACTTCAGAGGAATAATATACTCACATAGTAAAGGGAAAATTTAAAATAAAACTTATTTGCATCGAGAATTCTCTTCACAACATCTCAACATACCAAATCTCTTCCCAACAAATTCCAAAATAACATACTTTTTCATTTGTCATTGGCCTCCCCAGTACATTTTATGTAGATTTTTTGCTCATGACACATTGTTCGTGATAAAAATGAAGGTTGAGCACAAGCTTTTGTTGAAACTGCGATTCATAGATATTTTTACAGCTGCAGCAGATAAGTATTAAAAAGTTATGTATGAGGGTCAGTCAAATGAAAACGAGACAGTGAGTAAGTAAACTGTTAATTATTTCAAAAGTAATCACCATAACTGTTAATACATTTATCCCACTGTGAGACAAGATGGCCAATGGCTTCATGGAAAAACGTTTCCGTTTGCCTATGGAATCATGATTCTATCCAGGTGTGCAACTCTTCATCCATACCAAATCGACGGCCATGAATGTCTTTCTTCATTTCTCCAAAAATATGGAGAGATCTGATCTGTATGGAAGATGTGTAAGGGCTTCCCAGTGAAACTTCTGCAGTGTATTCAAAACAACCTTGGCAACATGTGGGCGAACACTATCGTGCAACAGAATGATGCCGTCCGTCAACATTCCTGGTCATTTGGACTTGATGGCACGCTTCAATTTTGGCAAAGTTTCCACCATACAATGTGCAATTTTCCATATTTTTGGAGAAATGAAGAAAGACATTCGTGTCCATCAATTTGCTTCGGACGAAGAGGTGCACGCCTGGGTAGAATCATGGTTCCGTAGGCAACCGCACACATTTTTCCATGAAGCCATTGACCGTCTTGTCTCACAGTGGGATAAATGTATTAACAGTTATGGTGATTACTTTTGAAATAATAAACAGTTTTCTTACTTTTCCCCCATCTGTCTTGTTTTCATTTGACTGCCCCTCATAATAGCAATCGATTTCAACTGTTAATACAGTACAGGCTATATTTTTGCAGAAACGACAAGAACTTGAACAGCTAGCTGAGCGACGCACCAACATGCTAACATGGGTAGGACTAGGATTGATGTCTGTGCAGTTTGGAATACTAGCACGTCTCACTTGGTGGGAATATTCATGGGATATCATGGAGCCTGTTACCTACTTCGTTACGTATGGCACTGCCATGGCAGCGTATGCTTATTATGTGTTAACTAAACAGGTATGTAGTGACTTCTGTTCAATAGTAGATGTTGATTTAAACAGGGTGCAGTATTGGGATATGACAATTTTTGGGACAAGATGTTTCAAATAATTTTAAGTGAAGGTGTGAATGCTATATGACTGATACTGATCAAAATGTATGGAAATCGACTTTGAGATATTGTTGAAGGTAAGTTACCTTAATCAGATTATGGTTCTTAACGTGCACCAATGCAGAAATTCTAAAATACCATTAATACAATAATCTTTGTTGCTAATTGAAATGCAGGTCTAATACATGCGTAAGAAAGTCAATCAAATTACAGTTATTTACAAGGCATTTACTTCGTACCCATACAATGGTTGATTGTAGATTGTAGATTGTAAATTGTAGTTGTAGATGTGGTGGTGGTTATTTTTTCAGGAGTACCTGCTACCTGACGTCAAGGATCGTCAGCACTTAATCATCCTGCACAAACGAGCCCGAAAAGTTGGTCTAGACCTAGATCGCTACAATCAACTGAAAGACAGCATTGCACGAATAGAATCTGATATCAAGAGGTTACGTGACCCTCTTCAACTCCATCTCCCTGCCAACCACACACACTACTTCGACAAATCCAAGTCACCCTTACAGCGAGCCCAGGAACAACTGCGATACTTGTTAAACAAAACAAAAACAGCTTCATAATGAAAAAAATCCCATTAGCTAGAACAACTCAGTTGCACATGTCCCATAACTGGTCACAATGTACCGTTCGTGCACTGATGGAAGTACAGTAATATTAAGTAAAGATTTTTGTGACAAGGAAAATGTTAGCTTGGTTAATTTGGGAGGTTATGTATGGTTAATGGTTAGGAAGAAACAAACAAACAAACAAACAAAATCCACCTCCATTTCATAGTGTTCATTATCCTTTAGAGAAATGTTGCATTGCTTGACTCACATTGTTGGTACCGGTTACTATGTATAAATGCTCCCTGTATCAGGACTGGGCAAACATTGTCTCTCAAGGTCACTTGTGGACTTTTGTGAAAACTCTACCTTAAGTTATTCTCTATGAAGTAGTTCTAAAATATTTAGATTTAAGTACTGTAACATATTATGGTGTAATTTATACTGCAAATGCACAGAATCATTGTACATTCACAAAGTGTTTTGTAAAATATAATTATTACCGGTAACAAAGAATTGTTACATAACATAACCTTAATTCTGGTACAGTTGCCAATATTGGGGTGGAATTTACTTTGGCAACTGATGAACTGAATTAACAAATTAAGGTTACTAACGCTTTTTTCTTCCTGTTAATACCGGTAACTTACTTTTCTTAACTACTAGCTAGTTGTGAGAATGAAGAAAATGTATATAACCTCAATTTCTAATGTGATACCTGTGTTAGTATTCCAGATGCCAAGGTCTAGGATCATCTGCTAGGATTGAGAGATAAAGAATTTAAATTAGACTGAGGTTAGAAAAGCTTCAATCATCCTGTCACACCACTTTTCATAAACCTATTATTCTAACTGGGTTTTTTATATGCCTTGCACAGTTTACCAATAAACTTACTGGTACTGTAGTGCTGAAGTTTGCCCATCTCTGACCTTAAAATAATCTCTTCCATTTGTTACCAATTATAGGCCTGTCTTGCTATTAGATGGCTCAGTATTATTTTACTTGTCTCTCACTATAGAATGAGTTTTTATACCAGGTTTCTCAGGGTATATTACACTGGAGAGCAATTTACTTTTTTTCTTGTTCCTAACATTTAGGGTGGATGTTAAGAAATACAAAAAAAACTTTTAATCTTGCAAGTTCTTGGGAAGTGTTAAATAAGGTTCCAGTAGCTTTACAGATCTCGTAGAAAAATTCAGCAGCAATCTTAGCACTAGGCTTCTAATGTAATGTGTAATTTATACTATATAATATGTAATTTCAAGGAATGAATGTTTAAAATAAATTGTCAGTGACTGGAATTAAATTTATCTGTGGTTCATCTACTTCCTACTACAGTGTATTTTATATTTAATAATAAAGTTATTTCAGAAATATAAAATAATTAATCAGGCGAATGTTATCTAGGTACCAGTACAAGTATTTGTAAGAATACTGTTTGTTTAATTTATGATTTTAATTCTCGAAGAAAAAAAAAATACTGTTTTTTCTTCCTGATATGAATTTTTAATTTTTTAAAAATTATTTTTCCCTGATATATGATTTATGATTTTTTCCTTTTTTTTTATATATATAATGTGAATTTCGCATTAATTTCTCATAGTCATTTTTCATTTTTCTTATTCATATTGTGTAAAGGTGTAGCAGTGTGAACCCACAGATAAGTTTAATAGCTTTTGTGATGTGCATTCTATAGGCACATAAAGAAATTTTCTAATTACATTGGTAGTGAGAATGATAAAAAAGTATACTCACATTTCTGGTCCAACTCCAAATACAGAAATGCAAATTCCTTTTGTACATAAAATAAAATGGGCTGAGTGAAAGTTTTCGGTTTTAAAAATATTCTCCCTTATACAGAAAATTGTAGTTTCTAACATTTTTAGTTTAAGTAAGTTATGTTTCCTTCAACAGTAGTGCAAGAAAAATTTTCTCAGTCATAAAGGTACTAGTAAATCTATTTATAAAGGGAAATAAAAATTGTATTCAGACATAGGTTTTTCTTGGTGAGAAGATAGTTAAATGAGCAGTTACTGTCTCATGTTCTTTTACCCTAGTGCTTTCAAATATGTAAATTGCAACCTATACATAACATTTAAGAGGATTTGAACACTTTTAAATATTTAAAGTATGTGAGGCTTTCTCGGCGTTGAGAATGGATAATGAGTTCTTGGGCTTCCATCCGGGCGAGTAGGTGGCTTTATTCCGAGCTTTTGGCAGTTTTTTCTGCTGCTATTATCTGGGAAAAGTGAGCTGGTATTAGGAAAAGATCTATATTACAGCAGCACCCTGCTAGTCCGAAATCCTGGATATCGAAACCCAAATTTGGAATCACTATTCTTCATCTTCCTGAGCTGGAGTGCTTTTTCTTGGATTATAGGACCACTCTGTGGAACACGTCTCTATCTTTCTTGCAAAAACCATACAAAAACATCTTCATCAACTTTGTCAAAGTCTGAAATTTGTTTATGTATGATGCCCCTTGATTACCTTCTCGATCACAGTTCCACAAAATTGTTCTACCTTGCATCAGTTTTACTTCCAATCACTTATTGTTGCTTTTCTGATACCAAATTCATTGAATTCAACAACAGCGTTCACATTACAAAAATAACGCACATTACAGCAACTGAGTATAATTAACTTATAGGCTTCGTATATATGCCTAATTATGTAATTATGAATTAACCCTGTTAATCTGTATTAGTTCAGACTATAGGGTTCTGCTGTGTATAAAAAAAGAAAGACCTGTTGGAGTGGGAGGTCATTAGAAAAACTGGGAAGTTGAAGAGAGCTCTGATTGGTTGGTACAAATTGGTCCTCCTGCTTGTAATCTTATCAGTTTGTTGTTTAATCTGCATTCTATTTTAAGACTTTTTTGGATCCAACTTCTCTGTAATAGTGATGTAAATTTAACTAATTAAACATTACTTCAGCTGAATGGTGTGTGAATGTGAAAAGTAATTCCAGAAATGTGACTGTATACTACGTACTGTACTCATATGGTATTAACTGCTTACTGAAAATCTTTATATGCCCTGCAATGTGTCTCAAGCATGCCGTGTAGGTTTCGATATTTTGAATGCTATTTGCATGTTGAAATAGATGGATGCAAAGTAAGGATGATAAAAAAAAATTATTACAAAAAATACAACCTTCCCGAACACATTGAAGACTAATTTAATGTTCTTGGGGTTCCTAAATGAATCTTTTTCACAGATATACCCGCACTGTATTAAAATGCTCAAAGTAATCAACATACATCACGAAAACATGTACAACTGTTGATATTACAGATTGACAACAGGCTAAGCATATATTCTATAGGAATATGTTTTATTTTATTTTGACTATTCCATTCATATGTCGCATGTTTGATATTGACCAATGACATTTAGCAGTTCCTCGGATGTAGACCAATCATGATTGTCTGTCTTATAACATGCTTCCTCAGATCACAAGGATGCAATTTTATCTGATAAAACATCAGCTCATTCCTGAACAAGCGGGACAGCAACGTGTGGTGATTAGTATGTCACATGCTGCCAGTGAACAGAATAAAAACACATTATTTTATACAACATAACTTCTTTGAAAATGGAAATAATATAAATGTCCACTGATTAAAAATACAATTTTTATTTGGTGCAAGCCAGTTTGTGTAGCTTTTATAGCTTTTTGATGCAAGGAACTATGATGACACCCTCGTTTTCAGATCCTGTATGATTTTCAAAAGATTTGTTTATCACAAGCAATGAGAATCACTGAAAATACCTCATATAACATTTTCTAGGAATGGCATCAATTTCCTTGTTGTAAGATAAAGCCATTTGGGGTGATTGTCCGACGAATTTTTTTTTCTTGTTGTTCCTCTGTTCAGAATAAAGACTTTCCATTAAAATGCTCACTAAAGCTATATACGGCTCCATTTGATCACAATAACCTGTTTCCCACACTAGTAGCTGATATTGGAACATATTAAATGTATAACATCTTCAAAAGTTACACAAATTAACAGTAAGTTTATTCTTCAATGAAAGTGTTCCAATAAGGTAATTTCAAACAACCAAAACTAGTAATGAGTGTCATATATATATATATATGTAATCAATTTATGAATGTTAATTTTTTTAGTCACTAAATGAATTCACGGTTTCAGATTCAAATGTATGCTTATTTACAAACTGCGGACAAAGTAATGAAGATTCGTTTGATTTCTTTAAGAAAAGTAAATTGCATCATCATATATCATTAATATCCACAAAGAAATTGTTGTTTTTGTACCTGAGTGACTGTCATTTGTTGTTTGCTGCCAAAACTATGCAATGCATTTTATAATTTTTAACATTCGCCATACATTATGTTCATTAAAATAATATGCACAATCTCCTGTGTCCCTGTTGGGAACCTGTAAATAGAGGAAACTTTCGTTGTTTATTTTAACAATAAATAAACATACATATATAAAATAAAATCTAGATGTGGTAATTGCCACTCTCTTTCTAAAAATACCCTACCAAGTTTTAGTGTCATTTTATATTTTATTTATTTGTTTAAAGGTTAAAGTATATGTTGGATTTCTTTAACACTAGCCCTAAGTCTGTTGTCATTCTGAAATGAAGACAGTTTTGTCTTTGAAATAAATTTACCGGGTATCAGATTGATTATAAGGGTTTACTCTTGTACTTAAAGAATATAATACCTTATCATTTTCTCTATTGAATATCAAGTTCTGTTAATAAAATATTCTTAAACTAATAGAATTGTAAATATCTGCCTTGGCTTAAACTATCCATATAATGGGACTTAGAATATAAGTAATAGCTGGAATGGTGCCTGTTGTTATTACTATATTACAAAGTGGACCAAAGCGTTCACTTGTAAAGGTGGTAAAAGCAGCTTACTGTACTCTGTGTTTCATAAAATTTCTGTTGAACATAATACCTAAAAAGTTTGAAATAAAAATGTAACTTTATGTTATTATGGTATTTCATTTGATGGCCAGATGCTAATCTTTGTTTATGGAGTTATCATTATATATTTCCCTTTAATAGCACATAATACAGGGAATCCATTTTATGCGGAAACTTTTTAACAGCGTTGCTCCTGCTCACACTTTCCCCGCTGTTGCGCTTGCACCGGCCGGGACCGTGTTCCGTTACTACCGGCAAATCGGCAAATCAAGACTTTGGAAACAATACAAAATAGAATAACTCAACCAATTTATTATCAAAATAGGCCTACATGTAGAGGCTTATTACTCACCATTTTGTACGGATGGTACAGTCAGGATATTTACGAGAAAATCTCCGAACGCGCCTTCTATGGTTATTTCTCAATAAGTAACATTCCACCAAATAAATTCGCTGTTCAACCGTATACATTTTCGATTATTGTCTTACGTAACACACAACAATAGAAAAGCGTCTCACTACAAGACACTACAAGACACCGAAGCAACTAACCGCTTGTAGGGTCTATGCTTTGTACAATGCTAGCGCGGCAATGCGGCAGTGATGCGAGGTTTCCTCATAAAATGGACTCACTGTATAATAGTTGTGTTTTATAACATTTTGAACTTCAAACTAAGTTAACTTGAGAACTGTGAAATGTTAACTATCTGAGTTGAAACTTTATCTTTCATTGTTTACATACAACTTTGAGTTAAATTTATGTTAACTCCTGTAAGTAGAGAGAAGTTTAAACAGTTTTTGATTTAGATAAACAGTGCTGTTTACACATTTAAAGCATCAAGAATATTATTGTTATATGAGTGTATTGAAACTGAACGATTGGAATGTTGGTATGCAAGAGCTACAAATTATGACGTTCATCCAGAAAGTAAATTCCGATTGTCAATCAAGAAAACAAAACCATCGGTAAGTCAGAAATATTAATTGCAATATTTATAGAGATTCATTGGCTACTTCTCAATCTAGTCACCACTGTTATTAAGGGGGGACATACAGCTTTCGATGAAATTCATTGGTGAGAAATATGTGAATTTCATCTTTTTTTTTTTCTCACCAATGAATTGCTCTAGAGTCTTGCAATCTGTCATACTCTTTATTGTCTATTTCTACAATTGGATATTATTTTCAAAATTAATAAAACCGTTACAGTTACAGGTAATTATCATTTCAAAATGGCTGCTACTGAACAGCCGTTTCCCTGATAACTTCCACAAATGTAGATATTTCTGAGTGATTATTTTTCTGTGTGTTTGTTAATATCATGTGAACAACGTATTCTAGGATCTTTGAAATATCTTTAGTATAAGTAATTTTTTTAATCAATTTTTTTTTAATTTTCTTTTTTGTTAAATTATATATGTTTAAAAAAAATACTTATACTGAAGAAATTTTAAAGATCCTAGATTATGATGTTTACATGATATTAACAAACATACAGAAAAATAATCACACATAAATATCTATATTTGTGGAAGTTATCAGGGAAACGGCTGTTCAGTGCATGAAATGTGGCAGCCATTTTGAAACGACAATTACCCATAACTGTAATAGTTTGATTAATTTTGAAAATAGTATGCAATTGTAAAAATAGTCAATAAAGAGTATGTAAGATTGCAAGACTGTAGAGCAATTCATTGCTGAGAAAAAAAATAATGAAATTCACATATTTCTCTCCAATGAATTTCATCGAAAGCTGTATGTCCCCCCTTAAGGCATTTATCGTACGGGTGCGCCAAAAAATGTAGGCTTGTGTCATAGAAGTGTGCCTCCAATTACAAGAGTCATGAAGTCAGTGCTATCTGTATTTCGGAGTCACTGTGGAAAGTGGAAACGTTTACCTGCCAGAAAGGGTTTCATGAGAGGGAAGAGATGAAAGTTACTTGGCATGAGGTCGGGACTGTAGGGTGGTTGGTCAAAGATCTCCCATCCAAACTGAAGCAACGGATTCCATGTGGTGTTGACTGTATGGAATCGTGCATTGTTGTGTAATGCCTCTTCTCATCATTCCACATCTCTTGTTTCTGCAACATTCTACATCTCTTGTTTCCACGACGACGTCTGAGATACAGGCGGCAGTGACTTCATGACTCCAGTCGGAGGCATTCCCTTATACAGGCACCAGTACCATACATTCCTCAGTAACATGGTGACTATGTTGAAATGTAGCCAGTGAATTGGTGTAAATATTGCAATAAATATTTCTTACTTATTGAAGTTTTTTGTTTCTTTATCGGCGTTTGGAACTTACTTTCTAGATGAACCTCATACTTTCACATTTTATTCTCTGCAATGTACATTAAAAATATCATTATAATCATTTAAAATATTGTAATATTTATTGGGGTTCCTAATTGAATATATAATGGCAATTTGAATAAATCTGTCATACACGTGTTTGTCTAATTTCCTGGGTTCGCTATTTTTTCCACCTCTATCTTTAAGTTAGGGATATAAATATTTGATAATATTAAATAAGTTAACAGGATGCTTCTCTTTCTTTTTCATCCATACCGGTGGTAACAATTACTGTGCAATGTCTTCATGAGTTATAAATATAATGAAAGCCTGCAGTTTCATCGCCTAAAATCAATGTTGGTTATGCTTACCGCACAGACACTCTCTGTTCATGAATTTGTATATGGTTTTTTATACGCACAATTTACTACTGTTATATTTATGCTGTAACCAGTCCCTGAACATTGCTTTTATTTAATATTTGAGAGATATTTAAACTCTTACCTTTTATGTGAGTGATATTTACTAACTTCTTCCAGTGGGTCACAATGGTACTATAATATGCTATAGATTTGTTTATTTTTTCCATTTAGGGTAACAAATTCACAAGAATATTTGATATGTTCTCATTTTATAGTTACTACTTAAAACAGAAATATGACGGTTTACAGAAGCAGCAAAAGATAAAACATTCATGTGAACTAAAGTTTTCATTAAAGGTTTATGGGCTCAGGCCTAATTTTAACGTCAAAGCTTTTTCTTTTATGTACATAAAAGAAGGGTTTGGCTACAGTTATGATGAAACTGATTTTCCACTAATACAAATATTGTGTATATATGTGTATATTGTTTTTGTACTTAAAACAAATCTTGGAATGCTGTGAATTTGTTAATAAGTTTAATTTTTAGTTTAACCTTAATATCCATGACAAGTTCTAAATATTTCAAATACTTAATATTATATGGTGGAATTGGTATTAACTTTTTGTCGAAAAACACGAGTTCTCTTTATTTATACTTATTATATTATATTCAAGCGCTCAACTAAGTAGTGTTAAATTATTTTAATGGAAACTATTTACTAGTTGTGTTCTTGTCTTTTGTTAATGCTTACTGGAGAATTTATTGGTTTGATTTAAATAATTATAACTTGCCCAAATACGTGGTACTGTTAGTAGTAAATTCTTATGGTTGAGTGTTGTTATTTTATCTCTAAGCAAGCCAGTAAGTATATTATTTTACTGTGGACAAAGATTACACAAATATTTTCTCAACATGATTTTTGCAGGATTGTTGTTAAGGTTTATATGTGATTTTAAATAATATGTGATTATTTAGTGATTTTCAATTATATTTTCAATGTACCAACTCATTGACATTGAAGGCTAAAACGATGCACATTCTGATGAAAAATTGTGTTGAAACTTGAACAGAGAGGACTTCCTTTGAATATAAGTGTTGCTTAAGTTTGTCTTAGCTTTTGATTTATTTTTTCTTACTGTTACTTTGTATTTTTCACAGGAGTATCATCTGCTTATTTCCTTTACAAAAGCAAAATATGCTGGCAATAAATTGCATGTAAGTGTGATAATTAAAGTAGTTTGATTTTCAGATTGCACACTTATCAATATAAGAATGAATTCATTTCAGTAAAGTTTTCCAGCTACACTTTAAGAAAATACGGCTTTCTGTATAACTAGCTACAGCACTTATATGTAGCTAATTGGCAGCCATCCCATCAGAAATTCATTAGTTTATGAAACATATAACTATGAAAAAATGATAGTAATATAATTATGAATAGGGCTCGGAAGTTTATGAAAAATCTTATTTTTAAATGCATTAAATGCTAGTGTTAAAATATGTAAAAGATATAATAGAAATAACAGAAATTTCACGGTTTTATTTTGCATGTTGTTACATATTTTATTAGATTTGCGACAATGCATCATATTTGTTTAATATTAAAATATTTGTGCAAATTTTATTAGTTTGTCCCATTTTAACAGCATTTCTCTGAAACATTTCAAACATTGAGCATATCTCTGTTAGATATTTATGCATTCATGAACCACAGATTATTGTCTCTGTTGGACATTACATGAGAATATTATAGGAGAAAAATTCCTCCGGCACTGGGACTTGAACCCAGGACCTTTGGCTATTCGCGCCAATGCTCTACCAACTGAGCTAAGCCGGAGTTCAATTCACAGCGCCAGATGGAACCTCTCTCCTATGACTGATTGCCCTAATGGTCTACCTCGCAGACAGACAAGTTATGTCATATGCAGCACTGTGAGGCACACTAAGTAGTGATTTTTGTGACCGGGCACCCACTGTTATTGTACAGTTAACATTCAAGATAGATATTTATGCATTCATGAACCACAGATTATTGTCTCTGTTGGACATTACATGAGAATATAAAAGGAGAAAAATTCCTCCGGCACTGGGACTTGAAGTGAACTCCGGCTAAGCTCAGTTGGTAGAGCATTTGCGCGAATAGCCAAAGGTCCTGGGTTCAAGTCCCAGTGCCGGAGGAATTTTTCTCCTATAATATTCTCATATCTCTGTTACTTTGAATAATTACTGCATATTGGCTAAGTGAATGTTTTGAGAACTAATTGTACAATAAGTGCATAGCCTAATGTTTTTGGAACCGATTGTATAATATTAAAGTGACTTGCCTCTTCATTAGTTTTCAATTTACTAAAAATTTGTTGCATTGTCTTTTTTTTTCGTAAATTATACAAATTTTAATATTTCTTGCAATTAATGTTGTACCTCAGTTAATAAGAGAATATAAAGAATTAAAATTACCTGAATAATACAGCAGACTAAGTTGGTTCTGGAGCATATTTTATAAATTTTAGAGCTTATTTGCATACATATTTCGCCTTCTGATTGAGCATTAACTTCCGGGCCATAATTGTGAAGAACTCATTTAGGGCATAATAATTGGAAGGTATGACAAAGTGGTTAGAATTTTTTTTAGTAAGAAGCCTACTCTTTAATACATTCTTCTCACATTAAATTCTTATATTATCAGTGATATTCTTAAGCTGCTTAGATTGTGATTGTCATCAGTCAGAAATTTATTATTTTATCCTTTGTGTTTTCTATACTGGTACCAGAAAATATCAATTCAAAAAAGTTTATATATTTTTGAAGATAGATATATAAGCATTCATGAACCACAGAATATTGTCTCTGTTGGACATTACATGAGAATATTATAGGAGAAAAATTCCTCCGGCACTGGGACTTGAACACAGGACCTTTGGCTATTCGCGCCAATGCTCTACCAACTGAGCTAAGCCGGAGTTCAATTTACAGTGAATCTTGAATCTGTGAATTGAACTCCGGCTTAGCTCAGTTGATACAGCATTGGCGCGAATAGCCAAAGGTCCTGGGTTCAAGTCCCAGTGCCGGAGGAATTTTTCTTCTATAATATTCTCATATTTTTTAAGTTTCTGAAATTAGTTTCATGTTAATTCCAAATTAATTTTATTGTTTCCTGTGATTAAAAAATATTAGAGAACCCAATTGCTTTTTAAAACATTTGGCTTATACTAGTTGCTAGGTGAGATCTGACCAAAAATTATTTCATTAGTGGTTGCATTGAACACTAATTTTTTAGAATCAATTTTTCTCAGTTGTGCTGTCTTTGAGCTACGATTGAATATACCTATGTACTTATGAGTGCAAATTGTGTTTTGCCTTCAGAGTGACAAGAAGTGCACAGTGTTTCAATAAGGTGCTATTGGAATTAAATTGAATGTTATATGTGAAAAGCAAATGTTTCTTCGTAAACAGCTTCAGTTTCTACATATTTTTGGAAATTTCTTTCTTATTGTTGTTGTATGGAATTGTAAACAAAAGGAGATTGAAAGGATGTGAATAAAGTTTTAAATAGTGAAAGCCTTTACTTTTAAGTCCCAATTTATATCCTCGGAATAATGGATATATTTTGTCTTTTGAACACAAAAGGCTTGGATCTGATCCTTAGTAAATCTTTGATAGGCCTGGAATTGTAGTCTGCCATCTACCAGTGAGATAGACAGACAACAAAGTTAGTTTGTTAATTTATTGGTTTAATGTCGTAGTGGTTATTTGCTTTTCTTCAAAGCTGGAAAGCATATTTATTTGACATTTTCACAATACCATCATGGACGATTACATGAGAATAACAATTTATTAAATCTCAGAAAAGTTTGCTGTTTCACAGATTTATAATTGATGTTAGGGTCAGCAAAAATGCTATTCCAAACCTTGTTTGAAATTGTATCAGAGGTAACTGGAATATTCTCCCTTGCACGCGGTGAATGAACATATATTTGACAGACATTGCAATAGCTTTCTACAAGGGGGGGGGGAACTTCACTATTTTTGCTCGAGATTTGTAATACCAGTCACCGTTAAATGTTTAGTGGTTGCAGTACAGCCGTGAATTCAAGTATTGAGTTCATATACTAATTGTATTTATAACCTCGTATGGTCACTGTATAGAAGATACTTTGGTTCTATCATGTATATTCAGCTCAGAAAGAGGTTATTTTCTTTATAGAATAGTGCAGGTTTATTTGGCTTTATTTTTAATATCATGAGATCTTGGCACACAGTATTTGGTAGGTAAGACCAGATTGTGGATCTCTTTCGGGGTAGTTTGGTTTAATTTAATTTAATTTGTTAGACAGTGCCCAATTTTAAAAAAGTCATCTGCATGCATGATTGTCTTTTCACTGTAACATACGTACAAAAAGTGGTAGTTTGTTTATTTTTTCATTCTTGACATAAAATATATGAATTACTCTTAATAAAATATGTTACAAATTGGATCAAAGACGGGCTACTTGGTGAACATTTCAAAATTAATCTGTGGAGTTTATTGTATTACTGATAAAAACAAAGCATATCAATGTCTAAACATAGCTTGTGCAATTTTAACGTATTTTTTTAAATTCTGTGAACATAAAATCATTTTTCTAACTGGAGTTTAAATTCATATGGTGCTATATTATTTCACATTTGTGCTGCATGAATTGTAACTTGAATGATTTAATAACAGCTAATGCAATATGACATGTTGAACAATATAACAATTTCATCTTCTCATTGTCGATCTGAAAATCTTTCCTAATACCTTGTCCTCCAGTACTCTAAACCTGATCTCCTGCTGAAAGTCTTGAAGATCATGTTTTGCATGTTTCTTCTTTGTTCTTAGGGTCTGTTTCTAACTTAACTTACCGTATGCCTGCTGCTATTAACTCATTTCAAGCTTATGTGCTGCAAGTTGAATACATTCCTTTCAATCTCCTTGCAGGGTATGGATATTTATAACAAAGTGAATGTTGTAAGCTTTAGTTGTGTTGCTGTTATGTGTTAATAACTTTTAAGATTGAGCAGAACATATCATTATGAAAGTGACATTCTTCTCTCTCTTCCTTGCAAGGAGTTCAACCTTACAGTATTTTACATGTGCCAAATAGTTTTAATTTCACATTAACATTTCATCTTAACATTTCATCTTATAACAAGTCTTCAGTCTAGATATTGTATTCTATGGTGGGAAATTTGTCCTGGATGAGCAGGTCTAGGTATTAAGTCTCTTGAGACAGGACAATTGAATGAAATGAAAAAAATTTACCTCTACTACCTGTCACATATCTGAATACAATTTTGCAAAAACTTTGGACCCATCAGACAGGGAAAGTTTATGACTTCGTTTATCCATTCGCTTCCAGCTAACAATATGGTAATTAGAAGGGTTAGCCATTGGGCTAGCACGTTGTACAAGATCTTGTCTCTTTTCATGTTAAGGAATTTTTATGGTATATTTCTGTACAATCTTCAAATCTGAAATTTCATTTTTTGTAATATGTTAGGTGTTAAAATCCCAAGTTATGTCCATAGTTAGGAGGTAAAGTAAGCTTTAGACTGTCAAACAGCTGTCTGTGTCTGTACCTGAGAATGTAACTGAGGGTGAATTTATCGTTTCAATATCATTTCAGTTGGGACAGAAAAATCTGTCTGTATATGAGGAGTTTCCTTATATTGAGGGTGTCCTTAAGGACAGGTTTCACTGTATTACCATACGAGGGTCATTTCAGAAGTTCTGCACACTGTAAGATAAAATTAAAGAAAATAATTTATTTTACAAAATACCTTTATAGGCTTTCAATATAATCTTCATTCTTGCTTATGTCAGCTTCCCAACGTTTTGGCGAATTCTGTATTCCGGATAGGGCACCTTCATTGTTGAGCTGTCTGATTACTCAGGTCACCTCACTGAAAGCTTCATCAATTGTAACAAAACATTTTCCATGGAGTGGTTCCTTCAATTTGGGAAACAAATCAAGTCTGGTGGGCTCAAATCAGGACTGCATGATGGGTGGGGAAATCTTTCCCATCCATAGACTTGGAAAACGTTTTGATACAATTGATGAAGCTTCCAGTGAGGTGACCTGAGTAATCAGACAGCTCAACAATGAAGGTGCCCTATCCAGAATAAAAAATTGCCAAAACGTTGGGAAGCTGTCATAAGCAAGAATGAAGATTGTATTGAAGGCCCGTAAAGGTATTTTGCAAAATAAATCATTTTCTTCCATTCTGTCTTACAGTGTGCAGAACTTTTGAAATGACCCTCGTAGTAATAATAATAATAATAATAATAATAATAATAATAATAATAATAATAATATATTTGTCATTAAATATAAAAATAGAATAGACTTTGTCATAATAAAATCTTAATGGCAACATAATTATGGACAAATGTCTAATCTAAAACTAACCTTAAAAAAATCACTAAAATTTGTTAAGGGCCTAGATTATAAAACGGTCGCATACTTAGCCACTTCCTTAGTCTATTCTTTACAGTGGCGTAAAGTATTAGTTAAATTAAAAATCCTTTAATAAAATGAGCATGACAATGTTAATGCATTCTTACTTCATTATAGATGAAGCATGATTGCTATGGGTCTGGATGAGTATTTGGGATGGGACCGAGCACCTTCATGGGGAGCCGAAAGATCTTTGCTTAAGCACATCATGCAGAAAACTTTAGTTTGATTTTTTCCAAAGTTAGATTTTCCTCTACAGGAATAATTAATAATCATATTTTTAGAAAAGTTTGAAAAAGATCTCATGACAATGGTTTATTCGCCAGGCAGCTGATAAAAATTCAATTCCCATGGACTCTGGAATTCTTTATTCCATCACACATCTTGTACTCCTGTTGGAGTTTTGAGATTTTATCTTTATCTTTAATTTAAGATGATCATTCCTCAAATATACCAAATTTTCCATTAACCTAGTGAAGATGTGAATCATTAAAGACTTAGTTTGGATTCTATATAAAATTGAAAATCTCAGTTTCATTACTAGGCAAACTAGAATAAAGTACAGGAAATAATTTTTCATAATTTATATGGGTAGGCCTACCATAATAATAGTGAATGATTTGCATGAAGACTAAAGATAAAGTTCTCATTAATATTTCGAAGTTCTTCATATTAACTTTTTGGAACCAAAACCACTGGTTTTATGGATTTTAATTATGAATTAAAATATATCATTACTTTTTTTACTGAACTTCAAATTGACTTCCATTCTTCCATAATGCTTCCACATGTGTGAAACTTCTTGCAAGCAGAGAGGGATGTGCCTTGTCTCATTTTGTCTTTCGCTTTCTGTGAAAGTATCATACTTCTGAGATAAAGTGATGAACAAGCTTTTAAATTTCACTTTAATTAAAATAGAAAAACTACAGGGTTAGATAATCAATTCTTACCTTTGTTGATAAGTCATGGGCTCATGCCTTAAATTTGAATTCTGTGTTTCGATTGAAAGATGTAAAAACTTCAACACTAGCTTTTTTCCACAAATTATGGTTTTCTTCTGCTTCAGAATATCAAAACTTGTTTCGCTAATAGATATTTTATTTACCAAAACAAAGTAAATATTAAATCATAGCATTAATTGGTACACTATGTAAATACATTTTCAAACTATGATTTTTGTTTGTTTGTTTTTTTAACTTCTGAAAACAATCTATTTTCCGTTGATATGTACCACAGTGAAGATGAAAATCTATTACTGGTACTTCATTATGGGTATGCTGAAGAGCTGATGTTAAGAAAATGACAGTCCATAAACCAGGTGACATAATATACTGTTTTGGAATATATTTGGAAATGTGTTTTCTAAAATGTGTACATATCTTTTTACAATGAAAATGAGTTCATTGTTAGAATGTACAGTATGTAAAAGTACCTGCTTGATATGCTTCCTTATCTTATTCTCATATTGTTTTATTAATGTTATCACTATTCAGAAGTTTTATTCTTCCCATCTTAGGACTTACGTGTACTTTTCTAATGAAAACACTGTTATTAAGCCTGTCGCCCATTGTTTGTGATAGATTTTTGACTATGTAATCTTCCTGCGATTTTATCTTCACACTCAATTAATTCTGTTGTTAACTTGGGAACTGAAGAGGCCAAACTTAGTATGAAACATGCAGACTTATAAGTTGAACTGACTAGATAGGATGAAAGATGGTTAAACTTGACACAACTTCATGCTTGTTTCTTGGTGTCCTTGTGTCTGCAGAATTCTTTTTCAAGCAGCTCAACTGCTTTGCCAAAGAAATCAATCTTCAGCACAAGTATTATGGGTATAAACGCACAAATTGGGAAGCATGTGCCCGAGCATGAAAAGGGGACATACAAATTTGAACACTAAAAATTAATGATGTTCAATATTCTATTTCCCAGTCATTCACCTTCTAATTTCTTCCTCCTGCTTTCCAGGTTCCAATCTCTAATGGTTAGTTATTTACATATTTATTGTTGCTTTAACTTCAATACAATATACAACCAATCAGGAAGCATCGCCAAGTTTTGTGAAGTTGAGGGTGTGGAGCACTCAGGAATGATTGAGAAGTTAAGTACTTTGACTAATCAGGAAGCACGATTCATATGCGGATGATTGGACGTTCTCAGGGCCAATCTGTCTCTTCTATCTTTTAAAACATGAATGCATCCGTTCCAAATGCAGCTGATGTTAAACCCTCCATCTCTATCAAAATTGTCGGGCTCTAGTTTAATCTCAATGGCTTCTCTGATTAGCCTATCAAAATATAAATGATTTGGAAAGCACCATTGCGTTGGTGAAATAAATTCCATGGCCAGGTTCTGAGTAGATGGTATGCTTGCCTAATGCTAACTTCTCGGGGTAGAACAGTCTGGTGCATCATAGGTGTTCTTTACACCTCTGTTCAGTGGTACATGATGGCTGATCAATGTATGCCTCACCATATTTACAAGCAATGTGGTACATGCTGGGTGTTTTAAGACCCACCGTGCATAGGAAGTTCCGTATTTTGGATGGTGGCGTAATATTGTCCGGATGTGATGCTTCCTTAGGATTCGGACCAGCCTCAGAGATAGATGTCCACAGTATGGTAGGAATGCTGTTCTGGAAAATTCTGTAGTATCTCATTCTGTCATATCTCATGTAGACATGTTAGCCTGGCGAACGGTCCATTTGAGGGCCAATCAAATTTCCTTGCCAATGTATATATTTTGCATGAAGGTCTTCTTAAGGTGGTTAAATTTTACTTTTGTTTTGTCAGAGATGTTGATTTCCGAAATTCTCACCTGATTTGTTAACCAGGTGAGGCCCAAGAACATTATATTCTACATATTCATTGTAAATCATACATATTTTCTTTTTTTGAAGTGTTAAAATGAATGCACACCAAGATATAAGTATGGTACAGGTGTAACAATCAGTTTAACTACGTATTTATAGTATTTATTCCTATGCTTATAATTTTAATTCTGAGTATTAATGTGTTAGTGTTTTCACTGAGAATAAAATGGGAAGAATAAAATTGATAATTTTGGTAATTTTCTTTTATCTGGCTTTTGTGATTGTTTGCATGATAAAATCTAGGGAAACTAGTGTTCCCATAATCACCGTATATTTTATTATTTTATTGCTTGTATGCTGTTCTTTTTTTTTTAATCTTGCCTGGTGAATGGTTTCTGTACCTGTTTAAATATAGGAACTGCTAACTGTGAACACAAAGAAGACTAATCACAAGCTTAGAAATGTCACTTTTTGCCTTACTTACTGGCTCATAGATGTGTGTTCGTTTTGCATGGACACTGTTTTATGTATAAATTTGCAACGCACCAGAGAATTAAAAAATCTCAAGAATAGTTTTTAAATAGAACACAAGGATTTTATAAATAAAATAAAAGCTTCTTAAAAAATTAAAATTCTTTCAGTGGAACGTAATACACGTTTAAAACTTTTTTTTGTTTTTAAGTTTCAGTTGTTGTTGAAACCTTTCTGCATTTTTAACTAAAAACCATTATCAAAGAGGCATATTCAAACATGCACATATACCATGGATGTTGGTAAGAAAAGTATTGTCATATGTTGCACTTTTTTTTATTATCCACACACAGAGCCTGTTTTGCTGTAGAACTGAAGGTATATTATAGGGTCGCTTTCAAAAATAACAAATGGAATAAAAGGTTTGTGTTCAGGGAATATACATGTAAGGCATGTTGCATAGTAAAGATAATGGGACAGTTATTCAATGAGTTATTGTTACAGGTACTTTCCCATCAGTTTGCATTATGGTTGGCAAGTGACTGTACCATTCTTGTAACTTGCCTGATTGAGAACATGACACAACAGTGCGTTCTGTGAATCTGGGCAAGCCTTCTGTAAATGATAAAAATTGTACATTACATATTACTTGACAAAGGTGGTTTATTATGAAGGTTAACAATAATGTCTACGATGGCACATTGATTTTTTATTTTTTTTTATTTTGTCCATTTTGTAGTGAGTAATAACACGTGAACTTAATTAAACTATTTACTTTTATTGATTGACACTCACTACTATGATTAGGTAATGTTAATTACTGTGGCGTGCTTTCAACTGCATAAGCAGCTGTCTTCACAAACTGACTTCCTTGCTGCTAACATTGCGGTCAGGAAGATATTTTTGCATGATTTTGTCATGTAGTGCATGTGAGACATCAATTCAGATGTGGAAATCTTACACATTAACCACAAAGGTCAACCCTTAACCTTTGGCGTAGGGAAGGGGGTGTCCAGGAGGTCCGAACCTCCTCAGAAGTCAAAACCTAAAATTCTATTTAAGTTATTTAAGCTTCATTTTGTCAAATAGTTAATTACTTTATTTAATAATAAAATACTGTACTGCACTTGTAAATGTGGGCCCATTATTTCCATTGTTCCGTATTTTATTTAACCTTTTCTTATAAATAGTAATAAGTGTTATAACTAAGGTAACAATTTCTTCTTGACATGTCTAAGAGTATGGTAAACAAATCTGCTAACTAGTTTTTCAATGCTAAAATAGTGTAAAATGTGATTTTTTCATTAGTTCAATATTTAAAAAATTCTAGGGGAGTATGGAATACTTTCGACCCTCCCTGAAATTATTTTCTGACTACGCCACTACCCTTAACACACTCTAACAATATAAAATATACAAACACATCACACAAGACAACACAAAATCTTAAACAAAGTTGGGCAGAGTCTAATGATTTTAAGAACTGAGTAATTTTTTCTTGAGTAATGTAAAGAATCAAATGATATTCAAATCAAAAAGTTCTCGGATGAATTCAGGATCTGAGAACGTGCAATGCAAGATGTGAGAACTCAAGTCGGTGGCAGAGAATGACTAAAAACTGACTTCATTGATAACTCAAATCCTTATTCGAATGTTCAGCTCAGCAGTTTTATCATGTCACAAGGTCTTCTGACATTGGTTCCTGCAATGAGTGTGGCTCACCCATACAGTGAACCTCTAAACCAATAGGAGTTAGTTTCATGCAGCGCTGTCAGATATTGCGTTAACGGCATTCTACTACTAGCATTCACAGAGTAAAGATCCATAAGATAAGAAAGCTGTCTCATCCGCCATGCGAAGGTCTGTTAAGAATTGGCAATCTAGCAATGTTGAACTGCCCTGTGCACAAGGTAGTTGTGTGTTCAGATATATATATATATATATATATCTTTCTTGCCTGCAGAACTTATACCTTGTTAACGAAGTTAACCAAAGTTATATGACTGCTGAGATCTCATCCACACTCCTGGCTTCAAGTGAACATTCGAATGATCATTTGGATAGTTTTTATATGATTCTTGACATCTCAAGAACCTCAAGAACTGAATAATTCTGATTTTTTTATTTGAGAACTCTTGTTGCTAGTCTTAAACAAACAACTACAGTTCAGATCACATGCACTATACGACAAAATTGTACAGATACATCTTCCTGACCAAAACATTGCCAGTTTGGGAGTCATTTGCTGAAGATGCCTGCCTATGCAGTTGAAAGCGCTGCAGTGATGTAATTAACATTGCTTAATCATAGTGGTGAGTGTCAATATATAAAGTTAAATAATTTTTTATTATTAATTTTATCTATTACAATTTCAAAATCAATTCATCCATCTGTATTTTAACTGTTCTATCAAAACCAGGCATTCTTGTCCTAATGATTTTACAACCTGTATCATTAACTCTGATAATTCAGAGCAATAGATTCATTTCCTAAAATAATTCATCAATCTTTCTTCAAAGAACCTTTCCATGTATGAAACTTTAATGACAAGTTGAATTTTCTTTGTCAAAATATTTTCAATAGGCAGCATATTCAGTGGTTTGAAAACTGAAAGGATATTCATAATAGCAGAGTTTTAAGAATGTTACATAAAATACTTAATTTATTATTATATATAAATTATAAGGAAAACATATTTATGAAAGTGAATCAATTCTCTAAAATTAAAACTGTACATTTCATTACCAAACTAAATTCAATTAATATTCACTTGAACTACATGAAGATTATTTATAATACATAGATTTGATTCTTAGAAATTAGCACATTTACTCCATAGCACAATGGAAAATATATTATCTGATGTCCATGGTATGGAAACGTTAAAGATTTCCAGGAACATTAACGTATATTGCTCATTTGCTAATTACATACAATATGGATTGTGGGTTCGATCCCCAATGAAGTCATTGGGATTTTTCCTTTGGGCTAATCCTTCTGATAGCACTATGGCCCTGGGGTAGACTCAGCCTCCTACAGAAATGAGTAGATACCAAAACAATCCTGAGCTGGGGATAAAGGGAGCTGGTGTGTAAAGCTGACAACCTTTCTCACTTCAGTAACTTTCAGAACGTGAATATGAAAAAAGTTTCAAAAATAAAAGTGTTAGCACTTAATACTCGTGTAAAAATTTAAAACAAACTCGTTAAAGCCATTTTCAATAAAATCACGATAAACAAAATTTGCTCCATGTAAAGTGAAGATAAAACTGTTTCATGTCTGGAAATTTTGTTTTTGAACCATGCTGTTCACAGACATACTTCCAAAAATTGGATTTTTGAGTCCTCTGATCCAAAAAACACAAAATTAAATTACAGAGTAAAACACAATTCTTCCTCTACCTACAGTACTTATAGGTAGTAGGCCTACTGGTAGCTGTATAAAACTAAAGATGTTTTAAATAGAGCAATATCATTTCTGAGGAGCTTAAGAAAGTATAATTTCTTATGTTGTAATGTATACCATAATGAATAGAATGAGAAAGTGTGATGACTTCGCCGCTAATACAATGGTAGGTATAGGGAGAGCGGCGGTCCACCGAAACACTGGCAGCACCTTCGTTTGCGTTTCAACTTCTCAATGCTGCGTCATGATAGTTTGGCATCTTATGATTAAACTCGCAATCTTTAATTAACCCTTGGTCCTATTTCTGTGAAATTTGTGCAGAAATAATCTGCACAACACAGTCCTTCTGATGGTTAAAACAGAAACTTAAAAAATGCGGACATAAATGTTTTTATTTCATTATATAAACATCACCAATTACACAAAATTCATGGAGGGTGAAACGGAATTTGACTATGCGACAATTTTTTTCATTTTTGTGTCCCGTAAAAACTTCAAGCGAGAAAGTTTTAGGGAAATATTTCAACTTTATTTTAAATTCAGTACCACCTTTATATCTTGAATGGTTTACGAGTAATTGAGTGGTAATTATTCCGGGCGCTCAGCTCTCTGAATGATGTGGGACGATCGTGAAATGTTGAGGGTGAAGCAAATTTGACTATGCGACATTTATTATTTTATTTTTGTGTCCAGAAAGAGATTAAGGGTGTAAGGTTTAGTGAAATATTTGGATCTTATTATAAATTGAGTACCACCTATATATCTATAATGGTTAACGAGTAATAGTAAATACTCTAAAGCTAAAGCTATCAGAATGGTATTGAGGTATTAGCAGGCATCTTTTCCATAAAATACCAGCAATAACGTAAAAAAATTTACATAATTTATTCGTGGTCTCAATAATAATACCATATTAACTAACTACTTGTACCCATACTGCAAGATTGACCCGCTGAGGAAGGGAGTGAATGAAGCTTTTTTCTAACTTAGTAAGTCTGCACTACTTTTATTTATGCATTTATTGGATTATTTATTTATCATATTTTCTGTTCACTTATGTTAGTAATTTTTATGTATAATTATCATAACAAATGTCTTATTAGTTTAATATCTTGTTCCTTTTTTTAATAATATAATTTAACAACATAAGATGCACATAATTTACAGCGAACGGCGAATGGTCGAGGGTTTGAGCAAATAGCGGGCTGTAGTTAAGACAAGAGGATTTAATTTGTTTATGAAAAAATCAGGGAAAATGCTTTGAAATATTGTGTGATATATGTAGAATGCGTTGCAAAACAATTTTTGCGTATGTGCGTCTTTATCGGATGTTGAAACGCCAATTTTAAAGATCACGCGCCCTATTTTTGTAGTGCTGCTTATGAAATTTTCCGTGCCCTGCAATTCACAAACCACCCCTTAGTTTATATTATCTCTGTTCACATAATTTGTACACATATCTACACTTTTGACCGTGTTTCACCTACATAACTTACCCCATACGGCCAGGAGAAAATTAATATTATTATAAATAATATTTCTATTAATACAATATTAATACAAATTAATACTCAGTAATATTCTATACAATGTAATATTAATATTAATTTATAAAATATCCCTTAGCTGTTTTCTACCCTAATTATATGTTGTTATTTCTATACAAATGTACATTCTTTAACAAATTCTCATCAAATTATACTAACATACCATCTACCCTATTTTCTAGGCAATAAAATATTAGATCAAATCATCCCTTAGCTGTTTCATACCTATATTATATAATTGTTCATTGCTTGTGAACATCTTCGATTTTTTGAAAGATGTGGAACGAAATGTTACGGTCAAGCTTCTTGGAATCTGAGAAATTACTGTTACACACGGCCATGTTTATTTTTGGAGATGAGATCTTCCAAGACGTGTAAAGCAGCCCGAAAATTGTCAGAAGTATCTAACAATTCAATTTAGATAAGGCGAGTCATTTTGAAATAGATTAATGTATTATTTTGTTTAATAATGTTTGCAATTTTTCCTATACCGCCCGTAGTAATCTTGCTCCCGCGACTCACAAGCAGAGTAACTGCTACCTAGCGGCGGAACCAGTGAACTACCTCAGTCATCACACTTTCTCCTCTATTCATTATGTGTATACTGTTACAATGCATTCATTTTACAGTGGTAAAAACTGAAAGCAAATAAATTTTTGTAATTTGTCTATACGAATAATCAGGCAAACGAACTGTAGACAAGCACATCAAAATGAGATTACAGCAAGATATTTTGAAACTTAAATATTATGTTATTACAAGAAACATGTTATAAATTTAGTCTTAATGACACATAAAAACAATGTTTAGGGTTTATTTTAAATATTAATTACAAAAACTCTTTTATTTCAACACCCGTTGGATGGATCATAAAACTGATAAGTTACTATATAATAAGGTTAAATTTCCATTGTGCTGTTAAGTGGAGAATGTGTGCTAAGTAAACATAATCAAAATGCATTTACTATGAAATAAGCAAACTGTTGGATGATATAATAAAAGAAATAAAATTAGAACTAATGACAGAATCTTCATATAAGTATTAACATATACTGTTACTATAACTACCTTCACTTTTTAATATATTACTCCTTGATCCTCTTTGTAAACTCTTCCTATCTCTTTTTACAAATAAAAAGTAATAAATTTAGCTGAATCTTGCGCAATACTTAAAACGGTGAAATAAAATAATAACAAAATAAATAAGTAGAAAAATATTTAAAGTCTGTAGAAACTGTTAAAATTAAATTGTCTGCATTTCACACCTAATCCATATAATTTTCGTTTACTTATGTGGAGAATAACAATTTTGTTAATAGAGTCCACATCAAACTTTGTTGAAAAATCTTATATTACTGAATTTTAGTGAAAAGCTCTTAAAAATAGTTCTAAAATGGAAAAAAAAATTATACAAAATCGGAGCCCAATGTTTGAGAAATGTCCCTGTTCTGTTTGTCAGATTTATCTTAACAGTGATTTTCACTGTATCTATTTTAGAAACTTAGTAAGTTTTCTCAATATGTGTTGATATTGTGCATTACAGTATTATGTGTATTAACAGTAAACTTCACTTTTGGTATAGTATTGGCAACCATCACTGCCATTTTCAACTCTGGTAGAAGTATAGTGTTGAAAATGATAGTGATGGTTGCTGAAACTAGCAAGACAAACTATACTAAAAATGTTTAGTGTTAATTTAAATCCCTTCTATAATTATTATGTTATACAGTCAAACCTTTATATAATGAAGATTGTTATAACGATAAATCCACATGTAGCATTATTTTTCTGGTAAATTTTTTATCTTCATAATATTAAATGCCATTCACTACAACGATGAAGCTATTTTACAAAAACCCTTTTATAACAATAATGTTGAAGTTTAATTGTTATTACAACCAAGTAGCTTATGCTTGTGGATGATAGCTAGTATAAGATCTTCCTTTCTGGTTACCAATATTGATCATTAATTATTTTTACTTTTACATTATTAGAAATTCCAGAAGATAAATTCAACGGGGGATAGTAAATAGGGTCATTGAGGGAAAAATTATCCCTTAAGTGTGTAAAAACTTTCCTTAAGTTTGATTGCTACTTCAACGTGCACAGCATCTGCAGTTTAAACATACTATCAAGCAAAGTGTTTTAGTTTTGCCTTAGTTGTATGGCGAATTTTCTGTTTTTTCTTCTCTCTTCCCACAAGTTTGAAATCTCGAACATTTAAGCCTAGAAACAAAGCTTGGCAAGTCTGGAAAGTAAAACATGTCGCAGTGTAAAATATAGAAACAAAGGTAATGGTCTTTCAAGATTTGGATTTGAGATGCATTATTTTTTGCTTTTTTGTATGTCTGTCCCTTGAATTATCCTACAGATCACAAACTATTCTGCATGTAGTCTCTTCCTGATATATGGTATATAACAGCCTTTCAGTGTAACAATAACCCTCATTTATAACAATATAGTTTTCTAGAGCCCACAGATACTGCTAAACAGAGATTTGACTGTATAACTTCATTGTGTTTACTCCCAGTACAATTTAAAAACATGTATTGTAGAGCATTTTTAAACAAGTATTGTAAACATACAATACAGGAAATATAACATGGTTACGTTCAGTCAGACTAAATAAATGTCAAATGTACAATACTAGCACAATACCCATAATCTATTGTTAGAGTGTACATGGATAAATATATCACTATAGAAAAAATTCTTCTTGTTGGTTTTGCCAGTTGCCAAATGCAGGAACAAATGCAGCTTTAAAAATAATTTTTCCACTCGTAAGTTCTTCGTGGTCAGCCTGTTTTTATAGGCCTCACTATATCCAAGCTCCATTTTATATATATATATATATATATATATATATATATATAGACCATATTAGAGGTATCCATTTTTAGTTAGAAAAGGAAATAGAATATCCCACTTTTCATTTTGAAAATCTACATGCATTTGAATTGAGCCTTCTAGTTTACTTCTTTAGCATTGAATGGGTCCACTTTACTCACCGTGTGAATTGCAGATGATCTTACTTTTGCAGAATATAATCTATATTAGCGCTGCCACAATCTAGTTATAAACTTTTATATATAAAGGATGATGATACCCTTACTGTGGAATAGACATTTTAAAAAGTAGCAACACAATTTATTTCATAATATCTCGCACTACATGTGTTCAAGGTAAGAAGTTACGGGGAAGTAAAGTACATATTTTCCTTTGCCAGTGTAATATAAAGGCATCCTGATGTAGCCTATCTTAGGAGGTTATGTTCTGTTGTAATGCTTTTGATATGAGTGCATGATATCACTTTTCGTTTAAAACTTTTAACATATGTTGGTGCCAACCATTTCACAACTTTCCGTTTACCTGTGTTTGTTTATACGATTATTTTTCTCTCTCATCATAGCTAGGTATCATCTCCAGTTAGTCCACTTGTAAATAAATTGTAAATATATAGGGTGCTACTTGTACAACTGTTGGATTGTTGAATTAAAGCTAATTAGGCATATGTTGATGGTTTGTTGTCAGCACAGTGACTCCATTTTTTTTTTAGGCTGGATTTGATTAGAACCAGTGATAAGACTATAGAAAGTAGGGAGAAAGATAATATCTAAATTGAAATATTATTGAGATTTTCCTGACTTTGTTGATGTATAAAATTTTGTTAGAATTCTAACCAAGTTGGAAGCTCCTACCGGTCTAGGGGGGTCTAGGGAATTGAAAATTGAAAACAGAATCGGGAAAATTATAGAATACAGAAGTCAACCAATAAGGTTGATGAAAAAGAAAAAAAATTGTGAATGTTATAAAAATGGACAACAACATGATGACCAGTGAAATGAGAATCAAGAGTGTATTAAATTTGACAGAGTGTGACGTAACTTATTCTTTGACTATCTTCAAATTATAGGAAGCAGGGGTCCACCAGTGTAGTATTGAGTTTAGGACCTTTATCTTTGTTTAGAGACTTAGGTTCCAATTGAATGTGAATTGGAGAGAGAACCATGAGGTTTAGGTTTAGAATTATGGTTATTAGGATTAACCTATGAAATCCTTAAAGTAAGATGGATACGGGATATAATATTGAGTTGGGTCTAGCATGTATACTTCACTTTCTGTAGAAAATACCTGAACTAGTTTCGAAGACCATCGTCATTCATAATCATCAGATTAACACCAACCGCTGGCTGGACGTTTGTGTTGCCCTGGGCAAGTTTGGTGCATTTGGCGTTGAGACATTCATCTGTTGAAATGTCGAAGTTCATGAGGTGTCCACTTTTGGAATGAAGGTCATGACATCAATCGGGATCCAAGATTAATTAAATGTGTCGAAGGTCACAAGGAACTTTCGGTTTGGGAGAGGATATTCATCCACAAAACTAAAGAATACCTCATGAACTTTGACATTCCAACAGATGAATGTCTTGTCGCCAAATACAGCAAACTTCCTCAAGAGGGCAATTCAAACGTCCAGCCGGCAGTTGGTGTTAATCTGATGATTATGAATGACAGTCTTCGAAACTAGTTCAGATATTTATACAAAAAGTGAAGTATACGTGCTAGACTCAACTCAGTGTTATATCCTGACTGTATAATATAGCTTCACTGTGTAAACTTCCACTATATTTTTTTAATTAAGATGGATACATTTTAGTAGTCACGTGTAGCCAGCTTGGGAAAGCTATGTGAGTTTTATTGCTTCTTTAGTATTTTTTTTTACAACACTGATCCATAGTCTTCGATGACAAGTCGCTGCAAAGTGTAGCTTCAATTCATGTGCCCATCAACTCTTCTGTCTTCCAACTCTTCTTGTGCCTATTTGTGGTCCCTGGCTGTAATTTTGTATGTCCATCTCCATTTGATGTAACTTGACGTCTTTAATCCCTGTAAGTCTTCTTAGGTCTTCACTGACAGGCTTTGTCTTTCAGACTAACACCTAACATTTTTTTTTTCCTTTTTCCTTTGGCATGTCTCTCTCCCTGCTTTATAGTGACCCAATCTGAGCTCCATAAAGGAAGGGAAGGATGCAGCTATTTATTATTTCACTTTTTGTCTTCGTGCTGTATGCTCTATTTAATGCCCCAAATTTTGACCGTGCCACCGAAATATGTCAGAAAACTTCCTTGTGTGTTAATTTGTTGAATTACATTATTTGGCCAGGCTAGGTAAATTGTTTGACATACTGGAGTTCTTTGCTGTTGATTATAATGATTTCTTGTGTACTGTTAGTAATTTTTTTTGTTTTACAAGGATTCAATGCTAGTTGCACATTTTTGCTATTCTGTGTAAACTTCTTGGATGCCAAGTCTTAGTTTGTCCGCTGACATTCCTCAGTTTCTGTAGTTTCCATTGTTGTTAATATCTTAGTTCATTTTAGGGATTAAATTGGAACTTAATAAAAAACTAAACTAAACTCCGTGGCGCTACATCCCTTGAGGGACTAGGCCTACCATCCAACTGCTGCGTTATCTACCGTAGGCAGATGGCAGGATTGGGAGGCATGTAGATGATGGTCTACATCTCAGCACTGCCTGGGCCTTTACTATTTTGTTTCTGAATTTGGTCAAATAATATTAGTCTTTTCACTCTGTTTTTTCATTTCATTCTCTTGTTTGTTGTTTATTATTATTAGGCCTATTATTTTCATTATTTTAAATTCTTTTTTTACTTAATCACCCTTTTGTTTCCTTTTCTGCCTCCTTTTTGGTTCACCTAATTTTTTTCCAGCTTCCATATTAGCTGGTTTCCAATAAAATTCCTCAACAATCAGATTTCCTGTATTTATACCTTTTCAGCCTCCTTACATAATTCAAACTCCTCTCAACCTCAGCACTTCACTTCTTGAAAATGCAGCCACAGTTCAATTCTAAAACACTTTACTACAGTATCATTCCTACCTGGGTAAAAACATTTTAAAGAATAAGTTCTTTAAATGTTTAAGTTTAAATGGAATATTCAGGTCTACATGAGTACTGGAAGCTGATCATGTGCAGTATACTCATATAAACCAGGATTCAGTTTGAGTTTGAAGCAATATTAAGATCAATACAGACAGAAATACTGCGTGGATGCATATCGTGTTGATATATTTAAAACATTACACATTAGTAGGTTAACCATTGGGCCGCCTGCATAGTCTCGTGGTTAGCGTTGCTGGCTACAGATCTGCAGGCCCGGGTTCGATCCCCAGTACCTCCTCGGGTTTTTCTGAGGTAGGGAGGTCTGGAACGGGGTGCACTCAGCCTCGTGATGCAAACTGAGGAGATACCTGATAGAGAAGTAGCGGTTCCGGTCACGGAAACCACCATTAAGAGCCATGGGTGTCGGCATGCTGACCACATGCCCCCCAATCCTGCGGTCAGGTGGTAGGCAAAGTCCCTTCAGGGATGTAACGCCACAGAGTTTTAGGTTAACCATTGTGAAAATCTACGATGAATTCAGATGCAGTGTGTTGGACGTAATAGAATCAGCATAATCACTGCACCATGGAACCATGGTAATAAGTTATAAGGTGATTTGTTCAAACTTTAAATCTAACAAAAAAACCTTCCACTCACCATATCATACTGAATAACTAATAAGTAAACAGTAATTGCTTGGGAAAGTTTAATGGCACAACAAAATTCAGCTAAGATACAAGAAATGTCTACTTTTTAAGAACCTTCCTAATAATATTGACCTATAATATTGATTGGGACTTCTGTAAGACAATGTAGAATTATATCTTAAGACCAATTAACAAATGTGTTAATGCAGGGTGTGAAAAAAGCTTTTTCAAGAAGGAAGGAAGCATTTAACATTTTATGGATTATAAGACACACTTTTTACCTTGAAAACAGAGCCTTTAAAGTTGGGTGAATCTAATGGTCCGAAGTACACTAAAAAATTGAAATTATGTTAAATATTGCTGGAATACCATAGTTATAAACAAGGTGTTGTAAACAATCAGATAGTTACAAATTTTGGCACAGACTATACATCACTTGTCACAATCGTAAAATGAGAATAGAATGCGAAAAGAAAGGAATGTTGAGTTCTTTTATCCGAAAGGAGTTGTCTCCACCGGGTAGTTTAAATGAAGGCAATGACCTCTAAACAATCTTGGCCCGTTACACTTACCATATGCTGAATTGAGGGTTAGAGGGTGTAAAAGTATTTTCAGTCTCTCATGAGAAATCTGTTCAGTTGTTAAAATTTACACGATGCCACCTGTACAGAAGAGATTTTTGTACAATGCAGATTTTATGTTAGAAGTAATTTACACTGATTCCGTTGTGCAAGGTTATAATTTGTTTATGCAATGAAATGTGCTATTCCCATTTATTTATTTATTTATTTATTTTGTTTGTTTAGAATCATGTTAAATTTCTTTTCCTTGAAATTTCCATCCTAAAAATCAAGGTGTGTCTTATAGTCCATAAAATACTGTAGTTAAATTTCTCCATCATCATCATCCTTTTATCACTGAAATTTCAGATGTAAATAACATTTCCTCATTACATATCACCATGTTTACCAGTGGTTACACGTGATGCAACATAGAAATCTTGGCCAATGGTAATTATTATGATTTATAGGTTATGGCAAGGGTGAGGGAAAATAATTTTCACTGGCAGGAAAAAAAATATTGCTGTCATCTGTTATTCCCTTCCATTATTTCACACTCTGTGTTAATGGCAATAAATAAAATTCTTTTTTGAAAAAAAGTTCCACTCTTTGAAAAAGTTTGATAGACAACAATATGATTGTATAAGATGAAAAAATAGACCTTGGAAGGAAGCAGCTATCTGATGTAGGATTTTAACGTTGTAATCATTATGTACGAATCAGAGTTGGATATTATCTTACTCGTTCCTTTCCATATAACTGTGCTTACTTCAAAATATCTCAAGATTTTCTGGCATTGTGAGAGGCTTCTTTTCTATGAAATGTTTATCACATTACTTTTATAATAATTATCCTTATTCAAGAATGATGCCATTGCAATGAGTCAGAAGAGCTTATATATAAGAATCTTCTTAATTTGAGAGATTTGTACATTATAATGTCCAAATATATTGTTGTTATGGGAAAATATCATGCTGTTATCTTTGCAGTGTTTTTTTGTTTGTATTTTCTTTAGTGTTAATGGAAATTGTGTCTGAGTAAAGGAATTTTTTTAGGTGATATGTATGATCTTGTATAGATTGTTTGTTTCCTATTATGTAATTGAAAGAGTATTATGATTGCAGTTTTCAATTGGTATTTATTATTAAAATAATATGTTTTAATTTAGTGTGGCCTTTTATATATATATAAAATTACATCCAAAAAATATGACTATCACATTATTAATTTCCTTGCCATTCCTGTCAGTTGTTCTTCGATGAAATAATATAATTATGGTTCCCACATTTCCCAGGCATGCTATTTTGACACCTTTCTTCAATATTCTGGCTCCTAAATTTTTCTGTTTTCTTATATGCTTATTTTCTTCTTTCTCACTTAGGTCAGTAGCCAGGCTTTGGCTGAAACCTCAGGAGGGTGGTGGAAAAGGAGGCCAGAGAGCACTATTGCATGAATAAGCATGGTGAGACATTCACTTTCACATAATTAAGAATACTGCTTAGACTTAAAAAGCAATGGCACTAAAGGAACAGCAAAGTTACTACCAGTAGTTATAACACGTATAATAGATTCAAGGACGTACTAAAGGGGGTGTCCTGGGAGTTTGAACCCCAAAATGTGATTTTTAAAGCATTACACAGAAAAAATTCATGTTTTTTATCACTTGGGAAAGGAAGATTTCAGTGATTGATGGTCAGTCAGTTTAGGACCGCCCAGAAAATAATTTCTAAATGTGCTTGAATAGAATATTATGTTACAAATGGCTCACATATACAAATCACAGAAGGGACTACTTTTTTGTTGTTGCTCTTTTCATGTATTCAATAATAGTGTCACCCTTAAATCTTGATGGTTTGAAGAACGTCCCGCTCATAGAGCATGAGAAAGACCTACCAAATTTTCTTTCAATTGTCATGACGACGGGGTGGATGGATCTTGAGATCGTCTGGCTGCCCCCCTCTTCCCGTCTCTTTACAAAGGGCACCGTCATTGAATTTACATGTAAACAGAAACATGTTATTCATAAAAGTTGCATTATTTACCCACAGTATATTTTTAAAAATTCTCATAAATGTATATATTACATATTTACATTAAACAGCTAAGTAAAAATTTAGGTAGAAAAGAACAGGTTGTTGGATGCCAAAGCTCCATTATGGAAAGGGTTTGGTATTATTATTATTATTATTTTATCTTGAGGGGGGGCAGCAGGTCACCTCTGCACACAGGGAGATGTGCTGGTATCACATATGGCTAGTCCGAGTCTGTCAAGATCCTGTTCTTCTTTAATCACACCATCTATTCCATGGATGACCAGTCTCCCCCTTCCTTCAGTCTTATTGTCCCATGCTTGCTGAATTAAAGAAGCTTTGGGGGGTCAGTTCTCCTTACATGTTCATTCTCTTCTTTCCAACTGTTCACACCCTTTTCTTATCTCACAATTCCTTGCCTTATCCATTAATATGTTTCCTGTGCTCTTTCTTAATATTAATCTTTGCCACCTGCATAATTTTCTCCATCTTATCTGTCTGTGCTCTGGGTTCAGCTGCTTATTTCTGTGAGTGACTTGGTATATATCCTTTCTTCTGTTTCTTCTCTAATAAGTCTATTGTTCCATTATATATCATTCATACAGCCTCTACTCTTCTGCTTTATCTATTTCTTGTTTTTCAGTCATTCCAGAATATTTCCACAAGATATCTCTACATCAAGATATTTAGATACCCTGGAATTTTGAAAATAAAAGAAGGAAAATTGATATCTTCAACTATCTAGTACCGGTACTGTAGGCAGTAAAATTATTGATCTTAATTTCATGGAATTCACCAAAATTTCAGTGAGTAGTATTTTTTTCCACAAAATTTCACCTTATTTGTCATTGTTATGCAATATTTTGAGCGAAATAACACCTTTTGAAGTTCAAAGCATGGTAATATATTTTCCAATTATAACACGACAGTTTTTCACTTCCTAATGGTTCAAAATGACCCTAGGATTAGCAGAAGTTATTTATCGACATTTGAAATTCCTTTAAGTATTGGCCAGATATGACCACAAACATGAGGTCCTACGAATACAAAATAATACAGGATTAATAGATGAAACTTCCAGTCTCCCCACATGTGCTGCTCAACTTAAAAGGAAGTTCAAAAATGCTAGACATCCTGGAAGCACTGCATGAAAGCAATGTAAGTACCATGATTATGTAATTCCCTTATATAGATGTATCCCAGTGTCTTAATGGTCAACTCTTTTCCAGAATTTTGACAGTGCAGTTAAATCTGTATTTAGGTTCTGTGTATGAGTAAGATATTTAAGAAGTAAGAAGGTTCTTTTATTATGTATTTTATGTTTACATAATTTGGAGTGAAGAACCTTATTTACAGCCTTGACCAAAAAAAGTGATATCTAACACACTATAGCCCTCACTTTAAACCACTCTTCCTTGAATTTATTTACCACTTTTTAGGGTTCCTAGGTTTAATTAGATTTGAATATGATAGTAAAAAATGAAGAAAAAATAACATTACCTGGCCGTTGAGATGGAATTTCTTAAAATAACCTTTCTTTACCCAGCTGTCCTTGAGATAGTTCTTCCTGCAGCGATCTTCACTTACCTGGCCACCCTTGAGAAGGATATTTCCTTTTTATCTTATAAAGCTCATAAGTAGAAAATCCCACTAGTTTCTGCACAGAAAATGTGTTTGTTATTTTTGAGAATTTCATCTTCAATCATAAATACAGTACAAACTTATAGCTGGCAAACATAGACTTTTTCTGCATTCAAAATCAGCTGTCAGACTGTTCTTCAGTATAAGATTACTCCTTATATTTGTCACACAAAAATAGTATTACTGGCTTTCATTCCAACTACTTAATATACAGTGTCATTATACAGCGGTTTCTCCTACAAATATTATGTTAATTTATGGAGCAATAACACATCTGAAATATAAACTGTTTAAATAGTATTTCCTGACAAACAAAGGAGGTATATTTGTCACAATTATCATCTGAGAATTCTTGCTGTATTTTATTTTATTTTTTGTGTAATTACATTTCGCACATTGTATAGGTAATTCACATTGAAGTTTTGAAATTATTACTCATTTCAGAAATTTAATTTACGGACATAAACAATGATATTTTTTTTGTGAATTGTAATATTTAAGCCTCATCAATTTCTCAAATGGAACTATGGAGGACTATAGGATAAGCAGCATAATTGAAATATTATATACATATAGTATCAAGTTATTGTTTTTTATGGATATCATTCATATTCAGATGACTAAGATATTCAAACGTACTCTGTAGGATTTTCTGACAAACTACAAAAGATCCTGCGATATTTTTCATCTGTGAATTTGTGCTAAATTTAATTTTTGTATACTTCAATGGTTCAACAGGCCAGGTATAATTCAAAAGCAGATAGATTTAAGATAAATGTGATTCAGAAGCTACGAGTAGGCCTATGTTAAAAATGGGTGGTTACTAGCCCAGCTCATGTTTATTTTTATTTTGTTGAATTAGATTATTGCATGAAATTTACTTTAGTCCATATCGGTTCATGCTCTGTTGATATTTGACTTTCTAGCTCTGAACTAGAAACGCCAGTTCACGTTTCACAACCATAGACTCCAGGATTGTCCCTTGTTCTTTAACTACTCTTTTTTTAATATCAGTTTAGCCTTCAGTCTTTATGTTTATGATATTTGTATTATATGTGGAGAGGTTGGAAGGACATGGATGGAGATCGAACTGTTGTGAAATATAAGACCTTTTTTCTGTATGTTGTTATAAAAGTCACATTTTTGCCTTACGACTTTGAAATAGTAATTCAGAATTCGTTGTATTCTTTGTTTTTATTGTGAGAAGAAAATATAAAAGTTCCCAATTTAAAATATTTAATAATTATTCCTGAGATCAACATTCTATATTTGCAATTCCGTCTGAAACCTACAAGCTTCTCAGCTACGAGAGAACCAATGCAGTTCATTAGAAATTTATATATGGATCACTACTGTAGGGTTATCCGTTTTCCTTTTGTCTTAATCTCTTAAATATTGTTTTGAATCCTATGATTTGCAGACTTATAAATCAGTAGGCCTAATATTGAAAACTTATCGCACATGGAGTCAAATGGACTCCACAAAGCTAAGTTAAAGAAAAAATAGCTCATAAAGAATAGATGTGGACTCTTGACGCTGCACATCTTGCAGGCAGAGGAAAGAGTAGTTTGAGGGTACGATACTGAGAATATGGTGAGGATAGCTTAAAAACAACAATATCAGAAATCTAAAACAGTTTGGAGTCATTCTGACACCAGTTTGTGGTTAAGGATTAATATACTTAGAAAATTCCTTGCAAAATAATTTCTTCATTGCTGAACAAATTTAAAGAGTATTATTTTTTCAAGGATTAAATAAAAAAATTAAAATATTCATACCATAGATTTCCTTATTCAAGAGACATCAGCTTTTATTGTTAAGATAATGCTCTGGTCAGCAGAAACAGAAAATTAGTGGATGTTCCTCTTAAGCTAAAGGTTCTCTTATCATGTGTAGGGTAATTAAACGTAAAAGTAAAATTTAAAGAAATAAAAAATTTTGTCAATGTAAAGCCTAGTACAATAATTTTATAAGCTATCATCTGATAAAATTTCTTCTAAATTCAGAATTTTTCCACACATTTATCTCTTACGATTTTCAAGTCATCCATTCTAACCTTTCTGATGTTAGCTGGGGGTTCTTCAGGTTTGAGGCCATCAATGTAGCGCCTAAGACAGTTGTAAAGGTAATGATTCTCTAATAAAAGCATATCATAGCATTGCACCATCTCCATTCGTTTCCTATCAGCATTACCAACTTTTAGCCAGAAGTAGTTCATGCCTTGGAAATCATTATGGACCTAAAATATAATGCATTAAAATTTATTTCTGCAACTATGTAGGAAACTGAATGATGCATACACAAACCAAGATGTAAAAACATTACCGAATTTCATTGATCAATGCTTGGAATAGAAACTAAACCTAAGAAACTCTTCTAATAATCTCAGTTGCTCTCATAGTTTTCAGTCAGATTTAACACTGAACTATAGTAGTGTGAAATATAGCCATTTGGTTCGAAGAGGAAAGAGACAGGATAGGTAATAGTATTTTGGTCTTTTAAAATTTGTTTCATAAAAACTATAAATTTACTAAAGAGAACCTATAATTTCCAAAAGTGAGGATTTAAAAAACCTAATTTTAGTTTTTCAAAATAAAAAAAAATTGGGGGCTTGTTAGAATGAGAAATAAAATCTTAATATTTGCATATCCCTTCTCACCATCTTATTAAGATTAAACAAAATAATCTGCAGTACTGAACTGCTCCTGATTGAAAACTGATTCAAAGAAAATGCTATTGAGACAAATTGTATCATCTGTCACTACCCCACAACTAGTGCCAATTTCCCTTTTGTCATTTCGTTGGTTCTGATCTCCACCATTTAATTTTACCATTGACCTAAGCATGATCACTTAAATCATGTTTCTACATTACCTGACTTAAAGTATCAGAATCTCTTCGTTGATCATCTGGATCCTCCTCCAAGGTAGACATAATGGGTAGATTTGGAAAGGGAATTACTTTTTCCTTTTGTGTTTCTAGTTTGCGACACACTGCTGCCAGTTTTAGTATTTTCTCACCCTTTTCTACTGTGTTCTGTAACCACTGAAATATGTGAAATTAAAAATTAAAATAATGTATATTTTGTACAATTAAATTTTTCCTGGGTGGTGATTGAACCTAGGTTTACAGCTTCATACAGTAATTCCGAGACCATTATTTTGGTTCCCAAGAATGTATCCAATTCTGTTTAAAATATTCCTCTATACCCCTAGTGATCTTTCTTCATAAGTTAGCACATCTCAAATGAAGTGAAGATTCATCTAATTCAATTTTCATTTACTGTCAGAAGTTCAGTGCAAGCAAACAAATGCACAATACTTGAACTGCAGCTCACATCATACTACAAGACAAAATACTCCCATGTAAATTTGATTTTTATAAAAGTAAAAGGCCATACACAACGTGCAATGGCAATTAGTAAGCTTACAATATCTTTTATGTCATAACCGGGATTTGAACACGGATCTTCAGCTTAACGCGCTGATGTTCTACCATTGAGCTACCATGACAACATGCCAGTACAACATCAAATTCCTCAACTGATTCAGAATACAAGGCAGACCACGGGAGGTTTCTCCGTTGAGAACACACATCCAATGGTGTCCTACATTTGTAGGTACTTTGAAGCCAAGTTATTATTTATATACTATTAATTAGCGCGTTAAGCTGAAGATCCGTGTTCAAATCCCGGTTATGACATAAAATTTTTCAAGCTGATTCTTACTTGTATTAATATCCCAGACATGGATTTAATGTCTATTTCCTTTCCCTCCACTTAATTACAATATCTACTTGTGACTTGTTGAATTTTTCAGTCTGACTTCACCTTTCCATCTTAGCCTACATATGGCCAGTGTGAAAGAATTATCATGCCACTGTGATCTACTAGTAGTTTACTATGAAGCTCAGGTCTTAAAGTTTGTAAGTCTCCACTGGATTGTTATCTCTTATTAAGATTGCCTGGTGGTATACTGGGATATGTGAGTCGGTTGGAGAATTTAATGTTGTACCGGCATGTTGCCATGGTTGCTCAGTTGGTAAGAACAGAGGCATGGAGAGCCGAAGATCCTGGTTCTATTACTTTTGCTTAGTTCTCCTTCATCCTCTACCCTTCGTCAGCTTGCAGACAAACATTTATAATATGTAAACTATATGCTATCTGTCTAATTTTTGTACAGCTAATGTAAAATTGTGGCATATACCCACATATTGGTGCCACATTGATAAAATTATAGGTTCAAAATGGAGAAAAGTTAAAAATTACCTTTTCTGTAACATTGCTCTCAACTGTAAGAGTGGTGAGCTGTTTCTTGTCATGTTGGCGTTCACTTTTGAGCTTCTTCCTCAGTAAGTTGAGTTGGTCTGTGTAGCATTGCTTTTCATCGGTTAAATCTGTGATTAGAGTTGACTGTTTCTCTCGTATCTCTGCTAATTCCTCCTTAGCTGCTTTTATATTTTCCTACATTTTAAAAATCACTAATAAAATAATAGTTTTTAATAATAATTATTGTTAATAAAATAAATATATAATTCATTTAACTTTTTCTTTACATCCTTGTACATGTTTTTCTATGCCCATTTTATTAATGTTAATGTTATGGTTGACAATGTACAGTCGGTCAAATAAAAAACGTCGGGACTCGTATGCTGTTAAAATTAAAGTTTTGACGCATTAGTTCACAAGTTTCCTATAAAAAACACAAAATACAGGTCATTTTCGGAACATATGAGGCCATGCGGCAGGAGGGAAAATATGAACAAGGAGGGAAAAAATGAACATCGCGGAAATCGCAACACACGATATTCAACTTAATGCATTGTCATAATTCATTTTGCTTTGTGTCATCGCCACATACAAATGCTAACGTGAGAGAAAGTGTGGTTAGGGCTGTAATTGACCTGCATTTTTCGGTCTCTGAGGCAGCGAGAAGGTTCCATATTTATGAAAAGAAGCTCAGAGGTGGGAACGTTACTATAATGCGACCGGAAGTTTTCATAGCAAACGTTGATCTGGCCGGACGCGTATTTCGATGCTAAGATTGGTTGCAGATGCTGAGCGTAAGTTATTGATTTTGCACTACAAGTACCGGTATTATAAAATAAAATCTTTAAAAAGTGCTCCTTGAATAAACGTATTCCTCGCGAATCTATTAATTATTAATATTATAACAATTTGCAACCAAGAATATGGCGGATTTGAGGCATATAGCCACAGCCTTCTATACATGTTTATTTTGGAACAAAACTGACTAAATAATCAAGAAAATACATAGATAGACAAGAGGCGTGTGTGAACCTAACCTTAAGTCTTCCTGTACATGCGCATATGCTCGTTCGTGATACTTAATCAAATACCGCCCGACGTTTTTTATTTGACCGACTGTACAGAAGATGGTGACAAAAGTCTCTGAAACATGCCCTACTATAACACCAGTAAGTGAATTTACAAAGAGTCTGAAAGTCAACTCAGATAAAAAATTGGCCATTTTCTCATCTCAACTCTTTTATGTTGTGTGTTTCCTTTCAAACCATTTAACCTCCATTGTCTGCTTTAGAATCGGGCGCTTCTTCCTTGGTTTTGATGAAGCAGTTCTGACATTAATTAATTTTATTTTAATGAAACAATTTTAATGTAAGTTCCAACAACTGTGAGGCTATGAAAATATTTGATAGCACAAAGAAAGGAAAAGAAATACTGTGATATAAAATAGAATTTATATGTCAGATGTATATAGAAATTACCTAGGTTTATTGAAGCCCAAGGTTAGTTAAGTAGAAGGTTGATATAATAATTATATAGAAAGTTGTATTAGACTCCATACTGCACTAGTTTACCTGTACTGGTTTCAGAAACTGTCATTTCCATTTTCAGCAGCAATACTTAAACTGCCATGGCACCCTCCTGTGGATGTTGAACGATTTAAGGTGAAGAGGGTATCTCAGCAATTGAAGTGTAGCTGTTGAAAATGGAAGTGATGGTTTCTGAAACTAGTACAAGTAAACTGTACCATAAGTGAAGTTTAGCAATAATATCAATATCAATATGAACTCTCTGTATAATTATTATATGTGACTTGAGGCTTTCCCAGTTCTGAGAATATAATGTTTTCTCGGGCTTCCAACTAGATGAATAGGAGGATTAATTCTGGGCGTTGGGCAGCTACCTCCATTGTTATCTTCTGGCCTCCACTGTGTTAACTTCTAATTCAATTTTTAATATGAGAACTTTGATACTTACATAGAGCCTCTGTGTCTTAGTAATTTGCATATGAAGTTCTTGACTCAAACCTATGTCTTCATGTTTGAGATTCATATATTCCTCCTTCATCTCTCGGGTGGACTTGTAGTAGTTCATAAGCACTCCTCTCAGGTGATTCCATAAGTTTTCCATCTGTCTCTCTAGTTCCACACGCAGACTCTCCCTTAACTCAGAAAACTAAAAACACATTAAACACAATGTATCATTTTTACTACATTTTTGTCGTACGAGTACATTGCATTGTTTATTATATTAATAATCCAAATATTATTAATACCTCGTGCTAGCAATTTAATGGGTAGATAAATACTTTAACCCTTTCAGAGCTGAAATGCAATCATTGAGTAAAGTCATCAGTGGACTCTAATTTTGAAATTGATGAGGAAAATTTCAATCCAATAGCTGTTTTCTATGAATGACAATTCTAACATACGGATATAAATCCTCACTATAAGCATTGTAAGTTTATTTAGAATGTTAAAACTGTTATTTTATTTCTTAATTGACAGTTCTATTAACCAAATTTTAAAGCATGTTTACTAAAAATGTTGTATGTGATGGTATCATAAAAATTGTAGAAGTGTATTGTTTTGAACATTTGAAAATTATCTGAAAATAAAAAGTTCTCTTCTGGGGGTTTTTAAATACAGTTAAACCTCCTTATAACAATATTTGCAATCACTAGCAAATCATATTGTTATATGAGGGTTTTGTTACATAGAGGGACATCTTAAGAAAACTGCAAGCAAAACAAAACACCAAATTATGAATTTATACAGCCTAAAGGAAGAATTTATTTAACATATACGTAGTATAACTCACATAGTAGCACACATATAGTAGAAGAATTGACTTCATTGTGCTTATTTTGTAATATAATTAGTAACTTTTCTTTGCTTTTTGCTTTTCATAACTTGTTTCATAAAATCTGACCTTAAACATTCTAAAGCAACCAATTGTTCCTTTGCAACGGATTGAAGGGAACTCAGCATGCTGAATTTCTGTCTGCTTCATATCATCCTCCAATTCTTTAAACGCTGCTAATTTTGTTTCGAGACTTATTAATTTTCGTTGAGCGGAGGCCATAACTATTTTTCGCCCGCCTACTGAAAAATAACTTAAAGACTGGTTAGCTGTTTAAATTGCATAATAATAATAATAATAATAATAATAATAATAATATTTATTGGCCATTAAACACTTACATGCATCAGGCTTCGTCCAACATAGAGAGTTAAGTCCAATTAAGAGCAAGATGTTCCTTAACAGTATAATAGTTGTTCTTTAGCAATACAAATTTAATTTTCTTCTTAAAGATATTTACATTATTTAGTGATTTCACACTTTCTGGCAACTTGTTGTATAGTTTTATACCAACAGCAACATGACTATCAAGCGTCATTTGGAGTCGACATCTAGGTACCACTGGGTTATGACTACCTCGTGTGTTATAGTTATGAACATCATGTTGTTGGATATTAGCAGATAAATTCACATAGATATAAACCAAGTTGAAATATACATAAAGTGATGATAAAGTTAAAATATGAAATTCAGCAAACAACGGACTACAAGATTGGAAAGGTCCACAGCCTTTAATTATGCGCATTGCCTTTTTTTGTAACAAGAAAACATCCTTGGCACCAGGACTGTTACCCCAGAGCATCACACCATAGGTCAAATGCACATTGAAAAAACAATGATAGGCACAAATTAGAGCATGAGGAGGTAGTACATTTTTAAGTTTCCTTAACAAGAAGATGACTCTGGATAACCTTTTACAAAGCTCTTGAGTGTGAACTCTCCAATTAAGTTTACTATCCAAATGGAAACCAAGTACTTTGACAGATTCAATGTCTTCATTTGTCATGTGATTAAGGATAATCGACTGAGTTTTACCAGGATTCATACAAAGTCCATGAGTAGAAAACCAATCATTTAGCAAATCTAGAGTAACATCAGTATCACAGACATCATTGAAAGAGTTCAATACAGTAGTGTCATCAGCATACATAACCAAACGTGCAGGTATTGAAAGATATAAGTCATTAACAGCTACAATAAACAAGAAAGGTCCAAGAATAGAGCCCTGGGGCACTCCAGTTGAAATTCTCTTAAAAGACGATTGTTCGTTATTGGTAAACACTGCCTGAAATCTATCACTTAGATAGGATTCAATGATGGCTAACTCAGGCCCAGCGACACCATAGTGTTCCAGTTTCATACAGATAATATCATGAGGGAGGCAATCAAATGCTTTGGTGAGATCACATAGATGCATTGACACTTTACTTTTCTGTTCAAAGGACTCCAGGATGAATCTTACAATTTCTTCAACTGCTAAAGTTGTAGACTTATCACTGCGAAAACCATACTGACTTTTGTAGAAATAACCATTGCTTTCAAAGTAGAATTCTAATTGCTTTAACATGATTGATTCAAATATCTTAGATATTATTGGTACCAAGGATATAGGTCTATAATTAGTAGCTTGATTTTTAGCACCTTTCTTGAAGACAGGAATCACTTTAGAGTATTTAAGGCAGGAAGGGAATGCACCCTGCTGAAGACACTGCATAGTCATAGCATACGTCGCAGAAAATTCAGTCACACGGAGGGGTGGAAAGAGGGAAGAAAGAGAGCATAAAAAGAAAGGGGAGAAAGATGAAGGATGGAACAATCACAGTGACCTTGTACTCCACCCTCTATTGAAAATAAAATTTCACTTCAGGGATTTCTAAAGGGTCTTATAGGTCCGCACCTTGGTTGGGAAAGACACTAATCAGACTGGGGAAGAAAGAGAGTGAAAAGAGAGAGGGAAGACCAGAACAATCACATTGGCCAGTAAACTTGTACTCCACCCTCTACTGAGAATTTCTCTTCCGGAATTTCTAAAGGGGTAAGAGTTTGCACCCACTGGAAATGACACTAAGCTGCTACCTGCTCCATCAGCAGGGCTAATTTGCTGATCTAGAATGGCAATTTCACTTAAAGATATGTATCAGTTATAAAAGAGTGTTCATGAACTATCTTAATCACTATAACAAGGACCAGTAATGCTATTAAGATAGGAAATTGCTGGGACCATAGCAAAATATCGCTTAATGCAGGTTTATCACTATATTAGTCTTCGTTATATAGAGGTTCAACTGCAATAAAAAAAAAAATGTAAAGCGATCCCTGTTTGAGCCCTGGAGACCCATGTTTTAATGGCGTCTCACAGGCCAAACAGCAGCTACTACAACTGTGAGACAACAATTGCCTATCCCTGATGCAAGATATAACCCCCTGCTGCATTATGCATGTATATTACAATCTATATTCATCTGTTATGATCTACCCCTTATATTTATGAAGAGTGTTCTGTTTAAAGGCAGGTAACCACGACTCATCCAAGGCTCTTTCAGGCAAAGGTGATGTGATCACAGAGATTTGCCATTGCCTCTTGCAGAATGGGAAAGAAGGGACAACACCGCTCCCTGTCCTGAACCCAGGAAGGACATTTTTCACTACCAAAAAAATCCCCTACCTGGTCGGGAATTGAACTGTGTCTGCCAGGGAACAAGGAAGCCATGGTGTCAATTCCTCATGGTGGAAGACGATCTACCCTGCTTAGATTTAAATCCAATTAAGGAGGGGACAGCACTAAAAAGTGAGTATATTTATTTTTCTCAGCGACTAGTGAGTCATTTAACTTACAATTTTAAAAGCTCATTCTACACTATGTCTACATTTATTTACTAATTTCATTTTGTTAAAAGTTGAATCTTTGTGGGAAATTATCATAACTTTCTTTTTATCCTCAAAATCTGTATGTCATACCAAAGCATAACATTTTATTAACTGATATGTAATTACCCGATTTTTGTCATCATCAAGCTTGGCCATGCTTTCACTCTTGAAGTTAGTCATAAAATTCTGGAACAGCTTTTCCATAGCAAACAAAATGGCCTTCAACTGCCCTACTTGAACGACACTGCTAGCTTGCAAGCTGTCTTCTAGATCTTTCTCTTCACTCTTTTCTTCTGTTAACTGTGTCATGTAGTTCTTCTTCACTTCATCCAGCTGCTTTATAAAGAATGCTGAAATACATATAATGTATCTCTGAAAGTTCACTATGAACTGGTAATCATTTCATTTTCTAAATAAATGTAACCATTACACCATTGATCCATATTTATTCTAACTTGGTGAATCAGAAACACTGGAAGACACATGAGCTTAATCACAGTACAGCCAGCTGGAATAAAGAATGGACTTCTCTTGTTTGCTACAAAATAAAGTTTTATGGAGTGGTGCCCGTTAATTTCATTAATAAACACTGTTATGCTATACTTGTAAAAACTTGTGGTCAGTTAGTAGGCCTGTAAAATAGCAAACTTCTTGAGAAAGACTGAAATAAATAAGCTATTTATTTTTGTTAACACAAAAAAAAAATCTGTAAGCAACACGAGATAAAAGTTGTAGTGTTGGGATTAGTATCTTGATCACTTGTTAGATAAATGACCAGTAACTTGTAATTGAAATAATCAAGGAATGTTTGAGATTAGAATTTAGTGGCAATCTTATTCACTCATTTTGCAGGTCAGCTGTTTAATGACAGTTGACACTTGCTTGCTGATATAGCACAGCCATAATACATGGCTATATAATTCATTGAATTTTAATATGATGTTCAACTGTATTCTTATTTAATTTTTCAGATAACCTAATGTATCCAGAATTGATTATCCATTCAAATTAATAACAAATTTCAGATTCTTAAACAAGTTACAGCCAATTTCAGTGGTTTAATTAGTTGTGTATGCAGGCAATGATGAGCCCATCATGAGCAGAATTCTGTATCTGGAACTCATGATAATGTCTGATGGTCTATACCAGCTATTTGTATTTTCATGGTAAGAATGGTGTATTAAAGTTACGGAAATTTTTTAGTAGCAGAGAATTAGGCAAGTTAAATCATGCTTTTGTAGACCTCTTCATCATTTCTATGGATTTCCAAGGCTGTGTAGTGCACAGGCTAAAGAGTAGAAATACTGAACGTGGACATTATATTCTATTACTTACTAATTAAATCATCAATCATTTCAACATGGGCCTGTTCGTTGATTCTGTATTGTTCTTCGGTTTCATTCAAGAAGTCCAGAAGTCTGCTCATGAGACAGTTCTTCATGTCTATTGCACGATCAAACACATGCCACACAGTCTGAAACAGGAACCCAAAACTTTCAGGGTTACAAAAGGGAATTACTTTTTCTTTAGCAGTGAAGATATAAAGCATATTCAAGTTTTCATAGAATTTTTTTTTTTTTTTGCACCGGTATAAGACTTATTCATTTCTTAGAAGTTCAATTACAGAAAAAAAAAAAGCATTAATCTCGGTTTTGGTACTTATTTTTTTTCAATTGTACATAATTTAATACAAACAATTATTATTAATCACTTTCCATGCATAGCATAAAATACAAAATTGTTGTTCAATGTAGTTTTCACTATATGTATCTGTTATTTTTACAATTTTACATATTTATTTTATAATTTATTATTTTCTTTGATGTGAACTTTAAAAAATGTTAGTATAATAACAATTTTCACTTAAAGGAGCAATTTTTTAAATTCTATTTTGTATAGGAGTACATACATGTACACTTCATTCACAAACTTTGAAAATCATGCTCATGATATTGTAAAAAGAAATTACCACTGCATCATCCCTCATTTCTGGTAACTTCATTGATTTGATTAAATCCTTGAATTTGTCTTTTATAGTCTTCCAGTTCATTTCGGAGTTCTTCAATTCACGTTCAAGATGATCCTGCAGAAAGCAGACCACATCATATTATTACCTGCTATTTGCTTGCATTGTTGTGAAATGTGATATTTAAAAAACTTTATCTAAGACCAAAGATACAGGTATAATTATCTGAGGTCTTTAGTAGAATTGATAATATCGTTAATGATGTTACATAAGTTTTTAAACAGTGCAGTGTATTTTCTTGTAAAAGCACTGCCTAATTCTGTTGTAGATTGCATCTCAATTTTTTATTTCTTTGTCATATATATATATATATATATAAATGATTACATTTGCCCATCAAACAAATGGTTATTTATGGTATAAGGGTTAAAAACGAGATTTTATTCTGTGAGTAGGAATGATTGCAAGACAAGCTTAGCGAGTTGAGCAATCCTGTGAGCAGAATAGAATTGCTTTAACATGCATGTCATGCACTGTTTTCTAGAGAGTCATTAATATTTGTGAAATAATAATAAACTTTATTGTAATGAATTACTCACTGTAGAGCCAGTCATCTTGCAGCTCACAGACAGCTGATAGCTGTTATTGATTTTATCTTACACTGATTCCAACATGAAAACCCTTTCCACCCACCAAATAAATCTACTTTTGCATTCACCATGAAAAATTTCACATATTTTAAAATTGTAAATTTTTATCAAACTGAGTCTATTTAATAATCATTTGCAAATATTTAAAACTAAATGAGTGTTTTCCAAATGATGGATACCAAGGTTGTTACCAATGGAGAGGCATAAAGATTTTATAGCACTAGTGCACTAGACATCATGTGTCTTGTGCTAGAAGTTCTACTTTTAGTTCAAGCTGTCTAAAAATGTATTTATCATATGTACAATACTACACTATTAACTACCAGCTACAATAAAATCACTTAAAGGGTAAGAATTTAAGAAAGAATTCAGGAAGTTTTAGTAAATAAATGTCTTTTGCTGTAATGTAGTCCATAATTGAAAAGTGAATTTTCAGTACATGATGGTAATATTAATTGGTTAAGGGACTTCTTCCCAAATTTTTGTGAATGCACAGCAGTTGTCACACTTTAAGCAATTTTTTATTTATTTTATTTAGTACTAGAAGTGTAATAATAAAATCTCAGCCTTTCAATTTTAAGAAAATATCCATATATTTCATGTTTTAGGTTCTAATAGTCTATAGAAAGTGTTTTCTACAGTGCAGTAGGATATGCACTTTGCCAACTGTGATTTATATTCTGTCACTTATTCTTATCAGGTTTTAATTCCTTTCAGCTCAGAATAGTTTGCGACTATCTGGTGATAGCAGTCTTGAGGAACACCTCCATTCAAAGATCATGACAGTCACTGGCTTTATGGAAAAGTGCTACTAACTTCAGAAAAAGGTAAACAAGAATTATTGATTTTTAATATTTAGCCACCAAAAATATTTATATCAATGCTTTCTTATTAAGGTCTAGAAGTTTCTCCAAGTGGTATCTTACTATATCCTATTTCAATTCAGATCTGGCATTCATTTTGCAAGTCCACTGAAAACTCAAGTTATATTAAATTTTATTTAAACATAATTATTATTCTTTAACACTGGGCTATCATCATCATCATCGTCGTCATTGTCGTCATCATCATGATCAACATGATCATCATGATCATCATTATCTTCATCATCATCATTATTGTTGTGTTTGCTTCAAATCACAGCTAGAATTAACCCTAACAAGTTTAACATTACAGTACAGCATTTAGTTTGAAAATTTATCTTTAATGTTTGTTTGTTTCATCATCTTCTCCGCCCACTCCTTTGGGCAAAATATCAGCTATATATATCTTTCTGATGCTGATGGACTTATTAAAAGTACCTTGAAAGAAATTCTTCAGTTTCCTACTGATTTTCCTGATATATTAAAAAAAAATCTTTTTGATTAGATCCTGGTGTCTAGGTTTCTATACCAGGATGTAATCTGCTAAGATTTTATTTCATTTTAACATATATTGTAATTTTCTTAATCTAACATATTATACAGATTATAATAAACATTCAAAACTATATATACTCTCTTCTACAGAAATGTATGAAGGAAAGATTAAATAATTTTCTAGAAAATAACAAAATCCTGTATAAATACCAATATGGGTTTCGGAAAACTTCATCAACCTTATGTGCTGCAGTAGATATAATAGCCCAAATTGAGGATGCAATGGATAGTAACAAATTTTCTTCAGGACTATTTATTGACTTAAAGAAGGCATTTGATACTGTAGATCATGAATTACTTTTGAAAAAACTTGAATGTTTTGGAATAAGAGGTATAGTGTTAGACTGGTTCAAAAGTTACCTAAAAGAACGCACACAATATACTTCAGTAAATGGATTGGACAGCAATGCTCAAGTAATAATTTGCGGGGTCCCACAGGGCTCGATATTAGGACCCATCCTTTTCCTAATATATGTAAATGATATTCAGACCTTACCTTTACATGGCATACCTTCACTTTTTGCTGATGATACTAGTATTTTTTATGTTGGTGATACAGTTGATGGATTATTATCATATATGCATGAAGATCTCAAAATTCTAACAAAATGGTTAAGTCAAAATAAATTATCATTAAATGCCCAAAAGACAGCATATATGGTCTTTCATAAGCCAAACACACACTTAGGTATTTCTAAAGAGTTAGTAAATGACAATAAGCACATAAAGCGAGTAACGGATACTAAATTTTTAGGCCTAACTATAGACCAACATTTAACTTGGAAAGGACACATCAACAATATATGTAGCAAAATTTCTCCAGTTATAGGGATATTTAGGCGAATAAGGGGAATATTGTCAACTCCTGGCTTGAGATCCTTATATTATTCACTAATACAGTCTCACATAACTTACATGTTATTTATCTGGGGTCGTTTTCATAAAATGGATCTTCAACCATTAAGAGTACTTCAGAATAGAGCAATCAGAATTTTACTAGGTGCACATTATTTGACACCAACTCGCATTCTTTATGAACAATCGAAAATCTTGCCGTTTGAGACCTTAGTTAAAGTAAATGCCATTACATATATGCACAGAGTAGTACATGGTAACATCCACAGTAATTTTCCAATAGAATATAACAAAGACATTCATAACTATGAAACAAGGCAAAAACAGAACATATACCTCACACATTCTTCAACTGTAACTTATGGGACAAAGGGATTAAAATATTATTTGATCAAAACATATAATGAATTACCACAAGAACAAAAGAATATATTAAATTATAACAAATTTAAATCACAAATAACACTCTTTTTAAAATCTAAGATTAATTAAGTTCTTTGATATAGTAATAAATAGATACTGTATATTGATCACTATTATACTATGTAACTATGTTTCCCTTCACTCTTAAAATCAAGTCATTTTGTTTTGTGTTCCTATATTCTGTACCTTGTACCTCTTGTATATATTGCACCTCTTGTATATTTATAAGTTATTTGTAATTGAAAATTTATGTATCACAATGCATGTCATGTTGTATATAGCCCCTTAAGGTGAGCTTTGCTCGTTGGGGTTTTCTTACAATAAATAAATAAATAAATAAGGTACATCAAATTTTACAGATAATATTAACTACACTGATCTACTATTCTACTGCTACTGGAGTCCAGTAATTTACAAACTATGCTACTCTACAGTGCAAACTACAATTTACTATGAATGCTAAAAAGGCAGGGAGAGCTTAATCTTTGTTTGCTGGTATGCAAGCATTTCAGTTAGAAAAGGGTTTTCGGCAAACTTAGATTTCGGCTCCCCCTACCAAGACATTCTCATGCTATTACATTTTTCATTTTTTTCATTTTTGAGTTTGATTTTGATCAACTGTCCTGTCAACCAGCAGCATTTAGTCATCTGTTTGTTTGTTTGTTTTTTCCTTCCTTTCTTTCTTTCTTTCTTTCTTTCTGCTAGCATATTTTGAGATTCTCCTTCTTCCGAGTCGTTCCCCAATAGGTTTATCCTCTGCTGGGCAGCTCTTCCTGTCTGCCCAGGGATTGCGAGGGTTCCCTTCTCCTGTTGATTCATTTGTGGTTCTTGTTCTTCTAATTATTGTTGTTTCCACGAGCCTGGACCACTTGCACTCTCTCGGATCACCTTAGGGGAGCTATCTCTATCTCTGTCACCACTGTTACCTCTGGTGTATCCCTTATTGCCACCCTGTTGGCCCTGTACTCCCTCACCACCTCCTCAGTGACAAGTTTAGTGAGCTCCTCCAGGACGGCATATTTTTCCTTGTTCCTAAGTATCTCTCCTATGGATTTCCCTTGTAGAAGTATCCTCTTTTCTAGAATTTCTTCTGAGGCACTGGGGCATTTGAAAAGCATGTATTCTACTGTCTGCGTACACCGCTCACATGCAGGGCAGTTGTCTTCATTTCTCTTCTTGATATTTTTCAAGTATGATCATGAATTGTATTGCTCCTTTGTTTGGTGTAAGATGTCACAGACACAGGCGTTCCCTGATGTCCAGGAAGAACTCCTTTGCCCTTCTACCCACAACTGCTGACGCCCATCCTTGCTGCCATTTGTTAATTAGTACATTTCTTATTCTTTGTCTTCTGGACTTCTTGTCCCAACAATTTCCTCAACTTCAGTAGTACTTTTTGTTGGGAACTTCTGAGCATTTTCTTCACATGGACATTTCTGGTTTGAAGTCCCCAGACTCCAGCTCCATAGCCTACGATGGCTACTAAGATGGCACTATGATAAATCTTGAATGTATGGAGTGGGACTCGGAACTTCCTCTGTCCCATTGCAGCAAGTTACATCGTTAGCTTTTCTGAGTTTCGTCATACCATCTGCACGTAGGGTCTGAAGCTCTGGGTCTTATCCATGTGAATTCCGAGATACTTAGTGTGCTTTGACCTTGAGATACTGCTATCATTGAACCTTATGGTTGGATTTCTCCTCAACTTTCATCAACTTTCCTCTCATTAGCGTATAGGTGGTCTTGTGCGCTGCTATCTGCAGTTTCGCCCTTTTACACCAGTCATCTTCCACTGTCAGAATCACATTAGATGTATTTTCGACATCTCTCCTGCAGTTTTCATGAGTCAGAATCAGTAAGTCGTCTGCGTATGCAATCACACTGCACATTTTCTGCCGATCACTTAACAGATTTAAGAGAGGTTCAAGTCTGATGTCGCAGAATTCTGGTCAGAGGACCGAACCTAGGGACATCCTTTCATGATTCTTTTTGTTATTTTTCCTTTTGCTCCCTTGATGTAAGCTCTCCTGTTGCTACAGTAGTCTCTGAGTGAGTGGTAGAATGCTGCCGGGCATTGAAGGTTTCTAATTTGTAAAGTCCCCTACCGTGGTAGGGTGAGTTGGTAGTGTGACTCCCACCCACCTGGACAGCCCGGTTTCAATTCCCAGCCAGGTCGGGGATTTTACAGAGGTGTAAAGTTTCCTTCCTGCGTCAGGACTGGGTGTTGTGTCCTCAATCCCATCCTGCAAAAGGAACTAGCCCTTTACACAGTATCATCCGGCCTAGTGTCCCTCAGTCGGACCCTGGGTATCCCCCCACGGCTCGATCTCAGGGCAGGACCGGCCTCCGGGCCGAACACTTCATCATCATCATCATCATCATCAAATTGTTTAAAGAGAGAGGGCCACCACTAGTTGTCAAAGGCCCCGACTATGTCTGTGAAGATTCCAGAGGTGTACATATTCTGATTTTAGCTTGCCTGCCCCTTTGAAATTCTGCAACCAGTCACAGCTTTTAACTTGCTTGACTTGAAAGCAAGCCAGATTACAACGATGATAAGAAATGCTGTCGCTATGAGTCATAAGCTCTTCATAACCTGATGGGTTGCACAGGACCTAAGGAAACTGCAAGGCCTGGCGGAAAGAATATGAAACTGGGTATAGCAGTGCACTGGTTAAGTCGTGCAGTTACGTAGTTGAGGAACTTCAGATGTGTTTAGAGAATTTTACCCTGAAGGAAGCCGAGGAGAAACTAAAATGTGGACAGTTTGAATTATCAATGAACAAAGGTAGTACTAGTCCGGCATGGGAAAAATTTTCAAACATTTTCGAGAAAACATCATAAAATCATTAATAACAATAACAAAAATCCATTTAGGCAAGCCGACAAGCTGAGGTAGATTTCGAAGTGCTTTTGTTTTAATTTACTGTCGCTGCGTAGCATTCTTCTTCTTTAGTCTTGGCATGACAAACCCGCAATAATAACTGCAAAAAAGAGGAAAGATAACTTTTTTCAAACATTCAAATCTCGCCTTATATGAGAACTATCAAGAAACTAGTTATTGATTTGTAGAGTACTCATCAAGAGCTTTTCAACGATACCCCACAAGACTTAGTTTAGAAAATTTCGAATTTCCATCCCCATACCCCCACCCCCACTCGTACTCCCAAAACCCCCAAATCGTTGGTGTCACTGTGAACTCCATAAGGAGTACTCTAATATATTCAATCAAAGTTTCCCTCTATAGTTCATAGGGGCCGAGATATAAATGTTTTAAAATTTCAACCCCATCCCCCGACCACCCCTTTAGGCCAATTTTGCTCATTAACGAACTTGTCTGAACTATTGGGCCTAGAAATAACATAATAAAATTTGATTCAAATATCTTGAAAATTACGGCCGCTAGCGTGTAAAGATATATAGGCATATATATATATATATATATATATATATATACATATACATATACTGTATATAAATATAAATATCACAATTTTTTTAACAGGCGGTGGTTTCGTACTTAGGGAGGCATGAAACGTAACGATATGAACGAATTTTTTGAAAGTCATTAGGTAGATTTTTCTTCGAAATCTACCTAATAATAAAAATAATAATTGTGTTAAGACGCTAAAACGATTTTTAATACTTTATCCACCTTTTATTTATCTGCATGGTGAATTTCTTCTACCAGCATGTAGAAAAGCAAGAAAGTATTACCTACACTCAGAAACTACAGTTGTTTAGCTGATAGGAATGTCGCAAGCTTATTCTGACTTGCCTAGGCTGGGTTTGACCTGACCCATCAGGCATAAAGAAACCTGCCTGCTTCCTAGCTATGACGCTGGCAACTTGCTTGCCTGGCGTTCAAGCGGGTTTGGGCAAGCTAAAATCGAGATTTGTACACCTCTGGAAGATTCTGATCACATACTTTTTCTCCAAGGATTTTATTCTCTCCATCACTTCATTGATGGCGTCTTCCTTTTCTGAATCTTTACTGGCATTCACTCATCCCCTTCATGAGTCTGAGTTCTCTTATCCTGGTATTTAAAATCCTTTCTTGTATTTTCCCCATATTGTTGAGAAGGCAGATGGTGTAGTAAGATTTTCCTGATAGCATGCTTTACACCAATAAGAAATATGAAGGGCTCGGTTTATACAAGTTTAGTTGGGAAGCTGATCTGCAGCATATCAATGCATGCCAGTGCTTACCAAGGTCACTTAATGTTCATGTTAATACCTGTCGAGACCTGCCCAAAGAAATAGGAACATGCTTACAGAAGCTTGATCTGCCTGGAATATCAGAAAGCCAAACCAAAAGAGTAAAGACCTTTCGGTGAGGTAGATTGTTAAGGGTAATCCATCATAGGAGAGAGATTCTATTTGATGCTGTGAATTGAACTCTGACTATCTCAGTTTGTAGAACATCAGTTCATAAAGCTGTGTTGAATCCCAGCGTCAGGGGAATTTTTCTCCTAAAATACTCTCAGGTAATGTTCCATAGAAACAATATTATGTTACTTCATGAACATATATTATAACTACAGTATAATTCCAACTATCTGGATAGCTTTGAGGTCATATTCAAGTGGTTTTTGCAGCAGCGAGCATGTGGGAAAGCCTCTTTCAGGACTCATTTTTTGTGAAAAAGCAAAACTTTTAGCCAGCAAAATCTACAGTTTATCAGCAAAACTGCTGGCTCTGACTGATATGTTCAAGATGTGATACTTTATTTAAGTAAAGTACTATATAATTTAGTTATTTTCTAAAGAAATTACCTTTTCTCATGATATATTTAATTATCTGGATATGTGATTATCTGAATCAGCTCTGGTCCCAATTATTCCGGATAATTGGAATTCTACTGTACATCTAAAAATCAACTGTTTGTAAGGTAAAAGGAAATAATCATTCTCCTATAGATGAAAGTACTGAAGCTATATGAAAATCATTTAACATGCACAGGTATAAGTAATTGAAAATTTTCTCATAAATTCATATATCCTGGCAGAGTTTACCCTTCTGCACTGTTTCCTACTTTCTTCAGCCTTCAACTTTTTCTCAGCTCGTTTTTCAGCTTTAGTTTTCTTCTTCTTTTTGACTGGTTCTGCAGGTTCATCCAGATTTATCACGAGGTCAGGTAAATTCTGAAAAATATTAGCAGTTATTACAATTCTTATAAAGACTTGTAAACCGAATTGTACACCCTAAGGCATAAAAAATTAGCCACAGCCAGAGTTTAAGTACCATTAGGACAATTAAAAAAGCACTCATCGCCACTGTATTCACAGTAAATGTTTCATTCAGTTTAATATAGATTATGCCTCACACCAAGAAGACCTCGTAGTGAATAGTCAGGCACGGAAAAAATTAAGGACTAGTGAATATTGATTGGTATTATTTGTTAAGGCCGTATTTTGAATAAGTCTTTCCACAATATTGATAACAACAATAATAACAACAGCAACAATAACATCAGGTAAACTGATGTACAAAATGCCAGAATGATTTTGTTTAATCAGTTATAATTGTAAATTTATGATATGCAGAAAATTAAGGTTTTTTTTTTTAATCGATTTCGGAGTTAAGCTCCAGATTATTTCATTAAGCAGTACTTATGGAAGAACAAATGTATAGTTTTTTTAAAAATCAGATTAACATTGTCCACCATCAGCAGAACTATACAGATTTGTGATATCTTGACACATAAAAATACAAAAAAAAAGCCATATTGGCCGGCTACGGGATTTGAACTATGGACCTCCAGAATGCTAGGCCACCTCACTCAGTTAACGATCTAGTTTGATAAGCATATGTGAAGGAATAGTGTTATTTGTCAAAGCCAAATGTATTGCAACTTCCAAACCCGTATATGAACACTCTAAAACAATATGTTGTCATGATAACTGATTTGCATTGGATAAACTCTTTCTAATGTATTACCATAAAATAGGCACTAAATTGGGCACTACTCCGGATTTGGTCCAATATCAATAGGCTTCTTCCCATGGACGTTATAAACGCATATAACAAGTTTCATGAAAATCCTATAAAACATTTGAGTTAGCATGCTTACAGACACATGGACAGACAGACAGACAGACAAACAGATGGACAGATGGACAGACAGTCATTTTTCCATCCCACACAATCTTATACAGTACCATTCGGGTCCTTAAGAAACAATAACCAAACAACCAACCGTTCAATATTTCAGAATTTTTGCTACAATCCTTCAGATAATATTCTGCAATCCCTTGGAGCTTGTAACCCAAAGTTTGGGAAACCCTGCTTTAGGAAAAAGCTTGATTACCTTAGAACTCATGTATTACCCTAAGCTACCAGTGTCTTACAGTATGTTTCTTACTTCCTGTCTTAAATTGTAAAAGTAGGTCACACACTCTGTCAACAACACATTTACCATAATTATATCTGTGTAGACAAATAATTCATTCGCAATAACCACTGCTTGCTCAATGAATTCCTTGAAAGAAGTAATGAGAGGTAGTCTCTTAGGCTGTGTAATTAAATTATCTCTCCAGGAACTAAATAAATTAAAACTTTTATAACTTAACCTCAGTTAATTTTTATGTGAACACATAAGTCATGGTTACACAAAGACTCCCCCCTCATCACAACCCAGTATGAATTTATTTTCCTGTATTTTTTACAAAATACCAGTACTCATCATTCTTCGATATTCAAACCAGTTTTGCAGTTGGAAAAATGCTGAAAATTTTAGAAGAGAGTATATGCAAAGGAAGCTTACGATAGACTTTCAAATATAGTGTACATTACTTTTAAAAAATCCACTGCTGATTTAAATGTTTGAACAAGTAAATTGTCACCATTTTCTCAAAGAAATTAATTGAACTTTTTTTATCATTAACTAAATAATTTCTTTATTAAAATTCTTCCAATTTTAGTCATAACTTTTCTTAACCCACATTAACTTGGCGGAACATTTTCACAACAATTTAATGCTTTGCATATTAAAAGTGTGTACAATGGAGTTCTTAGTTTGTGTTATAAATATTTACGATGTAAAACCGTTATAATATAGAACTTAACCTGCGAGCTTGAGAGCGAACGATCGCTTATTTTATATTATATGTTCTATTCTATTCCATATGTTCTATTTCAAGGAGGCTAAACACGTTTTGCTAACATCATTTAGCCTTCTATGGATGTTGGGGAAAGGGAGGGGTTGGGTATCCATGTTGGTATGCAAAAACTTTTAAGTCCTAGGCAATATGTTTGTGTTATAAGGTTCATATAAAACAATTGAAGATGGCAGGACAATGCACCAAGGTTTATTTATAATATCAAACAACACACATTAAAACACTTGAAATGAACTCAATTTAGTATAATATTAAAATTAAACAGACAGAATTGATTTTATTTTAAATGCAGGTTGTTTATTACACAGTTTCATTTGCTGCTCTTAAGCTTTCAAGATTTTTCTGTTTTTCATAATAATCGTCTTTTCTGATACATGACATGAAACAACACATATTAAAACACATGAAATGTGCTCAATTTAGTATAATAGCTAGTTAAATTAACACAAACAGAACTGATTTTATTTTAAATATGAATTGTTTATGATGCAGTTTCATTTGTTGCTTTCGAGGTTTCAGGATCATTCCATGTTCAATAATGACCGATACCACATCTGTGTTATAATGAAAATTTATATCTTAATGGATATCATTATTATACTGTTACATTATATGTGAAAAGCGTATTATAGTAAGGGCAAACAAAAATTACAAAGTTATACTGCAGTCAATTATTAAATTTATGCTGTTCCCAGGTCAAAGGGAATTATTCATTAAACATTTCTTAATTTTACTTCTTGCCATTGAACCAGAAGAACTTACATTGGTTACTGATCCCTGTGATATGCTAACTTATTCTATGCCATGCTCTACCAGGAGCTATGATTTTTGTCTATGCATATTAAGTTTGTTTATTATCATTTAACAGTTTTAGGTATGGCAGTTAAGATACAAAAAATAATAATTATTAAGACACAAAAATAATTATTCTTTCCCCTAAAAGTCTTAGTTGCATTGTTCACTCGCCATCATCTAAAGATGGTCTTTTGGAATTTACCCATGATTTATTCCCTCTAAGAACAAAGGTAAAAATCATTCTCAGTGTATAGAATTTGTTGGCCCTTAAAGAGGGCCAAAAAATTACTAGGTCAACCCCTTTTGAATAATAAAGAAGATTATTGTTTGTAACATAATAATATAAACATTTGTTACTAACCAGAACCACACTTTTTGACCGCTCTAGTCCAGTTTTAGGTTGAGCCAATATAGATTTTGAACGTCCCACAGTAGTGGCTGATAATGCCATAGCAGTTTTTGATCCATCTTTTCCAGTTAAAATAGGGGTTAATGGCATTATATTTTTTGATGGCTCCATTTTGAAAGAAATAAACTAAATAAGTTTTTGTGGCTTATTTATTCTGCAAAAGACAACAATATCAATACACTTTCCCTTTTGTTTTTACAGTCATGCTTCATCTGTTGCTACATACAGGAGGAATATCAATAATTTATGTCTACAAATCACAAAACTATTATGAAAATTAATTTAATCTATGTTTGTTCATTAATTCATTGGTTATTAATTTTTCATCTATGAAGAGTGATATATGAGGAATGATCATTGATGTATTTATTATTAACAGACTTTTGCTATTTCAAATACAACAACAACTTCTAAATTATTTTAGAAAAAAATTATAAAAATGATATTAGCGTGTTAGAATAGCCACTCAGTTTTTAATGTTCATAATTTTTCAAGGATATTCAAAATTGTCAACTTTTTAATTAAAAAATTAGAAGATAATTATTGAAAGAAAGTAAGTAGGTATGATATTTTAGATTTTTTTCAAAATTTGATCAACTAAAGAAATAAAAGATTAATTTAAATCTAATGCAGAAACCCTATTTTATAGCAGTTGAGTGTTGTCAAAATAATGCAACAAGGGTACAGCGAAGGCTCAGTTGATGTCTTTCTCCACTAAACGATATATGCATCTGCAATAAAAATGAATCTAGCAATAACTCAATAATGCTGATCTTGGTTGATAGAGAGTTACTGCAATAATCAATTCAGCTTATTTTTATTATAAAGCACTACAAACAAAAAGAAAAGAATGTGAAGCTTAAAAATTCATGTTTATCAGCATCAGTATCACTCCTATACAAAGTAATATATAACTTTGTTTAAATGGTCTTTCTGATTATAAAATTAATTAAATACAAGAATGCCAAATCATTACAAGGCGCGATTTTATGTCTCCATGAAGTTCGAAATACTTCAATTAACACAGGGAGTTTGGTATATACATACTTGCAAAATTTATTGGGATTCCTAATCAGAAGAGGAAATCATATTCAAATTTAATACAATTTATACTGAAAGTCCTTCTCCATTAAAATAAACAAATTATTAATTAATAAACACAGACACTCTGATCAATAATAATCAATAATTCTTATTCTTATAATTATTAATATAATTAATATAATTCTTATAATTATTAATATAATTGAGGATTAATATAATCTTAACATGTTTGTATTAATATTTATAAATATTATTTTATTTTATATTTTATAATTCTATAATATGCCCCTAACAGGGAGAGGTAAAAAACTAAGGTAAAGAAAAAAATAATACTATAATTATTTTGCGGGTGCTGAACACGCAAAGCACATCCGAAGCCAGCGCCTATGGGTATTATGGGTATACGTCATTTCAGTTTCTGGGCCACAATAAAGTTTTTGTTCGACCACACTATAATACACATATGACATGTGACCTAACGGTATCATAATATATCCATTTAATACAGATTTTCATTATAACACCGGTGTGGTATCGATTAATTTATCGGACCCGGAACGATCTTGAAACCTTGAGAACACCAAATGAAACTACGCAATAAACAGCCTGTAATTAAAGTAAAATAAATTCTGTTCGTGTTATTTTTAATATAATAATAAATTGAGTTCATTTCGTCTTGTGAAAATCCGTTCGTTTCAAGAAAACGGTCAAGAACAAGTTTCTACGCCATCAGCTGTCATCTGTCGCATAAGACAACTACGAGAACTTGCTAACAGCTGACTGCCTGTTTAACAAACAAAGGACTCCAAAAATGACTCTACAAGCAGACTGTTACCTCAAACTCTATTTGATTCTACATGTACATTCATGAGTGGATGAGAGTTGTTTATATTTACTATTGTATGGTTTATATTCACCTAATTTGTTAGAGAAATAAGCTCACACTTCTGTGTCAGATTTTAGTATCTCTATTGTATAGTCAGGGATTTGTAGAAACTCGTATCTACGTCAATAAAAGATTTATATATATAAAAAAACTTATTGCCGTGGTCAGGCGGTTTATTATTTTTTAAACGAATCTAAAATATCTAATTATGGTCGAACAAAAATAGTCGTGTGCAACTTGCCTCTAATGTTAATTAAGATACTTGTATGAAAATTATGAAGCGAGCAAAACATACCTGTATCTTAATAAAAGCCATTATAGGTTCCTTGCATAATGTCTGAACCAAATTAGAAACATAATTTTTTGAAAATTCCGTCTATTCCAGGTGATGGCTTCAGGTATTGAGAGTTCCAAACCCACAAGTTTGTAAAGGGGCCCGAAGTCGACGTACTATATTTATTCTTATTTATCCTCATTGTCAGTAGTGGCAGCTTTTTTGCACTTGCTTGGGCTCCCGGAAATTTCGATAAGCTAAGTAGAATTTGTCATGTTTTATACTTTGTGCAATGTTAGATACACTTACAGCACTGTTTTAATGTCATAGTATTGCTGATTAAGCTTCGAGGACGCAATTAAAATGATGTAACCAGGAGTAGGATACGATCAGAAATCCCCAGCGTTATCAAGTTAAATTGCAACAATCCATTATTCTGACTTAATACTTGTTTCTTAAATCCGTTAGCTCGTATCTGTTTCGTTATGCCATTCTGCTTTAAATTTATAAGTTGGTAACCCATAAAATAGCAACGATGCATAAATCTGAGATAGCAGGGATGGACTGGGGATAAAAGTAATAACACCATAGTTTCCACTCAAGGGTTGTTGAGGCTACACTTCTCTGTTCTCTCTAGAAAAATAAACGTAACTAAATTAGTCCTAGATACTGAACATGAGAGGCCCATGCTTTTTTTTGTTCCGAAGTTGACCCGTTCGATCCCGACGCAGGTCGGTGGCATTTATATCAGCGTAAATGCGGGAGTCTCTTGTCTGCAAAGAACTACGTGATAAAATCCCGGCACACCTATGGAGGTTATAGGCCTATGTAGCAGTACTTAATTGTCTTAAAATAACCACAACAAAACACAAAAATTATAATGGTAAGAGTAAAAATATTAGTAATAATAATAATAATAATAATAATAATAATAATAATAATAATAAAATAACTACAGTAATAATAGCGTCTTTTATTGTCGTGCAGCATTATATAGCAATAGACATCATTATATTAATAATATAAAGATCACATAAAATACAAGCTCTTAAACATTATATATTATTATATGGTAGTCAAGTTGCAAAATTTAAAATAAAACTATTGGTTATTAATATTACATACTTTAAATTATTTTTTTTAATATCAGTTAAGATGTCAACGAAAATAACTTGTACAAACAATTAATTTAATATTTTTGTCAGCAGGCCTACAGTTGGAGTCTCGCAAACTCGGTTTAATATGCACCGAAAGGGCGCCGACTTTCCAAAATACGGAGTTATCGGGAATAAGGACTTGTAAATTATAACTATTAATTCGAAAATAAAAATAAAACGTGTTTTTTCTTGTCTACAAATTTAACTAACACCGTTTTAATATGGATACAGTTACTCTTCTGCATAGGCGTAACCAGGCCGACCATATGGGGGGGGGTTATAACATCCGCGGGGTCTGGGGTGTATGGAATACCCCCCAGGGAGAGGGGGGTCCGGGGCCGTCCCCCGGAAAATTTAAAATATTAAGATGCAAAATAACGAGTTTTAAGCTTCCGGGGGTCCTCCCCCGGAAATTTTTTAAAAATTAAGATGAAAAATAACGAGTTTTAAGCTTCCGGGGGTCTCCCCCGGAAAATTTAAAAAACTAAGACGCAAAATAACGAGTTTTAAGCTTCCCACGCTTTATACTTGCATTAAGTAATTTATGGGCAGACTTAAAAAAATTATATAATTTTCCTTTTTTTAATCAATGGGGGGGGGGGGGTTCAAACCCCCAAAACCCCCCCTTCGGTACGCCTATGCTCTTCTGTGAAACAAAAATTAGGTGTGTCAATAAATTACAACAAAATAGTCACCCAATTTCTTGCCAAAAAAATTGTTTGATACTCTCGCCATAGTTGCCGAATAATCCGAACTGCCGGGTTATCGAGTCCCAAGTTTGCGGGAATCCACTCTATAGCCAAATATGTAACTTTTATTTATTACTGTATTTATAGCAACAGGTAGCTGTGAAAAGTCTAAAGAAAGTGATTAGCCTAATACATCGTAACTATTCATGGATTTAGAATATCTCTAATATGGAATATCTTCTTCTTTCCCCCTGTTTTACCTCCCCCTTTGTAGGTACATTTACGTGGCCCAAGCCGCCCGGACCTACAGGACCTCGACCCGTCGGGGAAGGATCTTCTCTTGGATCACATACATACAGTAGTATTATTTCTGTCTGACACTGCTCAGAAAGATGCGCCGTAGACAGACGAGTCCACTATAGAAAAATTGTCATGTTAAGGGGTGGTTGTTTATTAGTACACAGGTCTCGGAAGAAGGAACATCTCTTGTTGCGGTGCCTAACAGACAGTGCTTCAGGTGAGTGCAGTTGTGCGCAAGACTTTTGCAACATGCCTCCGATTCATAGTAAACTGGGAGGGAGTAAAGTTATTCATTCGCAGACAAGAGAAGTAGTATATAATGTATATAAATATTTTCGGGATGTGAGGGGTCAGCGTGCATCTGTATATAAAAGGGTTTCAACAGCTACAGGTGTATCCATTAGTACTGTGAAGCGAATCGTGAAAGAGGCCAAAAGTATTGAAGAAGGAGCTTCTAATTCTTTTTCTACCCCTGATAAAGAAAGAATACGTACCTCGAAGAAATCATCTCCTGACAATTTTAACGAAGAAGTAGTCCGACGAACAATTAATAATTTCTATATTGAAGAAAAGCAGAGACCGACTTTAAAAAAAATACACTCAAGACTAAAAGAAAAAATTGACTTTCAGGGTAGCATCTCTACACTCAGGAAAATTATTTTACATATTGGTTTTCGGTGGAGGAAAACAAGAAATAATAGAAAAATTCTTGTGGAACAACAGAGAATAAAGTCCCTCAGATGTGCCTATTTAAGGTCTATTCATCAGTATAGGACTGAAGGGCGTTCAATAGTGTACATGGATGAAACCTACCTTCACACAACACATACTACACCATGTGCCTGGAGTGACGAATCGCTGAGTGGACTCTTCTCGCCAGTTTCGAAAGGACAACGGCTTATTGTAATTCACGCTGAAGGAGAGCATGGCTTTGTGCCCAATGCTTATTTGAGATTCATTTCACACAGAAAAACAGGGGACTATCATGGGGACATGGATTTCAATAACTACGAGCAGTGGCTAAAGGAAAGACTAATTCCAAATCTTTCTCCTCACTCAGTCTTGGTTATTGATAATGCCCCTTACCATAACGTGCAGCTGAATAAGCCTCCCACATCGAATTCTCGAAAAGACGTGATGATATCTTGGTTGCAGTCCCACCTTGAAAACGATAATTTTGAGAAACAAAACTTTCATAGTAAGACAAAAGCTGAAATTTATGAACTAATACTGACACTTAAGCTACAACACCGAAGCTACAAAATCGATCATCTTCTCCAGCAACATGGCCACGATGTTTTAAGGCTCCCCCCTTATCACCCTGAGCTCAATCCGATAGAACTCATATGGGCTACTGTAAAAAATTGGGTAGCCGAAAACAATGTGACATTTAAAATGGAAGATGTCATGAAGATTACGGATGAGAAGTTTTCCTCAATATCTGCAGAGGAGTGGAAACGGAGATGCCAGCACGTGAAGAATATTGAACAGGAATATCTGGAAAGGGAGGGACTCCTGGATGCGGCTCAAGAATTGGTCATTCATTTGGGTGGTGATAGTGATGCTTCTAGTGAGAGTGATTCGGATGCTAATAATGTTGGTGGTGATGGTGATGATGATGCTGATAGTAATGGTAAAGGGGAAAGACTCTCAGTCTCTGGTGTCACTCCTATGGAATAATATCCAGTCCTGTAATTGAGCACAGCGGTAACACCACACTTGGTATGTAGAGTAAATTTATGAAAGTTCCATACTGTATGTTAGAGTTAAAACATTTAATGTTAGTGTTATAACATTTAATGAATGAGGTAAAAATATCTGCCAGAGCTGTACTTGGATAGGGATTTGTTTGTAAACACAAACGCTGACTAAAGATATATAAGCTACTACTGTCATGATCGGCGGGATGGGAAGGTCTCTGAATTAACCCACACCGCTGGATTCTCTTCTCCTCACTCGCGTTTCGTCGGGGTCAGACAGAAATAATACTACTTGTACTTGTTTCCCCAGAATAAATTATCAGAAGTGATTATATTGAGAAAAAGCAAACTAAGCTGATCTTACGTACATAACAGGAACGGGATATTTTTAATTTTGAACTAAATGTGTAACTCGGGAAATTTTAACACAGATATAATTTATATGTGGAATCAAATTAACTTATAATTGTGGAAGTTGCGTTTGATGTTCTTGAATGTGATGCCCTGTTGTTAGAGGTAATAGTTTAAAACAATTACAAACAAAATAATTATAATTATAAAATTATAAAATAATTATTAACAAAATAATTATAATTATAACATTATTAAATAATTATTAACAAAATAATTATAAAATAATGAAATAATTATAAACAAAATAATTACAATTAAACAGTATATGGTAAGGTCAGGGCCGTAGCAAGGTCCTTCTGCGCCCTTGGCGAGTTTGACAAATCTGCGCCCTCCAATACTGCGGAGTCTGAACACTCTTTTAAAATTTCTGCAAAATTGTTTATTATTTTAATATAAAACACTGTTATTATCAAAGAAAACCTAAACCTCAATTTGAAAATGAACTAAGTGTTGGGCTTTCAAGGTACTAAAACCTTATTTTCAGATGACTGAACTACCAAAAAAAATAATTAAATCATAAAATATAGAATTTTTATTGCTTGGTAAATTGCACCAGTGATATTTTTCATGGTTAATTTTGCGCCCTCTAAGTACCTGCGCCCTTGGCGGGGGCACATCTCGCCACTCCTAGCTACGGCCCTGGGTAAGGTAAACAATTCATTACAAAATTGCGATGATTGAACTGGTTATTGACCTTCGTATGCAAGATACATTGGTTATGCGACCTTGGAAACATAGGGGTTTCAACATCGAGTTGTTTCCTTTGTGGACTGGTACACAAGGACCCAAGTTCGATACCCTTTTCTCGTCTTCGGAAAGTATGTGAAACATGATAACCTTGAACCAGAGGCAATGAAATCCGTTATAAAATGAAAGTAAATGGGATCGAGATCTGCGAAATTCGCAGTGCGCCGTCACTTATGCGCTGTGAACAAAGTGAAATGTACATCAGCTGATAGATTATGATTCCAGTTCCTGACCGGAGACCATGCTTGTGTGAGTGTGAAAGTGCTTTTAGATCTGTGTCAGTGTGGTGACCGTAGAATTCCATCTGTAGAGCACAAGTAAGACTTAATTATTATCTGTGACGGATTTTATAATTACTTTAGCTATCACATGTTGTAGTTAAGGTGTTGAATAGTTGTTGGTGATGCTGAGCTCTTAGGTAGAAGGTATTGTGTTCAGTCCCAGGTGAGGTTATTGGCATTTTTATGGTAGCTGTCCATAAATCATCGCTGACGGTCTTTTCTATGTGCCGGTCTTGTTCGTATTGCATGTATTATGTCCCTGGTAATGAAATTTTTAAGTAAACGTTCCTTAAATTATTGGATTAGGCCCGAGTTTAAACTTTTTGTCGAATAAAGTTACCGTACTAGTTAATTTAAATAATTTGGAATTTAAGGATGTTTACATTAATTTTCATCAGACAAATGCGAGATCCGGGATCTTTGTCGAGCGTACAGATGAAATCTTATAGCCCTGTTATTTATTTTCAGTGTCCCCTGGCATTATATTTCCTTTGATAGTTATCGAGACAGAAATGAAATAACTTTGATTTCAATGTACGTACAATATCGGGAAACTTTTTGAAAATATGAATAAATCTATACTTTTAATCATTAACTAACCTAATATTATTATTACTTCCAATTCAGCACTACATTAACATGTTCCTATAAGTTCATTTTTATTGCTAGAAGAAATCTTTCTGTGTATAATATCAGAACATTATCAATATAGCTACTTACACAACAGGATAATTCAGCACCTTTGTATTTGAATTTTTATTTTTGTACATAATTGTAGCCTATTATAAATTTTGTATTTCTGTTGTAAATTATTATAATAATTTGTTAACGTTTATTTGTATATTATGTAATATTTTCACTTTGTACCAATTGATTATAACTGTAAATTCATATTCTTATTTGTAATTATATTGACGTGTCCCATAACATGTGATATGTTCCGATGGACTGAATAAAATAAAATCAAACCTTACACCGGGTGTTCGGAAATTTTTATGACAAATTTCTAGGGCTAGTAGAGGGGACTTAGTAGACAATATTTCGAATAGAAACCCATGTCCGGAAACGTGCCGTGTCCGTGCTACAGCCATTGCAATATGTCGGATTTGCCGGTGTTGTTTTTGCAACCGGAGAGGTAGTACATGACGTCAGAAGAACACCATGTGAAATGAGGTGTGACGTAAGGTACAGAAGTAAAAGACGTTTGACTCATTACAGACGAAAGTCAAATTTTTTGGTAACAATACTAAAGTAACAAAAAAAAAACTTTCATTGATCACAATAACACTTGTGTCAACAGTGGAAAAAAACAAATTTGTTTCTGTATTCTGCACTCAATGTGTCCCATACGAACTATCACTACAACAGAGGATCGATGTGACGACCACCAACGTTTTAACGAATTGCACCGTTTCCCATTGGTTAAGACGAGAGACTTTCTTCTGAAGATTCAATCAATTGTTGATGTGAATTTATAGATTTTTATGGAACATTTCCATCTATCTGAAAAGAGTAAATAATTTAGTGATCGGAATAAGAAAAGTGCTGATTGTGTCACATTAATTTCCAATTTAAAGTTGTAACTAATGCAAAACGTGAAACCTTATTAAAGAAAATTAACATCAGAAGAAAAATCTGTACATGACCCCATCAATCCTGACTACTCTCAAGTTCATTGGCAGCTACGCTATGTCACTTTATTTCAGCTTATATTATTTTGACAAATTGAAACAGAAGATAATAAACAACGATCTATTTCGTTATTCCATAGGTATTCTTCGGCATATAGGGATAAATGGCGTCCAACACTACAGCTGCACAAAATTTGGGACCAAATCCTTTAAAAGAGAACGGATTGGAAGACACTACCACAAGGTGAGTAAGAAATTAACCACAAACGTGTTTTAGACTAATATTCAGGGGCGGCCCGTCCAGAAGGGCCGGGCCCTCCCTATAAAAAATACGGAACATTGTTTATCATGATTGTCCTTCAACTAACAATAGGCTCCATATAAATCCGAACTTGAATGAACACAACTTGTATAAGTTGTCAGTTTCTTAGATCTGTATTGCGCGGGCGCGAAGAACATAAACTTCCCGTCTAGAAAGCAGCCATGGGCCAGTTCAGAACATCTAGCACCAAGACCCAATCCTAAGGATTCATGGGCCAGGTTGTGTTTTTCAAGGACTTATAGCTGTCTTCCCTTAAGATGGGGTTGCCTTTCTGAGGTAATTTTTCTCGTTTCGTGGGCCGGCCCTCGTATCTCTTTCTCTGTCTCTCACTTGAGTCGGTCCTATAGCTCTTTCTCTCTCTTTCACTTGGATCGTTCTTCTGGCTTAAAGTTCCTCCGGCACCCCATGCCTGACTCGCAAGTAGGCTGCTTTCACACGAGAACGATGCAATACAAAGACAAAATCGTGTAGAACATGCAAAAATGATCTTATAGGATTGATGCTGTTTGTTTCGTTTGAAATGCACGGGTTTGCTTAAATTGCAGCATACTTGTAAGACAGCGATAGGTATGTTTTTGTATTAATTTTCTAAGGATCTTTTTGTATTTTGTCGATACTACAAAATATCGTCGCACTGGTGTAAATGGGGCCTTACCCTTGGGCTGTTTTCGCAATGAGTAGTAGCTAGCAGGTAGCAGATTCAGTTTCATACAGTTCCCTGGTGTGTTCAGGGGGAAGTACAGGATTTTCTTTTTAAATTATTTGTAAGTGCCGGTAGTGAATTGTGAATAAACATTGCGGTCCTATCAGCGTTTTCAATTATAGATACCAAAAAAATTACGATATATAGTCAGTGTTATCCTCCTCAGTGGCGCCAACTTATATGGGCCCGTGGGGCTCAAGCCCACCCAATAATTTGCCGTGTAGGCCTACTATTATAATTATTTATTGCTATTACTCTAAACTGTGTTTATTTGTTGAATTTGTAAAAAGAAAACCAGGCTAATTTGGGCATATATAGTACGATCTTCTCTTGTTCAAATTCCCTCACGATAATTTGAAATCGTTCTACAATTCATTACATTTTGACATCTGTCAGTGCAGTTTCCACAGCCACCGCTGTTCTAAATACTGTATATTTAAGGAGAGCACAGAAAAGCTAGATTTAGAATTTAGACGATGCTTGTGAGAAAAATCACAGGAAAGCCATTAATGGACAAGGCAAAAAAATTGTGATATAATACAAAAGTGTGGACATTGAAAGAGTGGATGGAACATGTAGAAAGAATGAATTATAAAGGTCATCAAGGGACAATAAACCACGAAAAAGATAAAGTGATGGGGGAGAATAGGCTCCTGATCTAAGGAAATACGAAGAAGATAATTTACTCTAATCAGGAAAAACACATTTTTGGAACACGCGGTGCTACATATGCCTACTTATTTTATTTTAGTAGGTACCTAAAACACAAAGTTTATAATATAACATTATTAATTTTTAAAAGATTTCCGTTAATTAGGCTACACAATTATTTTTCTAGCGGTTGAATTACGTTTATTGTTATTTATTATTACAAACAAAGACATCGTTTCTTACAAAATTCTATATTTATCCGAATTATGGTACATTTTTACTCCTATGAGCGCCAGATTTTTGGAGAGGAAAGTATGAAAGTTAAATTTAATTTATTTCTTATTTTAGCCCCGAAACGGTTGTATGGTAACATGAGAGTAAGAAATAAAATATTCCATAAAGACAATACAATTTTATGTTACCGGCATTCTGTTTTTTTCTTATTTAAACCCTTCCCAGGCATGGTGTGTAGAAGCTATGAATTGCAAAATTAGACATTCTCTATGAGCCATGGGCTTTTTAGTATTTTCTGAGGCAATAGTTTTAGTGTGATAAGTCGTTCTTCCTTATTTCAAATTCTACGTACGTATATAAGGACCTAGAGTTTGAATATCGCAAGTCCTTCATAAGTTAATTTCGAATTACAAAACACAAAACTCGGGCATTTTAAGCTATATCTTTATATTGCGTATGTGCGAGAAAATAGAACTAATGAATCCATGGAAAAAATGCACTGCTTTTGGCAATAGTCTTGCGTTAGTGAAACTTGTATGTTATTTCGGAGCACTACGTCGCTGAGTTTTAGGGTTTTAAGTTGTGCAGGTAATTGATCAGTTAAAACTATGAACAACTAATCAATTATCCAAACATATTATAATACTTTTCATCATATAACGTTAAACAACACTGACATGTGTAAACTATTAGGTAACTATAATATAGGCTAATTGACATAAAATTACATTGAATGAAAAAAAAATTTAATTGCGTACTTGAACGAAAAATGGAATGTTCATTATCGCACTAAAATAGTATTAAAATACATTATGCAATGAACCTAATATAATGCTACTGTTTGTTCGAACATACCTTATTCAATGTTTAAGTTTGACATTTTAAATTGAAAGAAAGAAAAACAAAACGGCTGAACGCGGCGATCAGCTGTTACTAAGTTCTCGTAGTTCTTGACTTCTGCGATAGATGGGCAGCCAATGGCGCCAACTTGTATGGACCCGAGGGGCTCAAGCCCACCCAATAATTTTTATCTTAATTATTCATTGCTATTACTACAAATCGTGTTTCATTGTTGAATCTGTATACAGCTAATAATGAAGCTATTGTTGACTTAGGCCTACTTAGGCCTAGTACGGTATTCTTTTATTGCAAGGCCTACTTAGGCCTAGTACGGTATTCTTTTATTGCAATTCTCTCATGATCGTTTGGAATCGTTGGTGACTGGTTAAAAAGAAAGAAGTCGGTGGAACGAAAATATAGAAAGAATATATTAACTGCAAGAAAGATTGGTTAAATCAGCAAGGGACAACGAACCAGAGCGAAAAGGGAGCTCAGATCGTTCATGAAAATGATGGTTTGATTAGGCTTCTGTTCTAAGGAAATACAAAGAAGATAATGGTTGTGACGAATGTATTAGGAAAACTCCAGTCAGGAGAAACATATTTTGTAACACGCCGTGCTACATATGCGTGAGACCATGTTTGTTTTTATATTATTTTATTTCGTTTTATTTTAACTGTTACCTAAAATCCAAAATTAAAAAATAAATAAACTTCGTATGATTTTTAAATGATTTCTTTTAACTTGACTACATAACACTTTCTTGGCGGTTGATTTACAGTTGATTGTCATTACAAACAACGAAATTTTTTCTTGTACAGTTTTCTATATCTATCCGAAGTCATGTCAATGTTATATATTGTTCGTGCAAGCTCCAATATTAGGGGCGGGAGTATGAAAATTTTAAAATCTTGAGCCCACCCAAAGTTTTTCAAAAGTTGGCGCCACTGATCCTCCTTCCTCTTTCAAAATTACCACAATAACGTACCCTATGCTAAATAAAGATAAACTTAAATGTGAGTTATCTGCTGCAGCCTATGGAAATAAAACTGTACCGGTATGTGAAACCATTACAATGAGTGAATTTTTGTCATTCATAGGTGACAATAATTTGACAGATACATTTTCTGAGATGCATAAATGAGTGCAAATTGTTCTTACAATTCCTGTGGCAACTGCAGAGTCGGAACGCTGTTTTAGTACATTAAAACGTGTAAAAACTTATCTGCGAAATTAATGGGCCAAGACACAGCGAACGGTATGGCTGTTTTATCAGTGCATAAACATATGTAAGCAACATGGAGGATTTCCACCAGAAAGTAATTGACAAATTCGCTAGCTGGATGATTACAGCTACAAGAAATGAGTGAGTATTGTTATCAATCAAAATTTATACGAAGTAGAATGTGTTTCGCACTTGGTACTCTTTAAGAGATTATGCACATGCAGTAAAAACTAACTCTGTAAATTAAATAAGTATTAAATAACTCGATGGCAGCTCCCATGGCTCCTCCTTTCACTGCATATCATTCCACCGTTGCTCCATTCATCATACAGTGAGTCCCACGCAAGAGTTGGCCAATGACGCGGGTTTCTGCGTCGCTGCTGGCACAGCTCCAACTTCCGAGCAATCGGGTGAAATATCTACGCTAATATTGCCGCGGTCGGTGTAATGATTCAGGTTATCACATTTACAGTTAAAATTACAATGAAAATAACCACGTACCTCATCACAAGAGATGTTGGAAATGTTCTCCTCTTGCATCCACACAATACTGGCACCTTTTTAGGAAATTTTCTTTCACGCGCGTAAGTTCAGCTTCAGAGGCAGAGTTACTTTCTCTTGTGATAGGCCTATGTGATATTGTCTTTAAGTTCTTCTAACAGTATGTAAATATTATTTATGGGGAAACTTGAAAAATAAAGCGTATAGGTCAATTTCCCATACATAAGAAGAACTTAAAGACAATATCACAAAATAAATTAATTCTATCTCGGAAGCTGTACTTATGCGCGTGAAAGAAAATTTCCTAAAAGGGTTCCAGTATTGTGTGGATGCAAGAGGAGAACATTACCAACATCTCTTGTGATGAGTTACGTGGTTATTTTCATTGTGATTTTAACTATAAATGTGAAAACCTGAATCATTACACCGACCGCGGCATTATTTGCGTAGATATTTCACCCGATCGCTCGGGAGTTGGAGCTGTGCCAGACGCGTCATTGGCCAACTCTTGCGTGGGACTTACTGTAGTATGACCATTTGGTTGCAATAAAGAATTATTATTAAGTAGTTCGTTACTTATAATTCTTCATTACTAATTTTTTTACAGCATATTCTTAAATAGCACAATTTTACATATTTCGGCGGCGGTGGGTTGAAAACATTGTTCACTGGCCCACCCTACTTTTGGGACCACCGGCCGCCACTGCTAATATTGTTACTTAAGCGGGAGTCTCAGTATTGCCTAACGCAGCAACACGTTCTGTACTTTGCAATTCTTTATATTCAGTTTTGTTAATATCGTATACAGTACTTATCCACATTTGGCCAGGCTAATGTTTTTCTTACAATTCCAGCTGCTTGATAAAATAGGCTATGTAGTCTGTATTACTTACTTACTTACTCAATGGCAATAGACAATTCCTAAGCAAGCTAAAGGAATATTATCTACTTTATGGAACCCGAAGGTTCATTGCCGCGCTTACCTGAGCCTGCCATTCAACCCTATTCTGTGCTAATTCCATCCAATCATCCCTCGCAAATCCTACTTTCCTTAAATCTATCCTAAAATTATCCTCCCACCTCCGTCTAGGTCTTCCACGTGGTATTTTCCCTTCGGATCTCCCAGTAAATACTTTTGAGATATGTCTTTCCTCCCCGATGCGCGCAGCTTATCCAGCCCATTTCATCCTTTGCGATTTAATTACTCTTACTATATCCGGTGAAGAGTAAACCTACGGGTTATGAAGCTCGTCGTTATGCAGTTTTCTCCAGTCCCCATGCAGTATGCAGTCCCCATAGTGAGACCCAGTCCCCATGTTCGAAGCATATTTACATAAATTTGGCAAACGTTGCGAAATATTAGTTTATCATGGTTGCATACTTATCTGTTCCCGTTCTTCTATTAAAAATTAATATAAATATTTCCTATACTCACACTGTACCGGTACGTCTTTTTCGTAAAGCGGTTATACTATTCTCCGGAAAGAAACTACAGCAATTCTTAACTGTCAAGTGCCTATTAAAAATTACTTGAGTTAACCATTTTATGGTCCATTTCAATGGCGATGAAAACAAAAACACATTTCATTATATTAAAAAAAAAGTAAAATGTCTTCTGTTTTAACGAATTGCACCGTTTCCCATTGGTTAAGTTGAGAGACCGCGTATCTTCAAAAAAGGGAACATTTTCAGGAGGACACTTTGTAGGATTCGCGATCTCACACTTTAATCATTACTTCATTCGATAATTTGCAACTTCAGGTTCACATTACAACCTATTGCAGCGACAGAATCGATCGTTGGTCGCATACGAGGCTTTACCAAACCATATAGTCGGGGCGCAAATGTTTTAGACAGTGGAATAGGTAGATACTGTCAGCTCTAGAACTGGCTCTGAAGTAAACAAATAGTATGTCTGACTCACTCTAGCGCATTACTCGTATATACGTAAGAGTGAGGGCTAGTTCTAGACAGGACAACACCTACCCATCCCACTGCCTAAAACATTTTCGCACCGACTATAGAGCCTTTTTTTTCTGAACATTTCACTTAAAACTGCTAATTCTAGAGTTACGACTGGGAAAACGGTATGTTTCTGGACATGAGTTCCTATGGTAAACTTAACCGTTTTGGTCCCCACTCAAATCCTCGAAGATTGTAAAGGAGATTTAGACACATCCTGTATAAGCAGACTACTGTTAAATTGTATGTTCCGTATTGACCTTAGGCCTAAGTAGTAGCCTAGGTTTTCGACTTGGACTCGAAACCATTTTTTTTTCGAAAGGAAACACACTGGTTAAGGTTATAGAAGGTTTATGAGTCATGTGCCGATAAGCAGAGAATTTATTTTTACGACAGTATTCTTGACTGAGCATATAGGCATCGTCATTACGAAACCTTCCGTGTTGACTCTCGATTCTTGAAAACGAGTTTATATTATACCATGTGAAACAATGAAATGTGAGTTTTATAATTTACTACCGTAAGCTGCATAATGATGTTAGTAGTTTTAAGCGTCGCAGAAGAAGAGATGACGGATATTAAAGTATACCTCAAATAAATGCAAAAATTATATGCATAGGCTATCTTTATTGGTCCCTTGGCTACGGATCCGCAGGCCCGGGTTCGATCCTCGATAGCTCTTTGGAATTTTCTGAGGAAGGGAGGTCATGAATGGAGTGCACTCAGTCTCGTGATACAAACTGAGGAGCTACTTGATTATGAAGTAGCAGCTCCGGTCACGGAAATCATCATTACTGGCTGAAAATCGAGAATCGAGTAGAGTTTGATAAAGAAGGCATGAGGAAGTGAGAGGTAGCCTACCCACCCAAGAGAGTGTTCCTAAGACGTCAGCCTTGAAAACCCGTTATTCCTAGCTTCATATACAAAGAGATCAGTTGCGTAGTAATAAAGGAGAGCAACACTAATGTGGTGAGAGCAACTCTATAAAATTGAATATCACATTGTTGACTTCTTGACAACTTACGCACTGCCCTGACCAACAGCTGTTGGTGAGTGCCGGAGGTGGACAGGTGCCGCAGTAGAATCTTCGTGCTCTTTCAGCATGCAATAATTCTTTTAAGTCGATAAGTTATTACATCAGGAGTCAGGCACAAACCTACTTCTCATCTAATAATTAACATTCAATTAATCCGCGCTCTTAAGTCAAATCGAGCGAGTTAGCTAGTACACTTCATCTTCTTCTTCTTCTTCTTCATCTTCATCTTCATCTTCATCTTCATCTTAGTTTTACCTCTCCCTTTTAGGATTTAAGCGACCCAAGTCGCCCGGGCCTTACAGGGCCGTGACCTGTCGAGAGAGGGATTATTTTTGGATCACATACATACTTTTTTGACCAGACAAGGACATGGAGGGCCTCTCCGGATGAGTGATAAGCCCAATGCCGGGGCCACCTCCGAACAACACGAACACAGAACGAGACACACCCTTCACATGCACACTCACTCAGAACAAGGCGAGGATGGGATGAAGATGATAATGATATTCATAATGATAATATAATATGTTCTGGTGGACAGAATAAAATAAAATAAAATGAAAACTTTACTATGGCCAAACAGTTGGTCAAATAAAATTCTTCATGTCTAGTGAGTCTTTGACCAGATTAGGATATAAAGGAGGTGGTAAAGCATATCTGATAAAGATGAATAAATTAACTTAGGTTTGTAATTGGCTGATAGACTCATTCTTATATGTTAATGGTCCAAATGGAAAGAAATACTTATCATATAAATAGTCATCATCATTATGATCAATTTTATTTTCACTTTCCTGGAATAGATCAGCCTGGGTGGCAGAGTCAGTATGGCACTGATTTGTATTAACAAACTTTTTAATTGGAAGTTAAATATACTTTATAACATTAAGTAAATATTATCTACCTAATCAATAAATAGAAGTATATATATGTAAATAATCATACTAGTGATGGTCATAGGTCTATGTGGCAGTAGTTTTCCACCATTAAATTATCATAAAACTAAAGCAAACGGAGTTAGCAAACTGAGTAATGAATTGATAAGAAGATGATTTTTTTTAGAATAAAATTGTATGTCAAAGGAAATGGTAACTATTGAAAAAATTAGAATCTTATAATATTTCTAACATTATCAGAGTTTTTTGAAATGTAAGTAATGAATATTTTAACAATATATTTCAGTGCTTTCTTTTTTAAAGCGAACCTTTAAAGTGCTTTACAAGTGCTGCAGCAGAAAGAAAGAATGGTAGATATGAAATACCAGCACTTGAACTGCCCTCCAGCAAGGTTAAGACACATGTAAATAACAGTTAAACCAGGATGAAAATAATAATTATTGTATAATATGATACACAGGTAAAATCAAATGGTACTTATTGTGCTGTAGAAGGCGTTCATACTCTGGAATCTGAACATTGATTATAATGCCATCAAGGAAAAGTTTTGATCAGCACATACTCCACCATGACAGTTTGTGCAGCAAAACCTTGAAGCACTCGTAAAGTGAGATTTGAGACCACTACACTAACAGTGAAGCAGACAACAAAGCTACAGAAAAAAGTAAAAAAGAACGCTCTTGCTGCAGCAATTGTAAAGCGCTTCAGCTGTGCTTTAAAAAGAATGCACTCTTATTGATACTCATTCCTTTTTGTTTACAGTGATGGTGATGGACTGGGACCCGCTTGGAAGTTCTGGAGAAGGAGGCGCTATGTGGTTGCATTCCTTGCCTTTCTTGGTTTCTTCAATGTGTACGCTCTCCGTGTGAACCTCAGTGTTGCCGTAGTAGCCATGACTACCAATTACACTGTAACTCTACCAAATGGAACAGTTATTGTGGTGAGCTTTTGTATATCATGCTATTACAACTGTATAGGGATACCATAAGAAAAGCAAAGATGGATGGCTGATTAAAAGGAGAGCTGGGACAAATGTCTGGATAAAAGTTAACTGAAAAGACAGGAGTGGGAACCTGAAAGAGTGGGCTATACTACAAATCTAAAAAGAAATGAATTTGTAGCCATTTATGATTGCTTATACTATCTCTGATGTCTGCAAAATTCTATTCATGTGAAAATAATATTTTTAAATGTCATGCACGTGGAGCTCTAGTCAATTTGTTGTGAGAGAGCGTGCTATCCCACATTGCATTGCCTGCCATTCTACCATCGTCTATGATGATGATGATGTTGATGATTTTTATTATTATTGCCATTGTCATCATATAGATGTGAGACATGGTCGCTTACTCTTCGGGAAGAACATAATCTGAGAGTGTTCAAAAACAGGATGCTTAGGAAAATATTTGAGAGAAGAAAATCAGGACTGGAGAAAACTGCATAACGATGAGCTTCATAACCTGTACTCATCACCGGATATAGTAAGGTTAATTAAATCAAGGAGGATGATATCTCAAAAGTATTGAATGGGAGACTCAAAGGGAGAAGGCCACTTGGAAGACCTAGACGTAGGTGCGATGACAATATTAGGATAGATTTAAGGGATGTAGGATTTGTGATGGATGGTTGAATGGAGTTAGTGCAGAATAGGGTTGAATGGCGGGCTGAAGTAAGCATGGAAATGAACCTTCGGCTTCCATAAAATAGATAATATTCCTTTAGCTTGCTGAGGAATTATTTATTGCCATTGAGTAAGTAAGTATCATCATCATCATCATCATCATCACTGTAGTAATGAATATTGTTGTTGTTGTTATTGTTATTATTTTATTGTTATTGTTGTTATTATTATTATTATTATTATTATTATTATTTGTGCTATTGAAATGATATCGTCAAGTTTTTTTAGTTGAAACTTGAATTAGAACCTATTTTCTCAGTGATTATGAATGTGTATTAATGTGTTGTGTGCTATAGTAGTCTTACTTTTCTGACGTTTAAATATGACTAAATCCATAATTAACAGTTTTTTAAATACTCAATGATATTTTCATAGATTTAGTGGAGTATAAAGATATTAAAAAAAGATAAAAAGGGCTATGATAATAAGGGCAAATATTAAATCTATGAGGATTCTAATAAAAGTATATTTTTCTCCTTTATAATTCACAGTGGGATAGCTCATTCTCTCCCAGGGACCCACTCAATTGATTGTAGAGAAGATAAAACAGATAACTTTTATTTGAATACACTTCACAGACTCGAGACTTTGACTGGGATTCGACAACAAGAGGCTTATTGCTGAGTTCCTTCTTCTATGGGTACATTATCACCCAGATCCCAGGAGGATGGCTTGCCTCGCGGATAGGAGGCAACAGAGTGTATGGCATAGGGATTGCTGTGACTGCTTTCCTCACAATCCTCACACCCCCACTGGCCAATGTCAGCTTCTATATGCTCCTTGCTGTTAGGGTCATAGAAGGACTCTTTGAGGTGAGCTTTCAATTATCATATTCAAACATTGATATTTACATAATGGCCCTTTGTGAGTGTTGTGTCTATCTATGAACAATTGGTGTTATCTAATGGATTGGTATTGAACCTTGATCTGATACTATTCACCATATGTACAAGTCTGACTAGGAAACGTTCATGTACAGGAGATAAAGAAATTCAGTGTTAACAGTTAGAAGATTAAAACATAATTCTCATTTCTTTCATACTTCTGAACCATTTCATACCTCAAAAGGTAAAAATGAAGTCCTCTTACTCTGTCTTTTGATTCATTAAACCAACTCTCAAAAAATATAAAAATAAAAAATAATAAATAAATAAATCTGGGAGAACAAAATTTGAGGCTCCAAATATAACTATTACTCATTCCTGCCTTCATATGCATATGATTATGAAGGGCACATTTTATGAATTAATGGAATATTTAAATTTAATTTAATTCTTAGTTACCAGGCAGAACATTCATATGTTTATCATAGTATATCACAACTTAAGATCATAAGGTCACAACTAATATAAGATCATACTTGAAGTTTTTATTTTGTATGTAAATGTAGTGTTTACGCCTATATTTGTGTGTGGTATGTGTGTACTTTTAAAATTGTGAAGACAATATTGTATTCAAGATCTGACTGGTGACTTCAAGGGGACATTGGTAAAGATTGGAGGGTCCATTGCCTTTATGGAAGTAATGAATAAGCGTGGTGTAGTAAATTCAATTTCACATTGTTAATACAGTATATACTTAGTAGCAGAGGTAATAAGGAATAGCAAAATTACTACCAGCATTTATTGTATTAACTTCAATTTAATGGGATGTATTTCAAGCATATTTTACATACATATACCTCAAAGATTAAATCTCTAAAAGCTGTCTTATTTCTGTGTACTTTTCACTAGTTTTCAATAATGCTGTCACTGTTGTTGGTTACAAGATTATCGAGCTCACACTGCATGGAAAAGAAAGACACTAACATTTCTTCCACATTGTGATTTGAAGGTGGGTAGAGACCTCAAGACCATCCAGGCCAAAAAAGATTAGTGGCGTATACAAATTCAATTCCCAGGCAGTCTATCTAGTCTATCTATCTGGTTTCTAGAAACCATAGAAAGTGGTTTTATACGAAAAACAAAAACACTGCCATGTTAGCCTCAGTATATTTTAAGAAATTACCATATAAATGATGTATTACATTAAACACTTTTGTAAAAGAAAGATAAACAAAAGCTCAATATTACTGAAAAGGGTTCTTTTTAAAATAATTTTCTTATCAAGAGGGGATTGCCAGGGCATCTCTGTGCAGAGGCACACCAGGAACATTCCCACTATCACATTTGACCAATCTGATCCTATGGTGAATAAATAATAATAACAATAATAAATAATTCATTAATAACAACATTATTCTTGAGGATTAATAAAATCTTAACATGATGTGCCATAGAAGAGTGGCGTTTTTTTGAATTATGTGAAGCATGTATGGGAACATGAAATAAATAAAATGAAATAAGTACAAAACACAACCTTAAACCACAAATTGAACATATATGAAATTATAAATAATTCTAAACATATTATAATAATATGTAGTTGAAACTTTTCTTAGGAAAAAAAAGCACTGGCTGGGACTATAGGCTACTCAACAGAACTGTTAGGTGCAAGATTAAGAATTCAGGATGTAATAAAATATTTTAAGAAAAATAAATGAATAAAGACTCTCTTTCTTGCTCTTATTTAAGCATCATTGACTAATTTTTTCCCAATGAATACTGAAGACAGAAATTAAATTTTCATGATTATTAAGTGTTCCATTTTCTCATACATCATTATAATGTAAAAATAAAATCTATAATTTATATATTTTTTCTTTGTAGGGCGTTACATATCCATGTATCCATGCAGTATGGGCAAGATGGGCTCCACCGTTGGAACGTAGCAAACTGGCAACAATAGCATTTTCTGGCAGTTATGTTGGAACAGTTGTCTCTTTACCTGTATCTGGAATTTTAGCCAACCAGGTTGGATGGCCTTCTGTCTTCTATGTATTTGGTAAAATCATATGTTACTATCGTAGGTGATATTGCAATATGAAGTTCTGTTCATTGATTAGCGCATTGGAGTCAAGCTGAAACTATTAAGAAATGGGAGAATTCTTACTTGATAAAATGAAAATATGTGAGGTTCTTATACTGGAATAGCCTTTTCTAAAAACTTTAAACCATAAAACTTAATAAAATAAATAGGTGGCCGGTGCGTAAGGCTGACAACCTTACCACCTTCACGTGCTGCATGTCTAAAATCTGGGAGCCTCAACCTCCTGGAACCCTCTTGGCCTCCTTGGCCTGTATAGGAACACTTCACTTTTTACTAGTAATTTACAATGTATGTGAATGCATCAGTCAAAACGTAATGAATTTTTTGTGTGAATCTCTAACAAGACTACAAGTATTTTAGAAATAATTGTTCCAGTTTACTTTGATTTTCATTGTTCAAAGAATCATATCTGCTAGAATAAACATGGAACAATAAATTTTTAGAAATCAGAGTCAGCCCTGTTTTATCTTGCACCCCTAATTATTTGTACATATCTTACAGTTATTAGGTATTGAATAAACAAAATTGAAACAAAAAAATTAATCTTACTAACATGAAAACATCAGTAAGTTTCATTTGGCTAGCAGGTCAGGTAAAAATTGCTGTGTGATGAATTTCAAGACATAATAACCCTGTGAATAATAATGAATCAAGAGAAAGTAACTGGCTAAATGTGAAATTCTACATAGCATGGTTGTTGGGACATCTGACACAATCTATGGACATGACAGTCAATTGCCCAAGAGGCTGAAATTAGGGGTGTACATAACCTATAGCAGTCTATCCCACACATGCATAAAGCTAGGGCACTGATCAAGGTGTTGTTAGAAAGAATTTGAGAGGCTCTACTTAATGCTCAAGAGACAATGTGCAAATTTGAAACATCAATATTTAGAATGTCTACATATATGAAACGAAAATACGATCAGAACTGAAGAGGGGTGGATAAAGGAAACCCAAAAAATCTCTGAGCGATCAAGAGAGCTACGGGAGTGCCAAAAAACATTAGTGGCGGAGACAAATTCAGTTGCCAGGTAGTCACAAATGCTTAAATCAGGTTGCCGATCATATGTCCTTAAAATCCACCTGAGAAGCTCTAATTGTACCTCAAGCAATAATGGTGTCAACAATAACCAACTTTTAAAAAATAAAAATTTTACAAGAATATCTTCATATTTGAAATGAAAATATGATCAAAATTGAAGGAAACTGCAAAAGAAGAAAGGAGAACCCAAAAAGCCCCAAAAACCCACCACTGAGTAATCAAGAGAGCTATGGAAGCTCAACATTTTGCTGTACTGCTTAGGCTAGTGGGAAAGGTTAATATTATCTGAAGAAAGACTAAAATTTTAATAAAAAGAGAGCCGACAGGGATAGTAATCCAGAAAAAATATTCACTAATGTTATTGTAATATTGCATTTAAAAATTTGCTTATTTGAAGACTTGCTTCTTTTGATTCTAGGTGTGGTTGGGCTGATATGGTTTGCTGTGTGGTGGATTGTTGTGAAAAAAGGGCCTGAAGAAGATCCAAAAATCACTCCACAAGAACTGAAGTATATACAAGATTCTCTTGGTGCTACTTCAAAAAAAGTAAGCAAATGGAGATATTTAATGTACAGTAGAACTTAGATTTAACATTTTTCTGCAGATATAGAATATTGTACTCTAAATGGGGGTTTTATTATTTTTAAGAATTAAAACTGAGTTTATTCAAATGCTGACTATAATTACAATTTAACTAGAAGCATGAAATATTATGACATTTGCTAAATTGTGGTCTAGCCATTCCTGATAATCTGTGTTGGATTATTTCTAGGCCTACTTCATGTACAATATGCACGTCTTCATTTAAAAAAAAGTGTTTTCCTCTTTAATTGATGTCTAGGCCTTTCAAGTGGTCTTTCCCTTCGGGTCTTCCAGTCAATATTTTTGAGATATGTCTTTCCTATCCCATTTGTGCAACATGTCCAGCCCATTTCATCCTGCATGATTTAATTACCCTTAATTTATCCTGTGAAAAGTACAGGTTATGAAGCTCGTCGTTATGCAGTTTTCTCCAGTCCCTATTTTCATGTCTCTTAGGCCCAAACATTTTACAACAACAATAACGATGATAAAAGTAATAATAATTAAGTGAATGACACAGGCCTATATTGACTACAATTCATTCACATAATGCTTAATTTTTATTTTTGCTTATCCTCATTAACTGAAATAAAAATAAGAGAACCTCGACCTTGTGTATTGTAAAATGCAAAGTCTGTTAGTCTTTCTTTTTTGTTTACTTATAACTCAACAATTACCATGCGCCTACTCTTCTTATATCTTTTCTTTTTTGTTGGTGCAATTTATAGGTTTAATGTAACATAGGGAATTCACAATGTTGATTTTATTTATGCAAGTTGACAAACCCAACTGAAAACAGCATTTCTCAGTACAAGCTATCTAAACGATTGAAGATGTGATATTAGAATGTCTGTAATATTTGTTGAAACAACATAATTTATTCTACAAAAATATCCTTGATACCACAGACTTTAGGACATTTTCCATATAGCCTACCTATTTGCTGGTGTATGTTTTGCATACAATTATTGTGGTAGGGTTTTATGTTTTGTCAGTAAGGTTCACTTGTCTTGAGGACTTAGTGGTATTATGAGCTTTAAGAAGTCTAATTGTGCATGTAAGTACATCCATTGAGTATTTTGTATTCATGCTATGCAAATAATATAAAGTATAATTACTTCATTTCAATGAATGGTACAAACAAACAAACAAACAAACAAAATATCAGCCCATATAGCACCGGTCTACCAGGAGAATTCCAAATAGGCCAACCCTGTAAATGGTGCATGGTGTGTCATGTAAACCATGGTCATAAAAATTCCAAGCTGATCAGCAACACTAGCTTGATAAAGTAGCCATACTCCCATAAAGTCCCTGAGTTAATTGTTGCTTACCTTTGAAGCAAGTCCCATCAGCTCAGTGGGAGTGGCGGGTAGTGAGGTTACTAGAGGGGTACTCTAAGGTGACTGACGAAGCTCTCTAAGTCAATGTCTACTTCTCCCGAAAGCTATACATCACTGAGTTCCATATTGGGATGAAGTTCATACTCATATGCAGTAACTGCCGAGTCATTGCTCTTTGTGTCAATGCTTCTGCTACTGCGCAACAGCGCACTGACTCCCACGCATACAGGTTGATCCATGGTGTAACATGAGGCTAGCAAGCTAGACATGCTGCCATTCCCAGGGACTTTATGGAAGTAAAGCAACTCTACAGAACTCAAAGTTGCCTTCATGATGATGAAGCATACAAGAAGCCCACAATTGTTCAGAGCCAAGTTAAGCTGTATATTTTCTCTACCAGTAAGTATTTTCATAGGAAATATCATATCACTGGGGAAAATGGACTCTGACTTAAAGTGTCCCCTTCTCAAAAATATATTCTTTCTTGAGACCAGGAGGTTGAGGTTAGGAACAGGAAGGTCTAATTACTCAGGTCTGGGGTGTTTAGTGTCGTATTAAAACCTTACTGAATTTTATTTGTACACCCATTTCAGGATGTTGTCCATCCTTGGAGGAAGTTCCTCACATCTCTACCAGTTTGGTCCATTGTCATGGCACACTTTAGTGAGAACTGGGGCTTCTACACTCTACTCACACAACTGCCAACATTTATGAGAGGTAAAGTATAGCTATTCCCTTATTACACATTTATGGGGTAGCACTCTGCATTTGATAAAGGGTTTCTGCATATTTCATGAATAAAAAATTTGGATTAAGGTTTTAAAAAGAAAGAGCAGGAAACAAACATTTCAATAACAAAGTAGTGAAATATCACATTTGATCACATTATGCAAATAAGTAAATACTGAACCAAATATTGTAGCTGGTTCCATCATTCATTTAGCTGAATTTTGAATTGCAAATATAGACTATATATTGATGTATGGTAACAATGAATAACTGTGATCCATGACTGTTTTGTTTAGCAATGGGTGTAAAAGAATGGCATAGTGGTCACGAATGTCCGGGATAGCAATCGAGAATAATGGGATGTCCTGTAAGTCCATTTTTAATAAATAAGAATGTGTACAATCCTATCTTACTGGTATTATTATTTGTCTGTCTGTATGCTCTAATGGTGATCATCGCTGACTACAGACTCGCAGGTTTGAGTGCAATCCCTGTTACCTCCTCGGGCTTTTCTGAGTTAGGGAGATCTGGAACGGGGTGCACTCAGCTTCGTGATACAAACTGATGAGCTACTTGATAAAGAAGTAGCGGCTCTGGTTCAGTAAGCCATCAATAACAGGCTTGGGAGTTGGTATGATGACTACATGCCCCCAATCCTGCCATCTGCCTATGTCAATTGGAGAAACTCTTGAAATTTCAGGTCAATAAGTGACATTTTGCTATTATGTAGGGAAAAGAGGGAACTAAGAGCCTCTGGATTGGAGAGGAATTTTTGGTAACTGAGCAATGTCATAAAATTTATAGATATAAATACTCAGATATGTGTAACAATGAATGAAACCTTGCACAAAACTATTTTTTATATCAGTATAAGCAAGAGTAACAATAATATTGACCAAAGTCACTGTGGGTGAGTCGCTAGCAGGCCTGCTTTCCACCCTGGCGGTCAGGGTTAGATTCCCTGCCAGGTTGGGGATTTTTCAGTAGTGGATAATCCTTTCCCGGGTTCAGGATTGGGTGTTTGTGCTGTCTTTAGGTTAAAGTGTTAGGTAGGGGACTGGTGCACCCTGGAAACAAATTCACTAAGAATATCCCCTTAAGGGACCATCAGGAGTCTCTAGCGACCCGATGGAACTACTACTACTACTACTACTAACACTTATAACTATTGTCTCTATAGTGTCCTCTTTTTTGAAGATCCAATATGTTAGCCCTATTTCCACCTCCTGTTAAATTAGCTTCTGACAGTTCTTTTCTCCTATCCAAACACTCCTAGCTGCCCTCTTTCCCCTACACAAAAGCACCAACCTGTCCCAATGCTTCATTTACCTTGAAAATGGAGTCAGCCTGGGTGGCGCAGTCAGTACATACTGACTTTCTGTGTCCAAGGTTGTGCTTTCGATCCCAGCCTAGGTCAATGGCATTTATGTATACATAAATGTGACAGGACCATGTCTGTAGATTTACAGGCATGTAAATGATTTCCTGCAGGACAAAATTCCGTCACACTGGTGATGGTCACAGGACTCAGTTACAGTACGGCCCCATCGTTAAATAACTATAGTCCTACATAAAAGAAAAATGTTAACTTCAAAATGGAGCGTCAGATTGGCCTTGAACTTCTGGGTTACTCCAATTAATGGCATGGTTAATAGCCAAGTAAAACATTCTACATCAACACCAGAAAGAGCTTCAAGTTCATTTTTATTTTTCAGATACATTAGAGTTCCAGTTGGAGAAGACTGGATTCATGTCTGCACTTCCTTATCTTGTAATGGCTATAGTGCTTCAGTGTGCAGGACATTTAGCAGACTGGCTGAGATCCAGAAACATTCTTACTACTACTCAGGTATTCTCAGTTATTTAAAAAACTATTACTTTTACAGTCTTACTAATAAAAGTTGCTTATACAGGCATTGAAGATTGTTTGGTTGAACACCGTGCAAGTTCTACATAAGCTATGTGCATATCAGTCACCAATAATGCTTCATTAGCTGCTTTTAAAATGTTGTAACTTTATATTACAGGTGAGGAAGCTGTTCAACTGTGGAGCATTCATCAGTCAAACAATATTCATGTTAATGGCTGCATTCCTGATGACACCAGCAGGAGCTGTATCATGTCTAACTGTTGCTGTGGGGCTTGGAGCCTTTGCCTGGTCTGGTTTCAGGTGAGACTGTTACCTTAATTGATTTATTTTATTGTACGAGGGAAAATCAAATGAAAACAACAATTAATTTTTTTCCACTATTTTTCTGCAGGAAGAATGTTTGCTTGCACACTATTTTTCTACATAGTCTTCTCCCAGTTCAATGCACTTATGCCATCAGATAGGAAGTGCTTCGATACCGCATGAGAAAAATTATTCTGGTTGGCACTGTAGGCACTCATGCACTGCTGATTGGATGTCTTCATCGGACTTGAACTTCTGCCCTCCAAGGAGCTCCTTTAATGGACTAAAGATATGGAAATCTGATGGTGCCAAACCTGGCAAGTATGGCAGATGTGGGAGGCACTTAAAGCATATGTTTTCATGGTTGTACGAGCAGCATGAGGAAAGGCGTCATCATGTTGAAGCAAAACACCTGCTCTCAGGAACCCCCTTTGCTTTGTCACCATCAGATTTCCAAATCTTTGTACTGTTAAAGGATCTCCTTGGAGGGCAGAAGTTCAAATCTGATGAAGGCATCCAATCGATGGTGCAGGAGTAGCTACAGCGTCAACCAAAATAATTTTTCTCATGCGGTATTGAAGCTCTTCCTATTCAATGGCGTAAGTGCATTGAACTGGGAGGGAACTATGCAGATAATAATGTACAAGCAAACATTCTTCCTGCAGTAAAATAGTGGAAAAAAATTAATTGCGGTTTTATAGCTGAGTTTCATATATATTTTAAATCTTGGTAGTTTGTAACTAATTTTTTTTAGGTGTGATGGACATTGGTAAATATGTAATTAATGATTATAATCATAGATAATTATTGCATTTGGCCATCTTCTCTTATGTTAACTAGTAGAATGTTAAAACCTATAGCAGAGTTAGGGTAGGGAAATTTATATCAGGTTTGCTATTAAAAATGGCTTGAAGCAAGGAGATGCACTATCACCTATACTGTTTAATTTTGATTTGGAATGTGCCATTAGAAAAGTTCAGGAAAACAAGATAGGCCTAGAATTAAATGGCAATCACCCATTTTTAGCTTATACTTTAGCTTTTAGTTTAGCTGATATTTGTCTTTTGGGCGATGACATAAACACAATCGAGAGAAATAGAGGAATGTTGGATTGGAAAGTAATATAGAAAAAAAAAAAACTTAGTGTATGGTCATGAAACATCAAATTAATGTGTCACAAAATATTTGAATAGCAGGTAAATCATTCAAACAAGTGGAAAAATTCAAAATCTGTGAGCAATAATTACAGATACAAATAATAATAATAAGGTAGAAGTTAAGTGCTGACTGAAATCAGGAAATGCTTGTTTTTATGCAGTTCAGAAACACTTATCTTATATTCTGTCCAGAAATCTAAAAATAGAAATTTATAAGATAGTTATCCTGCTGGTTGTATTATATGGATGTGATATGTGGTTCCATGCTCTTTGGGAAGAACACAATATGAGAATGTTCGAAAACAGGGTGCTTAGGAAAATATTTGGGCCTAAGAGTTGAAAATGGGGACTGTATAAAACTGCATAACAACGAGCTTCATAACCTATACTCTGTACTGTAGTAAGGTTAATTAAATCATTGAGGATGAAATGGGCTGGAGATGTTGCAAACATGGGAGAGAACAGATACATGAATGGGAGATCCGAAGGGAAGAGACCACTTGGAAGATCTAGATGTAGGTGGAAGGACAGCATTAGGATAGATTTAAGGGAAGTAGGATTTGCGAGGGATAGTTGGATGGGGTTAGCACAGAATAGGGTTGAATGGCAGGCTCAGGTAAGCACATCAATGAACCTCCGAGTTCCATGAAATAGATAATATTACTTTAGCTTTTGTAGGAATTGTCTATTGCCATTGAGTAAGTAAATAAGTAAGTAAGTAGAATGTTAAAAGGTATAAAATGAAAGTTTATATTCGGACATGGATTTTTTTCTTACTCTGTTATTCCTGTTGCAGTGTAAACCACTTGGATATAGCCCCACAGCATGCTAGTGTACTGATGGGCTTGAGTAATACTGTGGCAACCTTACCAGGAATCATAAGTCCAGCCATCACAGGGTACATTGTGCAGAACAAAGTGAGTTGATAGAAATGTTTTAACCAGGGCCCGGATTTTGATGATATGTCATCTTTTAACTGGTACATCATGAACGTTGCCCACTAGTGCAGATATTCTGATAATGGCTCCTAGTTTAGAACAATGGACATTTTGTTCATTTTCCCCATTTTTTATTTTTAGGTATTTTATAGAATTCAGTGTCATTATTTGGTCTTTTTTTTCCCCATTTTACAGGACTGTTGCACTCAGAGGTGCAGATTTGAACAAATTATTGGGGGGGGGGGGGCATGAAATGAATCCTTAATAGTTATACTTCTGCCTTATGTTGCTAACTTCAATATTGGTGAGGGGCAGAAAGTACCTCATGCCTCAGAGTCTGCAAATACAGTTCCACATCTGCATAACTAAATACCTTTGAATTCGCAAATCATTTTAATTGGCTACATAAATGTAAGCAGGCTTAAAAATATATTTTATCTATTTTAAATGTAAGCCTATGAAATTGTACATGCCACACACTCTCGTTTTAAGCCTTCAGCTGTGACTGGTAATTATGGAAGATAATAGTAACCAAAACCAATTTCAGTAAATGTAATAAAATATTTATTTGTGGGCTGGAGAGTACTTCCCCCTCCTAGTAAAGTATGTAACAAAAAATACTTTGATATAGGTAGGCCTACAGTTAAGTTTACTTCATGGTGTAGACCAGCGTTTCTCAACCTTTTTGAACCCGAGGACCTCTAAAATGCCTAAAAAAATTTACGGACCCCTAATTTTACATCCCATTTTTAAAAAGAAGGCCTATATTCTTAATATTTGGGGTATTCATTGTAGGTCATTATAACGAAATATGTGAAAAAAGTTTACTTCTTTACTTTCCACTTGCTTTATATATTTTTAATTATGTCTGCAGACTATCTGCACCATCTTTGCGGACCACCAGTGGTCCGCGGACCATAGGTTGAGAAACGCTGGTGTTGACTATTGTAAGGGTAAAAATTTATACTTGTTAAACACAACTGACTATAGCAGACTGCATGCTGTTTTTGTATGGTGCATGTAATTAGAAAAATGGGAATATTGGTAGTAATGGCATAGTAAAAGTGGTGTTCTTGTTTTGTTTCAGAGTCATTCAGAATGGCAAATTGTGTTCTACATAGCAAGTGCCATTTACCTGGTGGGAGCCATATTTTATGGAGTGTTTGCTTCTGGAGAGAGACAGAGCTGGGCTCAAGATGAACAGGAAAATAGTCAGCATGCAAACAAAAGTGAACAATGCTACACAAATTCTGCTTTGGAAATTGAGACATCTTGAGAAAACATTTGATCGTCTGATAATATTCAGTGCAGTAAACTATGGCCTATTTTTGACAAGAAAGGACCCAAGCATGTTTGCTAGGATGTGTACAATTTCCTCTTAAGCTTACTTCAGGACCTCATAATCAATAGTATTCCCTTCAACGCATGCACATAAAGTGATTTGGCAAAGTGCAGAATGACTGACTATGAATTGGAACATACCTTTGAAATCACAAGAAGAAAGATACCGGTATTCATTGATACTAGAAATTGTGGGTAAGAAAAATTGCAAAACCTCTTTGAAGGGATTTTGAGTGTACAGTATTAATTAATCCCATTATCCAGCATTCACCAAGGATCCATTGTTCCAGTATTGTGTTTATAATATTACTTAATAATTAGGGTGACCATAACATGATATTGCTTTATTCTCGAGTAGTTTCATTAAAAGTGGACATTTTTTAAGGATGTTGGTGCAACTTTTCTCCATTGACGATGTGAACTAACATGATCTTCATTTACTTACGCTTTCTTTGATACTGCAGTAGTTGTTTTTTATTCTCTTTTCATGTTTTTGATTTGAGAAGAATGAGATGAGTTTTTTTTTAGGTAACCCAACAGAATAATTTATTTTTGATTGCTCATTCTTTTCTCCCCCTGGTAAGAAAAAACTCTACTTTTCTTTCTTATTGTCACTGTTTCCATAACTGTTTGTCACTGTTTTTTGAAGATAAGCAAATTTTTCTTTGGTTAACATTTTTCTTTCCTTTCATTCCACGATTTTACTGGATTTCTTGTTACTCGGTGTGTAGCTTTCATCATTACTGGTATCATCAAGTTCTTCTGAATACCTTTTAATTCTTAAACAACTTCTAGTTCTCTTCTTCTTGGCAGGTGAACTTTTAGGGGTGCTTTCATCATCTGAAATACTGGGGGAAATGGTTTGTCGGGAGAAATTTGTCTGATCTTTCTCAACATCCTCTGAAGAAGGCATTGTATTCACATTTGCTTCATAAGGAATTGCTGTAAGATTCATTTCTACAGTGGATATCTGCTCATCTGCATCAAGCTGGGTTCTGTTATTTACTGATTGCTGTACTTTAGATGGATCTAAAGAAGGCCTTGTTGGTGTAAGAGATGCATTTTCTTTATCATTCTTTCTCTAACCTTTTCGAAAGAGAAGCTGATTTATTTAATCTAGCCTGCTCATCCTTGGCTTCCCTTTCTTTCTCGATCTTAGCATAATGTCCTTTTGCAGTGAACCTCTTGTTTGAATTATATGTCCAAAGTAGCATAGTTTTTCTCTGAGTATTGAGGCTTTTTTTTAGGTTTTATTTCTTCTAAAATTGACTTATTTGTCCTCTTATCCATTCATGAGATCCTTAGAATTCGTCTTGTCCAGAGTTAAAAAATATCTAATTTCTTTCTCTCTTTCTTCCTGACAGTCCAGCATTTGTTGCCATACATGACTGCAGGATCACCACTGTTTCTGTAGTTTTTATTTTTGTCTTCGTTGAGACTCTGTCTTCCATGATTTTTTCCAGGTTGGTCATTGCCGTCCTTCCTATTGCCAGTCTTTTGTTTACCTCTTTATAGCAGTATCCATCTTTTGTAATAGTGCATCCCAGAAAGTTATAGCTGCCTACTGTTTCTACCTCTGTGCCCCCTACTTCAGTTTACCCCTCCACAATTTTAGATTATTATTATGATTATCAGGGCCCGGATTCTGATGACCTAACATTGTTTGAAAAATGACCTATAAAATGACCCTAAATTTTAAAGAAAATGACTTAATAATTATAAAAAATGACCTAAAAACTGATATTTTATTTATAAAAAATATTATTGTTCACACAAAGTTATAGACTAGTTTGTGCATAATTGTAAAAACTGTAATGTTGTGAATGTTCTTTTCTCACGGAAATTTATACTGGCACTGAGGCACTGGTGAGTCAAAATTCGGCACATCCTATTGTGGTCTGCCGGATTATATTGTTGTTTATTGAGGGAAAACAGTAGTTTGCACTCTCAGATCCAAGCAGGTGGCAGACTCTGGTGCCAAGTCAATCTAATAACAATAGTAATATAATACAAAATTTTGGCGTTTCTTTGATTCTCACTTCCGACTGAGACATGTCAACACATTAACGCCGAATTTGTCCTTCTTGCATTAAACAAACAACACTTCAAAGACACCACCGCTAGCGACGAAAAAAGTTAATACACTCAATGTAAATACATGAAAATGACTAAATAAGGAAGCAAATGACACGAAAATGACAAAATAATGACCTAAAATTGAAATAAATGCCCTAAAAATATAAAATAGCATAAAATGACAAAAAATGACCTAACAAAAATGCATTTCTATAATCTAGAGGCCATGATTAGGATTTATCCACAAGTTGGCAATGTCTATGCAGCATCAATAAAAAGATGACATGTCATTAGAATCCGGGCCCTGATGATTATTTAATATTATTATTATTGGTATTGCCTGTACCATTGGCACTACAGGTAGAGGAAGTATTGTGATTGACTCCAAAATTCGAAACCTATCTGTGTGTTTGCAAACAGCCCAGCTCCAGAATGAACAATTATATGAAAATAAAATCTTGTATTCGGTATGTAGGTATCCTCTGGGGATGTTACTTGATGATTGGCAATGACTTTCTCTTACTTTCAATGTCACTTTACATTTAAAAAAAAATCGTTTTTCATGATTTTCTCGAAAATAACTCTAACGATTTTGTTTAAATTTTGTACCAAAGGTGTTTATACTAAGAGCAAAAACTTTCATTTGAAACATTTTTTTGCAAAATAATGTCAGAAAAGTTACACCCACCATTACACAAATTAATAAAATAATACCCACATTTAACAAGTTTAGTAAACTTGCCATGTTTGGTCGTGATTTCCACCGTTTAATGTAAATGTAGTCAAAGTTAAAATAAAATTCACCTTCGATGGATCATGTGTTAAAAAACTCTCCCATGAGATTCCTGGAGAGTGGATTTGTACACATTCCCGGTACTGTATACCACCTTTTTATTTAACTCTGTGTGTGCGCATTCCACTAAAGATGAGTGTCTGTTTGTGAATCAACGTAGAAGCAATCATAGTGACACAGACAATGAGATAATGCACTCCTCTCGGCAGATTGCAAGGTCACCTGAGGAAGGTCCGGAGGATAGGATTGAAACGTTGTGAAGTTTTTTAACATGTGATCCACTGAAGGCAAATTTGGTTTTAACTTTGACTACATATAACAAGTTTAGTACCTGAACCAACAAAGTTCTGTAAAGGGTAGTTATAAGCCCCACTCGGTCTTGCCTGGGGCAAGACAATAAAGCTTTGCATCGGGTTGAAACAACTGATATGCGCTCCTTGCAATATGGCCTCTTATGCTATATCAGAATGTGAAGTGAAAAAATTATATTGTCCATGCTTAGGGTACAGTAAAGAAAGCTACATGAATGCATTAGTTGCTGTTCCTCACGTTAGTATATTTTATGAGAGACAAGGGCATAACTAGAACTATTCATTAGGGGGTGTCAATGTAAAACTTAATGAGCAGAGTTGGTAAAACAAAAGGATACTGAGTTCTTTAGCCATTATTGCCAACTCTCAGAGGTGGCCATACTATTAAATTCCTATATGGCTTCACTGGAATCAATGGATGTTGTAACTTTTTGCTCCATGTAATTGAAAAAACAATACTTCCAACCACAGGATTTTATTCTGGGGGGTGCTAAAACTTATAAAACACATGCTACCGGTAATTGTTAGCATCATCGTCATCATGATCAACATCAAATTGTATAATACACAATATTATAATCATCACATATTTCTATCTTACCTATACTTATTTATTAAAATTTTGATATTCCACTTTTAACACATCACAACACAAAGCATTTCATTCAGGTTTAGAAATTCACAGTTATCGTATCAGTAGGTCTAATCAGAACCGAATCTGCTTGCTGATGCTATTGGGTTCCGTGTGTTTTTAATTTTAAAGCGATCATGTGAAATGCTGTAGCAAATGGGAGTTAAAAAATCTGCATAAGACAAGCTGTTGATTGAATGATGGATTGACGGAGAATTTAACATTGGTTATACTATACAGAACTTAACATACTACATTGTTTTGACTTCCATGATGACTGGAAATTATTGCTTTAAACTAGAAGATTTTATCATATTCTGCCATTATGAATCCTACAGAAAACTCTGTGCAGCAGGACTTCTACTCATTTCGGCAAATGTAAAGTCATGCTGCGAAGTAATGCATTTGAAATTGTTATTGAATTTCTGTTATGTTTGGCAAAAACTAATTAGGCCTGTTAATCCAATCAACAATTTGAAACATTGTAGCCTATGCCAAATATTTTGCATTCTTATCACTAATTCAACTTAAGTGAAAATGGTACATTAAAGAAAAATCATTCTGATCTGGGGGACTGGGGGGGGGGGGCTTTAGCTCCCAAGGCTGCGCCAATGCTTCCAGCCTATCTTGTCCCTGGATTGCCCTTAGTTTGGTTTTAACCTGCGTAAATTCTTCTCTTCAAAGTCATGTGAGTGCTTTATGGTTTAATTTTAAATTAATTTAATAATTTTGTTCAGAAAGGTGTGTCTGGACACAACTGGCATACTCCATACTTCCGCCTATGATGAGAGATATGATTAGTTCATCAACAAAGGTATTTTCAATGAATAAATAACTGTGAATTCAACTTTTACAAGGACAAATTTATTCTACTCCTGGGTTCATATAATTTGTGTTTCTTTTGGTAGTTTATGAATTATTTGTACTTGGGTATTTGAATTGATATAGTACAGTATATAGATTCAATACTGAGAAATACAAATAGGCTATTCTGTAACAATAACATTGGATTATAAATACTTCAATTCACTATCGCTATCGCTCAGAAGGAAAATTGGGTGGAGCTTTAGTGGGACTTGCCTGTCCACACCAACAGAATGTCATGTGGGTGCAATTTCAATTGCGCAGTAAGAAACTATTCACAAATCAAGTATACCATGAGAAAGAAATCTTTCTGAAGTCAGTTGTAGAAAAACCATGATTTTACAACATATAATTTTTGAGCTATGAAGTTTTGAATACTAAGCAACATTGATGAGCAATCACACACCTCCTGGAAACGGTCACAGGAAATATACATATGCTCTCTTTCTTTCCTCCAATAAATGTAGCAGCAATGCACAAAGAACCACCAGGGTTTGGTACACACCATTTTCCTTCATAAAGCGTAAGCCATATGGGTTATTCTCCAGAAAAGGGCAGATTCATGTCGCTGTTGATTTTCTGGTGTAAAATAAGTACTTATGGATTATGAATTATTATGATAAGTTAGATTGAAATAACGTCTATTTGATCCCATATTCCACTTTTTAAACAAAAGTTACAATTTTCTGCATTTTAGGGCACAGTATGTGAGATCTCACCTCCGTGTCATGTCCCAATGCCTGACTTGTCATTTTTATTCTTTCATAATTCAGCAGGCTTTAATTTTTATTGCATTTTAGTGTTGTAACAAGAACAAACAGCTCAAAAAATCAGAGTCATTAATAACTGAAAATAAAATATATCATTTTATAAAGACAATTTTTTGCACTAAACATGCTTGTCCCAAGGTGAGACCTCACCTCCGTGAAACAATATAAAAGTTCAATTATTTCCACAGATATGGCACTGTAGTCTTTCTATTTTCCTTGGACTCCAACTTTTGGCAGTTTTCTTATCATTTATATAAAGCCAAGCTGTTAGTGTGATTTTAAGTGTTGTTTTGTTTGTGTAAAAGGGCTAAATGCAGAGTTGGTAATTGGACTTCCTCACCTCCGTTACCTACACCCAACTGTAAAGTTGTATGTTTTTATATTTACTTTTGCTACAAATTATAATAATAAGGAATGCTAAGTTAAACTCTAGAACTGAGATTTTTCTAACCTCAAATGTTCCCAAGCTGTTTGACAAATTAGAGAAAAATCTCACCTCCGTTACCCTCACCTCCGTTACTGTTACTCTCGATTCCTATCCATGGAGGTGTAATTAATGTTGTAATTGATGACATATTTAACTGTCTGCATTTTTTATTTTTGTTTAAAGAAGATACTGGTATAGCCTAATAGTTTAGACAGTATATCATGTTTTGATTTAAAGTTTTGAATGTAAGGTGATAATTTATTTTAACATAGATAAAAGTAAGTAAAAAGTTGTGTGTTAATCCATTTGTATGGTAATAAATATTGTTCATTTTCATGATAACATTTAATACAGTAAATTAATTCTAATTCTCACATAACTTCTATTATAATTACTATTTCATACTATTTTCTCACCTCCATGAATGCGCCATTTTCTAACCTTGTTAATTTAATGTAAAATACCACTCGGTAAGTAGGGCAAGTACCTCAGTAGTACTCTGCAGAAGGAAATATTACATAAAAAAATTACATGATCCAAAATAAAAAATATTTTTAACAAAAAATTCTAACATTGAAATCTGCCCTTTTCTGGAGAATGACCCATATAGTATTGAATGAAATATTGATTCTTACTGTTGTCAAAACATCTCTACATATTCATGCATAATAACTAGCTTTTTACCTTCTATCTCAGTAGATGTTTTCTTGGTCTCTCTATAAAAAGCACTTGCATTTTTATCTTGTGATAAAATGTAGTCTAGTTTTTTGACATCAGAGCTTGCAGAGAAAAACTTTGCCAATATGATTAGTGGGTTATCCAATCTGAAAAAGGAACCCATTTAATGTGCAAAGGATTTCAGTGAAATGTGCATAGGATTTCAGTGAAATGTGCATGTACTCATTCAAATAATATGGTACTGGTATTGTATTTTTATTGTTGAGTCTTGCATAGTTTTCTGTGTGACCAGCCTTATGAGGGAAACAAGAAGGTACTTGAACCAATAAATAGCGACACAGGTAAAGAAAATTGTCACTAATGGGCAAGATAAACTACTTGCAAGCCACATGAAAGCCTTGATACTGGATGTTAACACTAACTTGCTACTTCGGCCTTCAACCTGGTAACCATACCCGGATTTGATTTCACCCAGGTCTACCAAAAGCTTGTGACAGTCTACAACCAAAAAAGCTTTAATTCATGGATGGATTGTCTTTTGATTTGGAAAACTATAGAAGAGGAAGAATAGTGGTAAAATTATGGTAGGATCAGAATACCACGAAACTTCCCAGGATTCACTCTTTGGAGGAATGAAGACCCCAACTGAAAAACATTCCTGTGTAGTTTGTTCCAGTGCACTCACAAGGGTGATACCAAAATTCCACTAAATCAACATGAAATTTATCTAACTTTATAGGCAGACCTACTCCTATTCTGCTAGAACTCAGAATTATGAATTATGGAAATACCGCTAAACTTCAGAATTAAGTGATCACTGTCTCAGCTGGGCTGCACCGAGTGGGACCAAAAGTGTACAGTTTCGCCAGTATAAAAAGCATGACTACCTGTCGATTCCCATGAATTATTTAATTTGGGATAAATATAATGGTAAGTACAGGATCATGAATAAAATCAGTAGGCCTATTAGTAAGAGTTACCTTAAGAAATTATTACAAACACATTGACCTTCTTAGTGTAAAGGGGTAAGGTATTAAGGCAATTAAGGTAAGTAGCCCAGCGATAGCTAAATTCTAGGTCAGTGACAGGTTATGTTAGGTTAGGAACAGTTATATTAATTTAGCAGCAGTATACTGAATAGTGCAGGGTTTGCAATGTGTCATGTTAAACCTCTTCCTACAATGCAAAATTTTAGCACTGTGACAGTCGTTCCTCTTTTGTTTTCCTTGGCTTGAAGGGGGCATGGAAGGTAGTGGAAGAGCATACGTCACTGTTAGTTGGTTACCCTTTTCTGGAAATTCTTGAAAATATGGCAGGGGATTTGAATGATCTAGTTGATAGCATTGATAATTACAGATTTGGAAGGTCTGGGTTTGATTCCAAGTAAGTTACCTTTGATTTTTCTGATCTAGGGAGATCTGTAACTGAGTGCGCTCAGCATCATGAGGGCTATTGAGGAGCTATTTCTGCTAAACTTGAGAATAATATAACCGCTGTCTCAGCCGGCCCTTATTGAGTGGGACCAAGCCTACAATGTCGCCAATATTACAAACATGACTACATGCTGATTGAAGTCTGCAGACAAACGACATGCCGAGCCAGTGTATTATTTCGTAATCCCTTCAAAATAACACATCCATAATATGATGGATGATGAATAAAATCAATATTAGTAAGAGTTACCAGTGTCTTAAGAAATTATTACAAACTAAAGCACTGGACTTTTTAGTGTAACAAAGTTTTATGACAGGTGTGGAGGGGTAAAATAAAGCTTCTACATAAAAGGAAATAGTGACAGCTAAATTCTAGGTCAGCGACAGGTTATGTTAGGTTTGGAAAACATATTAGTTTAGGAGCAATGTACTGAATAGCACTGGGTTTAATGTGCCCCATATTGAATAATCTCTAATGTGATGGGAAATCTTACCACTGCGCCAGTTCTTTTGTTTTCCACATCTCAGAGGGGCACGGTCTGTAATGGCAGAGCATACCTCACTGTTAGCTGGCTATGCTATTCTGAAAGAGTTCTGCTTTTTGATTACATTAATGATTGTCAGCATGCTGACCACATGTCCCTGAACCTGTCATCTGCTCAAGATGTCAAAAGACTGAGGCAGAAGATACAGCTGTGAACTATCTGTTGGTAGCCCATGCCTCACAAAGCATGTATTTCCATGGAGTAAAGTTTACTTGGAACAGTAAAAATAATACTAAGATTTCAATAGGCCTATTTGGCACATTTTAATTTGTTTCTGCTTCCAGTTTCTGAAAAAAGGATCCCATAATCGAAACAGCACAGTCTAAAGACAAACGGATTTAATGATTTTCATGGCTAAATTATCACAATATTATGAACTTATCAAAATAATATATTTAAAATATCTATTCACGTTAGAAATATATTTTGTAAGTTGTTTTTCTGGAAGGTACTATGGCTGTAAAAAGTTATTAAGCATAATTTACACTACATGACTTTTCAATAATTAATATAATTAAAAAATATCGCGTGTCATATAATGCTGCCATGACAGTTTTTTTGGTATTAAATATTACTCATTATAATAATGGTTCATGATAAATCTTAAACAGTTTATATTTTGCAATTATGTGATTTTACCAGGGGCAATTGAATAAGTGCTAAGTATTAAAAGTATGCCTTATGATAACATTAGGCATGTAAGTTTTATTATACCAAACATTTCTTTGCATTATGGTTGTCGTCCCCTAATGATAACTTACATAAATATATTCTTACATCATCTTACTGTAGGATTTAATTGTAACATTAATTTGAATTTTTACCAGTCTTTTGAAGTACACGTAGTTATAAAAAAAAATAATGCATTTATTATATTACAGAATATGTTTTATTGTACAGTTCGATTGTGATTTGATCAGTATCAGGTAGCAGACAAGACCACGTAATAATCAACCAATAGCAGAGCGATTAAAGATTCTCGCAACCAATAACTCGAAAACAAAGTATTTCCTCTTCGTAGTTGGAATGGCGTGTTTGTGCGTGTGATGTGCTGTGTGTCCGTCAAGTTCGTTAAAGATAAAACTGTTATTAAAGTGTTGATTCCGTGTTGATTCCTTGTGTTGTGTGTGTGTGAGTGACTTATCTAAGAGTTTGGTGTTCAAATGGAATATGATCTTCCGTGTTTGTGATCTGACTTGCCGAATAGTTGCTGGAAACAGGTAAGGTCAACATTAACCTAATACAGTGATTCATGTTTTGTAGATTCCTGTTATAGAAGTAACACCAACTACAGTAACATGTATCCGTTAAAACTATAGTAAAGGATAAAACGTATTTATTGTAAACTTCAGGTGTAACTCAGTGCATTCACAAACGAATTGCTTACATGTTATTCGGTACAGGCAGCGATACTGTTTGCATACAGACAGTGAATTTTCGTGATAGTTCTAGCTTAGGCCTAAACATCTAATACTCAAAATTGACAGTTTTGAGATGTAGCCTACATTACATTGGAAGTCTTCAGATGCAGTAGCAATTTTACATCGAGGGATGTCCAAAATGCTTATGACTAGCTGGTTTACCTTCAAATAAATTGATGTAACCCCAAATTGAAAATAGCAGTTTTTTTTTAATCTATTATAAGCTTCCTATATGATATAGGTTCTGTGAGCGAAATTTAAAGGTATCTTTCGATATGAGCTCATTAATAATTTCCTTGCGAGTAGCAGTATAGGCTATAACCGTCGTGAAATGTAAACTTTGAAAAAAAAAATGTTTCTTTGTTAGTGTGGAAGGTCTTCGATTTCACCAGATCCAGGTGAAGTTAAATTTTAATTACCTGTAGACATGAATTTTGCCCCAGCATTACGCATTTTGGTCTATAATTATAAATATTAGGCCTATGATTTTTTCAGTGTTAAGATAGTAGTTATTCTATTCGGTTGCATGGGTGTATTTAACACATTCTAGAATCAAGTTCTTGAATGTATAAAATTCTAAAATATACTGTATGAACTTCGAGTACTTACAGGCCTAACCTTATCTAACCTAACCATTTTTCCACATCGCCTGGCAAAAAATGTAAACATGCTATTTGCAGAATTTCCTTCTGTGTGAGACAGAAGACAGAAGATCCTATTCAAGTGGCGGACTGAAGTAATAGAATTCGTCCTTGCATTGTCTGCCAATACTATTACAGCCTTCAAAGGTTAATAAAATATCAGCACACATTTAGACATTAATAGTAAAAAACGTCGGTTCCACTTATGTTAAGTATATAATTACAGGCTAACTGAATACACGCATCTTTAAAATCACAGATTGGGAATGGATGGACACAATAGAGGCATTTTACTCCTAACAATTTTACTCCCAGTTGACTTATACAGTACTACAGTAAAAGGTAAAACAAAATGTTCCCCCACACAGACCGAAAAAAATTCAGGGTTTCAGAAGGTTGAGTGTCCCAGATTTTTAGACATTTGGTAATAAGATAATATGGTTATCAATTCTACGTCTTTACACTAGGATTTTCCTTGTACTCAATGTATTTTTTTTAGATTTCTAATAAATTATTAAACAACAGATTCAATACTTAAGGGGACCGACATGTGAAATTTAAAAAAAGGCACAAATATGTTTTCTTTTGCATATTAATTAACACCAGTCCATCTAATCATAGAATGCAACGTATTTTAGCTTAGGTGCTTTTTGATGTACATAATGTGCGCACGTGCTGATAATCTCTTTGTCGTAACTCTATTATTACAACACACATTACTTTCTCGGCAGATAATTAAAAAATTATAGTTCCAGCCATTTTCAAAGTAATGCTGGAAGGGAATTCATATATTTTCCAGGTTAAGAATTCGTTGTTAGGCCTATACAAAGAGCATGGCAGTTTTAAAGGCAAAAAATGTGTCTCGACTTTAAAGTTTATTTTTCTCAACATTTTGTTTCCCGCAAATTTCACTATTCAAACTGCTCTTTGCGTAGCAGTTTTTAATCAATTATTTCGAAATTTCCAACAGAGTCCCTAGACATGTCAGCAAATAAAATTTACTGTATGAATTTTTAATTAAAAACATTTGTGCCTTATAACATATTTTTTATGATTTAAACTTAAGAAAATTAAGTGAAATAATGTTTAACTATTATTAAGTGCTAGAATGGTACTTTATGATATTGTGTGAGGGACGAGAAAATATCCGTCTGTCCGTGTTTCTGTACGCGCGATAACTAAAATACGCTACGCTTTATCGGATTTTCATGAACCTGGTATACGCATTTATAACGTCCATGGAAAGAAGCCTATTGATATTGGATCAAATCTGTTGACCGATACCGGAGTAAAGTCCACTTTAGTGTCTATTTTGTGGTGATATGTTAGAAAGAATTTATAAAATACAAATCGGTTCTCATGACCACATATTGTTTTATAGTGTTCATATACGGCTTTGGAAGTTGCAATGCAGTTAGCATGACAAATAACACTATTCCTTCACATATGCTTATCAAACTAGTCCGTTCAACTGAGCGAGGTGGCCGAGATGGTAACGTCTTATACTCGCATTCTGGAGGTCCCTGGTTCAAATCCCATAGCCAGCCAAATTGAAATTGTTTTTGGATCTTTATGTGAGTGTGCGATTGTCAAGATATCACAAATCTGTAAGTTCTGCTGATGCTAGACGATGATAATCTGTTTTTTTAAACTAGACTTTGTTCTTCCATATGTCCTGCTTAATGAATCAATCTACTAGATCTTAACTCGGAAATCGTATACAAAAACTGAATTTTCTGCATGTCATAACTGCAATTATAACTGATTAAGCAAAAGCATTCTGGCACTTCTTACATCAGTTTACCTGATTTTATTTATAAAAGAAATAGTCAATTATACTAAAAATTAAGTAGTAACTTTTTTGAGTTGGAGTGCCTAGACATGAAATCTGTAATTTTGTTCCGAAAATTTGAAAACCGCAAGGGCCTTTTGCCATGAAATCCATTAAAATATTACAACACATTTCTTTTTGGCGAGACCTAATATGTTTACAACTATGAAAATTTTAGAGTTTATTGTGTTAAATTCGCAGAGTCAGGCAATAATGATAATAATAATAATAATAATAATAATAATAATAATAATAATAATAATAATAATAATAAAATTGTATGAACATTTAAAAATTTCATTTTCTTCAGATAAGGGTTGTAATATTAAATATTTAATAAAGTTCCGCCTTAACCCTTAACATACAACTTATCTTGTTCCAGTGATATTCCTATTAAGTAGAATTAAATAGAAAATGTAGAATTTCTAAATTTCACAGGTTGGTCCCCTTAACTCCTCAATGCCTGTATATATGAGGGATAACTTGTTGCCTACATGAATCAGCGCAAGGAGGGAGTCAAGTGGGCGTTAAATTGCAGAACATTTCTCTCAGGGACCTTTTTGTTCAGAATATGGTTTTTTTAACGACTTTACATCCGAAAAAATATACATTTTGGGTCTTAACATCCATACAACTTCAAGCTTTCAGCCGTGTTTCAACCAGTTTACTTGGCAGTTATTGAATTAAGAATATACAATTATTTTGTTTATTACCGGTACTCATTACTTCTTTCAAAAGGCCTCTCACGAGACCAGAGTAATCCATTCCTTCTTCAAAGGTCGTAGTGATATTGGGGTCTTCACATCGATTAGGCAAGCAGAAATCGATTACTGTTGTAAGTTTTGACTGCCTATAACGACGTTAAAATAGTAGTATGTAATATCAGAATAGTTTGATGTACTGATGCTGACATTTTGCGCACTTTTTACATGTGGGTGCTGGGCGAGCACTGAACCTGTGATATAACGTGCGAAGGGCAAGGCCAGAGAATGCTCTACCTCACTTACAACAATGCGAACCCAGCTTGGAAATAAACGCCAGGGGTATTCTTGAAAATATTTTTATCTCGAAGGCGCATGCTTGTCTTGGTCTAAGAGCACTGGTAAAAGTTCCTCTACTAATTCTTGTTATGTGAAGTGGTTATTTTGTATATTTATTCTTATCCATTGTTTCCCAATCTGGAAGTGAATCTTCTTAGACTTAACGTATGTTAGGTCCCCTTATAGTAAATGTAATAATAAACTAGTTTTAGTCTCCAACACCGATATAAAAGTTAACTATTTTAGTAATCATGATGTTTGTCATTATAATTCTGAGATCTAAGCAATAATTATTACATTCTTCAAGATGTGTTTATCAATTAAAGATGTTGCAGAATTATATTTTCATCTTAGTTCTGGAGTTATGTGAAAACGAAGTCCAGCTCCTTTGAAAATTAAATCCTACAGACTTGTCAATTCAAAATGTTACGTATATCGTTGTTGAATAAATAATTCGTATCCTTGTTTTATGGTGACTGAATCATCTCGTTTCTATTCCTAACTATATAGATTCAATTTTTCCATGAATTAATGACATGAACTCGAGTAGGCCTACTACTATTGGATTTACAAGATATGTTACTCATCGCCGTCTATTACCTTACACCGGAAACTGGCTATTCATGATCATTTAGTAAATACTATAAAGCACATGGTTAAGAAAACTCACTCTTACATTGATGTACCCACTTCTAGATGAGCTAGAAACTTGAAATTTGGCAAACATAACTTTTATACTGTAACTGATTAAAAATACAGAAGTTTAAATTTTTAAATTTTTACAGATAGATCACAAAACTGTATTTCTGTATTATTTTAATTTAAAAAACTTTATTTTGATAACATTTTTTTTCGATAAGTTCATTTTATTTTATGTGGGACTATATTGTTGTACGAGGTCCGTCCACAAATTAAGTTTCCCTAGGGCCGTTTACATAAACAAAACACAATTCATGGAAATATTTATTTCAACATATACATCAAGTGTTCAGCTATTTTTTAACATTCACCACCGGAATTGAGACTTCGTCTTAACGTGGGACCAACTTTTGAATACATGTGCCATAGAAGTCTGCCGCCTGGGATTTGAACCATTGCGTCACAACCTTCTCCGTGTCTCTGTCAGTCTCTATCATTCTCTGTCATTTCTTGAGGGGTAGGAAAAGATGACAATCACTGGGAGCGAGGTCCGAGCTGTAGCGTGAAGGCTTAAACATCTCCCTGCAAGTCTCGTGCAAAATTTCGGCCAGGAGGTGTTTCAAGATCCACCCTACAACCCAGACCTCCCTCCAAGTGATACCCATCCTTTCCTATAACTCAAGAAATTGCAGATAATAACAGAAGCGGAGATGGTTGTCATACAATTGTTCAAATCCCAGACGGAAGACTTCTACGACACAAGTGTCTCAATTCCGGTGGCGGATATTTGAAAAAAAAAATAGTTAAATACTTGATGTATCTGTTGAAATAAATATTTCCACGAAATTGTGTTTTGTTTCTGTAAACGGCCCCAGGGAAACTTACTTTGTGGACAGCCCTCGTATATTTTTCAATTTGCATCATATTACCCATGTTTCAGAAATGTTGGTAACATTAGCCTACATTACACATAGTTGTCTTCATTGATGCTGTAAAAAAAACCGAGGAATCTGGAATAAGTGGGATAATATCATAATGATTTTTAGTAAACTGGCACATACAAATAACTGGATAAAGGATTAGAACTCAGTTTTATAACGATAATATAAATATCTATTTTCCAGTTAGTACAGGATATGTACAGCATTCTTACAAGATCATTATATATTATTATATTCTTACAAGATCACTAAGATATATATGTTCCCAAAGTTAAGTTTTCGATTATACACAATTCATTTTGACGAAGTAAAATACATGAGCCTAGATATTTCTACCTTTAAATAGTCCCATTCTGGAGTGTTTATAAAAATACCCATGCAGTAGGCCTACACAAACGATAATACATTGTTAATTGAACCCACTGTCAATTTTTTATTATGCAACGACATTTCAGTCTTGTTTAAATCTTGAATTCTGTGTGGTATTCCAATATATCCATTACCAGTAGGCCTACATAGGATAGACTAAAGTGAATAAATTTCTTATATTAGAGTTAATATTCACATATAATATATATGTTTTAAATTGAAAATATCGTAAAAACAATTCAATCGTTCATTATATTATACTCTTAACGAGCATGGATGAAGTTTTTAATGTTAACCAAGGTGTGCAGTGTGGTTAGCAATATGGGGACAGACTCATATTTGTTGAGAAATTATGTCATCTGTTATGCCAACTTTGACATCATCAAGTTTTCATTGAATTGGTTTTTATAGACTGTACACGAATTGTAGGAATTTAGGAATTTAATGGTTTCCTGAAAATTATTATTAGCAATCATTATCTATTAAGATTACATATTGAAATGACACTTTAACTAATGTATAGGATTATGAACTTACTACGTATAATTGGCTTTGCAAAATACTATTTATGGTTACTGAGGTAAAATGTTACAACATGGAACTCGGGAACAAAAAAATAATTGACAGAGAATGTCGGTTACTTTTAGCATCTCATTTTCTGAGGAAAACACATTTTATTGTAGCACATTCCGAATTTGTCTGATATTTCAAACTTACTGATATAAGAAACTGTCTTCAGTTTTCAGTCTTTTTACTACTGAAAATGTGGTAAATTTTGCACAGAAAGTCTTTTTTACATATCTTTCAATGCAGAAAGCTTTAAAGATTTTCTAAATTGACGTCTTGCATTTCTAATGTTTTCAATAGGCTTGCTCCTAAACTATTCTGTTCATTGTGCCCATGAGAGTTGTAGCGTCAAAGAATTTTTGCTATTTTTTTCTTTATTAAACGTCGATCCCAACCTTGTTCATTCTCTGTCAATAGGAATTAAAAGATTACATATTTATAGCCTATTTGTGCCCTCTAATAGGGGGTGTAATGGAATTAACAATTCTTGGTCATAACTACAATAGAATACACATAGGCCTATTATATGTGCAAATATATTCTCTTTTATTAATATCTTATTTCCTTAATTCTAATTTATTTATTGCAAACATTATCTCTGCTACCTTACTGTGTATGAATTATTTTAAAATGAATAAGCATTTTTAAAGTTTCAGTCAATAATTAAAATTTATGATGAGGGATATTGAACTAATTCTTACTATAAGTTCATTATTTAATGTAGTCTATAATTAATATATGTACCGCTAGGAATTATAAAGAACTTAAGAATATGGCTATTGATTTGCATAATGGTACTAGATTGTGAAGTATTTTTCTTCAAATTTTAGTCTATAGTTTATAATGAAATAAGTAGAGCCTTATAATTTTATAAAACAGAGCTGGATTCACATTAGGTTTATTTATTAATAAGTTTTTATTGTTCAATTTCATACTGAACTATTCAATTTTTATGACTCAAGGGAAGACAGATTAACTAACGTGCGATAAAAAGTGATATTGATTTATATGCAATTATTAAAGGGATTACATATAGATAAATTTCCACACAGAAATCCCATAGATTTATTTTGCAGCAAAATTATTCCATTTAAATTTATATAGTCTTTATGTTAGCATTTTAGATGGGATTACGACACGTTAGGTTATAGTATTATAGTGGCAGAAAATATTTTAATACCGTCCTTTTCTATGAATTAGGTACATATGTCGAACCATCAATGGATTTTTTTTTTTTTTTAATTGTGTATCATATTTGTATTTGTACACATTGGAAAAAGTACATTTCATGTTCATGTTTTGGGGGTTTGATGACAAATGGCTAAACTTTATGAAAAGGAAGCAAAGAATAGTACTTGTTAGCAAAATTATGACATATGAAGGGAATTCTTTCAAGTGTCTGCATAATAAGGTTATTTTACATTTAAAATAACACTAAATTCCTAAAATGATAAGTCATAGTTTTTATTTCAATTCCCGATAAATGATTATCGTTATAATACACTCTCTGGAGCTTCTTATAGCTGGATCTATGAGGAATGTTCTTTGTGGTATTAGCACATTACTGTTGTCCTTTAAACGTTATGCAAACCATTCTTAATAGCCCTTCATCAATCTTCCTGTATTTATTCCAAAGTCTGACCTGTTGGAGTGCTTAGAGTCCTTATTTTTATTTTCCAAATAGTTAATGGCCCTTTACTTTGTGTTCATCTCACTTACTAGTCTTTGAAAACAGTAGTTATACATATACTAACTCCTGTTAATGAGACACTACTTTCTACACTACATACTTTCTAGTCATTAAGCCAACTGTCAGATGCCTTTCAATTGCTTTATTAGACAATGCTTCATTAATCTACTTTGCATTTAACTCTTTTTAGGTTATTTTTAAAGTTGGAAAGTCTTCAATTTCACCACCTGAAGCAATTCAAAGGGCGTGGTTTTTGGCTTCTTGTTAACATGAGACAAATTGTTTTGCATTAATTTTAGCTCTGGTAACTGTTTGTGTACAGTTTTTGGAAGTTCTGGAATGTATGTCTGCATTACTTTAGGCCTAAAAAGTTACAATGAAAACAATTTAGCTAGATTATACAATGCTAGGTTAAACCTCAATGCTAGGTTATGAGTGCACAACATTTTGTAGAAAAATTCCAGAACTTTAAACAATAAAATTCCAAAAAGAGATGCCGTAAGAAAATCCCATTTTTAAATTTGAAGTGAAACTCAATCATAATAATACTTACACATTTCTAATTTATTAATCCACAGACGATGAAATTACTAGTATTTAACAGTCAGCTTGCTTTGTTTGGAATTTATGGTTAAAGTGCCTCTGTATTTCTTTGTCATTCATATATCAAAATATTGTAAGAAATAAGACTATGAATATTAGTGAACAGTCACTCTGCCAGTAAAATTTCTGGAAGGTTATACATCATAGACAGTTTATTTATAAAAATTATGATATGTAATGTTAATGATCTTAAAAGTCATTCAGCTGAAACGATCACTTGGCGTGTTTAAAAAAATAAGTTCACTAGATTTACAACAGTACACATATTCATGTAATGTATGGTAACAGTATAAATTCACTTGGGATTTTATATTTCACTTTTCGATCAATGTCGTCCTAAATTTCGGCTGTAGTTTTGCTGGTACCACAACATGTTCTGGTAGTCTGACTCATACACATCTGGTATGATGGTCCCTGCAGCTTGATTGTGCACCATATTTACAGTAGCTGCACCTAATTGTCTCTTCTCAAACTCTATGAGTTGGGTAAAAAATCCGATATTCGGACGAATGGAGGGCCGCCTCGACCTAAGATGTGCAAAAGCTTTTCTCAAAGGCATCCGTTCGTATTTGACGAGATAGGCCAGGCACAATGACGCTGACCTACTCACACCCGCAACGCAGTGAACTAGAGTTTTTCCTCCTGCGCTCCGCACCTGTAACAAATATCGAAATAAAAATTAATGGAAATCGAATGCCGTTTTCTTGTATTTTATGAATCAAATTGTATTAAGTCTATAAAGGAAAATTTATCCTGGGCGGGAATTGAATCTGAGGTTTCAGCTGATGCAGAGATCATTGGTTCTTCAAGAACTCAGTTCCATTCCAAATTTTTAAAATATTTATCTGGCTGTATGAATATTTGTAACAGAACTGGATACTTTCTTGGGGAACCGTATAGTTTCGAGTTTAACATACCAAGCTCAAAATCAGGTTCAATTTCCACCCGTGACAATAATATTTCCTCCATATGTAGTGAATTAATGGCTTCGAATGTCCATATCGGGATTGAAGACTCAGGTTCAGTGTGACATATACTTAACATGACGTTACAGCATAAGCAGTGCGCCTGGAGTGCATATGTTTACAGGAAGTCTACATAAAGATGATAAATGGACAATTTATTTGCATTCATACGCATCACTGGTCACCATTTATGTGCAGAATATAAATCTAAGATAATTTGTTTGATCATGCTTTCGTAATGAAAACAATATGGAACATGTTCCCTGTTCATCTCTACCTGATATACGTGAGCGCATTCTTCTTGTCACTGCGTGTTACACTCCCCAACCTCTTCCTATAGAACGTGCTGAGTGGACCTAACGGTTCCTTATAAACATTCGAAGCTTAGTAACGATCTTTTAATTTAAAAAACTAGAAATTTGCTAATAACGAACTATAAAAATTCATTATCCCTAAACGTTGTGAGTTATATCAAAATGAATTTAAATGTGTAAGTTTTCTACAAATTTAGACGTAGAACTAGAATAATTAGAAACTGAAGAGGAAACCATTCATCCCTCCTCGTAGGTAAATACGATGCGTCCTGAAAAAGTCCCGAAAAAATGTATATTTCCGAGAAAACTATGAAAATGAGAAAGAATAAAAAGTTTTTTTCATTTTTATTAATTTAGAAAGTCAGGGATATCAAACAAGTATTGCCTCTCATTTACTTTACAGTTTTTCCCTTTGGAGGATGTATTTAGGCTGTATCTTACCGAACATAATTTTGAATGAAATTACCACTAACCAGCTTCTTATAAAAGTAGTTAAGATGTTATATTCTTCATAAAATCATAATTATAAGCCTCAGAACGTGAGTTCCGAAGCATAATATTGTCTACTCAGACTCTATTCTATTCCGTTGGACAGTTTCATGCATAATAATGCATGTTTCGGAGATTTTACGTTTAATAAAGCATCCAATTTTGAAGTTTATCTTGCATATAAATTCCATAGTTTGAATGCGTATTTTGCATTAAATGGCATAGTATTACATTTTATAAATGTTGCCTCTCAAGGCTTTGGTTTTTCTGATAATACAATATCTGAGTCTCCCACAGAAAAGGCCTAACGGTTTGAATAATAATAATAATAATAATAATAATAATAATAAAGTACAACACGACTTATTTCACGACAAACTTCGCAAAATTGCCTGTCGCTTGAACTAAGTTGGAGGTATGGGCCTATCATTGGTCGATTATACTGAAGACTTGCAAACACCTCTAGGATCTATATAGTACGAAGTGGGTATGGCAGCTAAAGATAAACTGAACAGAGTTATGAAACGAAATCCTGATTATTGGTTTATGTGTTTAAAAGAAAAATTAATTTGCGATGAAAATGTTGAAGGCAAAGGATTTGGCCTCACCACGTCTCAAATATGATAATTTAAGTTTGTATCTGCCATTTCTTATGATGTAGAAAAGTCTTAAAAAGTTTTGACGGATAAACGCATGAACTTGACTACCGAAAATTTGGAAAGAAGTTGTGTATAATTGTTGTGTTTTCCCCTTCACTAATCATATTTTGTCATTTGATAAGTGCATGAATACATGCATATTTTAAGTCTTTGTAGTGCATGGAAATATTCTATTTAGTTATAGTACTTTTTAAAGGAATTATTTTAATTGAAAACTGTTAATGAGTTGGTGGCTTGCAGTAGTGGACGTATATTCCTGTTGTTACACCTTTTTTTAAAGTGGAGAGAATAACAAGAAGTCACTGAACCGTTGCAGACAAGTGTTGCGTCCCAGTTGAGGATCAAAATCAACCACCACAGACAGACCGCGTGACTTAATTACACGAATATTTGCCAGGGAACAACAGTGGTAATTTTCATAGAACTCTGGCCAAATATTTTCTAAATAGCGAACTGAATAGAATTTAGAATCTAAAATCTTTTGATTCTTAACCAGAATTCAGCATTACCGCGCGAGATAGCCGAGATGGTAACGTCTTGGACTAGCATTCGGGTGGGCTCAGGTTCAATTCGCGTGGCCGGCCAATTTGACATTTTTTCCCCCCATGGTTTCTCCAGTAATGAAAAATGCCGAATTGGATATGTACATACCATGAATCATTCTCACCATTTCACCATGTATCATATCCAAAGAAATTAATAACAATTGATATTTTCACCATAAAAATACACAAATTTTAAATTAAATTACAATTTAGGTAAAATGATCATATTATTATTATTATTATTATTATTATTATTATTATTATTATTATTATTATTATTGTTATTATTATTATTATTATTATTATTATTATTAATTAAGACACCAAACGAATGAGCACATGCTTGTGGCCGGGGGAGGGGGTTCAGAAATTGAATAAATGCATTAAATAAAAATACAAACTTATTTTCAATATTTCCTTTAGAACACATACATAATGACATATTTAACAAGAATCCAGCCCCTTTCTGTCTCTGCAAGTGCAGTTATTACTAGTCATTTACATTCTATTAAAATAAGCTCATTAAATCCAACACCATTTTAATTACATCTCTACAACATGAGACAAGTCAATCATCTCTTTGTAACTCGTAGCGAATCCACTTTATGGCCTGAAAGGAATATTACTACGTGGTATAACATTATAAAATAAAAATGTCATCTGAAAGTGTAGATGGTTCTGTTAGAAATTTTATGTTAAAATCTGTATTGCATTTTTTAAAGATATTTACTGTAATCAATCGGACAGATCTAACATAGGCTACTTCTGTAAATTCATTGAAAATTTACAAAATGGCAAAATTTTTATTATAATTATTTCCTTAATAGGCTATATTTTAATTGACCAGTTTTCTGTCTTCAACACTGCTGCAATTAACCAATCTCTCCACTGATCGACTCGTTTGCAGTCTTATAATAGGTCTGATCTCCATTTTCGCATTGGCATTTTGGATTGCCGATAATTTTAAATCTGGGAAGATATCTCTACATAGTCCCCTCCCAGTTCAATGCACTTATGCCATCATATAGGAAGTGCTTCAATACCCCATGAGAAAAATTATTCTGGTTGACACTGTAGGCACTCATGCACCGCCGATTGGATATCTTCATCAGACTTGAACTTCTGCCCTCCAAGGAGCTCCTTTAATGGATCAACGACGTGGAAATCTGATGGTGCCAAACCTGGCAAGTAGGGCAGATGTGGGAGGCACTTGAAGCATATGTCGTCGATGGTTTTCATGGCTGCACGAGCAGCATGAGGGCGGGCGTTATTATGTTGAAGCAAAACACCTGCTCTCAGCAACCTCTTTTCGTTTTGTCACCATCATATTTCCAAACCTTTTGTCTGTTAAAGGATCTCCTTGGAGGGCAGACGCTCAAATCTGATGAAGACGTCCAATCGATGGTGGAGTGGCTGCAGCGTTAACCAAAATATTTTTTTTCATGCGTTATCGAAGCTCTTCCTATCCAATGGCGTAAGTGCATTGAACTGGGAAGGGACTATGTAGAAAATAATGTACAAGCAAACAATCTTCCTGCAGTAAAATAGCGGGAAAAAAAGTAATTGCAGTTTTCATTTGATTCTCCCTCGTATGTGTGTGTGTGTTTGATATAGAGCAGCGTTTCTCAACCTATGGTCCGCAAAGATGGTGCAGATGGTCCGCATACATAATTAAAAAATATAATAAAGCAAGTGGAAAGTAAAGAAGTAAAAATTGTTTCACATATTTCGTTATAATGACCTATAATTAATACCCCAAATATTAAGAATATAGGCCTTCTTTTAAAAACTGGATGTAAAATTAGGGGTCCTAAATTTCGTTTAGACATTGTAGAGGGCCTCGGGTTCAAAAAGGTTGAGAAACGCTGACATAGAGAATAAGAGAAAAGGAAAGGGAGAACAATAATATGGACTGACTTATAATAGAGGCAAGTCCTTAGTTCCATACGGTATTATTATTATTATTATTATTATTATTATTATTATTATTATTATTATTATTATTATTATTATTATCATCATCATTATTATTATTATCATCATTATTATTATTATTATTATTATTATTATTATTATGAGCTTCAGGACCTGTACGCACACCAGATATAGTAGGCCTAAGGGTAATTAAATCGCGAAGGATGAAATGGGCTGGACATGTTGCACGCATGGGGGAGGAAAGGCATATATCAAAAGTATTAACTGGGAGACCCGAAGGGAAAAGACCACGTGGAAGACCTAGACGTAGGTGGGAGGACAATCTTAGAACGGATTTATGGGGGATGATTGGATGGAGTTAGCACAGAATAGGGTTGAATGGCGGACTCAGGTATGCGCGGCAATGAATCTTCGGGTTCCATAAAATAGATAATATTCCTTTAGCTTGCGTAGGGGTTTTCTATTGCCATTGAGTAAGTAAGTAAGTATTCTTCTACTTCTTCTTCTTCTTCTTCTTATTATTATTATTATTATTATTGTTGTTGTTGCGCGGTTGGACAAAAAATAATTTATTCTATGATCTATAACTAAAGTTATTGATGTTCCATATCATTTTTATAACGCAATGCTTTGTAAAGGAACTATTCTAGTCAAGATCCAACTGCATAGTCAAAATGCACTCTGCATGAGTTACAATGCCTGCACACTTCACATAATTTACTCATCACGATACGCATTTTTGACTGAATTTTACTTCCTGTTAAGCTATTTTATCCGTACTTAAAACTGAAGTTGTTCAACTAAGCTTTAACTATTTGAATCATATTACTAAAGACTGAATACATCAGAAAACGTCTCACATGTCAGTTAAATGGATTAGTGTACCAAGGTCGCCATTGAGTTGTTACTTAATATTAGGTGTTAGCTGTTAGCACAGGCTTAAGTTAAGCAAGGTTCAGGTCAGTGCACCACCATAAACATGATCGCGTTGGTAGAACTGCGAGTTAGTCACGGCGATGCTTCTGGCACGTGAGGACATGTGGGAAAGAGACATACTATACAAAGTTCTATTTTAGATTGAAATGCTTGGAATTCAACTGTCATATGCTCTGAAACGAGACACACGGAAAGCTCTAGGCTTGCAGCCCCCCGTACACGTCCTTGTGCCTACAATCTGTCTCTTCTTGTTTTCATTACCTATTAAAATAGTCTTTCATAATTTAAAATCTATTGAATTTATTAAGCCATATTTAATTCTTTCATCTAATCCATATCCAAATATAAATAGGAATAGTAATGGTAATCTAGGATATTATTTAGCCTCTTTAGAAATAATTTAGAAACTCGAAAACTTATTTCTTCACAATTAAACAAATTGGTGCAAAACTTGTTACGAAACTTTTTATATACGTGTTAAGAATCGTATTATTGAGTTCCTACGTGTACCATTCTTAAAATGAATAATAAATATTGAGATTTAAATATATTTGGGCATCTTAAACGGTACCCAATTGGCCAACACAGTACACCCTATTCCGCTGAAAATATCACGCATACTGAGCGAATAATTGGTCAGCTTTTCTTCCTAGATTTCTGATATCAGTAAAAGCTAACACGTTCAACTGTGAAAATTCAACAAGTCAACATAATACAAGACCTAGGCATACTTTACGATGTTCTAATTACAGTGTTTTGCAGATGACAAGCCGTTTGTACTTCTCCTGCTTAGATACGCGGTCCAATCAGAGACGGCGAGACGGAGGGAAGACTCTCACTGCTAGCGGCAGTTCTTTAGCCCGTACACGTGATTGGCGGTGAAGGAAAAGGCTTCTCATATGAAAAATACTGTAGGTACGGTATTTTTATGGAGCTTCATAGCATTAAATCTAGAAACCATTAATTTCGTTGTATAGTCATTAAAATACATTAAATATTTGAATCTACTACCATCTTTGTGTGCATTTTATTCATTATGGTATTTCTGTATTGAATTTTAAAACGATCAAATATTGCTTTTTTGTTAGCTACTTGTGGATTCACAACAAAGAATGTATCTGGAAAGGAAGAGTCATAGACTGAATAATTCAGTGCCATAGCCGAGATTTGAACCAGGAACTTCGGCTCTTAACGCCGCTGCTCTTACCAGTTGAGCTACCGGCAACATGCCGGTACAAAATTAAAATTTCAACTGACTCACATATCTCGATATACCGCCAGGCGTTCTCAATATGATAACCCAGTGGCGACTTATGAACTCGTAAGTGCTTTAAGGCCCGGGCTTCATAGGGAACAACTACTATTCGACTGTAGGTCACAATTGGAATGATAATCCTTTCACACTGGCTATGTGTAGGGTAAGGTGGAAAGAATTAGGCCTATCATTCTAAAGAATATATTAATTGTTCATCTGATTATAAGATAGACCTACCTACTGAAAACTGCTAATTCGAAACAATTATTTTATTTACATTTCAATAACTTTAAATGTTGAAAATAAATTAATTTCAGAGAAACCTACTATTTTGCTTCACAAACTTCTTATAAATTTCCTACTATAGTCAAGATATCCAAGAAAATCCAAGAAAGACACAATTAAAATACTCTCTAAGCAATGTTTAAAACGAATATAGCCAATCTATCACAAATGGAGTTTCTTAGTACCCTTTCTGGTCAAATTCTAATTGGATTAGGAAAGTTAACCGAATATTGTCCTCTCTATAAAACGGTAGATGAACATTTGAAATATTGTGAAATTTATATAAATAATAAATTTGAATAATAAAATTATTCATTATCCAGACATTATTCATTTAAATAATGGTTTATTTATGAATTACTTATTAAACTTGTTGGGCGTAAATTGAAAAATGGCAATATTTCCGTTGTAAAAATTAAAGGAGATTTTATGAATGTGTACAATATAGAAGCAGTTAATATTCAATGTAACGAAAACGAACATAATTCACGAACTAGTTTTATTTTATGCGGTAGCTGAGTGCTGTATTTGTGGACGTGAGGATAGAGAGAGTGCATAGTTAATTAGATTAAGCAAGTATAAGATTTAATTAGAGCTGCACTAAGGTGCGAGGTTGTGAGGTATTAGGCTGGGCAACAGGTATTTCTAGTCTCATTTTTCAGTTGTATATAGACTACTGTTGCAATGAGACCTCGACTTTAACTTCCTTTCATTTCAAAGTCACCTGTAACAAGGCGAGTTATAAACAGTATGCGCAGTATTATTATATTTTTAAATAACCTTTTTATTAACGAAGGCTGTTCGACTATCTACATTAATACCTCGGGTACTGATAATCTTACTTAAAAGTTAATTGAATTTTAACTAATGTTTTTTGTCGTGATGATTATTTTGAGACCAAGCATTCGGTCTCGAAATAATTATCTCATGACAAGAAACACGAGTTCAGCGAAAATAAATTACCCAAGTAGAACACAACATGAATGGTATTTTGCTACGCAGAGTAAAATGTGTCAATTTTTAGATTTAATAATTATTTTTCTATCTTGAAGAATTTTTCTGAACTATTCTTGTTTGTAAAGATTTAGTCTGTTGGTGTATTTTCTTTGATCTCACACAAATTGTGCCTGTAAGTACGGTACTGAAAACTAAATCAGTAAAAAAAGACTAATTGCATGTCGGATATAATATATATATCTCCAGAGAAAAGGCTGAAATAATCTTTCAGGGTGAGCATTTCTTTTTCTTTTACAAACTACTTTTTTGTAGTAAGTCCTAACGGATCCTGGGATTGAGACTCACGGATTTTTAGGAATTTGGCTGTTGAAGGTGGCAAAGTTGTCAGCATTATTCACAAAATTCTCTTGCCATAGCTCTTTGTACTCATTTCTGTAGGAAGTATTAAGTACTTTGAGAAACGCCATCGGGCTCGAACCTCGAGACCCTCCAGTTTGTAGTGCTGTGTTTCAACAAAATGCTCCAGGGAGTAGGCCTACTCTCCCATTTGTTGTTGTGCAATTTGGACAAACATTGAAACAATACAGAATTTCATAAATATATTGCGATTTTTTGTGGCCATAACATTTCTGAGGTGCAATTATATTACCGAATGACCGTTCATGAATGCTTGTCATAGACTGGCGTAAAGAATTTTATTATACTCGCTTATAAAATTTAATAACTTAAGTAACATTTTACACTTTGGCGTCTTGTCCTGTCTATAATCTTAAGTAATTGTTACATATTTTCTCCTGTTCTTAAAAAATACTGGTGGCATAATATAGCAGCCTAATTTTTATTTAAATTAGAGTATAGGAATTTAAAGAAAATATAAAACTACATAATGTGGTAGGAGGTAATACTAACTGAAACGAAAATCTTTATTTCAGTAGGCTACATTTTAAGTTACAGAACGCACTATAAGTTAAATAGTCAAAATAAGAACACCCAAGGTCAGTTTAAGTGTGATTTCTTTTTTCAGCTGTAAATTTAGCTGTTGAAAATAGTTGAGGAAAGTAGAGAAAGGGAGGGCGCTACTGGTATATCTGCCAACATAGCACATCTGTCTGTAATGAATTACTAATACTGACAGGTACTCAACTACAACCTGAAGAATTTGTCCGCTTCATTTAGGTAAATTATAGGAGCTTCTGCTTTTGTCGTGCTCAAACCAATTTTCAACGGTTCATGGAAAAAGACTTTAAGAATATATGTGTCATAATTTACAGGAAATTATGCTTAAAAACAAATAACAGTTAGATGGCCAGGCTGTAAAACATTACGAATATAAAAATGCAAATAAGGAAAGTTGGAGTTAGAATTGTACTTTTTTTACTTGGCTATTGGGCCTTCTCTTCCATTTAACCAGGATTATTACAACTGAACTTTACAATAATGCAATAAAAAGTATGATAAGAGTACAATATAGTTACAGATAGACAGAAACACGATTATACTGTTATCACTTACACTTACGGTTTAAGAACTAGTTCTCTAGAGATAACACAATACACAAAAACCGATATGTTAAATAGTTTACTACTTACTGAGATTTAAACTATTACTAAAATTTTAACTATTACTAAGAAATGTAATATGCAAGAAAAATGAAAAATTGTGGATAGATGTGAACGCTTACAGTAGTTAGATATGTGATGATTTATTGTTATTATTAATGTGTAACCAAGCCCCTAACTATGGCATCATTGGTCAGCTTGCGTAAGAATTTTGTGTTTGACAGTCGTCTTTCTGATGTGAGTATAAATATAAATTAAATTAAATTAAAATAAATTAATTTGAAATAAATTAAATGAGGAATCATATTTCATTTCGGTATTACAGTAAATGCTAGCCAACATTGTTGTTAAACAATTTATGTGTTGCGAGAAGATTTCTCGATATTGTAGGAGTTTCCGTTTTTCAACGATTATGAGTTTACATCGCACTTTGTAATAGTATATCTAGGCCTATGTACCTAGGCACTATGTAGTGAAATAGTGCGTGAAACTAAATAATTTGTAAGTTTACATGATATATTCACTCTGCACCTTCAGTATTTAATGGGAAATCATATGTATTGAATTTGATTTAAACATTTCATTTCAACAAAATTTGTATTTAATATTGTACAAAAAAAGTATTTGAAAAAGTGAGCAAAGTCCTGCAAGATATACGGAACTGATACGTCCTTGACGTTTCTTTTAGTAACTGAAAGTAACAATTTAATCTTTCCAAGAAAAGCAGTATATTGTTTCGGTCATGGAATACATTTTGGTAAAATTGGCCTAAAAGGCTGATTAACAGATAACTATCACGGAAAAAACCATTAAAACGTTTTATCATTGTTCATAATAAAAATATAATGCTAATAATATTTTCGTTATTAATAATAACTCGAAATAATAACAATATTAAAACAGTAACATAATTTGTCGCAGTAATATTATTTTAAGAAGCATTATGTTTAGATAATTATGTTATGTTATATATATAATTGCATAAACTTTTCCGAGCGCAAACGTAATAAATATCTTGTCCACTCGCAACAGCAAAATTGTGATTATGTCTATGATATTACGTGAAATACTAAATACTGAAAACCTGCTTTATTGTATACACCCCCTCCCATCTCTCCTCTCTCCCCATCCATCCCTCTCCTCTCCCCTCCCTCTAACCCTCTCTTCCTCTCCACCCCTCTCTACCCCTCTCTCCCTCTCTACCCCTCTCTCCCTCTCTACCCCTCTCTCCCTCTCTACCCCTCCCTCTCTCTGCATGTATAACCGTTAAAACAGGATTGATACGCATGTCTACGCTGAAACTCCCATGGCACGTGCGACTTGCGTGATGCCTAGACGGGAAGAATCAGGCGAATCCATATTTTCTAATTGTACGAAAGTTTGGAAACAAGCTATTATTTTCATACACATTAATTAGGCATATGCAAGTTGGAATAGGGTTAGGGTCAATCACAGAGGATTTACAGGCGTCGCGGGCCATAGTGACAATATATAAAATTGTCACAACAAATTATAATAACCATATTCAATGTTGTAGAAAATAGTTAGTTTTTAAAGGCGTGATTTATTTATCACATTAATGTTATGAAATTAAAATTGTTGAGAAATAGCTTTCCAGAAAGGGTCCCCTAAACGATCAATAACATTGTCAATAGATATGATGGCGTAGGAACAATTTGAGGGTTTTCGTTAAGTATTTATCACCCAAATATCAGGCCTAATTTGTTGAAGTGTCAAATTTTAACTTCACTTAACTAGTTCTTTGCGGTTATCAGTCAAGTAGAAGTATTGGGGGGGGGCGTCGAGAGTTGGTAAGCCAACGCTTCCATAGCCATGCTGCTGTCTTCTTCAGGGCTGGAGTGTGACATAGGCTACATGACTGTTCATTACATGAACGACGCTATTCAATAGTATTATGCATTTTGTTTAAAATTTATACAGCCATTATAGAGGCTATAATTATGATATTATGAGTTAATTATAAGCTATGTGTTAATTTTAAACTTTTGATTAGAAATTTGACGTTGACCTCTGAGTCAGAAAGTGTGTGTATATATCTGTGAGTAGTATTAAAAATGCAATAAAATAGGTACCAGTACTTTGCTATTAGCCGGACCTCTAACATATTGTTAATCGAACATCAGTCTTACTTTAGTAGTAGCCTAGTATATTTATATCTATTCTACTTCCTTTGAATTATTTACATATCATATGGGGGTTAAAATAAGGATTGAGAGGGCTTGGCTCTCTGAACAAGAGTTCTATCCAAAGTTTGAGAGTCTTGACATCTTATTAACCACTTATATAGATAATGTAGTTAAAATAACACTGTTTGTTCTTTACTGAATAAATATGTTTTCGTTATAATTATGTATATATTATATTTGATATTATTATGCCAATTATATTTGCGTTTTATTTAGTTACCTTGCTAAAACTGAAAAAAAAAATGAAACCTAGCTAACACGGTAGCCAGTGAGGTCACTTAAGTTAGATAACTTTTCTTCTCGTTTTATTTAATCTATGAATATATTATGTAATACTGGTCCATGAACATTTATATGAAACTTCCTTCGCTGAAATATTTCTGACAGGTAAAGGGGAAGTTAAATGGCCCAATACAGACTGATCCAAAAACGTGAGAGAAATAAAGAATTATTCTTTTGTAGTGTCATCAGTCACAAATCAGCTCTAGGAAGGACAGGATTAATTAGGTAATTCAATAGCTTTATGCAACGTTAACATAAGAATTAAAGTTAATTTTAGGCTATATGGCCTACCTCTTCGATCAAGTCAGCGACTTGGTCCATGTGGGAAAGGAGATCAGAACGTGGTGTGTCCTCCACATTGACTTTGAGGTAAGCGATGTGTCTATCTTGCGGAAGAGGCGTGTCTGGAAGTTCTGACGCTGCATTCACCACGCAGGTGACTCCAAGATCTCGGAGCTTTTGCGGCGTTATTGCAGGGGCTCCGCAAAGTAAGAGGGACTCCGTCACTTCGCTGATAGACGCGAGAGGTGTGAATGACCTGAAGTTGAGAGCATTCGATCAGTAAAGGCTTAACGCTGTCATGAAGATTTGTTAACATACTGACTTCTATCCGTTTACTTAGAACATTATACAATGTACTGGACTAGATTGTATAATGCCTGCAAAGAAAACATAAAGATACTATTAATACGAAATATCACTCTGAAGATTGTTTCGAGAATTCTGCTTGGATACTTCTGAAGTATTTACAGTCATTTGTAGTATGTTCTCTTATCTACTGATTTTTAATTTAATTATTATTCAAGCCAAAGAATAATTTCTTCACCTCAGAGGTAAACTGTCGAAAGTGACTTTTTTGAAAAACGTATAAAATATGCAATAGGATTCTAGAGTAGTATCGTTATTTTGATGACGAAGATAGTAGTAAATTTCAGTATATATGTGTACTGTATGTCATAGCAGTAACAATTTAAATGGAGTAACCTAAATATTACTAAACATATATTAGAAGTCATTGGATTGAGGTAGGCCTACATATGGAACACATTAATTGTAGATACCATTAGTAAATATAGGCTATAATATTACAAATAATGGTGATATAAACTAAGAAAATTTCAGAAAAAGATAATTAGCTTAGTATTTTATATTTATATCAAAATTGTAAGGACCCTAAACCATATGCATTAATCCAAGATAAATAGTATTTAGATGCCAACGTAGGATATACGTATATGGGTAAAATATAGACGAGATCCTTACAATTAATGCGAAAGTAATGAAAGTTAATTAATGATGATTAGTAATGCAGAATATCTTGGGAATTTGGGTGAATTTCTCTAAAATGAAACAAATAGATAAGCATAATTGTCCTTTGGGAACAAATATTTGATATTAATGGACATATTGTATATGAACTGTGTTTCAATCAAGTAATTCTTCGTAAAAACTACGTAATATCTTGGTCTACGATGATCTGAAACAATTTTTAATACAAGAATAAATATACATAGGCCTACATATACAGAAGTGTATAAGTTCATTTAAACCAATGCTTAAAATGCTCATATCGATGGATTGACAACTTGTGTGATGTAAGTTTAAAGACATCAATAAGAAATATTCTGCACATTATTCACGTCAATAAGAGTTATGTCAATTCAGGCGGATAAAGTTATAGCCTATGCTAAATAGAAGAATATTAACGAAATTAATATACTGCATTGTATTGAGATTGTACTGTAATTTCAGGTAAATGTCTAGTAGTATTAGAATTAACAGTTCAGATAATAATTGTAATGGGATTGAAGAAGTATGCTACAAGTCTTGACAAGAGAGGTTGAATAAGTGTTTAAAACAATTTTTATGCTTTTCGTTTTCTTTTTCCCTTCTTCTTCCTAATCATTATTGCTTTACTGTCCTGCAGGCTGCAGTACGTTAAAGTTCTGCATTCTCATTCCCTCTCTCGTGAAAAGCACGTCTTGTCTAAACTTTGAAAATAAGCTGATTAGACTAGCCAGAATTAATAAGAAACCTTCACTGTGAAACTCTTTTAACTTAAATAGTTTTGAGAGTTTTGAAGTTGCCTTCTTATCGTCTCTCTGGAATTACTTTCAACATTTCATTGCCTCGTATCATGCCAGTATTATGTCATGGAATGAATTTATCTGCATACTGACTACATTCAATCGAACTTAAAATATTTTATAATATACCGTAATTCGTATATCTGAACTTCATACTGTCATTTTGATACGTTAAATGAATTCAGCTGCATACTGACTACATTCAATCGAACTTAAAATATTTTATAATATACCGTAACTCGTATATCTGAACTTCATACTGTCATTTTGATACGTTAAATGAATTTAGCTGCATACTGACTACATTCAATCGAACTTAAAATATTTTGTAATGTACCGTAATTCGTATATCTGAACTTCATACTGTCATTTTGATACGTTAAATGAATTCAGCTGCATACTGACTACATTCAATCGAACTTAAAATATTTTATAATATACCGTAACTCGTATATCTGAACTTCATACTGTCATTTTGATACGTTAAATGAATTTAGCTGCATACTGACTACATTCAATCGAACTTAAAATATTTTGTAATGTACCGTAACTCTTATATCTGAACTTCATACTGTCATTTTGATACTTTAAATGAATTTAGCTGCATACTGACTACATTCAGTCGAACTTAAAATATTTTGTAATGTACCGTAACTCTTATATCTGAACTTCATACTGTCATTTTGATACTTTAAATGAATTTAGCTGCATACTGACTACATTCAATCGAACTTAAAATATTTTATAATATACCGTAATTCGTATATCTGAACTTCATACTGTCATTTTGATACGTTAAATGAATTCAGCTGCATACTGACTACATTCAATCGAACTTAAAATATTTTATAATATACCGTAACTCGTATATCTGAACTTCATACTGTCATTTTGATACGTTAAATGAATTTAGCTGCATACTGACTACATTCAATCGAACTTAAAATATTTTGTAATGTACCGTAACTCTTGTATCTGAACTTTATACTGTCATTTTGATACTTTAAATGAATTTAGCTGCATACTGACTACATTCAGTCGAACTTAAAATATTTTGTAATGTACCGTAACTCTTATATCTGAACTTCATACTGTCATTTTGATACTTTAAATTAATTTAGCTGCATACTGACTACATTCAATCGAACTTAAAATATTTTATAATATACCGTAATTCGTATATCTGAACTTCATACTGTCATTTTGATACGTTAAATGAATTCAGCTGCATACTGTCTACATTCAATCGAACTTAAAATATTTTATAATATACCGTAACTCGTATATCTGAACTTCATACTGTCATTTTGATACGTTAAATGAATTTAGCTGCATACTGACTACATTCAATCGAACTTAAATTATTTTGTAATATGCCGTGACTCTTATATCTGAACTTCATACTGTCATTTTGATACGTTAACAAAATGTTCGACTTGATTACTATTAAGAGCTTCAGCAAAATCTTCCTAACAATTGAAAATAGTGCATCATTTATAACTGTTACACGGATACCACATTATTTCGATTTTGGTCCTATACATACGCAACGAGTAGCCCTACAGTGAGTGACTTAAAAGAATACATTATAATATTATATTTAAACACCTTTTGCTTATAGCAGGGTCTTCCTAACGAGTTACGACTTCATAGATCGAGCTTGAAGCTGATACACAAGGGTCTCAATTAGGGATGGGTCCTCGATATTTTCGATACCTCGATACTCTCGATACTTGCATGGTATCGGCATCGAGCGATACTTCAGAAAACTGGCTCTGTACTTTTTCGATAGGCTAATCTTACTTTGGTAATTCTGCAATTTAAGGAAATGCGGCATCTCTTTCTGCTTTTAGTAGTCTACTAGATATAGTAATTTTTTAACAAAAACTTGTAAGTGGACTGTTACAAAAACTGATTTTAGTTTTAATGTAGAGTTTAAAATAATTATAGGCTACTGATGATATTAAATTTTGTGTCATTAAATATGCACGCTTAATTAATTTAGTTGGTATTACACAGTCCTCTCAACTTTTAATTTTTAATGTACCTATTTATTGAAACTGGAAATGTTGACGGTATCGAGTATCGAGGAAAAAATCATGTATTGGTATCTAGTATCGAGAAAATCTGGTATCGACCCATCCCTAGTCTGACTGCCTTTACTGAAGCATAGGCCTACAAGAAGTGGGATTAAAAAAATTGTAGGAGAAAAAATTAATCCAAGGCTAATGAATTGAACGAAATTATAATAAAATCTCTATGCATTAATTTTGATCGTATAGAAAAAATGATCAATGAGTATTTAGGTAGTTTTTTGAAAAAAAGTGGAAGTAATTTTAAGGTGCTCATACTCTATGACGTGTTTAACATGGAATGGGATGAAGTTTAGACAATTTCCTTCTACGTGAAGGAAAGATAAAATTACATACGTAGTTTTATAGCGTTATTTTAGTTAGTATCAGAGTTTGTGATAAACGAACAAAAAGATTCAAGTTACGTAAGTTATTCTCAAGAAAGAGGATCGAGTTGTATGTCGTCGATGTACCGCGAGTGCAGCTATATTGACTCAATTGTAAGCAGCTCATAAATGTTTCATTCATGATTCTGTAGGCGACTGCTGATGCTCCTTAACGACTTCTGTTGCACTTCTCCAAAAGCGTTGAAATAGTAAACAGTTCTCCCACATAATACTTTTCGCTCTGCATTAACTTTATCACTAGGGTATGTGTTAATATACACTTTGTTTCTAATGTCCATTCACTGCTATTTGGGCTTAGTGAAATTTCGTCCTCGCTCGCATATTAGCCTTCCAGTGAAAAATCGATTCTCATGTGTCAAAGCAGTATTGCTGTAGTCAGATTGACGCGTGCAAAGCGGGAAAAACAGGTTTCGAGGTAGATAAACATGACAGGCTGAATAACGCTGTCTTGACACCTGAGAATTGGGTTTTCGACGCAAGTTCAATTATGTGATGCAAGGTTCCACAATATACCTGGTCCAAATATCAGTAAATGGAGAATAAGCAGAATACTAAGCATCTCATTCGTATTTGCAGTCTATGGAAAGGGAAAACGTTAAAAAATATACACTGCATACAACAATTGAAAGGACTGGTAAAATATGTTAATTACCTGTGTTATGTTGTTAACTTTAATAAATTCATATAATATATTTCTAGAATTAGTTTTATTGAATAATACAATACTATTCATTTTAGTATAAGAATAAAAATGCCTAGTGCATTTACTGCTATGACACATTGGTGTACCTATTGTGTTTATTTCTTTGAACTTTGCAGAGAAAACTGTTTGTTATAACTTACTTCTTAGTAGTTATTCAAACCAAAGTTTGCTATCTTATTTATATTATAGCCTTGGATAGTCCTCTTTGACCTGTAAATAAATTAACTTAACTACTTGTCCATTTATTTTACTGGAAGGCAAAGAAAGTAAAAACGATCTGAATAATTCTTAGCTCCGGTTATTTAATTATTTATATAATGTACACAATTTTAAGTTTTTTTTACGAAAATGGTTTAGAATTGTTTACTTACGTTTCATATTGTTTATATCTTAAAATGCTTTTCAGATTCACAGCGGAAGTTCTAAAAAGGAGTTAAAGTGGTGAGCAAAGAGTCTTCTTAAAAGTACTGATGCTATTGTTTCACACTGCTTTTAAAGATATTAATAATAAAATATACTATCTCCTCTGGATATAAATTTATCCTTCAATAATAATTAGTAGTCTATAAGTTATTACGATTAAAATACATTATTTTAATCCCAAATATATTGTATTGAAGACAATAGATTTTGGTAGATATGGAATAAAACTTACAGTACTTGATAATATTATGAATTAAATAATTTTTAGTACCGGTATTTAAATAAAGGAAATGAGTCAAAACTGCAAACAACTTGTTGTGCAGTGCGTAACATTTATCAAAGTGCATTTTCTGTAAACATATAAATATGTAAATATTTGAACATAGTTATATTTTAAATTTTAAAAGTACTTCTTACAAATTACTTCATAGTTCATGCTGAATAAATTAAGTGACATTTGCAAGTAAGTTCTAGCAAGGTTGTGATGATTAACATTATTAACATACCTTTCATGCTGTACACTGTCTTTTAAGAGGATTGGTTTATCTTTTGGAATGATTCTCTCCTCCTCAAATTTTGACACATCTTCTTGTCGTATCACCTTCATTTTGCCACAATTCGAAAGTGACACTAATTGTTCGAAATTCCCGTCTATTAGGTATAGTTCACTTCTTTCGAAGATGGATATTAGGAGTTAAACCACATTACCCGTATTATTTTACATATTCTATTTGTTTATTTACATACGAACTGAAGAGAAAAACACACCGAAAATTATAACTTACAAAAAATTAAATAACTCCTCAGTTATTCGCTTTTAGTAAAATATTTTAGCAAACCAGAAGGCTCTGAAAGTGTTTCTAGCTCAAGAAAAGATTTAAGGACAGCTAGCCAAAACAATTTTCAACGGTTTCTACCAAGACACTAGTATGTTCTTCGTCTGTCTGAATAGAATGGAGCACGAAAAAGCGACGCTCTCTTTAGCTCGGCGCTGACGCATCTGAGTCGGACGCGTTACAGGCATTCGCTTTACATTGCTCACCTGTTTTCGGGGTTTCCTTTCTACAGCGCATGCCCACAACTAAGGTAAACATCATTAACGACTGTAACGATTGTTATTTTTGTCTTCCATTTCCCCTTACTCCTCTTTTCATCTCGTGCTTTGGAATTTTAATACCAGAGGGGAAGTGGGTGCGTTGTATTTTCATGGGCAAATAAATTATTGTCCACTTGCTATATAAATGTTTCGTTAAAACAAATTGCTACCGTAACTCATCGTTGCAGCTATTTTCAAGACCTCTAATATTAGTTTACCTGCAAATTTTTGGGCGAGAAATGTTCTGGCACAGGTGACATCTAGATTTTGAAAGAACGCAATTTATGAACAGGAAGGACTTTAGAAAGTCGAATCTTTATTCCAACATTTTTTGTTTGTTCTTTATTTCATCGTCTTAATCATTGTCTTAAAATGTGTTTATTGCACTAAGGTAAAATATAGGCTTTGTCTTCATCTAGTAAGAAAGCAACGGAATGGACTGCTGTAAATTAGATTATTATTACAAAGACTATTCCAACCATATGATCGTATTTGATATTGACCAATAACGTTTAACAATGCCTGAGATATCGACCAATCACGATTTCTTTTATCTCATGATATGCTTGCAAGTGTCGCAAGGATGCAATTTTATATGATAAAACGATAGCTCGTTACTGGACAAATTAAAGGTATCAATATGTAGTGATTAATACGTCAAATATCCGTATTGCTGTCAGTGAAAAGAATAAAAATACTCAGAAGATGTAGAAGAAGGGATGAACCTACAATGAATATTCCTTTTATGGTCGCCAATAAATACGCGAGACAATGATCTACACTTTACTATTAAAAGATCTTCATTACAAAGCTAACTTTAGATTCTCTAAGTAACTGGTTATTTTTATAATTTAATGTACTATATACTATATAATTTAAATAAAATGTATAGTGTCAAGTATTACATTTTACATTTACAATGATTTTTTTCAACAAACCTTTGCGTAATTAAGTAGCCTATACATGAAAATTTGCACTTTTCGTAATAAAAACCCTTATAACTTTTAACTATTGATCGTATGTCTTGTTTCAGGTTTTATTCGTTTCAGCTTAAAAAATACATAGAGAACGATACCCTACTTGCCTAGACAGCTGAGTTTAAAAACTACCCCATTTCACCCCATTCAACCCCCCCAAAAAAGAGAGAAGCGTGCAACAGAAAGTCGGGTACTTTTCAGGTGTCATTTAGAATGACATAACAAAGCTCTCTATGGAAGAAAACTTGGCTGAAACTTATTCCGAAGAAACGCCTCTTTTGCTACAGTTAGCTTATTGGACTATATACTGGAATGGTTACTGATTCATATGCTAATTGGTCTATATAATTATACTCATCTATGTAAGTTAACAGAACAAGATGTAGGCCTATCTTCTTTTTTAAGTACGGTACTTTATTAGAATTTATGCTCCCTTTAGAAATATCTGAGATTTTTTATGGAAACATGAGAATTCGTATATCTGTTTGTCTGTTTGACTTCGACAAATTCGAAAACAAAAACAATGACACAATTAATAATTTTAATTAAACTTTCATGCTTTAAGGAATTCTTACATAAGGAATTACTAGGGTTTTAAAATATTGTAATGGGATCACTGGAATGGTTCCAAGTAAATCATCCAAATAACTCAATTTCTGATTCTTGAAGGAAATTCCACATGGTAAGAATTTATTTAAATCATATTTATATACTAATGTTTGTTTGTAAAATATTTAAATATTTATTTAAAATGTCAGAAAGGCAGTTCGTATAGAAACTGTGTCGTTATTATCATATGTCTTCTGTCACATAACTAGGTGTAAGACGTGAAACGTAGACTACATATGACTTGAGCAAAAATATTTGTTTCGTATCAAGTGCAAATAGGGGTCTAAAATCACCATAAAAAACGTAAATATAAAAATTTTAAATTTCCTTTAATTCCAGTGTCAGGCTCTGATTTTCTTTTTCTAATAATTAAACTAGGGCTCAAACCAATAATTTTATTCGCCATTTTTGTTACATATGGTATAGTTGCTCTTTACATATAAAGTGACAGAGCACTATATCCCTTTAAAAATAAAATAAAATAAAAAATAAAAATAAAATTTAAAAAAAACACACACACACTGAACGGTCCCCCATTTAAAAATACTGATTAATAGCTTGTAGTTTTTGCATGGCACAAACTAATCTGTAAATAATATTTTTTTTAATTAAATATTTTGAAGGATTTCAACTGACAGCTTTAATGGCTGTAACAAACAATAACTGAGCACACGAACTAAATTGTCTTGTTACTAGAGGAGCTAGAGCAACGATTGGCTAAAACGTAGGGAACAAAATCCAATCAAAATCGTGTGGGAAATTCAAATTATATCGATAACTTTCACGTATTTTTGAACGCTTCCGAGTCAATTCAATCATTTTTTCGTGACAAAAGTGACTGCTTCTGGCAACATCTACTATTAATTTGAATGTTGTTAAGAAAACCATAATAAAATAATGTAAGATACCGGTAGCAGTTTTTCAAAATCGAATCTTTGTGTCCAGACTCAGAATTCTGATCGCCAATGACGATCTGGTAATCGGAAATTTTGCGCTCTGAATTAAAGTTTTAAAAATATCCTCTCCCTGGAAATATGAAGTTATTTGTTACTGGCCACTAGAAATAAAATCGTGCTCCACTTCATGTTTTATACTTAATTGTTCACCGCCAAATTTCGAACTCTTTATACTCAAACTCATTATATATATACAGTATATATAATCTAGCGATTTAATTTACTGTTGTGGTTGTTTACTACTATTTGAGCCTGTAACCGTCACCGATGTGCCGTAATTTTGTACTTCAAGCATTCATTTTAAATCCACAGATATGGAACTGAGTCGGGATCGAACTCACGAACTTGGGAACGGAAATTTGGCCACTGCATATTGCTATCTAAAGTTGTTTGCAAATTAATACTGAGAGTTTTATTTTTGAGTCACCATTATGATAGAAAAGCAGTGTAAAAGGATGCAAGATATTTTCTTCGCCTGTGCGAAGGACTCGCAGGAAGTGAGAAAACGTTGACCCCGTTCCACATATTCTCGACGCCCACCTTGAATAGTATCGATATTTGGTGCTGCATTCCTCTGAATTTCACAACGTTTTGGCGTCGCGGACAAAAGAAACACACAACTGGACAGAAGCCACATTCCAAATTACAAGCAGATGTGGCATCTGGATATGAACGACATATCCACGTTCGGAAATCATTGACAGACTCTACGACGAGAAAGACGTCCTCGTAATCATTTTGGAGACGAGCCAGTTTTGAAACGTTAGATACTGATCCTATAAATTGTGTTTCATAATATCAAAACACACTCATCCTGTAGCAATTTCAATATCTCGGGCTGCATACTTTCTTGTCGTTTTTCTCTTAGGGTGGTCCTAACGCTGTCAGATTTATGCGTCACTCCGTAGTCAGGGCCACCGAATTGGGTTGCAAACATTGCTGTCTGCACTGTCTGGTTCTGTTCCAGAGACGGACTCTGACTAATGTTAATTGAGCCTTCTAGAAAAAATTCAATCTCTGCTTGATGCGTTTCTAATATAGGTTCGGACGTGACATTGGTAGCGTTTTTAGCTCTGTTATTCATTTTCTGATCTTAAAACACCAACTTTTATAATATTTTCTTGTCGGTTTTTATTTAAAGACCACAGAAAGAAAAAATTTACAAAATTTTCAGGAAACCTGATATAACGTTCAAAACAATTCATTTTTACATGAAGAGAATGTCATACACATTGTATTGTAGTATTCTATTCTATTTTGTGCCCTTTAAGGCGGGGAGGCGGGGTGGAACCACTACATACCTACATACTTATTGTACCTACCTCCGGGATGGGTGAGTTGCGTGCCCACAGGCCTCCCCTGACCCGCAAAGCCCCCAGTGGGCCCCCACGGAACTCCCCTACATCCAACAAGCCTAATACCATGCTACGTGTGCGCCACCCCCTGCGGTACCTCCAACCGGGAGCCCCGACGGGTTCGCGACACACACCACCAACAGCCTCTTGACCACAAGCAGCGGGGAGAACGGGAGAGTCTCCCAAAGGGCTTTGACTGCCGAAGCAGACCCGATACCTGAAGTGGAAACGGGATGAGGACGAAAAGGGGGAAAGATGAGATGAATTGGAGAGTGTTGGTGGAATGAAAGTGGGAAAGATGAGAAGAATTTGAGAGTGTTAATGGAATGAAAGGGGGAAACGGGAGAACCCCAGAAAAACCCCCAAGGCACGGCTTCGTCGACCACGAATGACACACCCGAGATTTGAACGCCCTACAGCATGAGCCACCGCCCCGGTTGTATTGTAGTGAGTGGCAAAACTTTAATTTGGGCAGAGGAAGTTGTGTGTTTCACATAAGATCTTTTTACAGATTTGTACGTATGCCCAAGTTTAATTAGTGGTGAGTTTTTTTTTATAATAGGTATAACAATATTTATTAAATCATTCATATGTCCCCCTTCTCTTGGCCAATTTTGTGACATTAATCCAGACATTGTTGATTCTTGATTAAGACATTAAAGTAATAGGATTATTTTTATACTAAACTTGTTTACCAGATTAATGACGTTTCAAAATGCTTGGTGGTATTTTCCATTTGTCACATCGCATCGCATTTCCAGGGGATATAAAATCAAATCTGATGTAATGCACTTACATAACTTCCTTTACCCTAAGCAGGAGCAATACAACTTTGTCATTTCACATTTGACATAGAATAAGAGGCCGTGTTTCATTGTGATGCCAACCAGCCTTTATTGTTATCCATGAAAGGCTGAGATTCTACAAACAGTGGGTGTCTTGTAACTTACCTTCAGAAAATTTTTGCGAAAACATTTTTGTTCTTAGTAGAAGCACCCCATGCGCACAATTTAAATGAAGTCGTTAGAGCCGTTTTCGGGAAAATTGCTAAAAACAGAATTTTCTCTGTGTAAAGTTTCATTAAAAAGATCAAGTCGTCGACAATCTTCGTGTCACATCTCCAGAAGATACGTAATCCAAATACAAAATTTTGTTTTCGTATAATTTTTTGGGACTTCTGAATAAATACTGAAATTTATTTTTCTATGAAAGTTAAGAAATAAATATGTAATGGTATATTACCTTAGATCATTGTTACCAACTGGTGCAGAGGGACTAGGACTGTATGTTCCACCAAACCTCCGTTCTGGTGGATGATGCCTCCTTGGAGGTATAATTCCACTCACTCTAGATCTGAAAATAGAAAATACGTTATTGATAAGTAAGATGGAATGTTTAAGTAAAAACAAAGTAAAGTGGCATTACTACAGATCTTGAAGGACCTTAGGGATCCCAAAGATAGACTATCAGATTTCATGACTACCGGAACAAGGTGGAAAGATATAGTTAAACTGAAAAATTCAATGCCATAACCAGGATTTGAACCAGGATCTTCAGCTCTTCAATGTTGTACCGGCATGTTGCCGTTATAACAGCGGCTCGGAGAGCCGAAGATCCTGGTTCAAATTCCGGCTATGGCATTGAATTTTTCAGTGTGACTTTACCTTCCCACCTTAGCCTACACACGGCAAGTGTGAAAGAATTATTATTCCAAACGGCACAAGATTTTATATGTTATAGGATTTTCCGGGCTATGTAACCGTGGTCCTTCAGATGAGAGTCCGTACGTTTCGCCCACATCAATAGCCGGCATCATCAGCGGCGAGGTTTCCGGTGAAGTTACTGGTAGACATCTCGGTGGCGACTGATGTAACAGTTGTAATTCGGCGCAAATTTACAAGATTTTATGTTTTACAACCTTACACACCTGGTGATGATTAATAACAAAATGCGACACAGAAGATACAAAATAAAAAAAAGTTTCATATAATTTTTTGGGACTTCTGAATAAATACTGAAATTTATTTTTCTATAGAATTTAAGAAATAAATATGTCATGGTATATTACCTTAGATCATTGTTACCAACTGGTGCAGAGGGACTAGGACTATATGTTCCACCAAACCTCCGATCTGGTGGATTATGCCACCTTGGAGGTATAATTCCACTCACTCTAGATCTGAAAATAGAAAATACTGATATTGATAAGTAAGATTGAATGTTTAAGTAAAAGCAAAGTAAAATGACATTACTACAGATCTTGAAGGACCTAAGGGATCCTGAAGATAGACTATCAGATTTCATGACAACCGGCACAAGGTGGAAAGGTATAGTCAAACTGGAAAATGCAATGCCATATCCGGGATTTGAACCAGGATTTTCAGCTCTTCAATGTTGTACCGGCATGTAGAGCGGCGGCTCGGAGAGCCGAAGATCCTGGTTCAAATCCGGCTAAGGCATTGAATTTTTCAGTCTGACTTTACCTTCCTACTTTAGCCTACACAAGGCAAGTGTGAAAGAATTATTATTTCAATCGGCACAAGGTTTTATATGTTTAGGATTTTCCAGGCTATGTAACCGTGGTCCTTCAGATGAGAGTCCTTACGTTTCGCCTACATCAATAGCCGGCATCATCAGCGGCGAGGTTTCCGGTGAAGTTACTGGTAGACATCTCAGTGGCGACTGATATAGCAGTTGTAATTCGGCGCGAATTCACAAGATTTTATGTTCGACAACCTTACATACCTGGTGATGATTAATAACATAATGTGAGACAACCCTTTGGCCGAAGTGTCGGTTAGGCTTAATGAAAAACCTCACTGGATCTCAAATCCGTGGCCTTACGGTTTGTAGTGCATTGCCTCAACCAGCTGTGTCACGGCGTACCCCATTTGTACAAGTATTGTTTATGATTTTAATTTTTTAAAATTTATACATCTCTATCCCTCTGAGGGTCAAGATCTACTTATCAACTACTGAGCAAATTGGTGCCAGTGGAACCTATAACTAGTAATGTTCCTCGATTGTAGCGTACCGTTTTGAGCAGCGTGAGTTTTGAAATATTATTAAGAAACAGAACAAATTAACTATTCAAATATTTAACCCCTGAATCTATAAACCTCTGCCAGGTAAGCTTTCTCTGCTAGCTACCTTGCAAGTGATTTATAAAGGACAGCCACGTCCCGAGCTTCACTTACAACTCTCATTTAAAGCAGACCGGTTCCTGCTGGCCCTTTGAACACGTGGTGTTTATGATCTTTGCTAAAGGCTTCTTAAAAGGAGGTGGATAGCAGAAGATATTCTGCGTGGCTGTCATAACATATTACTATTGCCAACTTCCACTTTGTATAATAAAATGTTCTTATGCTTATTACTAGAGACAAGACTTTCATACACTATAAAATTGCGAAATATGCATGCATTCATGCATTATCAAACCATGAAACATGCACTATCAAGGGAGAAATACACTAAAATATGCACTAACATTTATGGCCCAATTTCCTTACTTTACTTCACTTTTTTGGCACAGTTGACAACCAACAGTATTTCTAAATTGCTTTCTGTAAGGTTCCTGCGCTTGTCAGTCAATATGTTTTTGTAGACAGAGAATGATATTTCTACATCACACGATGTTATGGGTGCAACTTCAGTGAACACATTTGTGAAAGTGTCAGGTCAAATTCTTCATCCACGTTTTCATCACAAAGAACCTTCTTTAATGAGCAAAGGAATCCATAGTCCGGGTTCGCATTTATGACCCTGGTTTTTAGTATTGTTTTACAAAACAAAAAAACTGCCATACAAATTATTCGGAAACCGAATAAAAGTGCTTAGGCCTACCTCTTTACTGCAACAGTCGCAGAAGACGACTTTCCCATCTGATCTAATAAAAACCTTGCCCTTACGCTTTTTGAACATTTAACTGGAGGCATAGTAAAATCACAGAACAGACAACCACATTAACCACTGCACACACTGTAAAGACACTGCAGGTTTCCCGAGCTCTGACAAAGTACAATGCACCCCAAGTGCGAGCCAGAAATAGCTAAGGGTGGAAAAAGGCAAGGTCAAATTCCTTCCTCCTTTTCGCACATTTTTGCACCACTTCACAAACGACTTTAAAAAATGAGTAGTAAAAATCGAAGATAGGGAAACTTTGCCACGATGTCACTTTCTTGAAATCCCATTAAAACATGCATTTAAACTGAATATAATGTATATTATATGCATCATGTAGCCAAAAATACCCTAAATATGCTTTATGCATGTTTTTTCCTCCAAAAAGGTCAAAACATGCAAACATGCATGGAAAAAGTATGCATATTTGGAACCGGAAAGTAATGACATGGGTAAGTACTCAGTTTGAGCTATGTCCTAAGTTCTCATAAAAACATGCATTTGCATGAAAGTCTCGTCTCTACTTATTACTATGAAGATAGTCACTTATAATAGTAACGCTAGAATATTTTGTTAATTATTCCTCATAACTGCTAACAAATAATACAACTAGTGCACATTTATCTTTACTTTTCTTTATCCTGTTGGTCATTATGATGTAGCCTGTTTAGCCCGACGTTATGTATCTACGCAGTTGTCATTTCGCTGTAAAATCTCTCTGCTAGCTGATTCATTAAAGCTGAAAAGCCACTCACTTTATGAATAAAAGCATGACCGTAATGCTAGAACCACCAACGTTGATTGGCCTAGCTGGAACAGCCAGTAAGGTACTCACTTATTGTTCTAAACAAGCTTATTCTTCATTTTAAAAATAAAAACCACTGAGAATCTTTCAGGGAGATTTTCTTGACTCAATGCTGTATAAGTATTTAAACTAGGAAAGAGAAAAATAAAGTAAAACATATATAAACTGTTGCTGACCTGGTAGTATGTTGATGTTCAGGCTGTCCCCATGATACACTGAACCAAGCCCGGTAACAACTCATTGTGTATCTTGTTTAGGTGTCAGCCATTGCTATGATTTTGAAAGAACTGCTTTATACTAATAATTTACAAAGTATTTTGGATTGTTTTCCAATTGCTTTCAAAACAAAGACATTTCCCTGGTAACATAAATAACACAGCAAACAATAGTAACAGTGATTATGTGTCATCCCATTATTTCATTTCAGTGAAACTACGTCTGTTATGTATCGGAATAATATATGATTACGGTACTCGTTAATTTAATAAATACATCCTCACAATACACCTACATTTAAATAAGCTTCGGCAACAATCGTGTTCAATAATGTTTCTAGATGCAGATAGGGCAAATTTCAATGTACACAATGCAGCAAAAAATTGTAACAGGGGACTATATGTAACCCCAATACTTAACTTGAATGAAACCATCACTTCTATGCATCAGAATAGTGTCTTTAAACACATAAATTAACAAATGGGGATCATTAATTTCCCGAAAAGCTGTTGAGACAAATTTATCTTCTGTGTTCAATGCAGGCACTACTTCCGCACTTTTAGCAAGGAGTTTTCAACCTCCTCTTATTTTCTCTGAAATAGAGGTACATATTACCTGCTGCTGTAATTTTGACTGTTTTACTTCGCCTTCTTCAGGTTCCAAAGGGTGAGTTTTTATCCCTAGAAGGGTGGAGATATGGACTAGAGATCTCCCTGGTTTACTCCCTGGTTTATTGTTATGGATTCTGATTTTATTGTGCCTATGTTTGTTATTATTCTTGTGTTTTTGTATAGACTTTTAATAGTTTCAACAAGATGTTTAGGATAGCCATTTTTATATATTATTTCCCATAATTTGATCCTATCTGCAGAAGCAAAGGCCTTTTCGAAGTCAATGAATGCAATATGCGTTTCTAAATTGACTTCACGTCTTTTTTTTTTTGTAAAATTCTCTTAATACTAAAAACATTGTCACTGCAGGATCGCTCTTTTCTGAAACCCGATTGTTCTTCTTTAAACAGCACTTCAGACATAGTTTTTAATCTGTTATTAATTATTTTAGCGTATATTTTATATTTAGCATTTAGTAGACTTATGCCTAGTTTTCGCAATTTCCTTTCTTAAACAATGAGATTACTTCTGATATTCCCCATGCTTCAGGTACTCTACAATCTCGCCAAAATATATTATAAAAGTGTAATAATCTTAACTGTAACAATATACTTCCATATTTAAGCAGTTCTATGTTTATCCCATCAGGACCACATGCTTTTCTATTTTTCATATATCTCAAAGCATTTGGGAGTTCTTCTAGTGTAATTAAATCAATCATTGTGTCATATTCATTTCCTTTATTTTCTTCAATCATATCTGCATCGTACCATAGGCCTTTATAATATTGTTTCCATCGTTCCAAAGCAGTTGTATTTATACTTGCTGAGTCCTTCTCTGACTGATTAAGATATTTTATCGTTTAAAAGGCTGCAGTCTGTCTGCCGTGAACGTCATTTTCTAAAGTTGCAATGAAACGTTCCCAGTAGTCGCTATGAGCTTTTCTCAACGTGGGGTTGGTATCCCTAACTTGGGGAAATGTATACTTGCTCGAATTCTTCACAGTGGTAAGCCGGACTTACACTCTTTCAACATAATTACTGCTATACTACTACTGCTACTGCTACTACTACCATGTGAAAAGATTTGGGTTCCAGCTTATTAATAATATTTAATTTCAAAAAAAGGTTGGGAGTTTTGAAGGGGATATTCGCTTTAAAGAAATTGTCCCGATTTTCACACTAACAGAAATAGGGTCACTATGCATACGGACGAGGTATGCTTTTGACTTGAGTATCTGCGAGAAAATCTTCTCTTAAGATTCCCAAGATTCGATGAGTAAGGTAAATCGAAAGTGTAAATTTAGCACATTTACCTTTTGTAATTTAGCAACTGCTTGAAGGTTTGGATATCCCTGGCCTAAAGCAAGTGAATCTGCACACATGACAACTCACAAACTGTTTATGTGAGAATTATGAGACTGTATGTGTTCGTGTGTGTGCGTGAGTCCAAAGTCACTTGAGAAGGTTTCTTGCCGACGATGACAGATGGGGTGACAGTAACATCAAAGGAAAATATTAAGACAGGACTGACCGTAAATAATAAATTTAGCATGTGAGAAATTTTGAAATCACTCTTTTAATTCCCAGCGCAAAAGAGGACCAAGTCACGAGTTAAAAGAAGATTTATGTAACGTTAATGACACGTGTACATATTATCTGTAGACTGGAAGAATTGTAGCGAAAGGGATTGTAATGTTCTGTTACATTTTCCTTTGTTGATTTAGAACTGATTAATTACTCTCAGAAACAGCTGAGAGAATAAGAACAATATTTGTGGAGACAGTTTAACTGAATCTGTTTGTTCACTCCTTCCTTAAAGACGTGAGGTTGAAAATTCAGATGAGACTGCCCATTGAAGTTAAGAAACAAAGTTATAAATCCATCTGGCTGAAGACCGCTTTTATCTCTTTGCTACCCTAGGTGAAGATCCAAACTCCTACAGTACTTTTTCCAAATATCATATAAATATTTTTCACAACTTTAAATATTTTTCTCGAATCTACTGATTAGTAACATTTTTACTGATAAACCATTATTCAACTTAATTAAATGGTACATAATTAAATAAATACTAGAGTTTCTAGTTTCGGGCAGTTTGTCTACCTCTTATGATCTCTTTTTTGTGTTCATTCAAAATAATAAATTGTAATAAATACATGAAAACAAAAAATAGAACATCGTACTAAGTTATTTACTGTGCCTTCTTCGTTCTTGAATACTGTTCTTACGAGTAACTGAACATTATTTTACAAATACCAGTGCTCAACAAACCTGAAGAATGAAAGTAAAAACAAATACGTAGCTCACGTTTTCAAACGTTTATGCACGCCACTTCATTTCATACTATAATCGAAATTAAGTATCATTAAGATGTAGACTAAGTCCTGTTGTTGCATATCAGGATCTGACAACCTTATCAAGTAAAATTGTTTTGTAGGTATGTAGAAGTAAGCACAAGTGACAGCATTTAAGTTAATCTCTTTCTTTCTTTCTTTCTTTCTTTCTTTCTTTCTTTCTTTCTTTCTTTCTTTCTTTCTTTCTTTCTTTCTTTATCTTAGTTTTACCTCTCCCTTGCATTTAAGTTTAAAAGAAAAAAATCTGCCCTAGATCGGGGCCATGAGTCCTATTGTAGAATCTAAAACTACAATCTTCCCTAATATTAAATCGGCAACTTTTATAACTTTTTTTTTTTTACTTACTTTAGTGCAGGTTTGGTTTTCAGGTTATTTGAAACGATAGTATACTAAAACTTAGACCTGTGGCAGTCACCAGTATGTCTCGCAAAGATTTTAAATGCATTGGCTATAAATCTATCACATTATTTTAATTTCTAATTTCTAGAGGAATTTGTTGTAAAACTTAATACCTCAAACACTGTTAATAAAATTTCAACTGTCAACCGATTTTATCCAATATCAACAGACGTCTTCCCATGGATATTATGAATGTGTATACCAAGTTTCATAAAAATCCGGTAAAGCGTATTTGAGTTACCGCGTCTTTAAGATAGACACTAAATTGAGTTTTACTCCGGTATCGGTCTACCGATTTGGTCCAATATCAGCAGACGTCTTTCCATGTACATTATAAATAGTTATACAAAGTTTCAGGAAAATCCAATAAAGCATATTTGAGTTATCGCGACTTCTGATATATTAACATAAAAGGCACTAAATTGGACATTATTCCGGTACTGGCCTACAGATTTAGTCGAATATCAATAGACGTCTTTCCATGGACATTATAAATGCGTATACGAAGTTTCATAAAAATCTGATAAAGCGTATTTGAGTTATTGCGCCTTTAAAATAGACACTAAATTGGGTTTTACTCTGGTACCGGTCAACAGATTAGGTTCAGATCAATAGGGCACCTCTCATGGACGTCATAAATGCGTATACCAAGTTTCATGGAAATCCGATACAGCGTATTTGAGTTATGGCGCCTTTCTAATAGAAAGGCGGCATAATCTATTAAAATAGGCACTAAATTGAGCATTACTCCGGTACCGGAGAACAGATTTATTTCAATATCAATAGGGTTCTTCCCATGGACAATATAAATGTGTTTTCCAAGTTTCATGATAATCCGAAAAAGCGTATTTGAGTTACGGTGCGTACAGACACACGGACGGACAGACTTACATACATTTTTCGTCCCCACACACAATCTCATAAAGTACCATACTGGCACTTAATAATTATATGATTATGTGATTGAAAAATTACATAAAAACAAAATGTTGTATTTGGATTGTATCTTCTGGGGTTGACACATGAAGACTGACGAGGATTTTCTCTTACTTTTACTACCATTTTACATGAAGAAAATACCATTTGCGCGTTCTCGAAAACAGGTTTAACGATTTTGCCTAAGTAACTACACAAGTTTTTTATCCTGAGAGCTAAAACTTTTATTTGAAGTATTTTCTGATCATTATTCTCTGAAGAGTAATTACTATTCGTAGATACTCGACTTTATTTTTTGCATGACGAAAAATACGGGATGAGACATCTGAATACACTCATGCTACATTATAATATAGAATGTGAAGTGGGAGAGATGCATTGCCCATGCTTAGAGTAGCAAAAGAAAGTGATGCGAGTGCATTTTATCAGATTTGATTTGGGTTCAAGGATGTGAAACGAAACTTGGCAACAAATGTTTTTTTATTTTCAACCACTTTGCACAAAGATAATTTTTTCGCGATCTTGAAAACTACTCTAACGATTTTGTGTAAGTTTTCTTCCCAAATATCATTACGTATTATAATATATGGTGTGTATATATATATATATATATATATATATATATATATATATATATATATAGGCTATATATATATATATAATATACATACATACATACTTACTCAATGGCAATAGCCAATTCCTAAGCAAGTTAAAGGAATATTATCTATTTTATGGAACCCGAAGGTTTATTGCCGCGCTTACCTGAGCCCGCCATTCAACCCTATTCTATGCTAACTCCATCCAACTATCTCTCTATAATAATAATAATAATAATAATAATAATAATAATCTTTATTGTCGAAGACATAGTAAATGTATGGACAGTGTCAATGTTTCCTCTAATACTAATATAAAAAATTAAAGTTAGTTCTAGGCCTATTACTTAAAAGTTATGTGATTTAAAAGACCTACGCGTGCATTCTCCAAACTGTAGGGGCATATTTGTATTAAAATAGATTTGACAAATTTTCTAAACGGTAGTAAATTTAACGTCTTGGTATTAGCAGTTAAACTATTATATAATTGTAAACCAAAAACCATATATGTTTTACTAAGTGTAGATAAATGGTGAGACGGTATACATAGATTATTTCTATATCTTGTATCATAATTATGATAGTTGCTATTTTTCTGATATTCAGATGAGTTTGTATGAACAAGTTCCAGAAGTTTCAAAACATACAAAGCATATACTGTTAACAAGTTGTATTTCATAAAATATTCCCTACAGGAAGTTCTTTGGTCAACACCTGCTATGCATCTGACGATACGTTTCTGGACAATAAATACATCATTTAACATGGCTGCAGACCCCCAAAAACAAATACCGTACGATAATCTAGACTCAACTTGTGCGTAGTAGAAAGAAAGTGTAATGTTATGGTCAAGAATAGTTCTCAAAATCCTGATCTGATAGCAGACACTATTTAATTTCAAAATTAAATTCACACAATGGTGTCTCCAGGACATATGTTGATCAAATTCAACACCCAAAAACTTAGTGGATTCCAATTTATCTAGCAATTTATTTTCAATACCAATGCTAATGTCTTTCAAGTTTTTCTTCTGTGGATTATGAAAATGAATAAATCCAGTTTTATTAAGATTCAAATAAAGAAGATTGTTATCATACCAGGTTTTTAAACCTTTTAATAACTCATTACACTTTGTTTGAAGACGCTGTTCACTTTCGTCGTATACTACAACCGAGGTGTCATCAGCATACATACATAAAAAGTAGTCTTTCAAATATGTAGGTAAATCGTTAATATATAGTAAAAACAATATCGGTCCTAAAATGGAGCCCTGAGGGACACCTACATCAATACGTACATTATTAGATCTATATTTAATAGCATGTTCTTTTGTTTTATCTAATATTTCAACATATTGATACCTATCCTTGAGATAAGAAGAGAACCACTGTAAAATAACACCTCTTATACCATATCTTTCAAGTTTAGTCAAGAGCAAGTTGTGATTTACACAGTCAAATGCCCTGCTGAGATCACAGAATATCCCAACAGGGCATTTGCCCGAGTCAAGACAAGACAAAATTTCTTTGTGAACACTATAGATTGCAGTATTAGTAGACTTTGAGGGTCTGAAACCATGCTGAGTTTCATGAAAGATATTGAATTTATCAATGTACTTGAGGAGCCTGTCCAACATGCAATATTCAAAAACTTTAGATATAGTATTTCCAATAGAAATTGGTCTATAATTTTCAATTTTCGTTTTATCAGATTTCTTAAATATTGGGTTTACTTTGTTAAGTTTCAATTCTGTAGGAAAGATTCCAAGGCAGAAAGATAGATTAATTAAATATGTCAGAGGCTTCATTATAGCATCAATGCTTTTAACAATCAGCATAGCAGGAAGCTCATCAGGCCCAAAAGATAATTTACATTTGAGTTTCTTAAGTATAATTTCTTGGACTTCAAATTCTGAGAACTCGCTCAAATACATTGATTTGTCAAAATATTTAAAGTTGTTTAGATTGAGCTAACACTTTCCTTTATACATTTTCTTAATAAATCCTCTGGATGATAGCTTTAAGTCACTTATTTTATGCACAAATTTAGGTTACAAGTCTTAAAGCGCGAAATTGTGACTTTGAATGAGGTGACACAACTGAATGCGTACTGCAGTACAGCCGTGGTACTCTATGCCGAAATATAATAATAGTAGAGATGTGAGTGTTTTACGTAAAATTTTTACAGTCATTATCTCCGAGGTTCGAGTTCAAGTGTAGATTGGCTGATGAAAATTGCAGGGAAACATATGCAATTACTTATGGGATACAGTAAGACAAACCTAATTGTAGCTGAGTTAAAGTTCAGCTGGGTCATTCTCATAATATTCACCTTAGACTTGTTTAATCTAGTGCTCCTGGGTGAGAATACAGCACCAATTGTTTTAGAAAATGTTTACAGAAGATACAGCTATTCAGATCCCCACATTTTAAACAGTCCTTGCTAATGTTAATTTAAGACGTGAAACTATCTTTGAGGCATGTTTGATTATTCTTGTCTGTATCATTTATATCTTCTGTTCCACATCCATCCAAGAGTATCTGAGACAGTATGCTTTAAAATTAATTTCTTTTTTAGCACCCAATATCACACTGTCTGTAGCCTCATCTGGTATTTCAGTGCATTTTAAACATAACCGATAAAAATAATAGCCTTTATCTTTTATCCTTTTTTATTCTTTTACTATTGAATCTGAAAGTAACTATATATTGATTCCTTTTTATCTCCTAAATTTTTATCTGCAAATAATTAAACACACCTGATTGTTAGAGATATATCCAAACCAGTAGTTTCTAAAAATCATTTTTATAAATCATCACGAGCTACGAAGGTTCTTCGCTAAAAAACGAACCAGTTATTCTCATTCATCGCTAACCATTTATTTTCATTTTATCGCTATCTGCAAAAATATATTTTCAGGTCGGACAAATGACTTTTCTAGCTGAATTTTCACTTACACATTGATGAGTTAACCATTGCTTTGTTCTGTATTATCATGTGTGATGTATTCTATTATTTAACACAAATTTTTATCTATGTTTCACTTCCTTCATGTCTTCTTAAATCTTCGTACTGTGTAATACTGTAAAACTTGATAAATAATTCATTATACTTATCGAAATATTTTATTACCTTAAAAACGAAACAAAAAATACTTATCCAAGTAAGGCAATAAGTTTCAGAAAACCAAATAATAATATTATTTTGAAAGGAACCCTTGTGCTTTCCCCACAGGGATGATTGCCATGGAGGTTACAATATGTGCATGTAAACTAACAAACAAAAATATGTAGAACATAATTAAAGAGGAAGAGTAATACAATAACAAAACTGAACAGAGTTTACGGAATGTATAAGGTGAATGTAAACTCTGTTATATAGTATTGGACAGTGACTTCATTCTTTCCATGATGAAAATGTTGTTTTGACAAATTTCAGATTCAAGTTTCATGGTAGCACATGAATAGTGTTGCCATTAAAATATGATTGTAGCACTGCCTTCTAGACTGTATTACCGTGTAATTCTCGAGACGGCGGTGGCTTGTAGTAATTGAAATCACAAATTTGATGTGAGCAAGTCCTTGAAACAAAAAATTGATTTCCAAGTAAAAAGTTGTATTTAAAACTTTGTTTGATTTCTGCTTTTTCATAGATACTTTAAACTACTATATTTATTAAAATTTCTGTACTATTTAATTAATAAATCGTTAAGGGATATTTAATGAAATAAAGTATACGAATCTGTAAAATTAATTAGGCCTACGGTGAAAATAATTTTCCAGAAAATTTCAACAACGAGAATAGGACCTATTTAGCGTGATATTTAGAACCAACTGCAAATTCTGATACTCGGAATAGTATAATGAACTGAAAATTAAATAATCCTTCGGAATTTAATGTTTTAAGTTTGGACCAAATTTACAAATTTTCTATATTAAAATATTTTCACAAACATCGTATAAAATACTCTTCCAGTGATCATATCTACAAAACTAGACGAAATACTAATTTACTCCTATTAGAACCCAAATGTCTCACATCGGCAGGATTAAAGCATAGCATTAATTTTTTACCGCGCTTCTATAACTCAATTATCAGAAAAAATCCTGATCTCTCAGCATACTCCACTGTTAAATTTAATAGATATGTAAAGAATTTGTTGTAATTTTTTAGCTTTTAAGTAATTTTTGTTTCACTCCTTTTATGTATTTATGTTTTTATGTTTAATGTTTTTGTTTTACTTTCTTTTTTAGTTAAGCACATTATACACTCTATTTCTTTGTCTCTCCTCTTTCTTCACTTTGATATTTTTGAAACGGCACCCGAGCACGAGCAGTCTTGCTCATTCGGGTGTATTACTAAATGTAATACCTCTTGTAATATCTCTTGTAATAAATAAATAATAATAATAATAATAATAATATGTTGAACCAAACAAAGGAGCTCACTTAAGTTTCGTTTTTCATTTTTCAAAAGTCGAATGCAGGCTTCATATTTAAACTGGAAGAAATAGCATTATAGCAACACAAAAAACTGCAAACTAGTACATTATTGCTAGTATAGCATTCAATTTGGCCTAATTGCAATAAAATTATCAGCGCAGAAGTTTTATAACACACAGGGACAGGACTTCACCTATTTCTTGTCATGTAGCCCAATTACAGTACCAAGCATTTACGTATACAAAATGCTCTATGCTGCGTTTTCCAGCATACGAGCACAGACGCACATGTATCTGTGCCTCTTCTTATACGTAACTATAATTGAATGAGTCTGTCATCGGGGAAATTTTATTATAAAAATAATCTCCGTTCAGACACGAATATGGCAGAGTGACCCCACATTCTTGGCCTTGCATCCCGGATAGTGAACTCCCATTCACTAATTAAGCCACCTTAGCCATTCATGCTCGTACATCAAAATAACTTTGCCACGTGCTGCTTTATTGTGGTTACGTAAGCTGCCCTAGACTCGTGTTTTAAGAAAAGAAGAGTCACAGCTGGACCTGGAACTTCATTTTCATTCGTGGTATTTCGCAGTCCTGGTTAAAGGTTCGTTTCTAGAGGGACCTCATCCAATGGCTTTTTGGCTAGTTTGGAAACCAGTTTGGAGTGATTAATCATGAGCATTTTGGAATTTATCCACGGTTAAAATAAGGTAGTACTCCATTCATACAGAAGTTCACATAGAACTTTTCCGATTCTGATGGATTGTTACATGCTGTACAGGTCCTGGAACTCGATGGCTTATTGGTGAATTAACGAACACCAAAAATGAGTTTTCATAAAGCTTGGTAATGGCAGTAATAGGACAGTGTCCAAATATATAAAAATAAGTATCAGAGTGCAAATTATTTATTTTCAGAATATATTCTATCTTATATAAACCTCTTTACTGTTACTATTGTATAAATTCACAACCTCGAAAAGAGTGTATTAAAGCAGGGCTATGAGATAATAGAGTATTGTTTTATGCAAAATGTGAGATTTTTATCCACGGGTTACGATTGTCATTTTCAGATCAGTTATTGTACTGAAATTTTGCTAATCCATTTCAAACGTAGGACCCACGAATGTTTTCACTTAATTATTTAGGCAGTTAAAATTTTGCTACATTGATAATGTTGGAATGATTATTTTAAAACTGATTTCTCAGTGCATAGTGCACATACTCAGACACAGTACAGACAAAACCATGACACGAATGAGTTTGCATTTTGTTGGCATTAAATAATCTATTCTATAATTCTATTTACATTGCATTTAAAAGCTTGTGTACATTACATAAATCATAAACTTCAATGTCAATTTCTAGTTGAATCCAACATTAGTAGAGAAAAAATTGCACTGGCAATAATATTCATGATGTAAGTGTACGATTCACTGATATGTAGGTATCTTTAAAATAGCCGTAATTCATAGGTTAGGATTGGATCACAGCTAAACAACATTCAATATGACAATAATACGGTAGGAATTATATTAGACCTATTATTTTCATGTAAGTAAGGAGCGTTTAAATTGATAAATACATTAAAAATATAATGTAGATAAGGTAATCGGTAGTCGTACATTTCGACAGAATGCACAATGTTATTATCGTTTGCTTCCATTGGTATGAATCCGTTCTATGTTAAAATGTAGGGCCTAACTTTGTTATATTGAAATGGGACAACATTACATAAATCTTGCACTAATAGTTGAAATCAAACATCAGTAGAGAAAAATTAGATTACAGAATCATTAGACACCACTGACTTTTCAGCACCCCGAAAGTTATGGAAATGCCCGCTTGACGGAAGAGTTGGTTCCCGGCAAGCGAAGAATAAACTCAGCAAACATCTTAAGATTATAAACTTTTATCTCTTCTTTTTCAGTCCTGGAACACGGTCAGCCATTTTTGTTCTGACGAAAGTTTCTAGTTTGTCCATTGTCTCACTGTGGCTTCCCTCTTTGATTCTTTTAAATAAAATAATTTTTTATTTTCTTTCTGATTGTTTTTGTTTTCGTTTTCCCGCAATAATAAGATTATTCGGGACATTGGTGTTTTTATTCGGGATGCCGGGACAAAATATCTACAATCGGGACTATCCAGATTTTCTCTGGATGTATCACCGTACATGTATTACAACTTGCCTGATGCGATGGAAGAATCCAACTCGTGAAAACCAAGTTCAAATAACCTCGAGCCCGGCCCATGCGCTTATCTCTGCTAAATAGGCTACCTAGAAGTCAGGGTTTCCTGTATTACTTGGTATAGTAAATTAATGGAGCTCGAGAAGATTAATATTCAGGTTAAGAATGGGGCACTGCAAATTTCCATTAAATCAACTCATGATAATATTGCAACGAAAATAAGATTCTGCGAGCAATTGATAAAATAGTCCATTTAACATTACGAGACCTTGATGCGGAACGTTTCTAATGAAATTATTGGATGCATTCCCACATTGCTTATAAAAATTATAAGTAAGTTTGACCATGCAATGAGGGGATTGAACTTGCACGGAAGTTATGAAAGGAAACTGGGTCAGCTGCATATGAGTCTGGGCGCTCATGAGATTTGATGCACTGCATTTAATCATGTTCCAAATAATTCAGCAGCTTCTCTTTTGGAACTACGAGCACTATTAACCGTGACTTATGGCACTTCATACACATAGGGTATGCAAATGCTTAATGTGTGTTCCCTATTCGTCTATGTCAATTTCTTTCGTTCTGAATATCATCCGAAGAATTGAGTTGGAACTTACCAAGCAAAAAAAAAATTAGTACTACTCCGAAACTGCAATAAAATGAGAAAACGTAGGAGCAGTAAGGTCGGGGTGTTGGCAACCCTGATTTAAAATGTATAATCAAGTAGAATATATAAACATAATATATTTGAGTAATAATAATATTAACAATTCATAAAGCTATAAGCTGTAAAGGCTTCGGCAACGAGATAATTGGACGACATTCTGCAGAAAGGAACCAACCCAAATGATTTTTAAGCTAAAAAACAGGCATTTAAAGTTAAATAAAAAGCCACCTGGATCTTTTCAGTGTGTTTTTGTTTGTTACATAGATGGCATATAAATGGATGAAGAGGGTTGGTTAGTTTGCACAACTTAAATATATAGTTCAGTAGCAAAAGTTTAGCATCTATTCCGTTTTTTTTAAATTTGAGGGTTGGTTCCTCTCTGCAGAATGTCGTTCAATTATGATTAACCATGTGATTTATTATGCCATTAATTTCCCGCGATTCGCAGAGATGAGGGGTTGTCCCATCAAAAGTTGGAAATAAGATAGCTGTAATTTACCCCATAGATCTCTATGTTTGATCATGAGTTACATAACTGCTATAGTTGGAGCACATGGCTTTATTCACGATCATTTTCCAAAGAACGCCATGCTGCAAAACTTGGTGCCTGAAAATTTATTTCTTTCAGTTTCCTTCCAATAACAATCACGCTAACTACTTAACCAATACGATATCTCATTCAACACAAGTAGCAGTTAAAAAATATATTACAAATATCATTGATCACAACGGTTTCCATAAAGTAAATAAAAGTAAAATACTCTAAATTTCTGCGTTCGCAGAAGTTCAGGCTCATCGATGTTTAGATAGCAGGCAAATAAAATTAGCAAGGTTGTCAGCCTTACTCATAAGCCACCTTTGCTTCTGGTACTCATGAGACTGAGTCAACCCCACGGCCATAGTGCTTTCAGAAGGAGGGAGCCACCACTCGTACCATAAAAATAATCCGCAACAAACATGAGGAATAAACGGTCCTTATGGCTTAGAGGATGGAGTAAAGTGTCTTTTACAGTACAGTATTTCTATAACTATTTTCTCCCATAAATGCAATCCACCCATGTTTAATCCATTCTGTTAATCAACTACTAGTACACAGTTTCATTAATTTACCTCAGTTGACGACATTTTTATAATTCGCTCAGAATACATTTAAAAAGAGATTACACAAGTGGAAATTAGGTATGCTTCTTTGATGTTTAGTAAAATAACATAGGCATACATTCTCTTACATTGTTTAAGACAAATCCGCTCTATTTTCTCGGATAACTACATTACTTTAAGAAAATATTAATTTTTAAAATTCATAAACATAATGTATTGACGTATACATGGATAGGTCTATATGTCAAAACAATGCCAAAAAATCTCCGTTACGATTTTTGGTAGTCCTATGGTAACTCTAATTCCATCACTTCCAACTCTAAAGGAATGTTTAAAACATTCTATAAGTTAAACTTGTCATATTGTACTTCTTCCTTAACTTTTCTTACTTCCATTTTACCCATTTCCTTTTCCCTTATTATAAGAAATAAAAACACCCGAATTTTGTGATGCTCTAATTATGGTATTGTTTTCGAAATGTAGGACAAGACTTCGTTCTTAAGCGGAATATAAGCAATGGTGTTAATGTTCGTTTATTATTCTTATAGTATTCTTGAGCTGGTAATTTATTATATTCGATGCAGTATGATATAGTTGTGAAGTCATCTGAATCCATTTCGACTCATCAAGGCAGCGACCGTAGCAAGCTGAGCAGATTATTATTGATGACTAAATTAATCTTCGATAGGTCTATCGAGAATTAATTTTTCTTTCGTCACATCTTTTCAGTAGTCAAATGTTTGTCAAGTCGTAATCACTGACTGAAACATAACTAATGCGAATTAAAAATTTGTTCTCGATCTGAATGACTCACTTGTGAAAGATCACAACATTCAACTCTTCAGCTCAGTATTGTGATTATATAATCATTTGGGCCCGGATTTTTAGGTGCTCTAATGATTAGTTTTAGGCTTTCTAATGCTTAAAAATGTATTTTTAGGCTTATTTGTGGCATGGTGTTGCATCACTAGCATTTTAATTTGCCCTATTGTAACCCTTTCACTGCATCTCACGTATAAATGCGTCGCCTCAAAAACTGTATGAAACCAGAAATGTAAAACAAATAGCACATTTTTTTAAATGTGTAATGTATTTTTAATTTTCGTGTTAGAATTGTCATTTACGGAAAACAGCTATCGCACTGAAACATTCTTCATCGATTTCAAACCTATTTCCCACTGGTGATCTTACTTTGTGAATGCCTTATTAGTAGGAATGAACTCAACTCTGAAAAGATTAATGAAATTAACTTATGAATTCTGTACTTCATTACAATTGCAGTGTACAACTACGTACACTCCAAATTTTATGGTGTGTATTATTTTCTATTGTCTTTTAGTACATTTTTGAATGACGATTAAGTTCGCTTACCGCAACAAGACGTCACTGGAGTCTTTTTCAGTTAATACTGCACGTTAAGGATTAATTTATATGTAAATGTAGTACTGACTCCCTGTAGTACTGAATTAATGTTCGTGTTCTCAAGACCAGGATTGCGTCGAACAATTTTTCTGCAGTTTTGAAGTACATGCAACCCCCACTGGTCCAGGTACTACTGTGTATGCTGTATAGCCTACCACTGTATAGTTTTCAATTTGGATAACAAAAAAATGTTTATAATTAGAGAAAAAACAAAACAACGATTTAGTACATTTTAGGTCATAACACCTTATTTAGGCGTTTTTAGGTTCATTTAGATTAACATATTTTGCTTCAAAGGGTATGAAACGCCTTACGTACTTACTCAATGGCAATAGACAATTCCTAAGCAAGCTAAAGGAATATTATCCATTTTATGGAGCCTGGAGGTTCATTGCCGCGCTTACCTGAGCCCACCGTTCAACATATTCTGTGCTAACTTCATCCAACATCCTCGCAGATCTTACTTCCCCTAAATCCTAATATTGTCCTCCCACCTATGTCTAGGTCTTCCAAGTGGCAATTTCCCTTTGGGTCTCCCAGTCAATATTTTTGAGATATGCCTTTCCTCCCCTATGTGCGCAACATGACCAGCCCATTTCATCCTCCGTGATTTAATCACCCTTACTATATCCGGTGAAAAATACAGGTTGTGTAGCTTGTCGTTATGCAGTTTTCTCCTGTCCTCATTTTCATCTCTCTTAGGTCCAAATATTTTCCTAAGCACCTGTTTTCAAATACTCTCAGATTATGTTCTTTCCCAAGAGTAAGCGACCATATCTCACGTCCATATAATACAACAGGCAGAATAATTGTCTTATAAATTTTTATTTTTAGATTTGTGGACAGAAGAGAAGATAAGAGTTTCTGAACTGCATAAAAACAAGCATTTCCTGATTTCAGTCGACACCTAACTCCTTCCTTAATATTAATAGTATCTATAAGATAGCGGACTGTTATCAACAACACAATATCATAAACCCACTGCCTTTATCAAGCAGCATCTAGTTTTATTTATTCGTTTTCTACTATAAAAAACAGGTCGTTGCAAAAAATACATAGCCTCATTTCACTTCTTGGAGATAAGACTATTTCATAGTTAGTTAAAATTCTCAAAACTCAATGAAATTGATGCATCATTCTTATTGCCATGTATTTAAAATGTAGCGGGTCGTTGCAAAAAATACATAGCCTCATTTCACTTGGTAAGTTAGTTAAAATTCTCAAAACTCAATGAAATTAATGTATCATTCTGATTGTTATGTGTTTAAAATATAGCGTTTTTTATGTGATATTAGAATGCTGTGGACATCGAAATATAGAAAGCCCTGTTTATAATTTAAAGTAGCGACCCCTGGTGATCCCGTAAGGGGATATTCTCAGCGGATATATTTTCGGGATGCGCCATTGCCCTACTTAATACTTTAACTTAAGTATGACGTACACACCGAGCTATGAACCCAGGAAAGGAGATTTTCACTACTGAACAATTCTTAACCCCGCCGGGAATGGAACTCGGTTATGTCTTTATTACATATGTCTTATATAGAATTTAAAATTCACAATATTCGTGAAAGTTATTTTTTTACAACTTCCAATAACTGTGACACAGTTTACTTTACTCTTCAGCATGATATAGACTTCTTAAAGTGCTTATTATTATTATTATTATTATTATTATTATTATTATTATTATTATTATTATTATTATTACTATTATTATTACTACTAATGTGTTTGCATGCTCTTGGTGGGTGAGCTGCTCAGCTGCAGCTTCTGATGTTCTGAGTTTAAATTAGACTGACGCCATGAAGACATCCCTGCTGTTGGAAATTCCTTTGAGCACAGGTGCAATAAATTAAGCAGGGAATTATTCCAGCCAGCAGCACCACAATGTTGCAAACAATCTGAATTTTTCGTAAATTTCGCTCTGCAGTGACTTTACTTTTAAGAACTTAATTTTACTTCTTGTGACATTAAATGCAGAACAACGTGATACGAAACGGGAATTGCAAGAGAAGAGGTATAGTAAAGGAAATACATGCATAGGCCGATCTTTATGTCGTTAGCTGGCGACAAATACAGAATCAGAAGTCCTATATGAGTTTTGCAAATATATGTTATCTTAAATTGCCATGATAGGTCGGCCGGCGTCAAGATCAGTAAACTATACAGGTTGCGTATTCCGGGATAGACCAATCGCAGCACTTGAGTGCGTGACGTCACAAGATTCCAAATCTCGCAATTCCCAGTTTTTGCTCAGTCTAGAAAATCTTACATCGCGTGATTAAACTCGTAACCTTTAATCAACCCTTGGTCGGATTCCTGTGAAATTTGTACAGAAATAATCTACACACATCAGCCCTACTGACGGTTAAAACAGAGCCTTAAAAAAGCGGACACAAATGTTTTTATTTCATTTTATAAACATCACCCGTTACACAAAATTCATGGAGGGAGAAACAAATTTCACTATGCGACAATTTTTTGTATTTTTGTGTCCTGAAAAAATTTCAAGCGAGAAAGTTTTAGTGAAATAATTGAATTTTAATACAAATGAAGTTCCAGCCCTATACCTCGAATGGTTTACGAGTAATTGAGTGGTAATTATTCCGGGCGCTTCAATTGTGACGACCGTGAAATGTTCAGGAAGAAGCATATTTGACTATGCGACATTTTTTTTTATTTCTGTGACCAGAAAATGATTCGAGCATGTAAGCTTTAGGGAAATATTTGAATTTTATTATACATCAAGTGCCACGTTTATATCTTGAATGGTTTACGAGTAATAGAGTGGTAATTACTCTAGGCGCTAAAGCTATGGAAACGGAACAGAGGTCTTTTTGTTCTATAAAATAGACCTACTAGCAATTACGTAAAAATCCTTAAATATTTTAGTCGTGGACTCAATAATAAAGGATATTAACTGGCTACTTGTACCCATACTGAAAGATTGACCCTTTGAAACTAAATTATTTTGGAAGACTTCAATAGACGCCGTCCGTGATGCCTAAATACTTATAATTAATTATTTTTAATAAATCATTAAATTATAAATGAGTGCCGACATGAATACCTATAACAATATAAATGAATAATAGTCGCAAACAAATTAATAAAATATAATTTAGCCTGGTTAAATCCATGGGCCCTTTACTCCGTGATCTACCGAGAGCTGTGAATATTAATCTTCAATAATTCTTCAATCTTCAATCTTCAGCTGTGAATATTAATCTTCAATCTTCTTCAGAATAAACGCCAAATATTGCCTTGCTGCAGACTATTTCCATTCCTCAATAAAAAAATACGCTTTCCAGTGCAGTTAAAGAATTAATGTTCAATAATTATATTCTTCGGAGGTACCTTTTTATTTAGTCATCCCGACATAGCTGCGCATATAAAGGCAAACAAAGTTCTGTAGTCCTAAAAGCCCATGTAAATAGGCCTATGATTAATAACAATTACAATAATAATACTAATAAGAATAGTATAATATATTATTAACCTTTTTCTCTTAGTTTTTTTTCGCTTGGTAAATTCAGCAGTTCAGCTTTGAAATCCCTTTTGTAATCCTGCTCCATTGCTTGCGAACATCTTTGATTTTTGGAAAGATGTGGAACGAAATGTTACAGTCAAGCTTCTTGCAATCTGAGAAATTACTGTTACACACTGCCACAGCACATCTCTGGCCCGGCATAATGGTTTAGTTATTTGCACATTCTAAAGCACTTTCTAATAAGTACTATTAAAAACAATAGGTATTGGTAATCTCTATCCTAAAAGACTACGATCAAGCGGCCGAGATCAGTAGGTACAAAAGCCTTGTCAGCGGCACCGTGCTCTCTACTGTCCTGCTCGAAGCGCCCGGAATAATTACCACTCAATTACTCGTAAACCATTCGAGATATGGGGCTGGAACTTCATTTGTATTAAAATTCAATTATTTCACTAAAACTTTCTCGCTTGAAGTTTTTTCGGGACACACAAATACAAAAAACTGTCGCATAGTGAAATCTGCTTCTCCCTCCATGAATTTTGTGTAACGGGTGATGTTTATAAAATGAAATAAAAACATTTGTGTCCGCTTTTTTAAGGCTCTGTTTTAACCATCAGTAGAGCTGATGTCTGTAGATTATTTCTGTATAAATTTCACAGGAATCCGACATAGAGTTAATTAAAGGTTACGAGTTTAATCACGCGGTGTAAGATTTTCTAGACTGAGTAAAAACTGGGAATTACGAGATTTGGAATCTGGTGACGTCACACACTCGCCTGCTCGCCGCAACCCTCTGTTCTATAAACACGCCGGAATACGCTACCTCTGTAGTTTACAAGCCTTGGGCCGGCGTTACTAATACGCTAGCCGTCGAAATATTTCCGGAGGCATATAGGGTTATTCAAAAGTAAGGAGCAGATTTCACAAATTTATTTCTCGCGATCTGCACAAGATAGGGAAACAATTCTAACACCACTGGACTCAGGACGTTTCCAAAGTTTGGCGCGTTCAATATGAGCACCATAAGTGGCACGACCAATGTCACAACGGTAGCTCAGTTCTTGCCACACACGAATCGGCTGATCCCTCGTTATGGAGTTCACCGTCTCAACAATTCGCTATCGCAGTTCCTGAAGAGAAGCAGGCAGTGGTGGGACAAACACACGGTCTTTCACGTACCCCCACAGATAGAAATCACAGGGGGCAAGGTCCGGTGACCTAGGCGGCCACGGAAGAACATGGTCGCTTTGTCCACATCTGCCAAATCCAGAGTCCTGAAAGGGTGTGTTCAGGTACCGTCGGACCTCAGTGTGGAAATGCGGTGGGGCGCCGTCTTGCATGAAGATTAAGTCATGCGAACCATCATGCAGTTGGGGAAGCAGCCAGTTTTCGAACATGTCGAGGTAAATCGGTCCTGTAACTGTGCGCTCGATTAAAAAGAATGGTCATAAACTTTGAGGACAGAAATGGCACAAAAGACATTGAGCTTCGGCGAGTCGCGTACATGTTCAACGGCGACCCAGCGGCGACCCATGGGACTTCAAGGTGCTCTGTTCAAAACTTGAAACGTCCGGAGTCCAGTGATGTCGGAATTGTGTTTCTATCTTGTGTGGTTTGCGAGGAATAAATTTGTGAAAACTGCTCTTTACTTTTGAATAACCGTGTATAACTGCACTTGAGCAAATCATAGTAAAAATTCTCTTCATTCAGTAACATTGATGAATAATACGAGGGGTATTCCGAAAGTAAGTTTCGTCAATGTATGGCAGGAGCGGCCTGTTCACCAGGGGAACCAAACAAACGCCAGATGAATCCCCACCCGTGGCTGGTTCCACGACGGAAGTGGCGTCAGCGGAGGAGGCATGACGCAGGCGCACTGCGCCGTAGAAGAGCGAGTCGCAGCAGACTGGCGTGCCCGCGGGTATTAGTGTACCGCTCACGATGGCACGAGAGATTTGGCGCCACTGCCATGTACCGCTATCTCCCCTCTTTCAAACGAGCCATTGCTGCAGCCGCTGAACCTTTTATTGTCCGAGATAGAGCTGTTTGAAATTGATCTCCCGATTTCCGTCCCCGCACAGTGCGGCCTCCACGAACCCATCTCGCACAAACCTTATGGAACATCAATTTGTCACTCAAAATGGTCTGTATGGAACCTTTAGTAATGTCAGGAAGCTGAGGTGGAGCAGGCTGTGCGCCAATTCCTTGCATCGCAGGGCACCGAGTTTTACCACAGTGGGTTCTTCAAACTGATCGCACGCTACGACAAATGTCTCAATGTCGCTGGCGACTATGTCGAAAAATAGTGCACGGTGTATAGTTCATGCTGCCATGCTGTATTGCTTTTGGGTCAATAAAGTGTCCGTGTGACAAACTGACGAAACTTACTTTCGGAATACCCCTCGTAGCAGGTACCCGAGGCTTTGCCCACGTTTATTAATTCAATCGCCAGATCTTTTATAAATAATTCATTTAAAAGAAAATAATGAAACATTGCTTTTATTAATATTTTTACACATCATTTATGAACAATTAAAACGAATAATTAGTAAAAATCTAAAAATCCGGCTGAGGTACGTTTCACGATTAGAGTTCGTCGCCCGGAAGAGGTGACCTACGATTAGAGCTCCCTGGTAAAAAAAAAAAAAAAAAAAAAAAAAATGTGAGTTGTTTGCCATTTAGGCCTATGTTCATTACTCCCTATCCACCTATGTAAAAATATAGGTTGCTTATTACACAGTTTGAATATCTGCTTTCAAGACTTGATGATTAATCCGTGTTTGATATTAATTGATACCACAACAGTATTATAATGAAATTGTGTATCTTAATGAGACGTTAAAATTACACGTTATAATGTGAACTATATTGTTTCCTCCTTTGATTTTTAATAATTGAGGGTATATCATTTGGTACTTCATTAACTTGTAAGAGTTATATTGATTTACTGATTTCAAAAAAGTAATGTGCTTCAAATGCGACCATTGAGATTTGAGGTCGGAGCCATTTTTATTTCAAAATTATCATTTTGCCTAGCCAGGTATTATGTTTGCTTATTCCTCAAGGTCTTTAGGTAATTTGGGAATTGGTTGAAGTCTCGTTAAGTCAACAGAGTTTATAGACCCATAAACTGAACATTCGTTAACTACGCACTTAAAAGATAAAGAAGTGTATGTGTGTGTATAAGATATAGGACGGATTTATTCATAGACGCATTCCAGGAAGAGCGGTAGAGGGGAAGAAAATAGTTCTTATTGAGGAAACACAGGAATTTGGAACAGAAATATAAACAGCAGTAACACAACCCTTCGGGATGCCAGTCCTTGATGAAGAGTCAAACATTCTCGAATGATTTTATTAAAAGCCAAACGTTCAAATTGCATAATCACTTTGAAAGAGTCCCCGGTGGTGAAACTCGGTCAGAAATTCTTGTGTTGAAAACAGGACGAGCATTTTATCAGTCAGGAGTAGATGTTAAGAAACAAGGAATGTGTATTTAGGGATTTTTATGTTGTACCGTCACTATATATTGCTTTATCAGTTAATATAAACATTCTTAGTTCGATTCTAATAAGAACGTTGTCTTTATATGGATTTACCGGTAATTGTATTTCAAAATTCCATTTTCTAAAATTGGCACTGAATTTCATACAAAATTCCATTTTCTTTTAAATTGGAACTGAATTTCAGGCCATGACCGAATGGAAGGAAATTTTATACATGGTAGCTGAACTGAAACTAAAATGTTTTTAAATATTTGAGCATTTTGAACCCTATTGTGATACATGGTTCATTTGTTGAAATTATGATGTTGCTACCTTTTTAAAATATACTGTGTAACAAAGATTTTACGTAACATTCCCAAGGGTTTAGGCATGCATTTTATAAGTTACACCCTACAGTTGTACCTTTTATGTTGAGCAAATTTTCTGTGTCAAGCAACCATCTAAGATGTGCCCAGTTTTATCGTAGCGGATGTCTTCTCTAACTTACCTGTACTGTGAGTTTTAGGCTTCTCCCCCTCTGGTGGTCAAAAATTCTTCTGGAGAATTGCAAATATGGATTTTCTTATCAGTGTGTTTGTGTAAGTGTTCGTGAAAAAATAAATCCAATTACATATTTGCCTCGGCCATATAATATAAATTGCAATGCTATTTTATTTCTTTTGATACAGAATTATTCTCCGAAATAAGAAATAATTTAGTTACCGTATTTATCATTTTGCTTAACTTTATTTTTATAGCCTTTTTTGACCGTCGCAACAAGTACTGTACAAAGTACATCACCTAATATTAATATTAATAATAATAATAATAATAATAATAATGATGATGATAGTAAGTTAGTATTAATAATAATGCCAGTAATAACATTATTAGTAATTATAAAGGAAAATAGCAATAACTTAATAGTATATTTAGTCTGTAAAGACAGTCTTCTTTTCCTCTCTTCTAGGATTCCAAAATAAGCGTACAAATGTCACGAGAAAAATGTAATAAGACAAATTAGAAATATAATTATAAAATTACTATTAAAATTGCAGTAATTTCTTTTTACTAATGATTATGATTTTGTGTGATTTACTTAAATCTTTCACTGAGATCTTGTTTAAAGGAACATGATCAAAATACGTAAAAATAAGAAAACAAAGATAGCATCTAATATAATATTTGAGCTGGTGTTTCCGTGTAGAACACATTCAATAATGAAATGGCTCGGTTGCCATTGCAAACTGGGTAAGAAAAGCATCGCTGAAATATGTAAGTCATGATCGAAAAGTCAAGAAGAAGGAAAATTACTTAAAGATTCAGAGAGAGTATTTACACATAATGTGGTATACCTTGAAATATTTCGAGGTTGGTTGAGTGAATGATCTTATGAAAGCCTGTGGTTGCTTTTAAACTATGTCCTTCGGATAAAACAATTACTTAGGGCAAATAAACGTGAATTAACAGATGCCTGTTTCTTCTCATAAATTAGCATTTAATCTAGAAGCGCGGAATTCTGTGACGGGCCCACTAAGCTAGTTGTTTACAAAACAATATGAGATATTATTTAAGTAGGCCTAAGTTATATAAAAGTTACATGCTTGATATTAGATAAGACTGTGTTCTGTCGAATTACAATTAGGGTAAAAGAAGATCTGCTCAGAGCTGTGCGGTGCAGTAGCATTGACAGTGCTCAGCCATTAAATCGTGAATGTCTTCGCCTTTCAGTGTAACATCAGTTTCTTCAGGGCATTTTGTATTTATAACTTATATAACGCTTTATACGTTTACCTATTTTTGTTATATACATGTTTACCTATGGAAAACAAAGATGGAACGTTGAGTAAAATTTATCACATTATTTTTTATCTTTCTTTCTTTCCTTGTCATAGCTTTACCTCTCCCTTTTAGGATTTAAGCGACCCAAGCCGCCCAGGCCTTACAGGGCCGCGACCTGTCGGGAGAGGGATTATCTATTGATCACATACATGCTTTTTTGACCAGACAAGGACAGGAGGGCCTCCGCGAATGAGTGATCAGCCCAATTCCGGGGCCACCTCCGAGACAACACGAACACATTGGACGAGACACGCCATTCACACACTCACTCCACATATTTTTTTTATCAACATAATAACATTAGTTAGAAAGCATGCACAGGACTAAGCAGTATTTGAAGAGCAGAGAATAACAAATCGTTCATTGAAATATTAAATGATACTGAACATCAGCGGTGATTATTTTTTGACAGCTTTGACAGGGAGTTTATTAGAGGTTAAAAAGAGTCGAAGCAGGAAATAAATGAGCCTGGTTAAATGCCGGCCTATCAGGTGCCAAGATTATTTAGGTCGCACAGGATCTTAATGATTATGAGCAAAAGAATGAAAAAAGTCGATATGAGAAGGAAGAACAGCTGTTACTGCAGCTTGCCTACTAGAATGAGAAGAAAACGCGAGTGAATGTAACTTCCCAGTTTTGTTTTCTTTTTCATTCTGAATATCCATTACTTTGTTGCATTCCTGGATTCAGTGAGTGACACCATGGTTTACATTACAAAAAAGTTAATGTTAATTTTTGCAATAATTTCAATCAATGATAAAATTATAGAAGAAAAATTCATCTGACACTGGGATTCAAACCAAGGACCTTCTGCTATCCATGCCGCTGCTCTACTAAGTGAGATAGCTAGAGTTCGCTTCACAGCGTCAGATAGAACCTCTCTCCTGTGTCTGATTATTAAGTGCCAGTATGGTACTTTATGAGATTGTGTGGGGGACGAAAAATGTCTGTCCGTCTGTCCGTCCGTCCGTCCGTCCGTCCGTCCGTGTGTCTGTACGCGCTCTAACTCAAATACGCTTTTTCAGATTTTCATGAAACTTGGAAAACACATTTATAATGTCAATGGGAAGAACCCTATTGATATTGAACCAAATCGGTTCACCGGTACCGGAGTAAAACCCAATTTAGTGTATATTTTAAAGGCGCCATAACTCACATACGCTTTATCGGATTTTCATGAAACTTGGAATACCTATTTATAATGTCCATGGGAAGATGTCTGTTGATATTGGACCAAATCGGTTGGCCGGTACCGGAATAATACCCAATTTGGTGCCTTTTTATGGTATTATATAGCAAAAGGTGCGATAACTCAAATACGCTTTATCGGATTTTCATGAAAATTGGTATATACATTTATAATGTACGTGGCAAGAAGCCTACATTTTTTAAAATCATATCCATACAACAATGTCGCATTTTTAATCATTTGGGGGCTTTGTCTGCAGTGCAGTCAGATGTTTGTTTACTTGGCTGACGTAGTTGAAAATAAGTACCATCAAATACTATTACTGTGAAATAATTAGCGGAGTTATATGCCACTGAATTTTGTGAAATGTTGACGTATTTTAAGAATTTTAAGTTGTAGGCCTAATATATTTGGATTTGACAAATAACAATACTCCTTCACATAAGTTTATCAAACCACATCGTCAAATTGACTGAGTTAACCGAATGGTAACGTCTTGGATTCAGCGAAAGCATACTGGCACTTTGTTATATCAGTTTACCTGATTTTATTCTTATTGGTGTCCTCTAAGGGTAATCAGTCATAGGAGCGAGATTCCATCTGGCGTTGTGAAGCGAAGTCTGGCTAGCTCAGTTGGTGGAACAACGGCACGAATAGCTGAAGATCCTGGGTTCGAAACCTAGTGTCAGAGAATTTTTTCTCCTATATACATAACCCTGTTACTTTTCTTTAAAAACTTTTGTAACAAATAAAAGTTATTGCCCAATTACCGAATTACGCAAGCAAAAGAAAGGTTGCTGAAACAAGCTACGAGTTATTTAAATACCAAAGCCTACGATTCCGTTTGAAATAGAAAGCTTTCGATTTCGAAACTGTCATATTTTTATGTGTCCTTGGATGATAACCCGATATTCAGGAGTGTTTGGTCGGACTCCAAAAGCGCCAGCGCATTATCTGTTCAGGTGGAATGATTCAAGGTTTCAACGTATGCCTATGTCTCTTACGCACATAGACCCTGACCCACGCTGTGACACGTGGCAACGATTGCAACATATTTTCACACACCAACATCTGAAAAATAAATATATAGGTTAGCAAGTATGTCGTACACAGGTATACTGACCAGACGTCCCGGATTTCTGGTGACAGTCCCAGATTTTCAGTGCTGTCTCGTCTAGAGAAATGTCCCGGGTTTTATCCTCGGAAAACATTTTTGGCGCACGGATTTTCTAAGTGGACAAAAAAAAAATAATAATTTTATGACCAGCGAAAAGGTGAAGAGTGGTATGAAACTACTTAACGCTACAAAAAAATTCTGTCCCATTTCAACATTTTTGGATTATAGTGTCATTCTTCATTAGTCGTGTGATTTCCAGGCTGTCATTTCTCGTATGAACGGCTTTTCTTAGCAATTAACTGTTTTATGAATTTGATAAAACTAAAGAATTTGATAAAACGAAAGAAAGAAATTAAAAGAGATAAGCCGCGAACGTTCAGAGGTAGCGTGCCCGCCTTTGGATCAAAAGGTCACGGGTTCAAACCTGGCCGCGATGGATTATCAGGAGGTTAAAGTCCTGGACCTGAAGTCCTCCAGGAGAGACTATAAACTTTTTCACCCGCCCTTTCACGTCCAAGTAATAACTTACGAGGGTGGATCGAAAAGTAACACCCAATATACATATATATATATATATATACGCACAATATGTATATATATATACGCAATATATATATATATATATATATTTTGTACAAAAAGTTTAATAGGTACAATTACAAACAAATGTACACATGAAGGGACATCTTTGGTCTATTTTTCTATATAGTCGCCAAGTTTCTGAACACATTTCTTCCATCGTGATACTAGTTTCAAAGTACCCTGTTCATAGAAGTCCGTTCGGTTGAGTAGGCCTATATTCATCTGCGGACTGCTGTTTTTACTTCTGCATCTGATGCAAAGCGTCCAAACAAATGAAAGGTTATCACGGCCATCTTCGAAGACATCGCTTGGAGACATTGCTACGCTCCATACAAATCTCCCCATACACGCCACGCATGTCCCTGTGAATTTCATTCGGGTTATGCCCTTTATCCCATAAAAATCGCACTACACCTCGCTGAAGAAATTCCTGGCCGGTAAACGCTTTGCGTCAGATGCAGAAGTAAAAACAGCAGTCCGCAGATGGCTATACTCCGACAGAACGGACTTCTATGAACAGGGTATTTTGAAACTAGAAACTTTGCGACTATATAGAAAGATAGACAACAGATGCCCCTTCATATGTGCATTTGTTCGTAATTGTACCTATTAAACTTTTGTAAAAAATATATATATTATTATTATGCGTTACTTTTCGATCCACCCTCTTAGTTTCGTCTTCATGATTGTCGAGGCGATGGGGTTTGTCCTCTATAGTAAAATAAGCGTAACTACATTCATGGTGACTTGACCTTTAATCGGAGGTGGCCAAGGTCCTTACAGGACTGTATCACCAGGATGGTGATAATGATGAAAGCTTTGTACAAGTAAAATCATACTTTTTTGAAGGATATCTGTTTTATCTTCACATCAATCTTATTCTTGTTCTTGATTGGATAGCTTGATAATCTAAACCTAGATAACAAAATCATTCTTGCTACAGTGATTCATAGGGTGAATAAAAACTCCACCGACAAACATTCACAAGCTGTTCAGAGTTGTTTTCTGAGTGTTTTCAGTAATTGCATTGCCCAACTACCTTTGTATCTATGAAAGTTTTGAATTTTTCTCGGCGAATAATACTCATAAGTTCGTCACGGGCTATCAGCCGAGTCGAGTTTCCTAGCTTTAGGGCTCCATCTTCTGGGATGTGCAGACAACCAACATTTTCCTCCTATGACTCTGTACACAGACGAGGCAATATTTACTACAGAAGGCATGTTCAACCGTCGGAATAGTCATATCTGGGAGTATGCAAATCCACATGTTGTGGTGAATCGAGCCTATCAATAATAATTGCAAATGTCAGGAAGTAGTCTCATTGGTGGCGGACCATAATGTAAACACGCTCTACTACGCTGTACTACAGCAGTGAAAGATGGTTTGTTTGGAAACAATCATATTCCGAGTTAAAAGCTACAAATGTAGTTAAGCTAAACGAAACGAAAGGAATTAAATTACTCGATATTGAGCCACCAGAGAACGTGGATTCCTATCAAAACAAACATAAAACATCCCTGAACAAATTGTGGAAGTTTGTCGGTGGGGTTCCTATTCACTCTGTATAGTTTCAACAGTTGTCACGAAGTTTTACACAAAATAATTGCCTGTTTGTATCATAGTTGTATCATAAAATCCTGAATTTTAGCTATTACTTTTTTTAACAAAATTTACAAAAGACTGGCCTAGACTAGTAGTGAACTCGTATTAAACTGGTCAAATGTTTTAATGTGTAAAAAGATTATTAGTGTATAAAGCCTATTAGCATTTAAAACATTGAACTTCTAATTACTAACACCAGAAGGTAAAATACCATCCCACAAATGTCTACATACCAAATTCAAATTAAATATTTATAATTTATTGCAGACGTATTCCGTTTGCTCAGTATAGGCTATTGTTCAAACCACTATGCGGACTATGGCATCGATTGTTACGACATTAATAATCATGCTAATTCTAGCCTGAGACTTCGAAAACAATGTGGTTGACTGCAAAAACGTCCACTGGCAACCTAAGAACAAATAGTTACCGATATTGTAAACGAATTCCTGAAAGAGGGAAAATCTAACTTATTATTTTTTTTTTAAGGAAAAGCAGAATCTTCTGTAAATATCTTTCAGCCATATCCACTTAAGAGGTCTCAAGTTAAATTATTTGAATGGAAACATTATTTCCCAAGTGACGGCGTGTAATCATTACCTAGGTTTTGATCTCGTTCCTAGAAAATTGGACATCAGGTCATAGGCGCCTGCTCTTGAAAATGTTAACACTTTTTTGTAAATAGCTGGATTGTTTACTGTTGCTCTATTTGAAATTTTCATTTTGTCATCTAATCATTCAATTATGCAATAAATAGTTATCTTATTTTGGAGGGAACATTGAGACGATCCAATGCGTTTAGATGATGCTGTATGCAATTCGAAGGAAGGGAAAAAAATTTAATTTATATCAATATTACATTAATACTTATTTACTAAATACACCACTTCCAAAACTTTTAAATGTGAAATATAATAAATGTATAACACATGACCCTCACAATTTCAAGATTTGATTTATTAAATTAATGAGAAACCTGTTACTGCCAAAAACTGGTAACTCCAATAACATAACTTTTTTACCTTCTGCCTTCTGTTGTGTGTTTTCTTTACATGCCTATATTTTTATTTTTAATATTTTTAATATGGGTAAATCCGGGTGAGATGGCCACGCTTTTTTAAATGCTCAATAACTTGAAGGATTTTCAAGATAATTCGTGTGCAAAATGTTCAGTCAGGTCCCTGGATGTCACATTTTCATAACATAATGTTTTATGGAGAAAAAAAGTAATTTAGGGTGAAAAATCCCAACATTTTAAAAAACGGTACGTTGGCCATCTCACCCGAGGTGTCAGGGGGAGATTGCCATAGGACATAGGGACAGTCGGTCACACCATTTTCGAAGAGTAACAAAGTAGAAAGACTAGGTAGCTGTACTTCTATAAATATATACAAACAAAATAAACTTAAGTGCTAAAATAAGTTATTACAACGTAAAAATAAACATATTTTGGAAAACAGAATCAATTCCGAGTAGCTGAAAAGTTCTGATACATTTCTGAAAAGATAACTAAACTCTACTGCAAGCTATTACATCCGATGGAGGGGAAGGGCACACCATCTAACCTCTACATCATTTATCTGCATCTTTCGACTTCGTTAGTTGATGACAGGATCGAGAGCACCTGGTCGGCATGCCGACTTCCATGACCGCTTTGAAGTTTAAATAAATTTGAAAATGAATTGAAGAATGTATTTAATTAGGGGTACACTGTCAAAGTCGTATCTATTTACATACATCTTTCTGGATTTTATTTTCAAAATTGTTTCATTAAGGTGTACGTTTTTTTGTCCGTTTATGTCATTTCTCTACCAATAAAAATAAATAAGTAATTGAGAACCGATGGTAATTAGTCTTAAGTGACAATTTTTACATTTCGTGTTAGAAAAAATCAGAAGATCTTGAAAATATGGCTCTTAAGTTGTTGGCCAACTCTCCCGGAAAAACAGTGGGCCATCTCTCCTATTTGTAAAGGTGAGATGACCATAGTCATTAGTTAAAAATGGAAATGTTTAGAACAGAACACGCAATGCAAGTGAAATATATAAGGTTCGGTCACCTTACACAGTAAGTATCGTTTAACTATTGGTTATAATGTCGGACTTCTGCTTATTTCATTCAATATACAAAAAATAAATTGCCTGTTAGAAAACAATAATGTTATATAAATCGCGAATTTCTAAATATAAACAGCGCAGGTGTTCAACAATCGACTCTTAGTACCAAAAGCTTGCCGCCTACCAAGTTACGTTCAAATATGTTTATCGGCCTTGAAATCAGAGCGATTGGTCGTCTCCCCCGCGTGGCCGTCTCTCCCGGAATTACCCTATTACATATACAACCCCAAAGTGCAAAGCTCATGCGAGTGGTGACATATATACATTGGTTCGAAAGAAAAAAAATTATACATACTAGAATTATCTTAACACTATAACAAAGATTCACTAGTAACAAACATACTACATACCAGAAAAAAAACTTGAAATATATTAATCAATTTTTAAATATACATTTTTGTGCGACTTCACAGAAATATGTATTATATCTATCCTACTGACTAAAGTAAACATCTAAAAAATATTATAATACTCTTGATTTAAAATTTCTAACAGAACTGGACAGACTTTCAAGTAACATGTTATACAATTTTATAGCATTAGATAATATTCCATTTAGGCCATACATAGTGTAACTATTTTTGTCTTTGTCCTATACACTTCTGAAGCTTTTGAAACAAATATTACCTAAATAAGAATATTAATTTTGCTATTATCACCAGTTTGGTTTGTCTTTTTCCATTGCCAGTATGGAGAAAGCAGAAAGTAAACCCTATGGCACACACAAAAAAAGCTTTATTTTGTTGTAACTACACAGAATTGAGTCACTGAACACAATGATGTAATCTTGATTAGAAAAAACTGCAACAGGTTTATTTTCAAAAGAAAACAAATTGGCAGTCACTAATTTTACGGAGTCGTGCAGTGGAAAGCACTTCAGTTGGGTCATTCTTGCATGCAGGCAATCTGTCCGCAAGTTGTTACTGGCAAACACCCATGACACGATGTACCTGCCTCATCTGACAGTTATTTACTTGCGCCCGTATCTCAGCTGTTGGGGTTCGATCACAGGCTATCTGTATCCTAGACCGCGCCTACACAATAATACAAGTACGTGTGTTCAAACAAAACTTACAACAACATACAGTCACAAGCCGTATAAGGGAAGGTGAAAAAAATATCTAAGTGAGAATTCCTTGTTTAATTCAAAAAGATACGGTAAGTCAATATATTGGTAAGTCGTTAAATTAATTGAAAGTGTTTCTGATTGTAAATGCAAGATATAACAAATATAGTTTTATCATTAAAGAAATTGCAAGACTTGGCCCTATTAATCTGTCTATTTATTAGTTTTTAAAATAGTTAGGTTAAAATTATACTTCTATTGTAAAACTTTCTTTCTTTCTTTCTTTCTTTCTTTCTTTCTTTCTTTCTTTCTTTCTTTCTTTCTTTCTTTCTTTCTTTCTTTCTTTCTTTCTTTCTTTCTTTCTTTCTTTCTTTCTTTCTTTCTTTCTTTCTTTGTCGTAGTTTTACCTCTCCCTTTTAGGATTTAAGCGACCCAAGCCGCTCGGGCCTTACAGGGCCGCGACCTGTCGGGAGAGAGATTATCTTTGGATCACATACATACTGTTTTGACCAGGCAAGGACATGGAGGGCCTCCCCGGATCTATTGTAAAGCACATTACATAAATGTAACTCTGGAACTGTCCCCGAGCACGAACTCCTATTTAGGGGTTTCAGGGCCAACCTATGTATTTATTTATGTAATTATTCTGGTTGTAGATTAAGATAAAATAAATAAATCACTTCGTTGTACAAACAAACAAAAAATTGGCCGACCATGAAGTTTTAGGTTTGAACCCGGGACTTCTAACCTCTACAATTTATCCTCAACTGCACATTACCTAGCTAATCGTATTAATTATTTATCTGAACATCTTACTCTAATTCTAATTCAATTGTTCATAGTTTTCGCCATACTCAACAAAATATATTATCAAGTTATATATTATAATTATTTCCTCCTTTGACTCAAGTATTGTGTTGTTTGACATACTTTTTCCAGTAAAATTGTTTTGAATATATGTCTTATTTCAGGAACTTTTTAATAGAAAAAATGCAACCCATGTGCCCTAATACTGATATCACTAAATGTTACCAATTACATTTTCTTTACTAAAATAATACTTCAAATCTTCAATTTATATTGTTTCGCCACTGATGCAGCTTGTGACTGTATTAAATTGACTTCGTGTTGTGTACATGAACGGAATATGGAGTGAGACGTTACGACGATTCTCCCTCACCGTGAGCTCCCGGCCCCTGATTTAGATGAAACTAGTTTACCAAGAAACGCAATAATATTAATATGATACTGCAGAAAAAGAAACTTTTTATTATAATGTAATGCATAAGACACAATTAAAAGCAACTGCGTTTTTAAATATTGTTTATTAATTAAATATTCGTTTAGTTTGAATATTGACCGCATACAACAGACCCTGACGCTGGAGGGAAGAAGGTCCCAAGAAAAGTCCAATTCCATAGCCAGGATTTGAACCAGGAGCTTCTGATCTCCGTGCCGCTGCTCTAACATTGAGCTACCATGGCAACGTGCCGGTGCAACGTTAAATTCTTCAGCTGACTCAACAGGAGCGGCACGGAGAACCGAAGATCCTGGTTAATATCTCGCTATGGCATTGAATTGTTCAGTCTGACTCAACCTTTCTACCTTTGTCTACACACGGCCAGTGTGAAAGGATTATCATTCCAATTTGTGCAGAATTAAATATTTTAGAAAACGTATATGCGTAAGTGCTAAAATAAACTTATACGAATGAAAAAATTAGTATCCTATATTATATCCCAAGTAAGAATGATCCTGTTCAAAACAAAGAGGCGTGGCTGTCATAGTCAGCACATGAGAACGCATATCATCACTGTGATAATGGTAGTTTGTTTATTCTCAGTACAACTCACCCGCAGGGTCGTCGTGAACAATGAATCCTTTGTTTTGTTTGCTAATTGATATGCTATAATGATGACGATGCCAGTGAGAGTTTGTAATTTCACGTGTAAATGTTGATATTATTGTTGCATGAACTTATGAACTCTACTTCTCCACTACTAAGTCACACCCTGGTGATGGCGCATGCTAATGACATTAACCAGTCACGTTTTGTCACATGATGCGAATTTTCGACGAAGTCTCTGTGCGTTCTCCTCCCCTTTGTTTTGAAAAGGATCAAACTTACTTGGGATATACTATAATACTAAGACATACATCAAGGAGAGATCGTTTCACAAAGACAACAGACCTACAATTTATTACTCATATTTGGCTCCCAGTGAGATTTACGGATGACATCGAGTACGATACACGGAAGCGCATTTTCGTTCTCACCTCGTAAGAACGAAGAAAGCTAAAGAGGATAAGAAAATAACATAGCACAAACATCCCACTGAAGTTCTCGAGGTCGGAGCAATTCGATAAATTTGATAGAAATGAGGATCTTTCTGGCAACAAATAGAAAAGATGTTCTCTTACTGCCTGCTTCCAATTTACATGATAGATTTGTATCTGAAAGTACAGGAGTCTACTGCCGGATAATAAAGTGTTTAAACATTTATAAAGAGCCGGGCAAAAGTAATTACATTTAATGTTAATAATAACAATAATAATAATAATAATGATAATTACCAAGAAAATGTGGGCTGTAGATTTTAAATATTGATTGCATTGTAAAAATCCCACATCCTATAATTCTATTCTAGTCATAATAAACACAATAACAGTAACAGTGACAGTAATAATGATGATAGTAATAATAATAATTACGATAATAATAATAATAATAATAATAATAATAATAATAAGAATAATAAGAATAATGACAACACTAAGAGATTTCACGGGCTTTGCACTTTACCAAGCCCGTAGAATATAAATATATATTAATACATAATTACATACAATCAACATTTATACATACTTCAATATTTGTTTCACAACTTTTTAGATGCAGCCTTCTAAAGGAATGCTGATGAAATAAGGTCAGTCAATTTTATGTTTTTGATATAAAAATAAAACTGGTGACCAGTCAGATTTGAATTTAAAAAAGTACCACTGAAATACTTTTAGCCAAATAAATAAATCTTTAAATTTAAAGTTACTTCAGTTGTGTTGGTATGTAGATAGTTTTAAAAGTATTGTTACTATAAACGCAAGAACATAGAAATCCAAGAACGTCATAATAAGAAAACAAAAAGAAATGTATTCTTCTAAGTAAATTCTCTTACCCTTAATAATAATGTTATACGACCGAATGCCAGAAGCATTGTATCCACCAATATATTTTCTCTTTCTATCTTGAACGAGTATTTGTCAGTGGAGTTTATCTTTAATTTGAATACATTAATTTACCAATTTTCTTCTATGTTTATTTTTACAATAATGTTCTCCGTCTTTTGCGCTTAGAAAAAAGTATTGTATATATAAGTGAATTTATACACGTATAATTATATATATTATATAATTATATATATATACATATATATATAGGCTATAATAAAGTAGTCTAAATCTGTATGTTACACATTAGTCTATCATATGTTTTGATGTTTACGTCATAACCGAAAATTCAATTTAATATATTTGTGGTTTAATGTCTAAAAATGTATAAAATACTCATTATACATTAAAATATATTATATATAATATACATATATATATATAAATATAAGATTCTTCAAAATAAAGTGCTGTCATGGATATATTGAGGGTATAGGGCGGAGAACATTATTGTAAAAATAATCATAATCCTCTACGAATATGAAATATATTAATAATATTTTCTTTTATGGATAAATAAGAACTGTTGAACTTCAGATAACTCCGTCAAGTTATGCGATAAAGAATCTTCACCATACGGAATTTATTACTTACACTATAGAAGCAAAGAGCTAATTGAAAACACAAATTATGTTAATATATAATTAAAAAATTTATGAGTCATGAAGTAAGCAAAGCATTATTCTCTTCAAACACTGCCTTCTAATTCTTTCTCGTATACTTGCCAACATTCTTCTGAAATTACGGCAATAATTCATACTCACAGCTACACATAAATAAAGTTAATAAATTGGAACATCATGAAGAGAATGGCAGGAGCATGACTTTTATATATATATAACCAAGAAACGCCGTTATATTATGCCAGCTTACCATGAGGTATGTTGGCTGCATTTTCTATGGGGTGCAATAAGTTATGTAACTGACAGAGTTTTCTTATATAATTTCATTCAGAAAAAATTCTATCGTCACTAAATTAAACTGCAATTATGTAGAAATTTGAAATTCAGAACTGGTAGCCCTGATTTATATCTTACAGGCTGAAACACTGAACTGATAGCGCGATTCCACACGGAAGGTCCGCATTTACGAGGGCCGTCCTCAAAATAAGTTTCCCTAGGATCATCTACGGAAACAGAACACAATTTCATGGAAATATTTATTTAAAAAACAAAACAGAATGGTTCAGCTATATTTTTAACATATTTGCCACCGGAATTGAGACATTTATCATAACGTGGGACCAACTTTTGAATACATGTGCCATAGAAGTCTGCCACCTGGAATTTAAACCATTGTGTGATAAGTTTCTCCGTTTCTCTGTCAATCTCTTCCATTCCCTGTCATTCACTGTCATTTCTTGAGAGGTAGGAAAAGATGAAAATTTCTGGGTGTACGGTCCGAGCTGTAGGGTGGACGCTTAAACACTTCCCTGAAAGTCTCCTGCAAAAGTTCGGCTAGGAGATGTTTTAACATCCACCCTGCAGCCCGGACCTCACTCCCAGTGATTTCCATCTTTTCCTACACCTCGATAAATGACAAAGAAGCGAAGATGGTGTTTCAAATCCCAGGCGGCAGACTTCTACGACACAAGTGTTCAAAAGTTGGTCCCACGGTATGGCAAATGTCTCAATTCCTGTGGTGAGTATGTTGAAAAAAGCTGAATACTTGCTACATCCGTTGCAATAAATATTTCCATGAAATTCTGTTTTGCTTGTGTAAACGGCCCTAGGGAATCTTGCTTTATGGACGCGCTCGTACTTTAATGCATAGACTGAAAAAGGAATTTTAGATGTACCGGGGATCGAACCCGGGGTTGCTTGGTCAGAAACTCTAATTAATGGCCCACGGAGGTGATCTGTTTCAAAGCATGAACCATTTGTTATTTGAATCAATTGAATGAGAGACTCGGAATGGTTTCAAAGTGCAGAATAGTCGGAATTTTAAATTCACCTTCATATAAATTGAGGATATGACCGTCTCTATGAGGATAGGCCTACGCATTGGGATAGTTGTTAAGGCACTGTTAACTACAATAATTGAATAGTGTATCAAGGGATACACCCCAGCGTAGAAATATTGATAGACATAAGGTGACGAATTTAAACAGAGCCTTAAAATTAGGAAATTCATCCGAAATTTCTCTTTTAAGGTTCAAAGAAGGACTTAGTGAAGAAAATTAATTACCTTGGGAAATAAACAAATGGAAAGACGGCATCAGTTTTTGCGAGCACATACTTCTTAATGATTGTTTGTTTACCCAAAAAATACAGAAGATTTATAACAAACTTAAGAGCAATTCATGGACTGTAAAACAAATAAGTTACGCGATTTTCAGAAGATATAGGGTAAGGTGGTACATTTTCGAACATGGTACAATTCTGAACGGACTAAGATTTTTATCCACTTTTGGGTTTCAAATGTTAGGCAACCAGTTTTTAATTATATAGCGTCCATACTGATTGTTTTGTTGACTTGTATCCGCGAGAATGATGTTTTGAGTTGTCTCATTCATCCATAAAATATTATTTTCCAATCGAAGGTAAGAACTCCATGCTTGAAAAATGGCACGTTATAAAATTGCTTATAATTCCACATTGTGTTACTGGAATATATTGTTGAGGACCAATTTTTAACTCATACCGACAAATAGCGTAGTCTTTAATACGTAAGTCATTGGCACAACAATGGTCATTCGTGAGTGAAATTTGCAACTATGTATAATTTACAAAAACTAGCTCGAGGTACAAATACGAACAAATTTTAGGTACAATTTCGAACAGTACTTTAACCCGCGATCGCCTGCATAGAAAAGCTGTTTTGCCATCACAGCATTCTGCATGTTTATTATTATCAACTGTGCCAGTCAAATATAAAGGGTTGGCATTCACACAGCTTTCAACAGTGGTATTATTTCAACGAAGATTTATGAACTGCACTTCCTCTGGATTGTTATTACATCTCAGCAATTATGCAATACGGAATAGCAAACAGAAATCGTTCTGGAGTTGTTAAGTATTTTTATTATTGCTCTTGATGTTATGACTAGGGCCCGGGGGTTTAGCCAATAATTCGTCAAGTTAGTGGTGCACAAGGCATAGGAAGCTTTCTGAGTTAGTAAACAGTTCGCGCTGCCTGTGGCATTAGGTGGGGAGAGCAGGCAAGGAATACTGCTGTGAGGGAAGCAGTGTCGGATTTATACTTTTCATAAGTACAGGCCACTTTATTTGCACCGCCCGTTCCTCCTTCCTAGAAGTTCCCACTTATCATAATCACTCATTTGTAGGCCTTTAGTAGGTAATAAACAATTTTAAGTATTTAAACATAGGTTACGTAGGTATTGAAAAATGAAATAAACGAATTAATCAGTCATAAAGTAAAAGTAAGTGAGCGCCCTCTTAAATCTGCCGTCCCTAGGACGCTGCCGCCCCTAGGCTGCTGCCTATTAGGCCTATTGACAAATCCAGGACTGGAGTGAAGTCATACCTTAAATTTTTCCCCGTTATGTCATGCGACGTAGAGAGAAGTTTTTCCCAATACAGATCTTGTTTGGAGGAAAATAGAAGATCTTTTTCTTTTGAAAACATCAAAATGTATATTTTCATTCACTGCAACAAAGTGTATGCACAGACAATTGCTTTTTCATTTTTACTGTGAATAATGTTACTAAATATTAATGCATATGTTGTGTAAATTTATGTTCGTTTTAGTAGAAAATATATTTTGTTTAGGTGATATGTGTAAACTATTCTATGACGCTGTGCCCATCATTTCACTGCCTCTACGACATGACCTTGAACTTGGATGTACGTATTAAGTGCGCCACTGAAGACGAGTCACCCTTTCCTCACGTTTACAAGATAGGTAGCATAGAGCTATAACCCAGTCACCACTAACCTGATGTAATATTTTTGTGGCTAAACCCCCGGGCCCTAGTTATGACAGACCCGCCTGCATGGTCTAGTGTTTGCTGACTACGGACCCGCAAGTCTGGGTTCGATCCCCGGTACCTCCTCGGATTTTTCTGAGGTAGGGCGATTTGGAACGGGGTGCATTCAGCCTCCTGACACCAACCGAAGAGCTAATTCACAAAGAAGTATCGGCTCCGCTTCAGTAAGCCATCAATTACTGACGTAGGAGTCGGCATGCTGACCACTTGCCCCAAACCTGTCATCTGCCTATTCAAAACGTGACACTTCATTATTACGCTCATATTATTGATAAATAATAATAATAAAATATAATATTCGGAAGAAAGCAGTTCGTTCGTTGAAAATGCCAATGTTCGAAATAGTACCCACTGGTGTTTTGAATTGTACCTACTGTGGTACATTTTCGAACGATATTCTGGAAATGAAAGATTGATTGCCATGACCAATTTTACAGCTGTTTGACTTCCATATTTTTTTGAAGGGTCAACTACATTGCCAACTTGTGATTACGATACAGTTGAACTTGTCTCATGTTTATTGTGTTCATAAAATAAGAATATTTGTTAAGTGTTCGAAAATGTACCACCTTACCCTACTGGTATTTTACATTGAGCAATTTAAAATGAAATCACTTACATTACAGGCAAACTATCCGAGTTAACCAGCTATTACTTAAAATGTGTACTGATATGAAATTCTGTAACTATAATTCAGTATACGAGTAAAAGAAAAAAATATTTTTATAATATATGTATCTGACCATTAATTAGGTTTAAGAAAAGAAAATTGAACGAATTGGTCTACATTTAAATGCAGTTTTATGAAGTATATAGTTTATGACAGTTTAATATTATTTCATTACCAGTTTCTAATCCTTTTTATTGCTGATCTGAATGTTTTTATGACTGGGATGAAGAAAGAAAATTGGCCTTAATATATGGGCAGACAAGATAGAATCTGAAGTGGACAATATCGCATAATTATGATGATGTTGAATTTGGCTGCAGTTTTCGTTGGCAGAGGCACTCATGTAACTACAAATTGCAACCGATATCTGGACGCTGTACTACAAAGTGCGAGTATTTTGACATAATACGACAAAACATATAAATATGGCGTGTTCCATGACTCAGTCACATAAAGTGTTCTTCCTGGCACGGCACGCCACATACCACTTACACTCTTCCACATACATTTCTTGGGATGTTCTGTTTCACATATTTTAAACGCCTATTTAGTCCCATATAATTGATTTTTTATTTCTGCATTCTTTTAGGCTGAAAATGTTCTACTTTTATCCGGTTTCATATTTAAAATCGTGAGATCATCGCGAATTATAAGAGACGGATCTTTATAAGACCAGATGTGTGTTTTCGTCTCCCACATATACGTAGTACGGAAAACGTTAGTGTTCGTAAAAAATCTGAAATAGAATCGACATATTAAAAAAATGTCTCCATCCACCTGTTCTACTGTTTAATGTTAATTTTGTTTATTGTTCTGACATTTTTTACAACGTGGAGCAACGTCATAGATTCATAAATTTACAGACCATTAAAATTATTACATTCTTGCACACTCTATAACGGTCAATGCGGTCAATGCCGATCGGATGGACTGTCCTCTTGAATGCATTAAATAGCATAATATTCCTAATATTTTCCGAAACACTATTAAAAAGTAAAACAAAAAGTGGAATTAAGAGTAAAAAAGAAAAATGTGTTCTAAACATTAAGAGATTGAAATAGTGAATAATTATAAGTAGGCCTATATAGGGAAAATAAACAAGTCACCATATAATAAAACAAATAAATTAAATTATATTTAAAAAGCCATAGTAAAAACTAAAATATTATAGCCTATACAAAAGTGATTTGGCGAGGGAAGAAGCATAGATATGGATAAAATCAGGGCAACATATTGCTAAAGAGTGTTAGATGTTATAAATTCGACTAATGTAGCGGCCATGTTGGAGATGGGGATGGTGAGTAGCAGGGGTAACTTTTTGTTAAGAAAGGTGACTTGTAAACCATATTGTGTATTGTAATGAAAACAAAGAAAATAATTTAGGAAAGGAATGTTTAAATTGTTTTAAAAAATACGAAAATTTAAAATAATTGGTGGAGTGAAGTAAAAAGACATGCTAGGATTAACATTGATATGACAAAGAACGGGCTTGATTGGTATTAAGATAATATGCAATGACGTATATAACCAAGAAATGCTAAGGGAAAGAAATAGATTTAAATCATTAGAGTTTTATAGAGAACAAATGAGGTTAAGAAGTTATTCATACAATAATAATAAGTACACAGGATAGGTTTAGCATTTTGGAGATTATGTAACTGGACGTTGAGAAATACGATAAAGAATACTTTGCAGTTCAAACGAAAATGCGAAGAAACATTTATAGACAAAACATTATTAAAATTGAATAGTAATGTAACATATAAAACATTTGTACTACAATAAAGCCAAGAATGAAATAAGTAGCAAAATATTATTTTTATAAGAGAGAAATGGATAGAAGAAATAGAAGAAACTAAATAAGAGGTTATTACATCCATAGTTAAGTTTCATTTAATTGGTGCTCTAATCATTGCTTTGTTGCTTGTTTAAGTAATTTTTGTTGTTTGGTGTTGTATCTGTAGATGTTTTTTCTCACACATGAGAATTTTGTAATATAAAGGACACCTTGTGTAAGCAGAAATGTAACAGAGGGTCTTTTAAAATTTAGCATTGAGAATAAACTATACCATACTATACCATACCAAAAAAGCTTTTGATCTACAATTTCATAACCTTTAATGTTCTTTGCATGAATATTCATTTACTTACTTTACTGGCAACAAAATTAACTTGAGATTTCCACTCTTGATCCGGTTCCAGATAGTTAACTGTCTTGGACTTATTAATCCTACTGAGGCTGTATATAATATCAGTTTCCTTATCTTTATTCAAACTTAGATTATTATAAGAGCCAGTCAGTAATTTCGAGAGATATTTGTTGAAGTTTCAGGGCAACAGATTTATCGTTAGCATGGGATACATTAAGAGCTAAATCATCAGCGAACATTATAGCAGTCAAGGCAATCATCACGTATATTAAAATGTAAATCATTCTTATAAATAATAAAAAGTAAAGGATCTTACACCAACCCTTGTGGAACATCATATTTAACACGCTTAAATTGAGACTGATTGTCTTTAATGTACACTGACTGATAATTAAAGTTCAGGTAAGAATACAGTAGATTGTGAAGGCCTGTGGCAGATAATTTGTATTTACTCATTTTGTACTATGAGCTTAGATTTTAAACATTTTGCACCACGAGAATCTTGTTTCTGATACTGAAAAGTTAAGAGTACTTTTCAAGAAAACTAATAGCTCTAATTATTTTATAACAATTTTGATTTTTAAACCTTTTACCATGTATGTAATAAATCAGCTATAGGCTATTTTTCCTTTCCATAAAAGTGACTGAGGGGTATCCTCATGTCCATTTTCCATTTTTCCGGCTACATCTACAATTGATATAATGGGATGTTTGTTCATAATTTTCGTTTGATCATAATGTTATCTTTTATTTTTTACAGGAGGTGAGAGTTACATTTTTGGAAAATTCTATGAGTCTGTGTTCATGTTTACCAGTCTCCTATAATAATTTGGTAAGTATTAAACATTATATTATGATATTAACGATCTTTATTTGTTTAAAAGCATATACGGCAAGTTTATTGATGATAAGCCCTAAATACATATTTAACATTCCTTGAACTATCGAAATTTTAAATTTTTTATCGTAAAACCATAGGGACAAGAAAATAAGGATAGATCTGGCTACCTAATTCATTCACTCTTGTTTGGAAGTTGTTTGGAAGGTTCTATGTAACATAAGTATTACGTTATATTTTATCTGATGTTATATGATTGTCATTATGCAGTAAAGTAAATTGATGTATTACTTAAACCTCTATCATGATACAGATGTACTGAAACATTAACACTTAGAGTACTTAGACCAAATTAGTGCTTCGATTACACAGTAGGAAGTTATGAACATAATGATTTCTTTAAGAACATAGACCATGGGGGGGGGGGGGGGGGGGTAGGATAAGAATTAGCTAGAGATCCGCGAACGGCGTTCGAACACCATCATGGAGTGCACAACGTGTGCTATTCTTCTATCATTATTATTTTACTATAATCAACAATTCATTGCAGTTCCGCTTATGAATGTCATTTATTATTGGATTCATCTGAAGTGAACGAAAATTCCATGTGATGTGATTTTGAACAAATTTTAAGTATTGTTAATCTGCAATTTAAGTGTAGGCCTACTGATTATTATTCAACGATAGGCTTTGAACATTTATATGAAATCGTTATTCTTGCTACCCATATTGGGGGTTTCCATGTATCCAATATTTTAATAATAATTCTAATTGCCCAAACGCATGACTAATCTTGCTGTGATCATTTTGTGATGAAAGAAGACAAAGTTATCTATAATATTTGTGAGTGTAAATTATGGAAAACAAATCAACGTACTCCTTCGGCAGGTCTACGTCTGTCTTCATCCTTCTTATGGGAAATATATTTAATCTTCCCTCATCCCCTATCTCAAATACTCGCAGTAAATCTTTATACTCAAAGAGCACTTTAAGCGGATTCAGTGTTTATCGAATTTTAGTATCGTTACATAGCCGTGTACCGGTATCGAGTTCCCTAGCACAGAAAAACCCCACATAGTGAGCTTCGTCCAAATCATTAAATATCTTTCCATTTAGGCATGTGGGTTCATGAGCGCGCTAACAAAATCGAAGCTTCGACAAATTAATGTAATTATATTGCAAAAAATCGATTTTAACGATGGAAATTTTTCCCGGTTGCTTTGGCAAACCGAGCAAGGCTGTCTTAAAAAAAGTTGCAACTGAAATACGGTCTTGTAAATAGGTGGCGTTAGATGTACATGGAATCACGAGTTCAAATATTATATTAGATTTTTTAATGTGCATATATTCGACTTTCAATAAACATATAATTTAAGTCCTTTAATAAAAAGAGACCTTTCCAAAACTCGGGGTTTCCCTTTAAAAATAAAATTTCGTTAAAAAATAAAATTTAGCCCTAAAAATGAAAATTTCGCAAATAAAAATAAACACAAGATTTCGTGTTTTTCGCGAGTATAAAACGACAATAATTCCGGGGTGCGCGGGCAAAGAGAGTTAAGTCCACTTTTTTGTTACTGAGAATTAGAGTGACTTAACACACTATACCAGCCCAACATAGCTTTAGATATGGATAAACCCATGAGGCACACATCCATAACTACCGTACAATTTTGAATATGACTTACTGGACTTAACACAAATGTAGAGAACATTTTTATCTATAACTCTATGGACATATCTCAATTTTTTAGGATGGTGGACTTAAACCTCTTTGCCCGCGGACCCGCGAATTAAGCCTAGAAGTATTTGAAACAAAAGATTCACTTAGCCTAATAATAATAACCACGATTTGTTAATCCGAAACCTATGAAAACTAGGTATCTCTACATGTATCTCTTACACCTCAGGAAGGATTGATTTAACCAATTTCTGAAATATAATTTTTAGGATCCTAATTCCTACGATTATGACTGTTGAGGAATTACGAATGTTTACAGGATTCCGTGAAGATTTAGCATGCCTATTGGTCACGAGTGAAGCCTTATGTAATTTTCTTGGCAAACTGCTCACATAGAAATTAATGTACGGAATGGCGGTATGTTACTGCATTATTAAGTGCCAGAATGGTACTCTATAAGATTGTGTGAGGGACGTATGTCCGTCCGTCCGTGTGTCTGAACACCCGATTTTACTCAAATACTCTTTATCGGATTTTCATAAAACTTGGTATACGCAATTATAACGTCCATGGAAAGAAGCCTATTGATAGACTATTGGACCAAATCGGTTGACCGATACCGGAGTAAAGCCCAATATGCCTATTTTATGGTAATATATTAGAAATTATTTATCAAATGCAAATCAGTTATCATGACAACATATTGTTTTAGAGTGTTCACATACGGCTTTGGAAGTTTCATTACAGTTAGCTTTGGCAAACAACACTATTGCTTCACATATGCTTATCAAACTAGACGTTAAACTGAGCGAGGTGGCCAACCAAGATGGTAACGTATTGGACTCGCATACCGATTGTCCCTGGTTTAAATTCCGTAACCGGCCGATTTGACATTTTTTGTTGTATTTTTATATGAGTGTACGAGCCTCTAGATATCACAAATCTGATAGTTCTGCTGATGCTGAACAATGTTAATCTGATTTTAAAAACTATACCTTTGTTCTTCCGTAAGTCCTGCTTAATTAATCAATCTGGAGCTTAACTCGGAAATCGATTTAAAAACACTTAATTATCTGCATATTATAATATTGCAATTACAACTGATTAAGAAAAAACATTCTGGCACTTGGTTACATCAGTTTACCTGATTTTATTTATGTGGTTATTAGCTATCATGTAAATAATGAATATAATAATAGTTCTGGATTCTCTCATCGCGAATATATCGATAAAATCCAGATTTCTCATTTTATTCCTTAAGAAGTATAAGAAGAAAGAAAAAAGATTATCCATAGCGCATTATCATGTGATTATTACACAGGTGATCTATGTCAGTGATTATAATCTCATTGGCAGTGATAGAAACAGGATCTTCCCCCACTTCCCCTACTTTTCAGTAGTATTTCCGCTTTCCGAGGTGTACGTATCGGGTGATCTACTGCTTTCAGTTTGTGATGGTTAAACATGACTAAGAATGCGTATCGTACATCTTTAGTGTTCAGTGTGTTTTAAAAGGATCGTACAATGTTACTGCAGTAAAAGCGAGGTAAGAAGAAGTTTTGTGTAGCAATTAATACATAAAAAAATCCCTACCTTCGACATGTTCTGATATCTTGGTATAACCAACTGGGGCTGTATGTAAAAACAATCTGTTTATGGAGTGCTTTTGTCGTTTTAGAGGTGCACCTATGCATTGTAACATTTTTACTAACGCATTTTATACGAAAACTAGCCTATGAAAGTTGAAAATACGCTAAATATTCGTCTACTTAATTGGAATAAATCCAGAAGGGCATTGCTACAGGTAACGTGTGTCGTACCGGTCTCCCATTGAATGACGTCAGTCTAGCAAAATGTGGGAAGACAAATCTAAAGTTTTAGGGTTTGATGATTGTAGACCTACTGTAACCTTTCATTAGTTAAAGAAATGATAAACATTTAGTATTTTTTTAGACCTGAAAGTGTTAGATACTGTATATGTCCAGTAGCTGCACCAGTGTACTAGCGGAATATTGTCATTTCCAGGGGTGACTCCTTTGAAGACTAACGTATGTAATCGGGGGGATTCTTCAACACACTGCACGCTTTATTGTGTGTTGAAATTTTTTTAACATCGCTGACGGTCTTAACAGCTGCATTGCATTTTCAGAATGCACAACACCTAAACCTCGCATGGTGTAAATTTATCATTCGAATAGAAAGGTCACCTGAAAGCAAGGATGAATATTTTTAAAACTGTACTTAAAGAAAGATTTACATCTGTCTTTGCTGAGAGCTGAACAGTAGGATGATTATATTCTCACCTGCTAACTCTTGCCAGATTTCTTAACTATGCTCTTATTCTTTTGAGTTACGCTGCTTTGCAGTATGCATGCTTGTAGTTAATAGCTGTCTTTGATAAATGGAAGTGTCATTTACTAAAGAGCTTGAAATCACTATTTCATAAATACACATGGACACTATATAATCATTCACACTGGACAATATTATTATTTAAGGGAACGAATAGGTTAAAATACTGAGAATTTCTTTCATGTTTGTTCCGTAACTTCAATACTAGGCTTATGTTGTGGTCAACTAATTCAAAAGATATTTTTAAAAGTTGTATGTATTGCGATTTTTGTAAAAATGACTATAACAATCTCGTTTAGATTTCGAAGTTATTATAAACTAATCCTTAAAACCTTCTGCGAAACTTTTATAGAAATCTCTCAGGAGGATTTATGATAGAATTATACTGTCGAGTACAGCAAATGCAGTTTTAAAAAATTATTATTGCTTTGAGTGACAAGAACTAAGGAAAAGAGCGTCACAAATCACCGATAAAGTCCGAGGAAGTCTCGGGAAAATTATTCAATGAAAAAAGTTCCTCGGAAATCTATGCCAATTTTAATGGCTGCATAAAAATGTTCAAAATAACATTAAATTACTACAGTACCGAAGGTCTATTAGACAAATGAAATTCGTTTAGTAGTGTCATTAGTGCCTACACGTTTCAATATTATCCGAACCTAAAATTAACATTTTAAGAAAAATATATTTCGGTGTCTATGGGTGTATTAGAATGGGGTATCTTTCGGAGACACGAAACGAAACGTGTTGACAACTTATGAATACTTTTCACGAAGAAAATGGTTCCAACAGTTTTGTCTACATTTTTTTCACAAACGGCTTGAATTATGACCAGAAACATTTGTTTTATTTTTTGTTGCTGTAAATAGAGGAGTGCATACAGTACATTCAACAGCAGAATTGCTTTCTTCGTTTTAACAATTGTGAGCTACGAAAATGTCATATCCTGAAAATAAAATAATAGTCTGAACTGATAAATATTATTTTTCGAAGGAAGTTTATGTTAACATTCCGTAAGCTTAGAAGTAAACCGAGATGAAGAAATATTAACGGACCTAACAAAATTCTTGGCACGAGCTTAATATTGCTCAAGATTTATGGGGTTGTTCGTTCCAGCTATTGAGAAGATTAGGCTTCTGCCAATAAATAAATTATGCAGCTTAACCGACTGTGAAAATTATATTATGCCTCTTTGACAGTGGGATATAGAACAGCTTGAACTTTAACGATGAGGTGATAAAAACTTGTGAGAGTTCTCTGTGAATTTAGACTTCTTCGCATAGGCCTATAGGAAGAGGCTACCTCTGAACACTGTACATTATTTATGTGTTTTATCTAAATGTTTCTATAATATGCGATGCTCTAACTGCTTCTCGAGTACTCTTTTGGAGTGTAGGGAATGCTAGTGAGTCACAAGTGGATAACGTGCTGTTCACTTTTCATTCGGATCCTTGAAGCTGCTGACTCATAGATCTCTCTTACCTATCATGGGGCGAGGGTATAACGAAAACCGGGAAAGGAAACGGGATGATTATGAGGAGGAGTTTGAAGATGAAATGGAGAGTGTTGGTGGAATGAGAGGGGAAAACGGGAGGATCCCCGAGAAAAACCCCCAAAGGTCACGCTTCGTCCACCACGAATGACACGCCCGCCAACTTCGTAATTAATCAAAACAAAATGACTCTTATCGCTGCGATTAGCTGTTAGTATTCTCGTCTTTTGTGATAGATAGCAGGCAATAAGGAGTGCAGAGAACAGCGCTTCTCTTGGTATTTTTAACCACAAAGCAATTCACATTAGACACACGAAATGAACTCAGTTTAGTTTAATTTTAAAATTAACATGAACAGACTTGATCCTTTATTTTAAATACAGGTTGTTTAATGTGCAATTTGAATTGATGCTTTCAAGGCTCGTTGCATAATACATTATTAAACTATTGTCGGAATTATGCTTTCAGCGAAATGAACAGGCAAGTGCAAGAAAAAATATAATTTTGTTGCTATTTATTTATTTATATAATATACAAATTTAACATTTTTGTACTATTCTTAAATACCTGTGACGTTTTCAAATTGTTTACTCTATGCTGAGGAAAATTATCAATAGAGCAAAGAGTTTTTTATGTCAACATATCTATAGTCAAACCGTGTAGTGTATTGATCAAAATACTAAGACTATTGTATTGGAAGTAAAATAAAATATACACACAGGGAGTGAATAACCTACTAAAGCGTGTTTTTGCAGTAAACAACCAGAAGATATTTCAACAGTGCACTCTTTTTCGCTATAATTAATAATGTCACCGTGGTTAAGGTTTTCTAAAACCTCCTTTTCAATGGACATCAACATAAAAAATTCGAGTTTCTGTTGTCACAAATTGTATCTGAATCGGAATGTAAAGTAAAAATAATAATAATCGTTGGTTAGCCGGCGCCATCCAATGAAGATTGGGCGGCGCACGGGGCATTAGCCCGAAGAAATCTAAATAAAACCTAAAATAAATTGCTATTTTCAAGCATAAACTATAGCTAAGAATTACACATAAAACCACGTGTATGTAACAAGGGCTATTGTGTACTGAAATATTAATATCTCTCTTCTGTCCAAGATAATATTAAGAAGGTGAATTATGTAGTAAATGCGAATTTATTTCACTTGAGGTACTCAGGCTTTAATTGAACTTAACGTGGTTTCTGGCAACAAGCCCAAAATATAAGACCATTAAAACGTTTAATGGTTTCTGGAGGGGAGAACAAACATTAATTCATTCATATATCTAAAATAAGCGAATAATATAGGTTAAAGATTCAATATCCAGGACATTCCTATGAACTGGGTTATCCTCAGAAGCGTACAGAAAGCGCGGACATAGGCTAATTATCTTCTCATAGAAATGTTATGTAGATTAATGTTCACATCGTTCAGGGTCTGTGATCACAAAAACGAGAGCAGCTTGTTTTCAGAAACAACAAGGACGGGTCATGGCAGTCTATTGTGAGAATTTCGGTCGTGCTACAAGATTGTATAAATCGATGTTATTTCTATTAATAACCCAGGAATACAACATCGTGGTTCCATGCTGTGTCAGCTTGTATTCCGGTCATCTCTCTCTGATATGACAGGCGGTATGCTGTGACACAGATTACATTTAACAACTTAAAGTTTCCTGTTTCAAAAATATGTCATGAAGATGATGATGCATTGGATTTGGCTACAAACTTATGTTCCAATGTTCCGGGAGTATAAATAATGCAAAGCACAGGCTAGCTTCTAAGAATTCGTGTTGAGATAGTTCAATATTGCATCCCTATTTCCAAAAGCCCTGCATCTTATATTGTGTATTTACATAAATATACGCAATTTATGACTTTCTCGCTGATTTTCTCATTGTTAAAATTTAGTAATTTCTTTTACAGGTTAGTAAAATTTAAAGTTATTTGTTTGTTTAATAGACGTTAATGCACTGCTAAAATGTCTGTAATCACCTGCTGAGGAACTATCTTCTTGTACCTGAGAAAGTGCTTTCTTCTAATACATTTTCATTCTTTCGTTTATTATTTAAGGACAGTTGTGTAATACTAATTAGAGCTCTAATTGTTGTTCGTGTAATGAACTTATTTCCATATGCATGTAAATTTCCAGCTAGAGAGAGGAATGAGACATTTACTCACAAGACAATCCAGACACTGGCAAGAACAAAGAAAATAGGGCTGAGGTAGCACAACCAAGAAGCTGGAAATAGTTTTTTAAAGTACCGGTACAGAAGAATAGAATTATTGCTTGTTATATAATGATGGCAGATAAAAATATTGATCCTGGCAGAGCCGTGATGACAAAGTCCTTCATTGCATCTTTATTTCTTCCAAAATAGGCTATTTTCCACACAGATATAAAATCTTGTGGAATTATGCCACGATCATCGACCATCACTCTAACTACATCAATTTCTTGAAGTGCGTAGGCTTACTTTTCATTGAAGCATGAGACTCCCGGGTTGAATTTTTTCTACTTGCCCTGCTTCAGGTTGTGCTTTTTTACTTCTCAAAACGGTTTTTTGGGTCTATGATATATCCCTTGTCGCTGACTAGGGGAAACCAAACATATCGATGCTGTGCTGCCTTCGGATGGTATGCCGTGAACTTCCTCGTAAACCTGGAATTTTGATGATCGGAGCTCTTGTGCGATTAAGGATCGAATGCGGTGATGCTGGGTGTTACGGAGCAGTTCTCCATTGGGGAGGAACCCAGAACATGCGCAAGTGTTTTGTTCTGTCTGCAGCATCGCCGACTGAGCTGGTTGCCCTGAGTCCTGCCTGAAATATTCCAGAAAGTTTCAATTTTTAACCCCCCCCCCTAAAATACATTTAATATGGCGAGCACAACTTTGAGGTCTGTGCCGACCTTTTTTTGTTGGCTTACTGTATAGTAGCTAAACTTTAAGTCGTATAAAAAACACTATGGTTAGGCCCATTATTTATTTCTTGTACCTCAATTTGTAATTTTATAAGAAATTTAATTTTTCTTCCAGTTTTTTTCTCATTTTATTGTAAAATGAAGACAGGCAACTATACCCATAGTATACCTGTATGTTATGAGTCTAAGGAATACATTTTTGTGTAATTTTAAATGCTAAAGCTTGTCATTTAAAATGGTTACAATATTATATGTTGTATGTATACAATAAAGGGGAGAGAGTAATTCTTCACAATTCCGAATTAGCTTGTAACTCTACACTGTATGTAAAAATAATGGCAACTAAAACTTTTACCTTAACTACTGCCTTCACACTTGAAATTTCTGGCTCTGTTCTAATGCTACCCCAGCTATCGTTTCCCATTTCTAGTTATGTAAACGATAAATACGCAGCATAATAGCCATAAGATATAGGTCGTGAAAAATGGAAGAACCCTTTCCCAATTTTGCAATAATATTAAAATAATTTTTTTGTGACTAAACAGGAGTGAAGTTTTCAGAGATGTTTACTAGGGAGAACATAATGTGTCTATAATGTTGACATTTTGTTTATATATAGTCAGGGTGGGTTGTTATTTTAATTCTAGTCTACTGCAAAATTAAGAATAGAGCAAGTATGCTCTTCTGCCCAAAACCGGGGATACAGAAACGAAATTCTATTCTAAGTATCGTTCGAAAATAGAAGACTTTAAAAGCATATCATAGTTGTGAAATTAACTTACAGGGTTTAAAGGAATATGTCCAAGGTTTTACTGAACAGTATTTTGTCTTAATTTATCGCATTCCATCATTTTAAGCCTGCAACGGAAGAGCTGAAGAAAACTTCAGTAGTACATTTATAGAGTAACTTAAAATTCCTTAAAACTTGTAAGCAAATTGTGTATTCACTTAATGCAGACTATTAAATTTATGCCGGTAACATTTTGACTACATCGCTCCAAACTTAACTTCCTCGTTACGTGTCTCAGTAAACTAGATCTGTCTAAAAGTTCGTATAACTTATAAACTGACCTATTTCTCAATTCCAGCGTTGCTATTGTTAATATAATATCTTCCACGCTATTTCACGATGTTACTAGGTGACACCAGAACAGTAATTCACTCCAAATTATGCGTGTTTTGTTTTTAGCATGTTCCGTTACAGCTAGCTATAAAACCTTTTACGACTTCATTTCCAGTAACGTGTAGAAACTGTATAACTAAATATTTTATGTGACGGAGAACTTTGCTTTATAAACATTGTATTTTATTAATTTTTGAGGAAAATGCATGACCTTCCTGAAGAGGTTTGAAATTAAAACTGTTCCTGATTTTTTAGGGAATATGTGCAACAACAGTAGGCCTACACATGGGTTTTAAAAATGGGATTGGGGAATTGTGGATGGACGTGGGAGAATAGATGCCAGTCAACCTAAGATGCGAACTGTTTTTCTATGAATATTTAGTAAAAAAATTACATGAGTTATTTCTTTTGCAAAGTTATCGTAGTGTGAATTATCTTTTTATGCACTTTTAAACATTGTTTTATCTATAAATAAATTTATATGGTTGCTAATATCTTTGTTACATTTGTTAAAAAATGAATGGACCTATTTCATCAAAGCCTTCGTTTCTGAAATTGCTTTACATTATAGGAATGACCATATACTCGTACAAAGTATCAGTAAAATGATGTTCATTTATCATATGTATTACGAGAGATTACGAGCTCGTAGATATATTTGCGAGAACGAAGTTCGAGCAGATTTATCCGATAAAACTCATAATCTCGTGTAGAATTATTTTAGTAAGACTATTCCATGAATAAAATGTAACGAATTTTGTTCATCATAATTACTTTTTGTCTTTGTTGTCAATATTCTGTCAGTCTGTGAGATCACGGCATACTAAATGAATGGACAGTCGTTGAATCGATTATTATAGTTACCAGTGCTACCAATAGTGTCTACCAGAAGGTAGAGAGCGTCAGTGCAGATTGCTAACACCAGAACGCAAAAAAAAAGTACCCGAACTGGTTTGAAAAGAGTAGAAATAGTGTTTATAATCGATACACATTTACATTATTTCAATTTCTAAACAAATTATGTATAAAGTAACGTGTTTTCATTCTGTTTACTGGAAGCATGTGCTTATTAATCACCCCACGTTGATGCTTTATGTCTCCAGTAACGAGCTGACGTTTTATCACATAAAATTGCATCCTAAGAACAATAGGGAGAGTATTATAACATAAACGATGGTGATTGGTCCGTATCCGAGGAATTGTTAAACGATAGGCCTATTGGTCATTATCAAACACGCGGCGTATAAATGACAGTTATTTAAATACAGCTGCATGAATACGAAGATTGCATTTCTTTCCAAAGAACATTCAACATTGCATCTCGAACTATATTAAGAAAGGAATTTGTTGCTAAAACACAACGTGGCCCTAACTGGCACAAGGGAATGTGCGCTTTAAATTAGCATCTTGATGAAGATTCTATCGTTGCATGTTTATAGTGCATGCATGTGAGAATTTATTACGGTATGCTTCATAGTTAATTGCAGTGGATGAAGAATTAACTGCTGGTATTTACACCTCCCGTGGTGACAGAGGAATGTAGGCCTACTTACTGCACTGCCACTTGCAGTAATGCATCTTAGACGTGTTTACTTTACTTATTCTAAGTGATTTAAATAATATCATAAAAGGTGAATAACCTTGTTGAGTTTCGTACAGGTAGAATATGATACAAGAAATGAAAGCAATGTTGTTTTCGATTAATTCATTCAGAATGAATATGTGGTGATTATTAGCATTTCTGCACCAGGTAGATTAGTCGCTCCTGTTCTTAGGCAGTGATAATACGTGGCATAGAGCTGTGATAAAAAGCATAGGCCTATTAGGAAGCATATTGTGAAAGTTTATCTTCAAACCTGAAAAACATTTATTCGTGTGCTACACCAGGAAAATCTCAAATTCCACTTTGCAAGAGACCTCTAGTGTCTAATAAGGAAATTTCGAAAGTATTTATTTTTATCTGTTGAAATTTACATTATTCAACTTTTATTTAAATACAAAATTGTTAAATGCATAGCTTTCAAAATAATTTTTCTCTCATACAGATAAATCATTAATAAATTAATCTTTTTTCAAATCTATAGTGATCTAATGTTTTTTCTGATATATTCCGAAGTAGATTTTTCTTGTCATTCTTTGCTTCTGGGGTAGTCAGAAAACGAGTAGGAGTCTTTCCTGTTAATTCATGAATTATTCATTCCTGATAAAATTTAGGGAACTAGTTCCACACATTTCCTGTTGCCTTGATTTGCAAATAATCTATTTCTTCCTAGAAGCTTGTCCAAATCTTTTGTCTATCATGATTTTTTCAAACATACAGCGATAGTGATAACGTGTACAGAAGTCACTGCCTACAGCCTAGACTCTAGAGATTCTCCGACCTGGTCAGAGTATAAAGGAAAGAAGTATCTTCATTGCTTTTGTAAGAGATTGTAAAGCACAATTCGATAAAGACTGTGGTAAATCAACGCTCTGATTGGGTAATATACCAGCAATCATTATTCACCCCATCTATAAAAACAAAGGCGCGGTTGGATCCCTAGACTCATTCAGAGTTGTAGCTTTACTTCCTACTATGGGCAAAATTTATTGTAAAATCCTATTCGAAAGAAGCACTGTGGCAAGATAAGACAAAATTTTTAAGTTTCAGATGGGGTTTATGGGAGGGCGTAGCACTGTGGGTAGTATATTCATTCTAGAAACTCTAAGACAAAAACGACTGGCAAATAAGGGAGGGAAACTTCACTGTGCTTTCGTGGACTTTCGAAAATCATTCGATACCTTGGAGAGGGAAGCACTGTGGTACAAACTATGGATGAAAAGGATATCGGGTAGGATGATTAAGGCTCTTCAGGGAGTGTATGTTAACGTGGAATTTTGTGTTTTGCATACTATCCCCCTTACTATTCAACCTGTTCATCAATGATGTAACAGATGTCATGTCAGGGGTCAATACTGACGATTCAGGGGTCGTGGGAGGGGTAAAGATTCCAGCACTGCTGAACACGGATGATCTGACATTGTGCTCAAGATCGGTTGTGGGACTACAGACAAGTCTAGACAACTTGTAAGAGTATGCCAGGGAATGGAGAATGGTGGTAAATGCCGAAAAAACTAAAACTATGACGTTTAAGAGCGAGTATAAAAGTGACGGAAATACTAAAGGCATGTAACAATATTCCCGAGGTCTAGCTGAAATTAATAGATACCGTGTACAATGCAGTCGTTAGGTCGACAATTACGTATGGGGCGGAGATTTGGGGGTGGGGGCGAACGGAAATACTTAATCGATACAAAACAACTTTCTGAATGGGATAGCGGGGGGTGGGAAGAGGGACGGCTAACTAATGAGTCATAAGAGAATTTGGACACCTTAGAGACTCAATTTAGTGTAAACTAAAGGCTGTAAAGGCAGATTCTTCATGGAGAACATTCCCTTATCAGGGCGATATGCTGCAGAGAACAATTAGCGTGGATAGTCCAAGTATCATGAGCGGGTAGATTACATAGGGGATTAGAGGAAATAGGAATGGGGTTTATAATTGAGAGGGGGTTCAGGAATAGGCGTAATGCATGGCGGAAAATTCAGAAGCGTTTGAAAAATATTGACAAACAAATGACATTAGCGGAATAAAGTCACTCTGGAGATCCAATCGTTAACCAAGACAAATTGGGGAACCGAGCCTTACTTGTATAGGGCGAATAAAATAAGAAGACTTACTTTAGCCTGGTTCCGTCTAGGAGCTTGGCAGTCAATTAAAATTACAAATGAAGAGGAGAAACTTCACACCATATTCTGGCAGAGTGTACATTCACGGAAACACTGAGGCAACGGAATCGACCAGAGCCATTCACTGCTTCTTGTAGGGTTCATCTGTCCACATACGATCTGCTGCTTAACACTAGATTTTTTGCGGGGGTGCGGAAATTTATGTCTAAAGTAAGACAGCTTAGGATGGAACTGGCTGAGGGGGTGGGGCCGAGGGAGTAAGGGTGTATTCCACGGGGGCAGTACCGCCATGTATAGGATGGTGTACAAAATACATTTGTTTGATAATTCTGTTGGTGTGGTTAAGAGTATTGTTGCTGTATTGGCTATTTTTTAGTGTAGTGTGAGGAGATGTTTTGTTTGTATGTTTGTTGGTTTTAACTATTCGTCTGTGTGCTATTAGTTTTAATTCTTTGTTATATATTTTTTGCTTGTGCACAGTTAAAGCAGGGACAGCCTAAGGGCTCTTGCAACAAATAATCTAAAAAGATGGTTTATTCTTGTTAACAATAAAAACACTTCATTCATTCATTATACCAAATGTAAGTCCGCAGTGATAGGCCGCTGCGATTTTGTCCACATGTAGGCCTAATAATAGCTGAAGGTGTTGAAATTGAGTGTGTATGTTCACAAGCTCCAAATTAAAATTCCTCATTGGCGGGTTCCAATTCTAGTTCTGGAACTTTATGTAACATTTTATAAAATGAAAATGGAGTAATGTTAAAAGTCTTGTTTTCTTTAAATGTATGTTTAGTTTATTAAATTAATTACGCACTCTTTACGCATGTTTTACACGTCATTAAGTAAACCTTTATATTTTTTAACGGTTCAAGTCCTAGCTCTGTGTAGAAGTAGGCCTATCTGATTTTGTCCATCTGCCCGTTTACAGCATACATTGCGGGTATAAATTCTGAATTTTGATGGTTGAACTAAAGAGCAATTGTTTTCGTACATTAATAACTTAGTTCTTGCAGAACTAAAAAAGAGCTTCTGAACATATTGAAGAAAGAAATAAAAATTAAGAGATGTTAGGGACTATTGGGTAATAGGCTATGTTTTTGGTAATGGATTTAGAGCAATTATAGTGTAGGCCTATTGTAAAATACTCTTAAACGAATCGACTGCTATGACTATGACTCTTCAATTTGATGACGCACATTGTATAAATTTAACTTAGTTTCGACTAGTTTCGTGGTTGGTAAGGTAAACTATAAAATAGTTTCTGAACATATTCAAGAAAGAAATAAACATTAGTTAAGGGCATGTTGGGGACTATGGTGTAATAGGCTGTATTTTTGTTCATGGATTTAGATAAATTGTAGAATAGACTTGTTGAAAAATACTCGTAAACGAATCGACTTCTAAGATTGTTCAATTTGGTGACTCACTTTGTATAAATTTAGCTTAGTCTCGATTAGTTTCCTGGTTGGTAAGGTCCATGTCCGAGACCTTATTTTGCTGTAACAATCGGTTGTGTGTTGATCCTCCCACTGAATTCTCTTCTGGACCGTACAACAGCTGAACGAGACTAAACGATCTGTGTCGGGAATGGGCAAATTCTACAGTCTACTGGTTTTATTTTTGTACAGTAGGGTGAATGCCCTTCGCAGATCTTTCTAAAATTGTTAATGGCATCTTGATACACAATATAAGTCTTCACATTCTTTTACAAGTACATGGTTTAATGATGGAATTTCATGAAATTAATTATTGTGTTATAAATCTGATTTTGGGCAAGTGAGACTGAACAATTTGCAGCGCTATATGAAATTTGGAATCCAGCTAATATACGAACGCTGAGTTTTAGGTATCTCTACAACAGACAGAACTTCACGAGAGAACAGAAAAGAAGAAAAAAGCGAAAAGGCTGGAGAAAGATTTTACGGTAGGCCTATATACAGAATACGATGTTAACATCTTTCTCTGCCTAAAGTTTTATTTTTTCCCTCCATTAGTCTCTGTCAATCCAATCCATAATTTGTAGTCCTCTTTCATTAATTAATTCATTCATTCATTCATTCATCCATTCTTTCATTCATTCATTCATTCTTTCTTTCTTTCTTTCTTTCTTTCTTTCTTTCTTCATTTCTTTTTTTCTTCATTTCTTTCTTTCTTCATTTCTTTCTTTCTTTCTTTCTTTCTTTCTTTCATTCTTTCTTTCATTCATTCATTCATTCATTCATTCCTGTACTAATCTCCTGCATCTCCCGCCTCTGTTTCTTCCAGGTGTACACCATTCCCATACCCTTCTTGATAGCCTTTCTACTAATATTCCTCGTACATATCCATACCAATTTAACTGTTTATATCTTACAAAGTACCAAATGGAATTCTTTATATTCATTTTTTACTTATAACTGTGTTTCTTCCCCCCCCCTCAATGTTGAATGTCTTGCTGACCGCCGTAAGAAATTCATTTCCATTGATAATTTGCTTTAAATTTTTATTAAAGTCACAAGTTTCAGCTCCACACGTAACAGTACTTTTCACTATTCAGTCGTATGTTTGTATTTGAAAAAAAGTAATGAGTAGAAAGAAAAAGAAAGAAAGGGAGCTAAGTGAAATATTGAAAATGAGTTAATATTCAGCAAGATTGTACCAAATAGGATTTAATACGAAGAAAATTTTATAAGAGAATATATTTCGTCTGCAATTGTTTTTTCTTCTGGTTTTATTTACGGCATTTAATTGATGCAATAGTGAAATCCCCCTTTGAGAGATAGCAGCTTTATAAGTTATTGAGGGCTAACATTAACATAAATGGGGAGCCTAATGCCCTGTAGGAGCAAAATCTACTCTACTGTTGTTGAGTATTTACAATCTAATGAAGTATGAAGGAAATAAATTCTTACCAACAATAATATTTCTTTAAAAACAATGTTCATTGTACATATCCCTATAACCGTCACCACCAGCTTATTCAAATGACCGAAATAGACCCTCACAAGAAATAGACTGACGGGAAATCGTTTTTAACAATTCTGAATTATCTTTACTTCCTCGAATCTATCTAAGAAAAATTCCACCGAAGATCCAATAGATTTACGCTCTTTGTTAAAAGAGTTTAAAGAAACATTGCATTTTATAGAAACAATTGATGAACATCATTCTTTCTGCATTAAAGTAATTCCAAAATGAAACTGATCCAATCACAAAACTGTTTATGTTAGTCGAAGGAATTTTTTTCAGTTTTAACAAACTACACTATGTATAGAAGACACATTGTAAATGTCATTCATCGGCCTCTGACAGTAGCTTTTATTCAGCACCAGAATGGGATTATAATGAAGATAATCGTCTCAGACCTCTGGAATCAGACTGGTTTACAAACATCACATATTCACTTAGATATGGAATTTGAGTACGGTATTTATATGTTCTTCAGAAAGAAATTACATTCAAAGACTTGCTTAAAAACAGCAATAATTTAATTTGATCAAATTGGTCAATACGATCACGATGTCAGTCTGTTTAACAATATTACAAATCTCAATTGTTACCTCAGAAATCTGTCCGATTCTACACGTGTTTGCATGAGTCGACGAGTGTTTAATTATTAAGAGTGCATGCTAGTAATTACAAGTGTACACTAAGTGCGTTTTCTATATTTCTTATTGTTTGATTTTTATTCACCAATTTGTTAGCAGAATAAGCTCACATTTGTATAGATATATGCATATGCATTCATGAACCAAAGATTATTGTCTCTGTTGGACATACTATTATGTATTGTCCAACAGAAACAATAATCTGTGGTTTATGAATGCATAATATGCATACATCTATCTTGAATGTTACTGTACAATAACAGTGGAAGCCCGATCACAAAAATCACTAATTAATTTGCCTCACAGTACTGCATATGTCAGTGAGGTAGACCATTAAGGGCAATCAGTCATAGGAGAGAGGTTCCATCTGGCGCTGAGAAGTAAACTCTGGCTTAGCTCAGTTGGTAGAACAATGGCACGGATAGCCAAAGGTCCTGGGTTCAAATCACATTGCCTTGGGGGGATTCCATATCCCCCAAACCCCCCGGCACTTTCTGGCTACGCCACTGCTATATGGGCAGATATAACTTAACAATTAAAATCCCGAGCCATTTCCAAGTAACTAACACTTCTAATTTCACCTAGTCCATGAGCGTTTTTTTCAAAAGCCGATATCTACATGGATATCTCAGTGCAAGAGGTGACTAAGTGCCATCAAGAAAAGTGCTAATATTTGTGTGTATTGACCAGCAAAGATAGTATTTTATCTACGCCAAACATGACTAGCAGCCATTACTGTGTCTGTAACTGATACAGCAAGGCTGTTTGTCATGTTTGGCTTAGATAGAATACGATCTTTGCTAGTCAATACACACAAATATTAGCACTTTTCTTGATGGCACTAAGTCACCTCTTGCACTGAGATATCCGTGTAGATATCGGCTTTTGAAAAAACGCTCTTTTATATGCAACGGTATATTCAAACTTTAAAACAGCTGTATCTCGAAACTAAGATTTTGGACTAAGTGACTTCTGCCGGAATGACGACGATATAACGTCTAATAATTCCTCAATTTTTTTTCTTTCTGGCGGGTTTAGAAATACGACTATCAGGCTATGGAGCTTTTAATAGGAAGGTGATCTAATAATAATCATTCTTTCGTTCGTTGTCTCGAATCCCCAGTTAAGAAAAGTCGTATTTGAGTGTGTCAGCCTGTGCGGATTGTGGCAATTCATTCGGCCGAACCGTTTCAATAATAGCCAATATGAATATTGCATAACAGAATTGTATCTTAAACGTGAAAACTGCGACTAACATCGAACTCACTTTTTCTTCCACTGCTTTAAGACTGTACTAGAACAAACCTGTCTTCTGTATTATTACCAGGACCCGGATTCTGATGACCTAAAATTGTTCGAAAAATGACCTATAAAATGACCCTAAATATTAAAGAAAATGACTCAATAATTATAAAAAATGACCCAAAAACTGATATTTTATTTATAAACAAATATTGTTGTACACACAAATTTATAGATTAGTTAGTACATAATTGTAAAAACTGTAAATAACTGTAATGTTGTGAATGTTCTTTTCTCACGGAAATTTATACTGTCACTGAAGCACTGGCGAGTCAAAATTCGGCATTTCCTTTTGTGGTATGCCGCATTATATTGTTGTTTAATTGAGGGTAAACAGTAGTTTGCACCTCTCAAATCCAAGCAGGTGGCAGACTCTGGTGCCAAGACAATCTAATAACAATAGTAATATAATACAACATTTTGCGTTTCTTTGATTCTCATTTCCGATTGAGACATGACAACATTTAACGCCGAATTTTTCCTTATTGGATTAAACAAACAACACTTCAAAGACAGCACCGCTAGCGACGAAAAAAAGGTAATACAGTCAATGTAAATACATGAAAATGACTTAATAAGGAAGCAAATGGCACGAAAATGACAAAATAATTACCTAAAATTGAAATAAATGCCCTAAAAATATAAAATTGCATAAAATGACAAATAATTACCTAATAAAAATGCATTTCTATAATCTAGAGGCTATGATTAGGATTTATCTACAAGTTGGTTATGTCTATGCAGCATCAATAAAAAAGATGACATGTCATTAGAATCCGGGCCCTGATTTTTACAATAAAACGTAACTACGTAATAATATCACTCGTTCATTCTTGCAGTAAATACAAAATTAGATTCTAACTGTAATGCGCTTGAAATTACTTTATTTTTTATACCAGGCATAATATTAAGCACTTTTAATTGTTATTTATGTTTAGGCTATGTACAGCACAGCCAGAATGTTCTATATGACTGTGTAATTTTTATTTTCATTTTTATACTAAACTCCGTGGCGCTACATCCCTGGAGGTACTTGGCCTGCCACCCGACCGCTGCGTCATCTCCCGTAGGCAGATGGCAGGATTGGGGGGCATGTGGTCAGCATGCTGACACCCATTTTATAATTTATGCTTTATAGATACTCTGCTCAGTTTTTTAAATGTAGGGTTGTGAAGGAAAACAGCCATAAACATTCATACGCGACTGTATCGTGCCACTCTGATGTATTTCAACAGTTGGAACCATGAAAGAACACATATTCACTGTATGATTCATTAAAGTTTGGTATGGATGGGCATTATTCCCGTAAGCTTCCATTAGCTCCTTGTGGTATTCTCTAGTATTCCTCCCTCGAATAGTGACTATTTTGACACAAGGATGCTGTTTACACCTTCCATATCCATTCTGCTCGGCGGCTTACAACTAAATTACCATCGCCTCTATTCGTTTAATCGTACATCACAGTGCTACCAAATGATGTGTCTATATACCAGAGATGCCACACTCTTCCTTGACATCTCATGGTACCGTCGTCTTACTATGAAAAAAAAAAGTTCCCAAGACTTACAATACAAAAATAACACCAAATAAATCTGTAAAATTTGTTATATTACGAACAACACATACTCAGTACACGAAAATCAATAATATTTTTAATTTTCAGACACTGGCTTGCCCATAACATTAAAAGCCCCATCTCTATATTCCCTCACATTGCGATACCGGTTCAAGCAACCTTATAAAACGACGCTAATTTTAAGGAATTATAGTTTTCGAATACAATAGGAAAACCAAATATGCTGTCAATATTAATGATGGCATTTTTCCATATATTGTTTTTTTTTATTTTTATTTAGGAGTATTATTTTTGTAACTATAGAATTCACGATTCATTGTTGAAAACATTTTATAATATTGTATACCTTTATTGAAATACATAATTTAGTTTTCGAAATATCTTCAATCATTATACCTTTATTTTCATTTAACGAATTATGATTAGCCTATTACACTTACGCAAATTGATTCCATTTTTAAAATCTAGATATTTAACTTTTACAATATTGTCGCTGCTGATATTGTTTTTTCATTATAGTTGCATATTTATTATCTAAGGAACATTTTGTACGTTATTATAGAAACAATTTGTACAATTATTTTATCAGCTATTAAAAGAAAGAAAGAAAACGAATATGACATATAGCGGTGTAACCACGAATTAGGATTTTTTATAAAAATATAAGTAATTTTACATGCTATGCATTTAATTTCCCTGATTCTTGTTATAGGAAGAATTAACATTAGGAAGACCTATCTAAAGTATAAAGTGATGAAATTGGATCGAACTGTAGCAATGAATTTAGGTGTACAAACGTATTTCAAAATCAGGGACGGTTACTACAGCTCGTTAACATAATTTGTTAAAGTGGTTGCAACATAACGATTAAACTAATCTTCACCCTAATAAATTTACCACCGAATGAGTACTTCATAAACCTTCTCTCTTATGGATGACTCAGTACCTAGGGAATGTAAGCAGAGTGTTTTTGGCAACAGGCCATATTGGCTCAAAATCTGTTAAAAACCAAATCTCATTTCATTTACTTTAGACAACCTCAACAACAATTACGTAAGATCCGGTGGGCACTTTTAAAGAATATAAAAAAGTAAACTTGGCTTAGTGGGGATGGCGGGAGAGAATGGAATGCACAAAGTAGTGGGGAGTCAAAAGCGAATACTCCAATCCCTTATTTTTAGAAGCCCATGAAGGAAATGGTTTGGAATGCAGAAGGGGGATTTAGTACAACACTTGTCCACACGTAGGCGACGGCGCCACGTGTACTCCTTTATGAATCACTTTTCAAACTAGACGCATTTTACTACTCAATGTACCTTCAACGAATAAATTTGGCAGCTATTCTATTTTTTAATGAAGCCTGTGGGTATGTTTTAACGCCGAAGAAAGATGTTCGTTTGTGATTAGTGGAATATTACAGCGTTTCTAGGAACCTAAATTGCTAAAGAATTGCTATATGAAGAACCGACTTATGATGGAATGAATTTTGCACAAAATTGAGCTCATGTAATGTTGACTTAAAAGCCGTTTGATAAGTTTATTCGATCATGTTTCATTTCCTTAAAATGACATCAATTGATACTTAGAGAAACTAGAATATTTTATTTCAGCCTTAAAATTAAGCTTCCAATTTCGAGCATTAAAACACGTTCTGAAGTCAAAAAGTATATTTTTTTATTAACCATTTATTAACATTACTTACTTATTATTATTACTATTACTATTATTATTATTATTATTATTATTATTATTGTACATGCAGTACAAGTAAAAACAAATAAAACCAAACATGCCCCTATATGAGCAAAGCTCGTGTTTAGGGGGTATAAGTTAGTAGATTAATATAAATCTAATTATTTATCAATGCATAGTGTAGGCCTACTACAAACGAAAAATTATAATTGTATCAGATAAATATTTGTTTAAGTTTGTGTTAATTTTACATGTTCCTGTGAAGAGTATAAATACAGTTGTAGTAAGAAGCCGTGGTATAAATCGAAAACGAAGAACTGTATCAACCAAATTTTATACTATTAAAATTGACCAACCCATATCTCTTCATCTTAATTAGACTACCACATGAGGTGAAGACGATTTAGTTTAATTTCTTTCTCGAAAAGTCCATTCACTGGATTGGACTTCTTGGTTTGGTGAAACCTTATCCTCACACATAAGCTTACACCGAAAGATCGGTTCTCTGTTTCAGAGCAGCTATCTTTATCCAATTTTGAAAAACCAATCTCGAAAAAAAAAAAAAAAAAATTGTTGATACTGGCATGCGACAATCTGAATAGACGAAGTTGCTCTCCCACCTGAAAGTCAGGTTTTCAGAGCAAGTTTTGCATTACAATTAAAATGCATGCAGTCGCGCGGTTGTGAACTGCTCATGTAGCAAGCATTGCTTCCGGTGCCTCATACAGATTCGAAATAGAACGATTAAATGTACCACAGATTCATGAACATTACCCAAATCATACAAAAGCAATTAAAACTTTTGATAATTAAAAAGCTAAAAATCCGGTATCAAGGGTCATTTCACGTTTAAAGTGCGCCGCCCGGGAGGAAAAAGACCTCAGATTCCAGTTCCCTAGCCCAAAAACCCCTCCGCACAGTGAGTTTCGACCAAATCATTCAATGTTTTCCCAGATATATTCAATTTAGGGTTGCCACCTTTTGGTAAGGCTAAGGAGGGACAATTATCGAATATATGTATATCGCCGATCTTCATACCTAAATTTGTACATGGAACAATTTATTAATAAGAGAAAGATGGTATATATTCTTTAGAAAGCCAAAACTGAATCGACTATGTAACAGTAACACTAGAAAAGAAAAGGCTAGCAAAATGATAAAAAAAATATTATAATGCGTCCCTTTTAGGCATAATTCGGGAGGCTGCAAATGTTCTTAAAATGCGGGATGTCCCGCCAAATTCGGGACAGGTGGCAATGCTAATATTCATGCACTCTTGGTCCCCTTCTGGCCACATTATGTAAAAAAAAATCGGGTATTTGCGACTCGTAAAGAAATTAATTAAGATAGCCACCGAGCAAGGCCACTTCAATTAATCTCACAATTTAATACGATCTTGTTAATAGGTGGCGTTGGATGTACACGGAAACACGAGTTCAATTAATATACATAATTTTACATAGGTATCTGGTTTCAAATGGAATACATAGCCTGCATATTTGTGTCGGTTAGAGACATCTTCGTCTTACTCAATTTCCTCTTGCTTCACTTCTTCTCTTCTTTCACATCTTTCTCCTTAATTTCTACCTTGCATCTGTACACAATAGAAGCTATATATCTTGCAAGCCACGTAACAATTTTTTTTCACACATGACTCTTAGAGCTACTAACATTGAATAGTCAAGTAATTTATGCATTTCTTTTAGGATAAAATAAAATAGGCTAACTTATTCGCGGAAACGTGAATATATTTATAGCGTCTTAGTTTTCTGATCAATTTAAAATAATGGAGCAATACAAATTATACTTAATACATAAAAATATTTTGTAAATGCACAAAGTAACATCTTTTATAACACTGCAGCACAGGAGATCATTCTCATAATTAGATTTATACAAGCTTATCTTTGAACCAAATTAAGTGGAATCCTAATTCATTATACAGAGTTATAGCTAACAAAGGCTTGCTTTATACCTATGTTTATATCCATTCATTCAATTCTCATGTTATCATTATGTCAGAGGCTCTTAACTTAAAAAAATTGAATGCAAATATATTTTGAATCCAGACGGTCAAGAAATAATTACAGCTTACCATGTTGCAGTACTCAGTTAATTTTATTTCTATCAGATATAAAAAAAAAGGTCGCAGAACAGTATTGTATCTTATTTATAATTTTGTGAAATGTATTATAGTCAACAACAATAATTGTTTTGTATTTCTCCATAGGCTACCTAACTATTATTTTAAGTTTCATTAAGTTTATCTATTTGTTTACGAATACAGATTCCCCTATATAATTTGTCACGTTTGGCAGCTTAACGTGAAGAAATTTTAGCAAATAAGGCAACAGTGTAACGTTATGTAACACAATTTAATTGTTTAATTGATCAAGCTGACAAATAAGCCTAATGTCTCAATTAACTAATGATAATAAACTAGCAAAACTACGATTTTAACGCCCGTGTAGGTGGAGGAGTCACGTTTTGTTGTCACGTTGTCACCCTTACATTCTTGGCACGGAGGAAAGAATACACGGAGATGCCCTGAGACCGCAAGCGTGAAGCCAACTGTCCGAGCGTTTGGTACTTAAGGGGGCGTGTCACTGTGTTTATATGTTTATAGTGTGCACGGATAGAGTGGTTACTCGTCTTTGTTTCTTTGTTTTGAACAATTCAGAAGTGAAAATGAGTGCATGTTGTGCATTATTCTATGAACTTACCTTAAAAATTAATAATTTTGTAAAATTTAGGTACTGAAAATAGTCAATTTTTGGGATGAATGAATATGGCAGGGGTGCCCACAGGGGGGGGGTGGTTAAGACGCAGACTGCGTCATTGAAATTTCTGGGGGGGGGGAAATATTATCATTTACGAATTTTCTGGGGGGGTTGAAAATTGTTGCAAAATTAGTTTTATATGTTAAAAATAAAAACAGTCAAGTTTTATAACTTCAAAAGGTCTCTTCTAATTCTTTATAAAGATAAAGATGAAGAATTTCGACAGTCATGGGCGCCCATACCCGGGGGGGGGGGCGCAAGGAAAAAAAATGTATATTAATAATTATTATAGTCAGGTATTTTTCTTTTAAGACAATTATTTGAATTGCAGAAGTTTTACCAAATCGACAACATGGAAGCAGAATCCACAGTGGATTAGGAAAGATGGGTTCAGGGGGTTTGGACCCCCAAAAGTCAAAACCTAAAATTCTATATTTGTATTAAAAAAAATATTTAATTAAACAAGATTTGTTGGTGTGTCAAATATGATATAGCAGTTATTTTCTTTTCATAACATAATGGCCAATTATGTCCACTGTTCCATGTGTTATTCAGCTTTTCTTATAAATAGTAATAAGTATTATAACTTAGGTAACAATTTCTTGTTTAAGTTGCCATGTCTTAGAGTATAGTAAACAAATTTGCTAACTAGTTTTTCAGTGCTAAAATAGCGTAAAATGTGATTTTCATTAGTTCAACATTTAAAAATTTTCTGGGGATGGACCCCCGGCACTTCCGACCCTCCCCGCAATTATTTTATGGCTACGTCATTGTTGCACTTATTATATTATTAATATAATGTTACAAAGTGGCCCAAAAACTTAAAGTGACAAAAAATCAATTAATTAAAAAAATTGCCCCCCCCATGAAAATATTTTATGGGAGCCCTTGTCGACAGCCAATTGGGTTGGGGTGAGCAATGAAGTTTGGGGGTGAGCAATGATGTTTGGGGGGGTGAGTCATGACGTTTGGGGGGTGGGCACCCCTGAATATGGGTATAATTGCTAAGCATAATTTACTTGTATTTTACACTAGGCTGCTAATTATTGATGTATTTTCTTTATAACGGCCTTAGGCTACTTGTAATTAATCAAATAAAGTGCATTTATCTGAATTATTAGTTATACTAAGTAATTTATTGCTTTAAATTTTCAATATTTATATTAGTTGCCATTTATTGCGTTTAATAGAGTCAATAACCACATGGTGTAGCTATATAACTGTCCAAAATATTTTTCTCGTTCTGAATTATCATAGTCGCACGGTCACTTAATCATACTCGCACATGTAAAGTTGCTCATTTGAAAGTTACATTTTTGGCTCTTCTGAGATAGGTTAATGCTTACTACCGGGATTATTATGATGTCAGAGTATGTAGTTAATATATGAAATTAGGATATTACATATTTTCCCTACCGTTACGTTGTTATAACCCGTGAAACTTCGGAGTATTTGCGTGCTATTGTATATAGCAAGCCTCCCTTTTGGTCATCTAAGGGGGCGTGGTCATTGGCTTCATCTGTTTCCCATACGACACCGCAAGCACGGCGTCTCCGTGTATTCTTTTCTCCGTGATTCTTGGCAAGGCATTTTTGTAAACAGAAGAAAAAATGGCAGGTCAAGCAGCACATGTTTAGGAGGATGAGGAGGCTTATTTCCGACTCACTCGGTGGAATGTCCGGTCTTTCACTTCCACGTGTCTGGAACAACGTACTGTATCTTGCCAAACTATGCGTAGTTAGCCATAGGCAAGTTTCACAGATTGATTGTGTTATATGTTTTTTGCACGACGTAACTAATTAGTGATACAGTACTTACAAATATTGTTGCCGTGGATCGTAACTTGACATTCCCGCATGCAATCTGGTTGCTATGAAAACAAAAGAAATCTCCGTGCGGTAAAACTTACAAAAAGCACAAGTGCCGTAAGTAGAACCATCATAATACAAGCCTTTATGGAAGACCGGAACCAAGGGCCCCCCCCCCCAGTTTGTGGCGACTTTAACTGGACAAATATTCGGTCCCCATAACAACCAACATATGCGAATCACTTTCTGAAATATAACATCCATCTTCAATAGTGTGTAAACATAATATTTTCAGCTAATATCTCAATTAATATAAATAAATTGATATAAATAATCATCGTGCAAAAAATAGCATGCAATACTCGTGCCGTAAGCGGTGCATACGGCACTTGTATCGCAATATAGGCCTACTATTTCTATTTATCGTCATAATTTTTTCATTGATGCTTCATCATTTAGCTGTTCTCCTGGCATCCTGTTTTGAGTTTATTCATTAATTTTTTATTATTTTTTAATGCATAAAATGCTTTAGACGCATTGTGTTGCGTTGACACTCAACGTGAGTCTCCTGGACTCTTTGCCTTTTCTTTATTTATTTTTTTGACTGCATTGTTCCATAAGTAAAATTGGGGCTGCTTTGTCTGGTGAACTAGAAACAGCTGGATTAGGGCAGTGTTCATTGGCGCGATTAGGGGGATATTTAGACAGCATCAGATACGCACCCCCCCCCCCCTACAGCAGGATTTCGAATTTACTGTCTGCCCTCACTATAAGCCCGTATACGCAACTCCTGCCCTAATGTCATTATATCACCAGGTGGTGTACATTGGTTTGATCTTTCGCATATTATGAACTTGATAAGTTGAAGCATTTCATTTCCATTCTGTTTACGGACAGAACTTAGTATTATATTGTTAAATTAAGAAGCCTACGTACTATTATGTTTGAGGCTGCAATAGTCGCAAGAAAATATTACATGCATGTGGGCCTGTTATCATCATTATTCATGAGAAAATCTTTAATTATCTTCAAATTATACAGTTTTTTCAAAAGTGGTCAGATAAAATACGTGCGAGCTTTACGACTTTTCATATTTTATATATTCCCATCCTGCCTAAGAAATATGTCATTTGTTTCACGAAAATCTCTAAAGCATCGTGTCTGAAGTGAGGTATTCAGATATTTGGATACAGTAGAGTCCCGCTATTCCGAACCCCGCTATTCCGAACCCCGCTATTCCGAGAATCCGCCTATTCCGAACAGAGTTCAGAAAAAATACCGATTTTTTATCTTAAAAACAGGTGAAATTAAAAAGACGTTAGTGAAAAAAACGTACATTTATTGTTAATAGTTAAATAGAGACTTACATAGAGCCTAAGCTTGATGAAAACGCCTGAAACCAAATTGGAATGAAAGCTGGTTACTTACAGCACAAGTCTGCTCCATTTATACAATTCCCCGCACTTAATTTACGTCTTAACAAGTCAATACGTTGATATTATTAATGAAATCCGCCTATTCCGAATTCCCGCTAAACCGAACGGTGTTCAATCCCATTTAGTTCGGAATAGCGGGACTCTACTGTACTTTGTTAAAAGTTGAATAGGCCTACCATGAATCCAGAATACCACAAGTGCCGTAAAACTTGGCTGTGCTTGAAAGGATTTCTTTTTAAAGGGCGCTGTCACTCCAATTAATTGAACTTGACCTTTGCAGATTCGTGTGGCTACAGAAGAAGCACAAAGTCTATTCTTGTAGTCAGTGAAGTAACGCACATTGTTCGTTTATTTTAACAACTCGATCGCTTGATGGTTCTAACAGCGTTATTTATTTTTGCCAGACTTCAACAGCCATTCGCAACCTTTCGTTTAGTTTATCTATTTGCAAAGATAAACAGCCTAACATTAGCACCAATTTAAATAAACAAAATCTCAATGACCCCTGAATTCCAAACAAAGACAAGAGTAATTATAATAATTACAGGAACGAAAGAAATTTAACAGCTTTTTATTTCATCTATATTGAATGAAACATCACTGATTATCTTGAAACCTCATTTCCATAAATTTTCATTTAAAAACTACAGTGTGTCTACACCGAAGTGCAAAATTTTTTTATTTTATCTTATCTTTATACACACTTTGAAATATGGGTGTGGATATATTTGTGTGTATGTAAGTCCCCTATACAAATTTACTATGCTTTGAGCTATTTGCACGAAATTTTGCACACATACCCTCCTCAATTGGGAAAGAAACGTGGGCCACAAAATCCAAACAAATCCCTCCCTTCCCTTGTAAAATTATATAATTTGTGACAATATTACACTGAATTCACCAAATGCAATTCAGTTCTCATGACAACAATCTTGTTGGCAGTGTTCACATACAGCTTTGGAAGCTACAAGATACTAATATTGGAAAAGTAATTAGAGAGGTTATCGATATAATTCATTTCTGTAAATCTATTATGGAGAATGAAATCAACATAAATAGATACTGGGCGTGATGCATCAAAGAACTCTCTCTAGCCTGTACATGGAGAATAGACATATAATTTTCTCATTTCACATTTTGATGTAGAATAAGAGGTCGTACTGTGGGGACAGCATTTTCAGTTGTCTCAGCCTGAGTTTGTGACACAATGGGTAGCGAATATGCTATATCAGGAGTCTGTAAAAAAATTCTATCCACTGATACATACATCATTCATCGCTGTAGGCTTTGTATTAGTTGCGAGATAGGGATCCTTATTGTAAGTCCTAAGCATCTAAAAAGACAAATTAGGATGGAACGTTTTTAGTCCTAAGTCTCAGATGTTTGGAGAAGAATGTGTGAAAGTCATGTTGATTTTCTTTTAATTTTAGTCCTGAAATGGTTGTATGGCATCATGATAGTGGGAAATAAAATATCTCGTAAAGACAGTGAAATATGTTACCGGAATTTCTGTTTCTTCTTATTTCATCCCCTACCAGGCATGGTGTGTAAAAGCAGTGGATCGCCAAATTCTAAGCCCTGTTTGAGTGATAAAATCCACATCTAGCGTTTTGTGAGGAAATAGTTTGAGTGTGATAAGTTCTTCTTCTTCTCTTCAAACTCAAGATACCTAAATAAGGACTTTCAGCTTGAAAATAAAAATTCCTCACAGAGCCCCAATTCCAATATTCAATACTGTACATACAGTTTCGCTTATAGAACAAAATTATAATTAATAAATCTGATCCTATTTAATACGGCGTTTGCCAAACGCCACAGAATAGTGAGCAAGGGACTTTACGCGACACAGCAAGTAATTAAAATAAAATAATATGGAATTTAGGACCATTATAAACGATTGCGAAATATCATGATAGAGTTTTGAATTATATTTAAACGCTGTGTCATTTTGAAGTTGCTCAGGAAGCTTGGACTTGACTGTAATATCGTGAATTCGATGTAAGGTTTAAAAATAGATGATAGACTCATAGATGCATTTCTTTTCAGAATCCACCTGAAATGGGTGGCATGACCAACTTTCGAATCTTACAGTAGGATAAATTATTTCTGAGACTTCTTTCTATTTCTTAACACGGAAATGTCTGGTTTATAGCTAAATATTATATTGAATTTATATGACATGTTGTGCCATCTACTAACTAAAGAAAGAACTAAAAGAAAAAGACAGTTTTTATAGCAGTTGTAGTTTGAATTTCAAAATGAAAATTTGGGATTATCTTCCCAATAAAATAAAGAAATACATTTTTGTGATATTTTCATGATTTCTGCCACCATCTCCCCTTAAATTAATGTCAGTTGAAATTTACTCCTTAAAAATACACCAACAATAGAAACAATTGACAATCAATAGTTTTGCCGTAGTGTAGTGGTCGAGGCGCTGTGCTACAAACCGGAAGGTTGCGGGTTCAATCCCTGATGAGGTCGTCGGAATTTTTCAATTGGCCTAATCCTTCTGTTGGCACTATGGCCCTGGGGTCGACTCAGCCTCCAACAGAAATGAGGACCAGGAGAAGTCCTGGGGGTAAAGGTGGCCGGTGCGTAAGGCTGACAACCTTACCACCTTCATGTGCTGAACATCTAAAATCTGGGAGCCTCAACCTCCTGGAACCCTCTTTGGCCTCCATGGCTTGTACAGGGAACATTTTACTTTTTTTTTACACTACTGTATACACACACATCTTGAACTCCTGATATGGCCTCACAGCTAAAAGGAGTATAAACACAGCTGAATTAAAAAATAGAATGAACAAATGAGGTGGCCGAGACAGTTTTGTCTTGCATTGGTGGGCGCATATAATAATTTCCAAATATAGACTCAGTAGTTTTTTTGTAATTCCCATAATGTGAAATGTTCATAAAATTGACGTTAACCCACCGTTCAGAATGTTAGTAGGCCTAACCATGGCTGCTGATTTAAAAAACCATAGGGCACTTCTGATTCTGCAATAATTCTGAAGTTTTCAAAATTTTAGTTCATAGTACAAAGTGTTGTATCCTCTACCTGATCTAAAATTACTGTAAGTAAAGCAAGAATTGTGTTCAACAGTGAAATTCTCTTTGAGTTTTGAAGTCCCATAAGTTCAAACATCGCATTTCCAGAATAATTTCTTTATGTAGTGTCAAAATCGTAGGAAGACGAAATATTCTATTCCAAATTATCTGCCTGTAATGTGACACAAATTGTGTTAACTACTTTCCATACACTATTCATCATGATTGAAGATCCAGGATTTTTAGACTCATTGGTTCCTGAAGACGGTTAGTTTTTCAGTCTTATGCACTGGTCAATTTTACCCCAAGAATTGTTTTTGGCACTTATTTATGCTAGAGAATGAGTGAACCTCAGGGCAATAACAACTCCAAAACGTTTAGTCCAAATGAAAAATTGACATACCTCATTGGGAATCAAACCCAGATCCATCTGGTTTGTAGAGCAGTGTCTCATTCAATTATTATACCATCTTATTCCTTAATGACAATGGTGTTGCGATTTCCTTGAAAAAACTCTGTGATTAAAAAACGTGTGCACTGCCTATATTATGTACTTTTTACTTATAAATGAGGAAGGTCTTAAAATGTGTGAGGAAATAATTGGGGTTTAGTATAATTTAAAATGATAGAATCGTAAGTAATAGTGCTTAAAGCTGTGAATGACTACTATAAAAATTACATAAAATATACCCAATAATACCTCAAATATAAAAATAAAAAAACATAAGCAAATGTATAAAATATATTGAAAATATAAATGATAGGACTATAGGACAATAAAAATTGTTATGGTTAGTTAAATTAAAATGATTTACTTTGTATTAACAAATTTTTTATTTTAAGTAAAATATACTTAATATATTAGGTGCAGTTAACATTTCGAAAAATTAAACTACCTTCAAACAGTTATTTATTCCTTAAAGAAGTGACATGCAACATAGAAAGCGGTCAAATTTTTTTAATGTTCACTAATTCTGTACTTTGGACGGGTTTAGCAATGTGTTCATTACCAAGTGTGGTCTATTTAAGCTCTTTCATTGCAGATAGTTGTTCCATTGCATTTATGTTTATAAATTTCTACAATAGAAATAAAACAAAATCAAATTTTAAATCGTTATTATTATTAAAGCCAAAAATTATTACAATGTAATAATGTCGTTCTTGCAGAAGTCACCAGTCAAAAATCATAATTTTAAATAAACCATTTATAGATTTAGTGAAACAGAGGTATTACTTTACATGGAAATGTGTCTGGATATGAATTAGTGAATTTGACCTGCCTATAAAGCTTCATTTAACTCAAAGTGGCCATGTTTGGAGATAATGACTTCTGCAAGAACAATGACAAAATATTCATTAAAAATTTGTATTAATTTTAAGTAATAGATATAGATACACTCATGGGCGTAATTTCAGCTTTTTAACTGGGGTGGCAAGGTCTGCCAGGGGGTCTGGGGGGGTATGGAAATTTTTTTAAAATTGGGCGTTGAAATGATGTATTTTAAGCATTTCTAAAACTTTTTGGGGGTGGCAAAAAGAGGGGTTTGGGAATTCTGGGGTGGCAACTGCCATGCCTTGCCACCCTGTAATTACACCGCTGGATACAGTATATCATATAATACGTGTCACTTGCATACTGAACACGACACACAATATTTAGATCACACACACACAAATTAAAAAACTCCGGATGAACGCACGTGCAAACTTACACTCTCATGTGCATACTCACTTTTAAACACTCAGGGACCATGAATAAAACACACATGAATACTCACATTGCTCATATTCACATAAATTTAAACACACACGGGCTGTGGATAAAATTGCAGTGCAATTGTACATTAGTCTTTAATCTCTCTTTCAAACTCATGTACAACATTTCTAATAAACACAATTTTTCTTTTCGTGAATGGACACTGAAGATCAGGCCCGTGCTTACATATGAACTCTTCGACACATTTATACACACACATACGCACATATACATGCATCTACACAATACACACATACACTCGTATTCATCACCATTCCAAACGCACACAAACATTCCAGGTTCTCAGATAAACAATACATTTCTCTGTCTTCTCTCTTTCACATACAAAGATTTGCACATACACATATGCAGAATCTTGTGCACACACATAAACATATCCCTAAGATGTTATGTAATATCGTACAGGCCTATATAATTTCAACAACTAGCAAATTAATCAGATATTTCTCATAACCTACATCAATGAATCTTTATCTTAAGTACGTATTCACACGCACTCTACGAGAGTATTTTGTCCTGATGATTTTTTCTTGTTATTATTCTCTTTCCAAGATTTCTTGTCGACTGGATTCTGATTAAGATCCTTCATCTCAAATTCATACTTCCTGCCAAATTTCTTATCCATTTCTTTTTTTCCGCATGGTTTCTTCCCTTTTTCCCCCTTTTTCAAAAACTTTTTCTCATCTTGTTCTTCGGATGCCCCATCGTATCCCTTCTCACCTGAACATTCATTGTTCCAGTCTTCCTCCTCAAAGGATATTGCCTTGGCTGACCAAAGCGCTGAATATCCAGTCATGCCAATAAGGCAGTAGCAAAATGCAAGGATGAAAATGTATGGCCAAGGATTTTCATCCTGTAAGTGAGATAATTAAGAAATAAATTAGTATTCATCTTCAAGTTCATTCTGCCTTATATATAAAACAGAATATACTCACATGTTTATTCAAATTGTTATTTTTTACCGAGCATTTCGTATCAATCCAGGCCAAAAACATTTAAGTCAACCCTCATGGACCATGAAGTTTTGAAATTTTTGCCAAGAAAGTAATTTTTTTCATTAAGTTTTTTTCATTTGCAGTCACTTCTAAGCACCAATAGTGGAAATTATTGTGATTTTTCATTAGTTTCATTAATTTAATTATCATGCTGTTCCTTCTGGTATTCTGTATTTTTGCTATTACTAGGGCAAGGCATTTGATGATTTAGCATTTTTTTTTATATGAAGGTTAAAAGATAGCTTGAATATGTATAAATGTGTATAATGAAGTAATTGATTACATAAGGGCAATTAGTTTTTGAATTATTTTACTTTATTTTGCATTTTTCGTCATTTTCAAGAGATAGGTCATTTTTTGGCAATTTTTAGGTTATTTTCGGCATTTTTAGGTAATTTCTGGCATTTTAGGTCATGTTTCAGTGGAGATAGAGAGGAGCGTTTCCATGTAGAGGTGATGCCGAATAAGTTTTCCGCGATATGCGCGGGAAGACTAGGAGGTGGAGCTATGCACCGAAAGCTTACGGAGTTAGTCGATGATTTCAGTCCACTCCAGAGAGGTTCCTTGTCAGCTTGACAATAAAGAGTTTTAAACTGTAATTTACTTAGCACAGGGGGCATTTTGAACAATGTGAGGCGCACTTAGAGCTGCCAACAATATAAGTTGTAACACAGCACAAACACTCATTCACCGATACCAACAAAATAGACGCTTACACTCAATAAGGCTTTCCTTGCAGAACGAGTGAGATATTCCTAGACTGTGATTCCCCGATGGAACACGTGGTAATAATCAATAAAATGCGGGGAGAGGAATGATGACGCGTTGGGAAGTAGGCGTGACTTCACTGTCCTCACGTAAATTGGTTCGTGCGGCTCGGCAGAATTATATGGCGAGCGCTCGACAAATCATTACTTTCAGACAACAGACAATCGTTTTTATTTGAGAATCTCCGCCAAGTGTTCATTCAGGTTTATTGCAAACACCACAGCAGTCTGTTTTGTAGCAATAAAGATTTTTTCTTTCTTTTTAAATTGCACATATTTGCTAGGGGCAATTTGATGGGCATGCCAGTTCAGAAAGAATTTCTTTCGCTAAGGGTGCCCAAATAGTATAAATTAAAATCTTTAGTAACAAAATAAGTGTTTAATAATATAAATTCTTATGTCACACATCATCATAAACTATTTAGCAATTCAATACTTAAGAAAAAAACTAATTGTAAGTAATAATGGTAAATTTATTGGTAATTTTTTTTTTTTATTTTTGGGTGATTTTTTCACTATTTTTAGGTCATAAATGCATTTTCTATTTTGCATTTTTTCACTATTTTATGGTCATTAAATGCCTTGCCCTAGCTATTACGTACTAAGATAATATGAAAAATTACTAAATGTTTGTGTGAATTAGGTTATGTGAATTTTCATTAATATTATTAGATATACTTATAGTATTACCATTAGGTACATTATTGTAACTACTATTATTAAATAAATTTTAGGCCTATAAGTAGATAACTGAAATGCACTGTCACTGAATAAATGATTCGTTAATAAATCTGCTAGGCAGGTAATTAATATTGTCTTAAGAAGTGTAACGTTCATTGTCACAGTATCATGCTTGATTCCTTTAATCAGTCCTTTATTAAAACCATAGAGGATATTTGTAGCACTGTGGTGCACTTTACAGGTAACTCTGTGTATCTTTTATCTAATTGAATAATTCCCAACATGATATTTACCTGGAAACAGATTTCTTGCGATAATTTACTCAAAATAGTATGTAACATAAACTCTGAACCAAAGACATAATTATATGATATTATAGTAATTTTCTAAAATAAAGAGCAATGTGCAACATGGAATTTTTTGAGACCGCTATTAATGGTATCGACTGATTCCTTAGTCAATAAAAAAAATAAATAAATAAATAAAAAAATGGAAACAGCTAAATTGAAGCAAGATTCGAATGTGTTACTGGAGTAGAATTGTTGTACTAATAATAAAATGAAGCAATTTGTTAACTGATTTGAAATTATTTAAACAGTTGAGAATAAGTTTTTTGTTTTGTTTGTGTAGATACAGATTATTTCGTCTCAATTTCAAGCTGTTATCGTTTATTTCAAAGACTGGTTAAAACATATTTACCGTATAGTAAAGGAAGTAACCATTCAATATTGCAGCAACTGCCCCTGTAAACAATTCCATCAGATTGAGATAGCCCTTGGCAAATTCGGCGTAGTCTGATGAAATATCAAAAGAACTGAAAAAACAAAGTAGAAAGTAACATGTATCAAAGAATGGAAATAACAAAGCAGAAAATAACATAATCTATAATAAAAGGACTTAAATGACAAAGCAAAAAAGAAACATATATGAAAAGAAATGAAATAACAAAGCATAAAGTAATATAATATATAAAAAAAGCTGACATAACAAAGCAGAAAGAAACATGAGAAAACATACACAAGATAATAAAATTTAGTCAAAATTTGAAGACAGTTCAGATACATGGGTACGCTATTGTAACACCAATGAAAGTACCAATACATGCTGGAATTATTATGAAACTAAAATCTGTTATCTAGAAAGCTGTAATATGTAATTTTTATATTTTCTTCTTCTAAGCCTAGGGCCTTTTTATTTCCCCCATTCACGTAGCCAGTTATGAGCCATTTCACGAAATTATCCTAGGATGTTGGCTAGCTGGAGTCCTAACGACAAAATCAGCTTTAAAATCGAAATTTGATTGGCAAAACTACCAACCAACTTCATTTGTTGATGGTATATTTACAAATAGAGTGTTAGGAAAGTAACAAAACCCTACAAAGTGGGACTGTATGTAAGAATACGTAAATGAAAATGGTGGAAAGAAGAAAGTGTTAAAACCTGTACAAACTGTGAAACCTTTACTTCTGATGTCCTTTCTCTTGTATCCTGTTCATATAAGGCTGGATATTAACATTACTGTGGATGCTGAAAATATTGATTTAGCTGCTCTATGATGTGCGAGCACTGTAACGGATTGTCATATCTGTATATACCACAGAGTAATGGTAGGCTCTCTCAGCGAGAATATTTTTGAGTATTTCCCTAAATCTTCCTAGATAATTTTAATAACATTATTTAATAACCATTTTGGTAATGTGATATTTTTAAGGTTACCCTAAATATTAAGAAGCTTGTTGAAAGTTATTTTGATTCAGACCAATAAATTGTGTTAAGTAAAAAAATAACGTGGAAACTTGGTGATTTGTTTTGAATGGTGTACACATGTTTACAACATGAGAATTTTCAATATAATAATGCTGTTTTATTTTTCTTGAAAGAGTTAAGCCATAGGGCTTTTTCTTCCACTCAACCAGGTTGAATACAGAACACTGTTTTTTTATTATTTCAGCTGTATTTATACTCCTTTCCGCTACAAGGCCATATCCAGTGCTTTAGTTGGAAAATATTTTATGGGGGTACTCACTTTCCATAGAACGCATATCTATTGCGAATTTAATAGTGTTAGTCATTATTAACAAATACACTCTCGTGAATTGGACATTTAATAAGTATTTTAGGACAATATCGTTCCTGTACTGCCAGTACGACGTACCGGAGCACATATTTTTCCCGGTATGGTAGAAGGAAAATAATTTTATGCCGGTACGCAGTACCGGTGCGTACCGGCCCAACTAAAGCACTGGCCATATCAGGAGTTCAGGATCTGTGTCTATAGAGTAGGGTAGGCCATGGAACTATTGATTGTCAATTATTTTCTATTGTTAGCGTATTTTATGGAGTAAATTTCAATGAAAAAACATGTCAAATTGGCGGCCATGGGATTTGACGTGGGATCTCCCAAATGAGAGTCCAAGATGTTACCATCTAGGCCACCTTGCTCGGCAATACATAATTTGTTTACCTTCAAAAAATATAATAAATACAATAACAATACAAAATAGTTGCAATAAAACAGTAACTTAAGTTGACAAAGCCTATATTAAAATGTGAGACAAAAAAATGTATCAAGCCATCAACAATTAAAATTAGAAGAGAATATAGAAAAGAAAAACAATTTGGATGAAAAATTATATATAATTGTGTGTGTCTTTGTCTATGTGTGGGCATTTGTGTGTGTGTGGAATGTCTATTTGGTGAGCTGGATGTAGCCTATAATTACAATGAAGTGGAAAGAACTATTACAAAGAAACATGTCAAATGCTCATTATTGGCTTAAATGTGAGATGATGAATGTCATAGTTAAATATGTTCGGAATAAAAATGAAATCTATGTAGACTATGAGTACACATATTATAATATACATTGAAACCGAGACCTATTAAATAAACGAAAAGTAACAAATTTAAGCAATGTAAAGACAATATTGTATAATATATAATGATCTGGGCTGCATGATGAGACATTCCTTCTAATAATTAGTCTGAAATGCTTGAGTAATTTTGACCTAAAAATCTATAGGCTCTGACTACCTTGTGTTATAGGGACATTGCCATTGCTGTAATATTTTAGTGTAATAGGTGAATGATCTGTGATGCCGATATATTTATTTTAGCTTATTTCACGTAAGCATTTTTATAATTATTTTTAAACAATTTGACATTGGGAGACTTTTCTTTACATACACTGAGCTAAAGGCTTATGTAGATATTATGAAGACCATTTTTTGTTAAAAGAAAAATTGTAGGATAGTGTTGACATAACGTTTAGTTCTTTGCTTAATCAAATTGCATATGTACTTTTTACTGGCTGTGGCGTTGTTGAGCTGTTACATTATTTCCAATAACTTAGTAGCAGTAATTTTTTTATACTTATGCACAATGAGGAGCTCTTTTCTCAATATATTTCAAAATTATAAATAAAACATCTTTAGCTTGAAAGATTTTATATTCGATAAGTCTGTCATGTTGGTCCTGATTTCCACCGTATAATGTAGTCAAGATTAAAATTAAATTGTTTTCGGTGGATCACGTGTTTTTTCCTTTCTTCAATCTCCATGATGTTTTGGTCCTATCCTTTGGATATATTATGATATAAACAGTCACCTGGGGAAGGTCCAAAGGATAGGACCAAAAGGTCGTGGAGATATTTACACTCAGTCAAGAATTCTTGCAATACTTATTGCAATAACATTAACTAGTCTTCGAGAACTTACTTGTAGCCAGCGGATGCGAGTCCTGCACCTGCCATTGCGTATGTGAGTACAGTTAATGTTGTATTGCTGTCGAACTCTGTACTAGCAAAATAGAAACTTATTCCCATCAAAGCAAATCCGACACATGTGAAGATCTCTCTAATCTGAAAATAATAAGTTCAGTTTCTATTTAGATCATTGAAGAGATGGAGAAGTTTTCTATTTGCCTTTTCCTCAATAAATGCGGTTTTATTCTATTCCAAATAATAGAGAGTTCTTCTGGATTCTTTAATGCTCCATTATAATTAAATGCAAATTATACTGCAAATATAATATTGCTCTTATATTACAATGCAGAAAGTATGATAATTAAGGGGTTATAATTCTATTGAAGGAATAAAGGAGGATTTTTAAAAGTTTTTCTTATGCTTTGGCAAGACATTATGTAACTTTACACGTTTGGTCAACTTTAAATTATCCATATATCGGGTATCATACTCATATGTTGCATTATTTAGTAAAAATTTGTCAATATTATCTTTAATATAATTCAAACATTCTATTGTATATAATAAAATCGTAAATTCTTAGAATGTGATCATCTTGATTACGTCAGCCAATGTGATGTCATAGTATGTTATGTTGGTTGTCTATAGACAGGGCTTTCCTATTTCCTATTTGCTTATAACAAAAAGTTATTTGGATTGAAATAATATTTGAAAACAAAATATTACATGAAAAAGTCATGGTTATTTTTAAAATTTACTTGCATATTTTGGAGGAATTGTGATCTTTAATAATAGTTAATAATCCAGTTAATGATACCAGGCATGAGCATCTTCATGAATTAATAAAAATGGTTGGCTATGTTATAACTAGCGTATTCCACTTTCACTAAATTATATACGTATGTGAGCTGAGGGGTTAATTCTTTAAAATAAGGGGTTGAGGAAAAAAACATTTTCAGAACAAATGGCTTGTAAAGTTTCGCAATTGATAATTCAAGGCAGTAGTGATTTCTGATCTTGACCAGACGTCAAATCTACTGGACATACCTACCTCCAAGCTTCGCTTTGATCGAATAGAAGGAAGTGAATAACTTGTTTCCTCACATAAAGACCTCTCTAACATACATGAATTGCATTTCGCTTCTTACCGACTTACTTATGACTACTTTGCTTAGAATATTAACGTTAAATATCAACAACATAAAGTTGCCAGAAAAATCCAGTCTTCTAAGTAAAACCCTCAACAGCCTAATGGTCGACATCGCTTTACTAAAAGAAGTCGACCTCCAACATTCCAATGTCATGGGGAATACTACAGAAATCAGCACGGCACATCAATTCTGAAGAATCTCGTAATGTATCGTGATGTGAAAATGACACAAGCTTTCCAGGTTATCAATTTGATCATTAATGACGCTACCCTTACTAATCTGTATGCTCCTCCTGGGTACAATAAACGTAGGAAAAGAGAGAATTTTTGCTGAAGATATAGCATTATTGAAGTACACCAGGAGGAGATATCAATACTGTGCTCATATAAATATCATATTAGACATTATGTAACTTCTCTTGCATTAAAACAGCTAGTCACCAGATTTTACCTATGGGATACACCAAAATCCATCTTTTTAGACAAACTAGAGCTTAGATCTTATATAAATATTGCAGGCAATTTGCGAATTCAGTCTTTTTATAAATAACCCAAGCTTCTTACAAAATGTCTGCAAATTCTTAATGAAATATCCATTCTGCAATTTGGCTGGTACCCTTCAGGCATATTTAAAAAGCCAGAATGGAGTCAGTCAGATTGTAAAAATAACCATTTGTTCTATTTAAAATGTTAGCTCTGTAATTTGACAGGCATGTTAAAATTATAACTACAGTAACACTTATGACTCCATGGAGGCACAAGAAACAGTCATTCTTATACATGAACACCCTATTATTCAGACTGCCTACAAAGATTTACTAGCCAATAGTAAATTGTTAGAAGTTCACAAAGTTACTGGACAAGGCAGACATCATAGAATGATTCAATTTGTTAAGGACAGATTTGTGATACCCAGATTTGCAGTTCAAATATTTTTATCTTTATGTGAAGTATGTAAAATCAAAAAGTCACAATAGTAACACATCCAATATTCTATAGTATATTGCGATACAAGTGCCGTAAGGCACGTTTACGGGTCAAGGAAACAGATTGAAAACCCGAGGCTGTGCCTTTACGGCCCGTGTGTTGCATGCTATTTTTTGCACGATGATTATTTATATCAATTTAATTATATTAATTGTGATATTACCTGAAAATATTATGTAAATACATTCTTGAAAATAGATGTTTATTTCAGAAAGTGATTCGCATGTGTTTGTTGTTATGGGAACCGAATATTTGTCCTGGGGGCCGTGTCCATAAAGGCTTGTATTATGAAGTGTATCGTAATGAATTATGACGTGGCGCTTGGACCGTAAGTAATTTAACCTCATCGCAACGCCCTTAGCAACACTATTGTGTGGGAATGTCAACTTACGATCATGTAAACAACATTCGTAAGTAACACTTACTAGCTAAGGAGTGCAAAAAAGATTTTAATGTCCATGGACAAGTTAACCTTATGGATCTGCAGTCTGTTCCAGATGGTAGCTTAAAATGGCTAGTTGAGACATAATAATACAACTTGTGTTCAATTAATTCAAGCCATGAGTCTGCTTTTTCTGCAAAGTTTGCAGCAATCTAACTGACTCCATTCTTTTCTTAATATGCCTGAAGGGTATCCAGAGAAATTACAGACCTAATGTTTTAAATAGAGCTAACATTTATTTTTTTACAATATGACTGACTCCATTCTGGCTTTTTTAATATGCCTGAAGGGCAACCAGTCAAATTGCAGACTGAATTTTTCATTAATAATTTGCGGATGATTTGTAAAAAGCCTGGGCATTATGTAAAAAGACTGAATTTTCATTTAGCCTGCGATACATACATTATCAAATAAGGAATGTCTCAATATGTTTCACCGAATATCATTGGATCTTTGATATTCAAGCCAAACTATTTTTGTGCTCTGTAATGTTAAAGTAATGAATTGGTTGAAGGCTTGTGAAAAGAAAGGGGGGAGGAAACGGAAATTTCGAGATCAATGTCTGAAGAAGTCACTGGAATTTTGAAATAGGCCTAATCATTCTGTGGCACTAGAATAATTCCTTGGTAAAAACTATATTTAAGAGTGAAAACTTGACCACTTTTTTTCTGAGAACATCAATATCCAGAAACCCTGAAGGACACCTAGTATATATAGGGAACATTTTACTTTGAAATGTTTAGAGAAGATCATTTAATCAAGTTATTTTCACCTACCAAGATGCCTTTCATGTAAAAAGTTAAGTTTGAGGTATAAATTGCAGTCACGTGTATTAATGTAGTAAACATTCAAAATTAATTTAGACTAAATTGATAGTATTGTCTTCCACAAATTGCCCCCCCCCAAAAAAAAAAGACAGTTGTAGTTAGGTCATAGAAATTAGAAGAAAGTGTAGCTTCACATACCCAGAAGATGACAAATGTAAATATAAATTTGGCTCGCTCAAGCATACTATCACTTATACATGTATAATTTTTTCATGACACCTATATTTCCTTAATGACTTAAAAATGTGTATTTCTTGCAGAACCTCAAAATATATTTTTCTTACAACTTCATCTCAGTTATATTCTCATACAAAAAAATATATAGTCTTTTGTTTTTTCTACCTCTCCAGATGTCATTAAAGTAAAAATAGAAGTTGCTTACAGCCTCGATATATTGCGAGTTGATTTCTTTCAATTGGTTCATAATCCAGCTAAAACATTCTTCGATAACCATCATCACAAGGAAAGGTATAGCTGTCCCAAAAGCAATTTCTTTCATCCCATAGTGCTTAACATCTGTAAAAAAAGATTTTAGTAATAATGTTATGCCTCATAATATGAGCTATAAAATGTTTCTACAGTCTGATTTAAACAACCTGCGAATTGTGACACTTCACTCAAAGCAAAGAATTGGGAGGGCTACACTGTATTATATTGTTTTACTTGTATTAGAGCTTCAATCAGCTGTTTAACAGCACTCCAAATTGCAAACATCTTGCATATCTTCAGAAAAAATCATGGAAACATACACCTCCAGCAACTGTCACAATTCGCAGGTTGTTTAAATCAGACTATAGTATAACACAAAAGATCACAGAGGGATCAGTTAAAGATTTCTGAAGTAAAAGGAATTGATTCAATTATTGATTAGGCTGTTTAGGAAATTAACGAAATACATACATTGAAGTTGAATTCAGTATAGGCTATGAAGACATGCATTTGTTAGTAACCTTCAAATAAAATAAAATAAAATAAAATACAGTATAACCTTTCTTTCTTCATTCACTTATAGTAAAATATTAACGAAATGACAATAAAAGTATTGTATTCTTCATGTTTGAAAGAAAATCTGCATTATTCTTTGTGAGAAACGACACAAGTAGTTTTGTTTGGTATGTTTTATTATGACTCTTATGTTGTTTGAGAAAATCCCTTCTTTATAATTTGTTAATAGACATATATTGTTTTACTTATAACAAAATACTATTAAATTACAGTAGAGTCCCCCTATTCCGAACTAACTAGGACTGAACATTGTTCACTTTAGCAGGAATTCAAAATGGGCAGATTTCATGAATAATATCAACATACTGACCTGTTAAGGGGTAAATTAAGTGTGGGGACATCTGCTAGTGTCAACTCAATATAGCATTGATCAGCTCGTGAACAGGTTCAGTGAAGGGTAGGGCAGTGACCTTTGACAACTCATAGCACAGAAATCTGCACAACATCTAACTGTCTTAGCTTGCAGCAATGGCTCAGCAACAAGCAAACTTCCACTGATGGTAATAGGAAAATTGGCGAAACCACAACCATTCAAAAACATTAACATCAACTCACTTCTTGTGAGTTATAAGAATAAAAAAAGCTTGGATGGAACGCGTTTTGTTCAAGGAATGGTTCAAGGACCAATTTGTCCCTAAAGTGATTGCGTTCCATAGAGAAAATGGATTGCCTGATCGTGCTCTGCTGTTTATAGGCAATGCTTATAGACTGTGCCACCCAGAAGAAATGAAACTTATTTGTGGAGACATCAAAGCAGTTTTTCTGCCACCCAACGTAACCGGAATAGTGATTGCGTTCCATATAGAAAATGGATGCCTGAACGTGCTCTGCTGTTTACAGACAATGCTTATAGACCGTGCCACCCAGAAGAAATGAAACTTGTTTGTGGAGACATTAAAGCAGTTATTCTGCCACCCAACGTAAATGCAATAGGTGGATTTTCAGAATAGCAGGGTTCGAAATAGCGGGACTCTACTGTATATTGCAAAAATTGTTATGGTAGTAGCTGGATATGAGGGGATGTAGGCGAAAGACAGGGCAATTCAGTCACCATGTCCATCTCAGAAGGTGACAGCAACGAGTGATCCCCCCTCCCCAGCTAAATAACGTCAGAAAATATCCACGTTTTACTCTGTTCAAGATTGACAATAGTGATGGGTCTTCTCGAGTTAAAAATTATTTGATTCTTGAAAGTTCTCCAGATTTCAAGAATCGTATGAAAATATTCTGTTATATAATAATAATAATATTACTATGCAGTTAAAAATAATATAAATCTCACATTAGAATGATTTGCATATGACAAAGAAAGTATAGAGAATGCAATGTTTCATGAAATACTTAGTCGCACAATATTTGCAAAAAAATCTATGGACAATAGATTCTTTTGATGCACACAAAATAATGGAAATTAGGTGATTTTTTGCATACAGTGAATGTTAACAACACACCTCTACTACCCCATAAGATTATACAGCTTCTTCAATAGACTGAGGCTCTGGGAAGTGAGGAATGTTGGACTATTTAGTTATAGACAAGTTTACAACTCAAATTATTTTTTATGGTAGTTGAATAAATTTGGCATGTGCCATTCATTGCAGTAATAAGATAGTAACTAGATAAGATAAGATTGAGTGTGAAGCTTTATTTTTTCAGCGCCCTTTTTGAGATTAAAAAAATCGGGCTTCATCATGACTGGCTTGCAAGATTATGTGCTTATGTTTAAAATTTTGTCAGTCGAACTTACCATCACTTATAACAAGCGTAGAACCAAACACTTTTTGTAATCAGTAATCGCTTCATCCTTTATGCTGATTTTTGGTGCACTTTACGAAAATCAAAATTGGGCTCTGCCATAACCAGTCTTATAAGATCATGTACAGTCAAGTGCACAGAAACTTTCCTCATGCTTCTGGTTTCTTCCAGAGTTTTTCTTTATTTAAAGTTGACCTTGAATCTCCTTAAAACTTATGTTCCATACCAGCACAGGGTGAGCCAATCTGTTATTGGATGAGGTATATCCTAACACATGCATTATTGTCTATGAAGAATGCTCAAGCTAAGTGGAAGGTGAAAGGGGCTGTAAGTCATGCTCTACACAGCCCCTGGGTGCGTTGATGAAATTGGCTTGTATATAGTGTATCCTATACTATAGCCTACGTTCAGTCATTTGTAGTGAACAAAGGACATGGATAATAACACAAAGTTATTTCCCTTATTAATAGAGATGCTATTTCGTGGTGAATAAAAATTTTAAATTTCGGTAAAAAAATTGGGTCAATTACGGTGTTATGTGTTATTTCGCACAAAGAAACTAAATTTCGATGTTATTTCGCATAAAATCTAAATACGTTTTTAGCCTTTGTGGTGCAAATAATTGTATATTTCCGCACATGAGCATGATCAAGATAACCAATAGAAAATAAAATTGATACGAGTATTTCTATAGACCTATTTCATTCTAAATTGCACCCATCCCCAAAGTACAAACTTAAAGCAGTCTCCACATTTTGAGGAAGAAGTCTTGTCCTCTTATCGGTTAGAATGTCTGAATATCCTGAGAAAGCTCTCTCAGCATCTACATTATTCACCAGAATAAAAATGCTTTTACATTCAGAACATAGGCCTACATGTTTAAGAACTGTCATTAATATTGATTATTTAGTTTTTTTGTCGTATTAATGAGCACAAATTATTTAGCCTAGTTATTTTTTCTGAAACCCGAGTTTCCCCTTGAAAGTAAAAGAATCGTTTTAAAAAAAGAGGAATTTCATGCAAAAAAGACTTTTTGCATAAACACAAAATTTCGTGTTTTTTCGTGGTTAAAAACCGACAATAATTCCACACAGGAATGTTTGAAACACAAGATTATTGTTTTATCAATAGTAATGACAACAATTCGCGAATCAGTCATTCGCGAAAACTAGGTGCCGGTATCTCTACTTATCAAGCAAGGTTTAAGTTTAACTTTGAAATGATTATGTTCTCTCAATGAATCTAGAGGCTCTTAGCAGTATCCACCATTGCTTGTGCCATTATTAAAAAAAGGGAGAAGGAAGGGTGGGGAGTGGGCATGGTGGAGCTGGTTTAGAATTTCCTTACCAACATAAACCACTGGGCATCATATCGGAAAGGTTCCGTATACTCGACTGTACTTATGTTTGAAATGTATATGTCAATCAAACGTACCATCACTTTTACTAATAAACACTCGCTTCATTGGAAGAATTATTTTAGTCAGGTTTCACAATACTTTTGCCTAATTAGAAGTTTATATATAAACTATAAAATTTTCTGATTTATAAATAATGCTGATTACCTTTCAGAAATAGTGGTAGACAGTCCAGCACAGTATAATAACACCATTTGTGACAGAATACAGCAAGTACTATTCCCTTGAAAGCTTTAGAATTTAAAATTTTTTCTTCAGTTTCTTCTTTGACCTGAAAGCAAAAATATTTGGTAACTTTATGGATACAAGTAATATTTCTTTCTATTTTAAAAGGCCCGGTGTCGCCCGGGTTTTTTATTTTGTAATTGGAAATTAACTTATGAAGTACTTTCGATTGATAAATTCTAGGTCCTTATGTAGGTATTTAGAATTTGAAATAGGAAGAACGACTTATCACACTCAAACTATTCCCTCAGAAAACGCTTCATATAGCTTTTTATGGCTCATAGAGGATGTAGAATTTTGCATCCCATCGCATGTACACACCAAGCTCGGTAGGGGTTCAAATAAGAAGAAACAGAAATTCTGGTAACATAAAATTGTATTGTCTTTGCGGAATATTTATTTCTCACTCTCATGTTACCATAAAACCGTTTTGGGGATGAAATTAAACAGAAATGTAATATCACTTGCATACTTCTCTCTCCAAAAAACCTGCGATATAATAATATACACATTACTGTACCTCATATTGTTTTCTCTATGTCCAGGGTAGAGAAAGTTATGTGACTGCATTATTTTCGTGGATTTCATTCTTTAATATTTATTTATAACATGGATTATATTGATAGTTCTCTAATTTGTCAAGTCTCGTTTCATTTATTTCCAAAGTCTTATGTGAAGACTGCCAACAATACCGTTGTCAAGTGAACTGTGATTTGGATTTGATAAGTTACAAAATATAAAAGAGAAAACTAATCTTCATATATTCAAACTGTAGACTTATGCGTATAGACATCCCTACAAAGAGGGATGTTAAACTAAGACATTTTCCTTAATCATTGGTCATAGCTAGAGATGTCCCGGAAGTAGTCATACACTCATTCTTACCTTTTCACTTAATTTAACTCTGATAATCGGACCAATTTCTGCCTTTTCTCCACCTGTATTTCTATCAATGACAAGATTATTCTTCACAGTAAGCATCCATGTAATACCAACCAGAAGAGTACATGATCCTGGAATATAAATAAGTAACAATTACTATTAAGAAATGATTAAGCTGTCTTATAAATATGCAAACATTGAATTGAAGTTAATATACATTTTTTTAAAACTATTAATTTAACGTTTTTGTTTGGCTTGCTGATCAAGTGAGCTTGCTGAAAAAAAATATTATGTGAAATACCGTACATAACTTCCGCTGCCCAAATAAAAGTTTTGCCTCTTATTATTATGGGACATTCTCTTCATGTAGCTACTCATACATCTGTTGAAAAAATGAAGAGAATGTTGTTACCACAATTAATTGCATCCATGAAGGGTACACAAGCCAAATAAAATCTGATTAATGCACGCTCGAAACTTCCTTACCCTACATTGAATCCTGAAATACAGCATTTCGTTTTCTAGTTTATTAAATGTTTTGGCAATACAGAAACCTGAACATCTTAACATCCATTTAGAAAAATCTGTTTGCAGAGTTTTTGGGGAGTTTAACATTATATCTAGTTGGTGTTTCCACCTTTTCATGGAACATTTCACATATTTAATTGTGTAACATTTATTTCAAAGATTTTTGCAAAGTATTTTTCAGAAGCAAAATATGTTCTTCCTGTGCTTCTATCTGATATGTACAGGTAAGGAAAAAAGACCAGCCAGACTCTTGTAGTTGATTTCAGAGTCTTCTGATACGTAAATAAAAGGAAGAGACGTAACAGAAACGTTTATTTTCACAAGCAATGCCAATTATGTGAAATTATTTCTCAATTCAAGCAATTTATCGACACTAGAACAAATTTCAATACATTCCCTGCTATCCTGTGAATGCCGCTAGGCATTCAGCTGATGTAAAAAAATGGGTTAGGAAAATGAATAGAATAGCCAACATGTAAATAAAAATTTATAGTAGTCAGGACTGTTTTTTCTGAAAATACTGTGGATAATGGTTATTTTTGCTGAAAATACTTTTGAACTTACAATATTTCAGAGCCTTGTATCTTACTGACTGTGGTTGTTTTACTTTAATAGTTGGTTCTATGCATTATAGAACAAGGGGTCACCACAAGATGGACAAATGCAATATTGATTTTGTTGGACTACGGTTGTTTTTGCTATAAGCTCTTCAATATTAACCCTAATATTATACTATTGGGCAAAATTGGGTTCAATAAACTAGAATAAGTGTAATATACATGCATACATAATTAAACAGTATTCATATTGGTTTATCCAACCATGTCTCTTTTGCTTTTTAACACATTTTTGTCTGACTTCACAATGCATGGAACATAAACCTTAGGATTCATGGATAACCTAGCAGGATAAGCATACGACAATTGGCAATTTAGTGTTAAATGTGTTATTAGTTTTAGACATTCAATAGCAGTATAATATTAACACAGTTATCTATTAAAAATTAGTACTTTTCTCAATAAAACTAATTCATTCCAAATAAAACGGAATAATTTATTATTTAACTAGAAAGCAGATTCGAGAATCTTTCCATCTAAAAAGTTAAAAGGATTGTATTGTTCTACTAACCGAAATTAACGAATTCCTGCATTTTTTGTATGATTAATAACTTTTTAATCGTTAAATAATACAACCTTTTGCACATTATCTACTTTATAAACCATGTGAAACCTCGCATATTTTAGAAACTTACCTGCAAAGTAAAACGTATTTTCCCATTTGCTTCCAATTATACATACAAATGGAAAAGTCAGAAACATGCCAATATGCCACATTGTAAGTTTGAACCTCAAGAAGTTAGATGTCGACCATTTCTTCCAGATATTGTCCATGATATTGCTTGAGGTACCCTGTCCATGGCACAACACAAATTGCCATTAGTAAGAAACACTGGTAATTTAGAATTACCACATTTACGCATCTGTGAAATCAACTTTGTTTAAATACGTATCCAAGCATAATATTTGACTGCTGGGAGGGAGAAATGAAGGATGTTATTGTAATATCTTATAAAACTATTTGCTGGGCAAGAATAAAAAAGTAACTTTCTATTCAGTATAATATAAATGTTTGCCACCCAACTATGACTACCAACTATTCAGTATTATTCTCTAAATTATTAGAGATCACAATTAGGTCTTGTTAGGTCCATATTAGGTTCACAATTTTCCATTATTAAATAATCCCCCATTGATTCTTATTGGCCATAACGATTTGGGTCAGATTATGATTCTAACAGAAAAATGGCTTTACATTTTACTTTCAATGAAAATAAACAAAAATAAAATAAGTAAAATAACTGTTTTATACTTTTGACAACTTGTATTCTTTATTTCAGGCTAGAACTTTCTATCTAACTACATTATACTCAGGACATTTTGATTTGTTATTCAAAATTATCATCATGTAAAATACTAAAATTGAAAATTTCTTTTAAAATACCAACACTATTTACTGATTCATTTTACCTGTTTTGCATTGAACAGTTTTTAAATAATTTCAGATAATACTCATGAAATATAAATTCCCTTATTATTGTGTATTCACATCGTAAACTCTAGGCTCAAATAAAAAATAAAACAAGAGAAAAAAATCCATTTTCAACTTAACAAAAAAATTCAAACACAATAAAAAAAGACTTATACCATGGCATACATTTTTAACATGCTTTTTGAAACTAATTTTCAATCTCAATTATCAGATAAGATTAATTATATAACCATTCTTATTCCTTAAAAATCTTTTTTGTCGAGACCTAAAATCTGCTACCATTGTAAAATTTTAATAAAACATACTTACATGCATAATGCCTTGAAAGATATGAATGACTAAAACACACAATAGTGATTCTTTGATCAGAATTGGTGAAAGTATGGCCGATATAGCAGTCAAAACTAAACAAATGCCGTAAGCGATTGGTGTGCTCAAAAAACCAGGATCTCTGTTCCTCAATTTGTAGATCTGTGTTGGTATGAGTGCAACATAGAAGGTGCTTAGTATAAAGCCACGGCTTAGTGCATTATATTGGTACTCTGCTGGAAGCTGTGGAATAAATAAATAAGTAAATAAATAAATACCAGTACATAAATTCTCAATAGTATTCAATCACCTGACTCTTGGTTTAGTCAATAACACTTCAAAGTACAGGATAATAATTATCAACTACTGGTAACGTAGACCATTATTTATTATTTTAAATGCTATAACTCATTAGTAAGCACTAAGGCAAGGGAACTTAAAATACTAACAATTTTCATTCTCACAACGAAAGTTATTGAAAATACTTTTCCTACAGTGGTTTTGTTACATACATATATGAAAATAGCAAAACAATTATTCACACCCTTTGCTTTGTATGGAACACTGTGATGCGATGGAAAATAATAATTTATTAAATTTTATCAATGTTCTGTTTGAACTTGAAGAGGAAATATTTAAAAATTCTATATATATATATATATATGTTTTGCAGTTTTGCTATATTAAGTAGGTTGTAGTAACATTTAATTATTTATTTAATATATAACAAAAATTCACTAGTAACAAACATAATTACATACCTTATAAAAACACTTGAAATATACTTATCAATTTTGAAATGTACAGATTTTTGTTAAGACTTCACAGAAATGTATTATATCTATCCTACTGATTAAAGTAAAATTCTTAAAAAATAATGCTTTTTGGTTTAAAATTCCTAAGAGTACTGGACACACTTTCAGGTAACATGTTATACAATTTTATAACTAACTAACTAAACAACTAACTCCGTGGTGCTACATCCCTGAAGGAACAAGGCCTACCACCGACCGCTGCGTCATCTACCATAGGCAGATGGCAGGATTGGGGGGGGGGGCATGTGGTCAGCATGCTGACACCCACGGCCGTTAATGGAGCCGCTACTTCACTGTCAAGTAGCTCCTCGATATACAATTTTATAGCATGAGGTAATATTCCTTTTAGGCCATGCATAGTGGATTCACTATGAGTTACCAAGAGATGAGTGACTTGTTTTGTTTACGGAGATAAAACATCTTTGGATGTAATTAAGGTGGTGTTGGATTTAATAAGTTTATGTTTAATAGAATGTAAATGACTAACTATTGCTACATTTGTAGAGACAGAAAGTGGCTTGATTCCAGAAATTTTGAATATATCACAAGAATGGGTTCTAAAGGGAATTTTTAACATAATTTTAATCGCTCTATTTTGAATTGTTTCTAGCTCATGAAATAGGCTTTTCCTGCAATTCCCCCATATGTAAGATGACTGTGGCTTAAAGAAAAACAATTCATTTTAAGAAGTTTACTGGACATTCCTGAAAGAAGTAATCTGTTTATTATACCAACTACTGGGAGTATTTTCTTCTTAATTTTGTTAATTAAGAATTATAGATGATAACTTCTATCTTGTTAGCGTTAGCGACATGAATGGGAACCTAACTTTTTTATATTGATTCGTCCCTTTGGTGGATAGAGATCACTCCTGGAACACACGATAATTTCTTACCTATTGGTTATGAAGAAAGTAAGCACATTCTGCTTTGACTAACATTTCATTATTTTTCACTAAAATTAATTGATCATCTGTCAGCATAAGAAACGAGAAATAAACTTCATTAGGCTTGTTTTTATTTTAGCTTTTTGTGCACTCTATAAATAAAAAGTATGCATAACTTCTCATGCTTTCTCCTAGGTCAGAGGCTTTTGGCAATACTTTCTTCTCCCGTTATGAGAGATGACGAAATATGGGATGACCAAAAAAACTCTAATTCATAGTTTGCCGGCTAGAAGTTGCCTACAAATCAGAAGGTGGGACAGAACATAGGAAGGGGATGGATGGGGAAAAAGTGGTAGTGAAAACCCATCTTACTTGGCTTTAGTTAACCCTCACTGTGGCATTATGGTTTTGTAATAAATATCCATTTTTTTAGGGTGGACTGGGATGAGGATCCGGTCTAAGAAGAAAATGGGAAAGATGAAAACAAATAAATAAAATGTAGCCTCTAATAACAAGAGTTGTAAAAATAAAATAATGTAAACTGATGTAACAAAGTGCCAGAATGTTTTTGTTTAATCAGTGATGATTGCAATTATGATATGCAGCAAAAAGTAATTTTTTAAATCTATTTCAGAGTTAAGCCCCATATTAATTTATTAAGCAGAGCTTATGGAAGAACAAAAGTCTAGTTTGATAAGCATATGCGAAGGAACATGTGGGTAGTGTTATTTGTCAACGCTACCTGTATTGCAACTTCCAAAGCTGTATATGAACACTGTAAAACAACATATTGGCCATGAGAACTGATTTGCATTTGATAAATTCTTTCTAATACATTACCATAAAATAGGCATTAAATTGTGCATTATTCTGGTACCGGTCAACCGATTTGGTCCAATATCAATAGGCGTCTTGCCATGGATGTCATAAATGCGAATATCAAGTTTCATGGAAATCCGATAAAGCATATTTGAGTTATCGCTCTTAGAGACAGACAAACAGACATTTTCCCGTCCACCACACAATCTCAGAAAGTATCATTCTGGCACTTAATAAAGTTGCAAGCCTACCTTTCTTGATCTTAGTTGGCTGATAATAAGCCTATGCTATACAAATTGGTTAAATATATTGAAGAAAACAATACACATCCACTGTTATCACATGCTAAAACAAAATTTTCAGCTCTTTTAGTTGTTTGCAAGCGCATTTTGTCGAGGTATTCTGAAACATTCACTTTCATAACATCTTTCACAAATTTGTATTTCAATGTGCTTTTTACAAGCAGTTTTGGCATCTATGCAGACAGACAGACAGACAAACACTTCCTTTTATTATAGAAGATTTTGCCTGAGATTCCAACAATAAGGCCGTAAGCAGCATTACATTTTGGTTTCGCATTAAAAAAATTAAGTTGTATTTGAAAGTGAGTTAACTGGTCGGTATTATAACAGAAACAAATTTGTAGGAATTCCCTAATTATTAAAAGAAAGTCTCGCACATTTTTTTAAATACCTGACTAATATGTAACAATCAAGTACTACAATTAAAATGTTTTGTATACATGTGATTTTTACTTACAATCCAAAAATAGGCGTCCAGCAGAAAATTTTCGTCAGCTGTATGATTTGAGATATCCATGTGGTTGTCTCTTTTTGCAGGATTTATTTCTGCAGGTTTAGATTGATGTTTGTATGTGGTAGCATTAAAGGTATTACTCCAGGATGTCAATCCAATTGTCATACTCATGTGCACCATTCCCAATGAAATAGCACCGAGGTACATCATCACTTCGAGGAGTGTTCGATGTTGTCGATATTTTATATAAATCATCCTTTTAACTCTCCTGAAATAAAGTATACATTCATTAGTTTTTCAACTGGAAACCTGTTTCCTTAAGGACCACAAACTGTATTATGCGTAATAGGAGAAGGTACCTTTTACCTCTGCCATAATTAAATTTGTTAATTTCAATGCACTGTCTAGCCGTGAGCGGAAGATCTAGCTGGTGGCATAGTGGGGGAAAGACATAGAGAGTAAATGCAAGCGGATGGTTAGGTAGTGGGGGAACGCTAGCTCGGCCTTCAGCTCACATCCAGACAGTACCTTTACTCAAGAACTGTAAATAGCAGATAACTTTTTTTTTTTCACTTAAATTTACACTCCTTAGCAACAAAATTAATCTTTTTAGTATCTTAAAAATGTAGTTTCTAATTCTTTAACAAAATAATAATAACCCTTATTTTTGTGCAAATTTTGGGAATGAAAAAATCTTATAATTAGTCTTAATATTAGTACAAGGCAATTTATTAAACAACAAACAACAAGCAAACAAAGCTTGCAATGTCTAATCCAAATTCAATTCTATCGAATTCAATTCTATGTTTGTCATGAGCTACATAAGAAGGAATAGACAGTTAAACACAGAATAAAACAAAATAAGGCCTATAAATAGAATGTCATATAAGCTGTCATTTAGACCTTTAAATAGGCTTGTGGTTTATAATACATTTATACTTCCATGATATTAAAATGTTTTCACAAAAATTGGTATTTTGACCCATTTCAAGGTACCTTTTCCCCCTAAGAACACAGGGGCTGACTTTGCAGGGTGGGCAAAGTACTTTCTGCTCCCCAACATTTAACATTTTATCATATAAGGCCTATGCACCTAAATACAGGTATAACTACAACAATTCCAGTTCTTGCCCACCAATTATTATTTCAAGTTAACGCCTCTAATTAAGAAGTTTTGTTAGTATCGTCAAAGGTACTAGGCCTACCACGAGAGCTTTAGTCTTGTCGCGATCATCTCTTATCCGAAGAGATTAAAGTTCGCTTGGTATTTAATAGGACTTTCTACCATACTTATTGATCAGTAAATAACAAGCAGGCATTAGCCTCACTTTAATAATTAAGACATTTAATACTCATTGTCAGTTTTCTCAGCTAACTATACACACAAAACTGGGAAATATGTGTTTCCAGCAGTGATTTAGAGCTTAATGGTTTCCAAATTAGCTTACAATTTTGCGCACATGCCCTAAACTTGTTCGGTATGCACCTTCTCAGTGTTGTTTGTTTTCAGCTGTATAGCTGCTATTTCCATTTTCTGGGAGCAGAGGGCAGAAGCTTATACTTGCTAAATCAAAGAAATCAAACTTTCTCTGACATTGGTTCAGGCATTTTTTATCTATTCATTTCTGTCTGATTACAATTGTGCATGGAGAGTTATTTCCAAAATCTTGGTCATTCGACCTGATGTGAGTAAATTACTTTGGTATTACATTTAATTTATCTCTATTCTTTAAGGATAACCTGCTATTAGTATAAAAATTGGGAAAACTCATCTGCTAAACAACATGAAATCAGGACCCACATATCATTGTGTTCATCGTACAGTATCGGCCCTTCCAGTACTAGCCAACTCTGATTTTATAGATAAATAGTCACATTACGTTTGTTTTTCAGTTTTTGGAATGAAATGGTGGAATGTAAAGGCAAGGTAAAATTAAAGTGAACTGAGGATATGAGGAAACTGACAATAAACTGAGGTATTTTGTTAGCCTGCAGCTGCGACTAATAACCCATAGATCTATTCCTAGATTTGTGTCTGTAGATCTGACACCTCAGATGTTTAGACTAGAAAATGATACATATAGGATTTAGATCATTAATTCCAGAAGAAAATCAGGTGGGTTTAGCAGACGAAAGTAATTGGAAGGAATAAACAGAACACCGAAACAAAAAAGGAACTTTGACTTAAAAGAAGATAAGAACACAATGCAATGGAAGAAAACACTAAATTTGTTAGATGTTGCGGATCGTTCAAAGATTGTCTGCAATGGAATGGGCAGGTGCTTACATGTGAATGAAGAAATCACGTATTTTGCCTGAGATCATGGCAAAAACTGATCTAAATTGTCTTCTTAAGTGGCTCTTCATTCTATAGTAGTGCACTGTAATGCCTTGTGTTGATTTTCATGCTAAGTGATCACTTCTCATTAGTAAATATGTAAAATAACCTTAGTCATTTAGATAGTAACAGTTTTCATATAGCAAGAATATTCAACTTTTTTGTATTGTAAAATAAACATTTTAGAAAAGGTGAAAGTTAAACGTGCTACATTTATTGGCCTAACAGATTAGTAAGATAAATTCTCATAACACTTGGACTGTTTTATGTGCTAAGTGAAAACATTATTGTGCCATTGTGGCCTTTACTAAGACTCTTCCCTAAGAATCCCTGTTATAAGACGTGTATACTTTGAGGCGGAATATGCCTTTAGACATATTCCATAACGTTTTACAGTAATTAGTTAAAACATTTCATTTTATTAATATTATACAGACATTAATTAAACATTGGGAAAGATAAGTATAAACCAGAATTATTAAGAGTTTGAGAACTAGAATCAATTTTGTTATAAGAAATGGGAAAATTAATACTTTAGAATAAAAGCAAGTGCAAATAACTGTAATAATAACACAGTCTGAGTAGACAAAGGCAGGCTGTCAATCACTTGAGAAAATTCTGTGTATTGGTATTGTGCTAGAATTTTAACGTAGACAAAAGAACATCAGATAAGAGGTGATTTTATTGTGTGATGGGGATAAACCAGCTCTGCTCCGACACTAGGTGGACAATAGGGTGTTTAAGGTTCCGGGAATTGGAAACCTTCAGAGATCTGTGTTGGCTTCCGATATTCTTCCGCACTAGCGGAATAATACTAACATATAATAACCAATAAGAATGAGGGACTAATTTGTGTGTCTGACGTCAGTACGAAGCTTCTTGGGAGGTGATGATTTTTGATAGAGACAGAAGAGCCGAGAGCTCCAGAGGTTTCGGTCGCGTGGTTTTTGTAGGCCAGTAGGCCACATCCCGGTAGTAGTCTCGGAATTTATAAGTCCAGTCGAGGGTCGCTGGGTACTTAGTCGAAGTTAAAGTCCGGGAAGAGCAATCATTGTAATATACCAGTAGAATCTGAGTAAACTATCAATTAACAAGAAGCCGCGTATTGACGTAACATATTGCTGAAGAGAGTAAATTAATATTCTGAATATTGTAATCATATTGTAATTGTGCATAGAGTTTTGCATTGGAATAAATTTCGCTCTTACCCAATTATTACGACTTTACATTGAACGCTTCCTTATAACGTGCTGTCCCTGAGATAAGAGAAAATTAAGTCGGGCAATAGAACAAACAGGTACGAGCCGGGATTGGAACATCACGGCATCACATCACGACAACAGAGCTACAGCATCCTGAGGGTCCAGGGAGAGACCACAAGTAAGCTTTCTATTCCAAATGGCGCTTCCAACGTTTGAGGGTGTCGAGCATTAATGGCATAGGACATTAATGAAAATACAGCACGGGAGGCAACGAGGCTTCACTACCGAGGATCGACGGCAGCAGACAGCGGCGAGCGGGACTTCAGTCACCGTCACACGGGCCAGCAACTCATCGATCATCACACCAAAATTGTAAAGTACAAACATTTCATATTTGTGTATATATATTTTGTTTTTGAGGGTATTTTTTACATGTATACTATAGCTAGATGTGTTAGTATAGCAGGGTATATTTTTGGTGTAGAAGGAGAATAAGCATAATTAGCCCAATGAAGTTAAGATATAAAATTATTGGAGATAGCATGGAGAACCAGGAAATGGAGGTACAGGGCGATGTAGAACCAACAACTGTAAATAGTAATGAGGATGTATTATTGGAGGGTCCTGCCGACCAAATAAATGTCCAGGGTATTGAAATTCAGGACGAAAATCAGCCAGATACAGCTATGGAGGTGGAAGAAATTAGGCCTAGTCCGTCAACTAGCGCGCAGGCTGTTCAAAATGACACGACGGACATAAAATTTTTATTTAGTAGCTTCATGTCAGAAATGAAAGAAAATTTGAGGGAAGAATTAAAATCTGTAAATAGTAACTTAGAACAGGAATTGAAGAATGTAAATGATAAATTAAATTCTGTGGGGGACTTAGAACAGAGGATGAAAGAAAACTTGCAGGGAGAATTAAAATCTGTAAATAGTAACTTAGAACAGAAATTGAAGGAAAATTTTCAGGAAGAATTTAAATCTGTAAATAGTAAACTAAATTCTATAGGGACCCTAGAACAGAAAGTGCAAAATGTACATAACAAATTAAATTCTATAGGGACCTTAGAACAGAAAATGGAAGAAGGTTTTAAGCACATGCAGGAAAAAGTTAATCATTTTGAAGATAGTGTCAGGGGACTGCATACAGAAGTTAATGCTAAATTTACGGAAATCACAACAAGTGTTCAAACCGAGCTTAGGCGGGAACAAGAAAAAATACAGCAAACTTTAACTGAACAAAACGCTAGGGTGAATGCAAATCTCGAGCAGGTCAATGTTACAGTAAATAATAGCCTAGAAGCAACTTTGAATCAGGTTAAATTAGTGGTAGAATCATCCAGTAAATCAGTGAACGACAGAGTTGATAATCTAACTTCACAAATGGACTTAGTTCAAAATAAAATTAGGGAACTGGAACAGACTGACAGACAGATAGACACGATTTGCCAGAACAGCATGAGTGGCACTTCGAGCAGTGATAATGTTATCCCGGAGGAGAATAGAGTTAATAATGTAAATTTAGCTTCTACAAGTACCATGGTTGTAACTGAAAATGCTATTGAACTTGAAAGAATGTCAACTCCAGTCCGGCATAGCAGTATCGCTACGCATGATAGTAATAATGTTAGCAGTAATGGTATTACTCAAAATGTGAATGCAACTGTACAGGGCATTCCTGTTCACTTGTTAAACGAGATCCCATTTCCAATTTTCAATGAGGACGAAAATATGAATCCTCAGTACTATCTTACTGAACTGGATAATTATTTCAAATTAAAGTCAATTCCTCCAGAACTTAAAATGTTAATGGTGAAGAAAAGCTTGAAGGGTAGGTCATCTCAGTGGCTAAAATTAACACTAGGGGAACAGGTAGATTATGACACATTTAAGAAATTTTTCATGCATCGCTACTGGAATGACAACGAGAAAAACAAAATTCGAAGCGAACTTACTACGGGGAAATATAATCCACAAGGGGGCGTGACGATGATTGATCATTTTTTACGCATAGCTCAGAAAGGGAGAATGTTAGACCCTCCTCTTAAAGATTCCGAGGTCTTGAGTATCGCTGCAAGCCATTATGAGGACCATATCAGAAACAATTTGATAGTGGCTAGGCCTAAGGATTTTGGGGAAATGGTAGACTTGCTTACGAAATTTGAGGCTACGGCAACTTCACCTTACACTCAGGATGGGGGCAAAAATAATAGCTTTCATGTAGGGAATAGTAGCAACAAACAGAACAATAATTCACAAGGTTTTAGGCCTAATTATGTATCTCGTGGGCAGGAGGCACCGGCTGCGCCTCACTCCAGCCAAAATAATCAGGCCTATCAGGGCAATAATGGGGGCAGATCAGGCCAAAATAACTACCAGAATAGTTTCCAGTATAACAGGGGACAGAACGGACAGAATAACAGGGGATTTCAGAATAGGCCTAATTTCCAAAGGGGAAATAATAATAACAATAGGCAAATTAACATGTTCACGGTCGATAATAGGCCTAGTAACAGTAACAATGGGAACAATCAGGGCTATAGAAATAACTATAACAGAAATGCTCCGCATTGGTTGCGAAATAGGGGATATAGAAACGGGTATTGGAGAGCCAATTTCTATAGGAGGCCATACAATAGACAATGTAACTGGCGAAATAACAATAATAACTGCAACAATCAGGCGACAGGTAGGTCTGATAACGATACTAGAGGCGGAAATATGAATCCGGAAGCCCGGAGTTTTCAGCCGAATAATGATAGGAGTAGGTCGGCTTCGCCACAAGGCAACGGCGGAAACCAGCCGTCGGAAAACTAAGTCGCGAGATTCTTGTGGACCCTGAGATTCTCGATTGCTTCAGTCGTATGAATACTACTGACAGAAATGGGTCTACCAACTATATGACAGCTCAGAAAGACGTTAGGGACATTACTGACACTACGAAAATTCCTTTGACACAGACTGGACGTGATGTAATAGCTGAACCACCTAGAATTAAGGCAGATATATATGGCTTGCAATGTGATATATTAATAGACAGCGGCTCAAGCTCAAGTGTGTGCAGTTTAGATTTTTATTATAGGTTGGAACAAATGGGAATTAGAATTTTGTCACTACCAGTATGTGCAGTATTTTTTTCAGTCGCTGTAGGCAAGCGACGCGAGAGAGTGAAAAAACAATGTTTACTGTTAGTTAAAATGGGGAGATTTGAGGTAGAAATAATGTTCCTTGTAATTAATGGATTAACTACAGATGTTATCCTAGGATCAGATGCTTTTTTAGAATGGAACGCAGTAATAGATTTCAAGCGACAGGCTTTATTTGCAGTGGTTAATAATGTTGAAATAAAAGTCCCATTTATAGATTACAATGACACAGGGGTTGCAGATAAAAGATTGGAGATAGAAAAAGATATGGATGGCGAGTTATTTTTTGTGGAACACATTTGTATAGGGGATCAAGAATTGGTTGAGGTCAGTGCATATGACAGTGCTGAGCCTGAATTAGGTCATATTTGTACACAAGGGTCACTGGACTGTGACGCGTGTAATCTCCACATAGTGTCATTGAGACATATTCACGGCGATTCTGGGAAAGAATCTAGGCCAAGATCACCGTTAGACTCGGTGTGTCGCGTGCCAAGAAGTGAAAGTCATGAAATGTTAAGCACATTACGTGGCGAATTGGAGCGCTGTTACGGGTTAAATACCGAACAGAAAGATAAATTGTGGCAAGTGCTTGTACGTAATGTTGACACTTTTTCAAATGTTGCAGGCCTATGTAATACTTACACACACACTTTTACCGTAGTAAATCCACAACCTTATTATCATAAATGTAGAAGTGTTCCTATCTCTATGCGGGACGCCGCTGACGAGGTAATTAATAAAATGCTAGAGCAAAATATTATTGAACCTTCTACGTCTGAATACATTAATGCACTTTGCTGGGTTCTTAAAAAAGACGGTAGTTTACGTGTTACTTTAGATGCGCGGAAGGCTAACTCTTACACACAAAAAGACAATTTTAGGCCTGAGCCAATTGACACGCTACTGGGGAAAGTTAAGGCAGGAAAGTATTTTTCAGGAATTGACCTTACGTCATCTTACTGGCAAATACCATTAGCTGAAGAACTACGTAAATACACAGGTTTCGTGCATAATGGGAAAATGTACCAATACACCCGCTGTGCCTTCGGTCTATCTACTTCCGGGAGTGCCCTGTTAAGAGCTTTAGATAATATTTTTGGTGACTCGACTAAAGACTTCCTTGTACAGTACGTCGACGACTTCCTCATTTTTGACCATGACTTTGACGCCCACTTACGTCATATCGACTATGTTCTGACTAAGCTGCGAGAACACGGAATGACCGTCAAACCAGGGAAAACCATGTTCTTTAAGAAACAAACTGAGTTCGTGGGTTACGTGATCTCAGAAGACGGCATTAGGCCTAATCAGGAAAGGGTCGACAGCATAAGACAGATACCCCCCCCTAAGACTGTCAAGCAGTTGCGCAGGTTTCTAGGAATATTGAACTATCAGAGTAGATTTTTAATCAATTACGCAAAGCAAGTAGCTCCGCTCAGAGAATTGTTACGCAAAGATGTGAAATTTAAATGGACACCTATCGAACAAAAAGCGTTCGAGGAGGTAAAAGAATCCTTTGCATATTCAGTGCTTTTGGAGAGGCCTAGGGACGAGTTGCCCTTTACGTTGTTCACAGACGCATCAGCTAAAGGTTATGGCGCTGTTTTGACTCAAATAGATGAGCAGGGCGAGAAGCACGTGATAGCCACAGCTTCTAGAGGCCTATCTAGATTGGAGGCAAACGCCTGTGTCACAGAGCAGGAAATTGGAGCTATTTTCTTTGCGCTTAATAAGTTTAAGCAATATGTGTTCAATAGACAGATTATTTTGTACACAGATCACATCAGCTTAGGTTTTATGAACAGATGTAAACTCACCAGTTCAAAAATTTCTAGATTTGTCCATGAAATCATGTCTTATGACATAGAAATTAGGCATATTGCAGGGGACCAAAATATCTTTGGGGACATGTTATCCCGTTTGAATTTCACTCAGGGGCTACCAGAAACAATGGCCGCACCCAGCCATGAGGTGGCAATAATGAAACTTAAGGCGTCAGGTAATCATAAGATTTCAGAACGGTTTAAGCAAATTAAGCAACTGCAGGCATCCGACCCAGACATAAAACGACTGACCGACGAGGCAAAAGAGATCTCGGAGTGCGCTGATGACACCATCGGTATGAGAGGAGGTGTACTGTATAAGCTTCACGGTACAGAGGTTAGAAAATGGAAAATTTACATCCCAAAATGTATGGAGAGGGAATTAATTGTTAGTTTTCATGAGGCATTAAATCACTCAGGGTGTGAGAAGGTTTCACTCACGATACAAGACAATTTTTATATTAAGCATTTGGCAAGGAAAGTCAGACAGGTGACATCGACCTGCGATTTGTGTCAGAAAGCTAAGCCAATGACAGTCAGGTATGACAATGAAATACACGCCGTTGTGAGAGATAGGCCTAGGGCTTTGGTAGCCATAGACAGCCATGGTCCTATGCCTACCTCGACGTTTGGTTATAAACACATTTTTGTTATGTACGATGTTTTTTCTAAATTTGTGAAAGTATACCCAATGAAAGTGATAACTAGCCATTCTATTCTCAAGAAAATCACAGAATCTTTCATTCCACACTACGGCAGCATTGAATGTTTATTGAGTGATAACGCCACAGTTCACACTAGTAAAAAGTTTATGGATACATTACAGTCACTAAATATCAAGGCCTACAAATGCTCACTTTACTTTGCTTCTGGGAACCCTTGTGAAAGAGCCATTAAAGAAGTATCACAGTACATGAGAATCTTGTCACATAAGAACCACAAAGACTGGTTTAGACACTGTGAGGTCATCGAAAAAGTTATCAATAATTCTATCAGCCCGGTCACAGGGTATGCTCCCATCAAACTTATGTTAGGTCAGGATCCAGAACCTATTATCGTGAACTTGCCTGAAGCTTTGCCAGTAGATCGCCCTCTTACCGATGTTGAGATGTGCAAACGCGCATTCGAGCGTATCAAAACACGTGCAGCAAAACGCAAGGAGAAGGCCAAGCGCTACAAGCATAAATGGTCGCCTCAAATCAATGATAAGGTATTGATTAGGGACACTAAGCTGTCTTCACTATTAAGGGGACGTTATTCTCGTCTCGAGCTTCTATTCAAGGGACCAGGGTTTATAACTCAGAAATTTGGGGACCACACTTATGAAATTCAAGACGTAAAATCAGGTAAAATTTTTGGCAGATACCATAAACAGCTACTCAAACCATATAAAGAATCACCCACCCAGTAAATTCACACCATGAACAGGAATAACCTACGTTAGGACTGTACAATAGTTAAGCAATAGTTTAAGTAACCACTAGCATACAGAATTTCAGAGTCATATGTGAATGTGTAAAAGCAACAGTGAGATGAAGTCCGATCTGTGACAGAGTTAAAGCTTAGACTCAACGAACCTTTCTCTTGTCATAGATAAAGAAATAGTGTTGGTGGCGTGCTTGTGGCATAAGTCGAGTGGTGCGCTAATTCAAGCTGACTGAATGAACCTTGTTAGCGACATCATTAAAAATGTTGCAGTGTTATGCGTGTGTCGTGTTTTTGCGAAGTTCATTTTTTCTATGTTGTGTTTTGTTTTTTTTATTCCACGACCATCAGTTTAAAGCAGACTCATCGAACCTTTGCTGTTATGTGTACGTGCAGTTGTATATATCAGTGTAAATAAATTCCCGGATGTGACAAGAATGGCATTTGAGGTGGTAGGCCTAGAAAGGCAAAATAGGCCTACATATGAAACGAAAAGAAAGGTGAACAGGGCATTGGGTGAACAATGTTCCAACTTGTATATATTTTGTATAAATAGTAATAAGAGGGTATAACTAGTAATAAGATGTTAGCGTAAGGGTAGAGCCAGGTGAAAATGCAAAGGCCTACAATCAGTTGCAAGGAAAATCAGTGTTAAACCTTCAACACAACAAATAGGGGAAGTTTAAATTCATGATTTAAGAAGTTAACTAGTATGCTATACTTTACGATTTTATTTGAGTGATGTATAAGAAGGAGATGTCACGTTAAAGTTTTTGTGGAGGCATTGTTAATTCGTGGGCATACCTACGATAGAGATATTCTTGTAAACAAGCAATCTCTCTCCCGCAGGTAGGCATTTGAGGCGGAATATGCCTTTAGACATATTCCATAACGTTTTACAGTAATTAGTTAAAACATTTCATTTTATTAATATTATACAGACATTAATTAAACATTGGGAAAGATAAGTATAAACCAGAATTATTAAGAGTTTGAGAACTAGAATCAATTTTGTTATAAGAAATGGGAAAATTAATACTTTAGAATAAAAGCAAGTGCAAATAACTGTAATAATAACACAGTCTGAGTAGACAAAGGCAGGCTGTCAATCACTTGAGAAAATTCTGTGTATTGGTATTGTGCTAGAATTTTAACGTAGACAAAAGAACATCAGATAAGAGGTGATTTTATTGTGTGATGGGGATAAACCAGCTCTGCTCCGACACTAGGTGGACAATAGGGTGTTTAAGGTTCCGGGAATTGGAAACCTTCAGAGATCTGTGTTGGCTTCCGATATTCTTCCGCACTAGCGGAATAATACTAACATATAATAACCAATAAGAATGAGGGACTAATTTGTGTGTCTGACGTCAGTACGAAGCTTCTTGGGAGGTGATGATTTTTGATAGAGACAGAAGAGCCGAGAGCTCCAGAGGTTTCGGTCGCGTGGTTTTTGTAGGCCAGTAGGCCACATCCCGGTAGTAGTCTCGGAATTTATAAGTCCAGTCGAGGGTCGCTGGGTACTTAGTCGAAGTTAAAGTCCGGGAAGAGCAATCATTGTAATATACCAGTAGAATCTGAGTAAACTATCAATTAACAAGAAGCCGCGTATTGACGTAACATATTGCTGAAGAGAGTAAATTAATATTCTGAATATTGTAATCATATTGTAATTGTGCATAGAGTTTTGCATTGGAATAAATTTCGCTCTTACCCAATTATTACGACTTTACATTGAACGCTTCCTTATAACGTGCTGTCCCTGAGATAAGAGAAAATTAAGTCGGGCAATAGAACAAACAGGTACGAGCCGGGATTGGAACATCACGGCATCACATCACGACAACAGAGCTACAGCATCCTGAGGGTCCAGGGAGAGACCACAAGTAAGCTTTCTATTCCAACTTATTGTGTAAATGCAATGAACGAATGAATTGTTTATTTGTCATAGAGCTTATTACAATGCTATGGACATAATCAGTTAATTGTTAAGGAATACAGTGTATAAATAAATTTACAACATTCATTAACACTAACATAGACAATTTTAATTAATACTGATGAAAACACATAGCTAACACTAATGGTACCTCAGGTGAGATAACAATCCAAATACTGTAGTCCTTTACAGAGTAGTAATAATTCTTTGTAAGAATTTTTTTTAAAATAATTTTATCGGTAGCTCTTTGAAACATTTTGGTAATTTATTGAATAATATTTTCCCGGGGTAACTAGGGGATTTTTCATATTTACTCTATGCATGTTAAATGTCAATACTAAATAATAAAATAAGTTTCAGGTATTATAGTTATGGGAATCTTGGTTTTCAACTAAGGAATTGTCATTTTCTTCTATCGAAATTAAAGATTTGTAAATATATATACACAGAAGAGTTAAAATGCGAGATTTCTAAAGAAATATTTACAAGATACTGTGCTCTTTAAGTTGATTAATCTGATAATTCTCTTTTCTCTAATAATAATCTTTTGCAATTCACTGAATCACTCCACAAAAATGTGTATAAGAAAACACTAATGAGTAGTAGACATCAATTAAATCTTTTCTATCTAAAATATTTCTTAATTGCATGATTGAAAACCCAGCCACATTAATTTTCTTTGCATATACCCAATAGAAAATGCAATAGAAATAGTTACAGGCTTCAATAGGATAAAATTAGGATACAATATTCAATGCAGATTACAGTTTTTATTGTCTTACCTTGGCAATTGTATCGACACCATGTCGATCAATTTCCTGGAAAAGTAGGAGTTCTGAAGAAAGCTGTGAACTAAAATATACAAAATTTCATATTTTCATTGAACAGTTAACATTAAATATTCTGAAACAAGAACAGGTTATGGAAGTAATAATTAAAAAAATAAATACATTATTTACAGAATGAACGTCTTATCAGATTAATATCACGAACAACGGACTAAACACATAACCAATATATATATATATATATTATTGCTTAAAATAACCCAAAAATAAATTAGTAATGCATTAGCTATTGCTTATTTAAATTTCATCGTAATATTGAAATACAAATTTCAGTAATTAGAATTATGAAATTATTTATTGTAAAGATAGGCTTATAAAATATTTTACCTATTACCAAATCAAGCTTTAGCTTTCTATACAATTTAACAATAAAAGCATTTGAATTTTAAATCAAAATTAAGAAGGATTTTCCTCAAGGAGGATTCGAACTCAGAATTCTGGTACAGATTAGGTAAATTGACTTGATTTAGAAAGCCATTCTACAAATCGACACACGGATTGTAAGTTCAGTACCTTTGCCCATTTTATACACTTGTAAATATATATAGGCCTCCTCCTATGCAGTACTGAGCTTTAATCTTTTAATTAGGAATATTTACATTTTATAAACTTGAAATAATCTATAATCGGATATAACACAGAAAATTTAGGGACTCTATTTAAGTTTCTAAAGCAAAATAAGAAACAACAAAAATCAGTATTAAATGCGGGTCTGGGTTCAATCCCTGGTACCTCTCCGGATTTTTCTGATGTAGGGAGTCTGGAACGGTGTGCTTGTAGCCTCGTGAGGACAATCGAGGAGGGTCTTGTTAAAGTAGAACGGCTCCGGTTACGAAATCACCAATATCGCCCGTGGATGTCAATATACTGACCACGTACCTCCCAATCCTGCCATCTGCTCTTGGTAGATGACTCAGAGTTCGGATGGTAGGACCTGTCCCTCAAAGTACTTTCGTGCCAAGGAGTTTAGGTTAATTTCGAGTGCAGTAAAAATCACTTAATGAACCAAGATATATATTTACTTTACTGCATAATAGAAGTGTTCGGGATATCTATAAAAATATTTTAGTGCAGAAGATAGGCCCTGTGCGATTCTTTGAAACTGTGTACTTCGTGAGGAAGGGTGGATTGGGGACTAAATAGAAGAAAGGGTAGATTGGATGACAAGAAAAACCTCTGTAGTCGTTAGGAAAATAAGAGACCTGTAGGGCTTAGTTGAACAAACTTAAAAACCTTCTGGAGCGCTGTTTTACTCTAAAAAGCTAGTTTAAAATGCTATAAAGAAGTATCCAAGGAGAGAATGTGCCAAAGAAATGATCATCTCTCTTTTTAAATTTTACCTAAAAATTAAGCGATATAATTCAATGGATTATGGGCCCACCGCCCATGCATCAGCTTCTGCAAACTTTCTCACCTATACCTCGTAGCTTATTACTGAGGTTTTTAGGTTGACGAAAGAAATTAGTTTTTACCGTTTAAAATTAATATAACAATTCCAAGCTTAAAGGCCGTGTTGGCCAGGAGGAAGTGTCTTGCCGCCCTGGCTGTTATTCTTATGAGTAGACTTCGGACTTTTAGGTCGCTAAAAATGCTGTTTTAGGTACCTAAAATAGGCTCTGAAAATTGTAAAATATGTTCTAAAAATCGTAAAGTAGTCTCCTAAAGAATAGTTAAGTTGCCAATTTTCTGAAATATCTCAATTGCAATATTTATTGAAGTCACCATTAATCAATAATGCTGATAAAATAGAGATATAGGCCTATGGTACACAGAATTATATAGACCTATTACTAGGGCCTGTATTACTACCATAACAGTGAAAACCTGATCCCTGCGCCCAGAAGGTATGCATATTAGGCTATACTAGCATATTCAACCACTTGTAGGCCTATCCCTCAGTGATTCAGAGAACTAACATTTTTTTTATTATTCAGTGATTCAGAGAACTACATTATTTTTTATTATTCAGTGATTCAGAGAACTACATTTTTTTAATTAATTTTTTTACTGGATGTGGGAGTCGGGAGAAAAACACTACATTTTCTTGGGAATTCCAAGGAATTTTTCTATCCAAGACGAAACATTCCTTACTATTTAACCACGTCACAAATGTGTCATGTAGGCCTACTGCACATTCCGAGCCAAAAATTTAGTACGAACTGAAAATAAAGGCTAGAATGTATAACAAAAAGTGACTTATTTTGAACTTTAGAGGAAATTGCAATTGCAATATTTATTGAAGTCACCATTAATCAATAATGCTGATAAAATAGAGATATAGGCCTATGGTACACAGAATTATATAGACCTATTACTAGGGCCTGTATTACTACCATAACAGTGAAAACCTGATCCCTGCGCTCAGAAGGTAAGCATATTAGGCTATACTAGCATATTCAACCACTTGTAGGCCTATCCCTCAGTGATTCAGAGAACTAACATTTTTTTTTATTCAGTGATTCAGAGAACTACATTATTTTTTATTATTCAGTGATTCAGAGAACTACATTTTTTTAATTAATTTTTTTACTGGATGTGGGAGTCGGGATAAAAACACTACATTTTCTTGGGAATTCCAAGGAATTTTTCTATCCAAGACGAAACATTCCTTACTATTTAACCACGTCACAAATGTGTCATGTAGGCCTACTGCACATTCCGAGCTAAAAATTTAGTACGAACTGAAAATAAAGGCTAGAATTTATAACAAAAAGTGACTTATTTTGAACTTTAGAGGAAAAACAGGCAAAAAGGCAATATTAGGCTCTAACGTAAAAATAGGCTGTAGTAGGTCCTATAAAAGTATGAGTTTTAGGCATAGTCACTTATGAAACATGCATATACAAGTTTTCGTCCATATATCACTTAAGGATTAAAATAGGTTTTTACCTGAAATCCGATGTCTACTTATGAACCCCTGAAAGATTATGATATATTTTTAACTAAATTACTGTAGATATTTAAAAAAATGGTATTACTGTTTGTTTCCTCATTTAGATTTTTCTTAGATAACGTGTGTGCGGTCACCCAAAATAAAGTGTATTACTTCTAAACGTGGACTTTGAAACTTTCCTTTTGAAAGGTTAAGAACTGTATTTTTAGTCATTGCAAAGGAGAACAGAAGATAAGTGTACGGTGTAGGCCTACTAGTTCAGCGCCCACACTGTGGATGCACACTGAAAGGGATGTTTTGAATTTAATTGAAACAGATTTCGTAATTAACAAACATGGTGATTCAAGCTCTGAAATGAGACGGCTGTTTTGTCATCAAACAACGAAGAAAAAAAATGTTTTCTTTAAAAGATTTATGTTGTTAAATTGTGATGTCGCAATTGGGATTTGAATTTAACAGACCAGCTAAATAAATTTAACATAATGTGTGGAACCATTAAAAGAACACTTAAAACAACCCGAACGGACCCATAAATCAAATTTTATATGGTAAAGGCGGTAATACGGCATTAACCTCCTCGGTCCCAGCTTCCGCTACAAGCAGCAAATCAAGAAAGAAAGATTGCAGCCGCATTCAGGCGACAGAAATTAGATTTTTAGAACAATATTGGAGTGTACAATACTAGATAAAACCAGAAATAAAAAAAAATAGAAAAGGAAATAAGGGAATAAATGAAAGCAAATATTTGCAATAAATGAAAGAATATATTAAAACAGATATAACTGAAACAGGTCGCGGGTTCGATTCCCGATGAGGTCGTTGGAGTTTTTAAATTGGCCTAATCCTTCTGGTGGCACTATGGCCCTGGGGTCGACTCAGCCTCTAACAGAAATGAGTACCAGGAGCAATTCTGGGGGTAAAGGCGGCCGGTGCGTAAGGCTGACAACCTTACCACCTTCATGTGCCGATGTCTAAAAGTCTGGGAGCCTCAGCCTCCTGGAACCCTCTGGGCCTCTATGGCCTGTAATAGGGAACACTTTACTTTATAACTGAAACACCTAGAGAGAATGAACTTGAAAAGAATAGGTATACGGAAAATAATGCTGACATACAAACCAAGAGGACCGAAACAGAAATGGCATGAAGCCGGAACTGGTCAAATGGCTTAAACTATGAAAGGTAAAAGGAGATTTATGTTCCTGTATTTTATACCAATATGTGTATATTCCTCTCAATATTAAATACATTTTGTATGGTCTGTAGTATTTGTTTGAACACATAAATAACCAACAAATTGAAGTCTTCAAATTACAAAATTATTGCAGATGGATTGAATTTAACATATTTTGTATTCAGTTTAGTAGCGGGACCTCGAAACTTGGTATAGGGATACCCAATTAGTCATCAAGTTAGCCTTCAGTCTAAGCTAATCAGTCATAAAGTTTGGGAGTTCTTCTCTCGGTCAATTATTATTATTATTATTATTATTATTATTAGTGATGGGTCGATACCAGATTTTCTCGATACTCTATACCGATACATGATTTTTTCCTCGATACTCGATACCTTCAGCATTTCCAGTTTCAATAAATAGGTACATTAAAAATTAAAATTTGAGAGAAATGTATAATACTAACTAAATTAATTAAGTCTGCATATTTAATGAGACAAAATTTAATATCATCAATAGCCTATAATTATTTTTAAACTCTACATTAAAACTAAAATTAGTTTTTTAAACAGTCCACTTACAAGTTTTTGTTAAAAAATACTAGCATTCTCATTTAATTGCAGAATTGCATAATTACAAAAGTATCGAAAAAGTATCGAGCGAGTTTTCTGACGTATCGTTCGATGCCGATACCATGTAAGTATCGAGAGTATCGAGGTATCGAAAGCATCGAGGACCCATCCCTAATTATTATTATTATTATTATTATTATTATTATTATTTCTAATATTATTACTTAGCTCATTTTGCATGCTTTAACTACATATAGGCCATATCACGTATTTAGAATGCCTGGATGTACCAGTAGGCTCCTGTAATAACTTATATGCGTGTCTCTGTTTCTATAATTCTGTGATGTTTCATGACTGCTATTCAGTTTATTTTATTGTTTTTTTGGTGACAAAGCGGCGATGATTTATGAAAAGTAAACGTACCCTACAAGCTATAGCCTACTTTGTCTTTGAGAATGAGAATACCATGAATATCCTAAGTGAAATTGGCCGGCCACGAGGTTGGGGTTTTGTACCCGGGACCTCTTACCTCTGCCATACCTCCGCGATTGGGTTTAGTGTGTGCATTACCATGCATGAACATTACATTTTACACAGCAATGAAATAATAGTAGATTCTTTGGTACTATGGAAAACTAAAGAATAGCATTATTCACATTTTTATTACGATGTGTTCTGACATTGTGATTGAAGTCATGCCTATTTCGTTTTATTACAATAGGCTACCTAGTAATTTTGTAATGCAATGTGTAGGAAAAATTCGTTTTACTTTTGTCTACTGCTTTACTTTGTGTCTTATGCTGTACTGAAGATAATCTAGAAAACCCGAAAATGGATACGAGTAAACTACCCCCTACGTAATATTTACAGGGGAAAAAAAACTATTTTTATTTTGTTAGTCATGGATAGAAGTTTTGAAAATTAATTATTTAAATCGTTAATGCCACTTAAAAAAAAAACTAACAATTTTGAAAACAGTTTTCATGAAAACTCCCATTAATATTTACTCATGGTAAACAGTTTTCAGTAAGTTACTTATTTACTTAATAATTTCTTAATTTTATTCACACTTCTTTGATTGTTCAATTAGTTTTTGTCTTTTCTGTACTTTTTATCTCACTAGGAAACCCATAGTTATGGGAAGATGTTAATTTTTTTTAAATCCTAGACTTACTTACAGTAATTGATTCTAAATAGTCTAAACTAACCATTTATGTTTTTCAGGTAAGTGGAGCTGACCAAATAATTCTGCTGCTAGTCATGGTTCCAGTTGAGTAAGTACATGAAAATGAAATTTCCATCAACATATCTCATTTTCATAGTCATTGCCATCAACAGTGTACTGCTTTTCTACGATACTGTTCTACGATATTACGAGGATAATCTTGAAATTCAAGAATTAGATATTTCGTGCATCGAAGTTAATGTTTTCACAGATATCACACACGTAGGCCTATTTAAAAACACGTACCGTATTTTTATATTGTGCTTTCTGAAATGTGGGACCAAACTTTTATCTTGAGATGATAAAAATGGAAATAAATAGTGAATTTATTTAATGTTCGCCATTTTGAAACCAAATCACTCCGTCACAATTCACAGGAAAGAGAGGGTGTGTTGCATTCCTTATAAGGCGATGGAAATTACTATTGCGCAGGAACTCAATTCACAGAATGGCTGACGCTAACTTTTTACAGGTAAGCAATTTGCGCACATTAATGATAATAAATCTAATATCAATAATTTGGCCTGTAATAATCATTATAAAAAAAGTTTATGAATTATTTTCTAAGACTAGTATATTCTGTATAATGTAGGCCTAAGGCATAGCCTGATTATCTTTTTTTTTTTTCAAGCTTTATTCTGTTTAACCACGTTTGGGAAGAGTTTCCAATCTAGCTCAAGCTTATTCAAGTGCACGTTCCGTTAAATTTGTTAAAATTAGAGTTAATTGGAATTACTTTCTTAACGCAGACATATTCATAGAAATGGAAGATGAGCACTTAAGAAACTTGAAATAAAATATTGTCCTGGACATTTTTTAACACTGTTAACTCACTTTTCACACGCTGATATCTTATCTTCACACACATTTATATTTTAAAATAATAAAACTTAAAATCACGAACATAAATTTAAGTATGCATATAGGCCTACCTTGGTTTTCCCGGATCACGCTGATGTGACAAAATATGCGATCTTCTCACCACCACACATTCGCCAAGAAAGGAGGTAGAGGTACGCTGCGTACACTATACGAAGCCTAACTTGCCTATGTGCAATGCGCATTGATATTGGCGCAGTGGTCGGCCGTTAGTTCATAGGTCACACCCACTAAGCCCAAGTGAAATAAGTATTGGCATGTGAAGGGGTATAAACGAATAATAGTTAGAAAAAATAGAAATAAATTAATTACTAGGGGACAGATGGTGATGAGCTAAAAACACTTAAAATGATGAATAAAATAATGTTTTTTAATGAAAAAAATGACCTAAAATGAATAAAAATGGCATTAAAATGTATATTTTTATTTTGGATCTTTAATTTCATTTTATAATACCGTTCTGAAACTGTAACTTTATTCAAAACATTTAACTTAGATCACAAAAAAAAAAAAAGTTCCTAACACAAAAGGTTAGAAACAAAACATAAGTAGGCCTACTGTAAAAAAATACAACGCAGTAGCCTACAATGTATAGGTGATTTGGTTTCATCCTGTGGTACTCTTTATAATTCCGGGGTGCGCGGGCAAAGAGAGTTAAGTCCACTTTCTTGTTAGTGAGAATTAGAGTGACTTAACACACTATACCAGCCCAACATAGCATTAGAGATGGATAAACCCATGAGGCACACATCAAAAACTACCGTACAATTTTGAATATGACTTACTGGACTTAACACAAATGTAGAGAACATTTTAATCTATAGCTCTATGGACATATCTCAATTTTTTAGGATGTTATCTTGAAATGAGAAAAATGGAAATAAATAGTGAATTTATTTAATGTTCGCCATTTTGAAATCAAATCACTCCGTCACAATTCAGAGGAAAGAGGGTGTGTTGCATTCCTTATAAGACGATGGAAATTACTATTGCGCAGGAACTCAATTCACAGAATGGCTGACGCTAACTTTTTACAGGTAAGCATTTGCGCACATTAATGATGATGATGATGAGGATAATAAATTTAATATCAATAATTTGGCCTGTAATAATGATTATAAAAAAGTTTATGAATTATTTTCTAAGACTAGTCCATTCTGTATAATGTAGGCCTAAGGCATAGCCTAATCATCTTATTTGTTCAAGCTTTATTCTGTTTAACCACGTTTGGGAAGAGTTTCCAATCTAGCTCAAGCTTATTCAAGTGCACGTCCCGTAAAATTTGTTAAAATTAGAGTTAATTGGAATTGCTTTCTTAACGCTGACATATTCATAGAAGTGGAAGATGAACACTTAAGAAACTTGAAATAAAGTATTGTCCAGGACACTTTTTAACACTGTTAACTCACTTTTCACACGATGATATCTTCTCTTCACACACATTTATATTTTAAAATAATAAAACTTAAAATCACAAACATAAATCTAAGTATGCATATAGGCCTACCTTGGTTTTCCCGGATCACGCTGATGTGACAAAATATGCGATCTTCTCACCACCACACATTCGCCAAGAAAGGAGGTAGAGGTACGCTGCGTACACTATAAGAAGCCTAACTTGCCTATGTGTAATGCGCATTGATATTGGCGCAGTGGTCGGCCGTTAGTTCATACGTCACACCCACTAAGCCCAAGTGAAATAATATTAGCATGTGAAGGGGTATAAACGAATAATAGTTAGAAAAAATAGAAGTAAATTAATAACTAGGGGACAGATGGTGATGAGCTAAAAATCACTTACAATGATGAATGAAATGTGTTTTTTTAATGAAAAAAGACCTAAAATGAATAAAAATAACATTAAAATGTATAAAAAGGAAGGAATAGGCTACTTTTATTTTGGATCTTTAATTTCATATTAAAATACCGTTCTGAAACTGTAACTTTATTCAAAACATTTCACTTAGATCACAAAAAAAGTTCCTAACACAAAAGGTTAGAAACAAAACATAAGTAGGCTTACTGTAAAAAAGAAAGAAAGAAAAAAAAAAGAAAAAATAATAATAATATAACCCAGTAGCCTACAATGTATAAGCGATTGATTTTATCCTGTTGTACTCTATATAATTATTGCATGCTAAGAATATTCACGATTTGTGGCTAAGAAAAATATCCTAAAATTTTGTAGTTTACATTTAAAATGATCGCAAAATTCATAAAGTAGAAAAAAATTCCAAAAACGACTACTCACTTGATTTTTCAAGTCACATCGGGGTAAAATTAAAAAAAAGAAAGCAACATAAAAATCTACGTTTCTGATTTGTTACAACTTACAATGTAGCCTATGTTTTTACCACTGGGCATTGTTCTAATGAGAAAGGAAAAAGATGACATTTCATCAATATGGTCAATATTATTTGATTTAACGGGAATTATTAGAGATGCTTAGTTTTCGTGAATGACGGGTTCAGGAATTGTGATGTTAGTTGCCAGTAACAAAGTTAAAATCTTTTGGAATGATAATTCTTTCACACTGGCGGTGTGTGGGCTAAGGTAGAGTCAGACTGAATAATTCAATGCCAAAGCCAGGATTTGAGCCAGGATCTTCTGTTCTCCGTACTGCCGCTCTACCATTGAGCTACAAAGCAACATGCCGGTACAACATTAAATTCCTGAACTGACTCACATGTCCCCTCAAAATATTTTGTTCCAAACACTTCTAGGCCGGAATAATGTTATTTTATACTTGAGAAAAAGCGAAATTGCAAAACTTTCGTTTTTAGTGCATAATTTTTCTTTTTGTAAACGAAATTTTATATTTCAGTGGAATTATCTATTTTTAGAAAGTTATTAAGTGAACTTGATTCACATATTTATTGAAAGTTGCATTAATGCAATAAATATTGATAAGTGGACCTATTCAATAAACAAAGGAAATGCTTAACAGGCAGTTGGTAGGCTATAATTAAAGTGTAAGGAATTTAAAAATCAATGTGAAGTGAAGTTCCAGTGGAAATTCATTTTTACTGAATAGCTGGTCGGAATGTACGACGATACTTCATTCCTCATGAATTTATTTTATAATTTATTTCAAGAAACAGCAGCATTTTGGTGCCCGATAGTTTATATAGGCCTATTCAATATGTAGCAAGATGTTCCGCCGATTTATCTACACTACAAGCAAGTGTTAATAGCTAACTGAGAAGCACGGTTAAAAAAAAAACAACAACAACAACTTGTGATAATGAATTAGGCCTATTGCAGAAACATGCAATATTTTGGGCCGTATAAGATAAGTGTAACTGGTTTAATGCGAAATAACACGAAGAGCTTTCTCCAGGCAAGCTGAGAAGAATATAGAAGGATCCTGCAGCTATAGGTTACCTGCTCAACATTTATCTACCTGAGATTGCCAACTGACATGGAATACAGACAATTTCAACGAAGAATACGATAGAATAAGGTTACAAGATATTGCAACACTTGACTAGTAATAGAGTTGAGATAACAGAGTTGACGTGGGTACAATCTTAAAACATGTAAAACATTAATCTCTCTATATATAAAAGGCTTTGTCCTGACTGACTGACTGACTGACTGACTGACTGACTGACTGTCTGACTGACTGACAGGAATCAACGTAGAGCCTAAACTATAACAGGTACAGACTTGGAATTTTGACAGTACCTTCGGTTCATAATGTAGGTGCTCACTAAGAAAGGATTTTGAAAAATTTTGATTTTAAATGCCAAAAACCAAATGTTTTTTAGTATACTTAATCCCTTTTTACACAGCATTATCAAATCATAATCACAGAACATATTGTTGCTAATGGTATCAGATGGGTTTGGAAATAAATGCAAGTTTGACAAATAAGATAAGTTATCAATATAATTTCCCTTTTTAGACAGAATTATAAATTCCAAATCCCAGAACATATTATTGTTGCTAATGGTATCAGATGGGTTTGAAACAAATGAAATGCAAATTTGACAAAGAAGAGAAGTTATCAATATAATTCATGTTATAAATAAATATTATAGAATGAATTCCACGAAAATAATGCTGTCACATAACTTTCTTTACCCTGGACATAGAGAAAACAAAACGAGGTATGGTAATGTGTATATTATTATAGGCCTATCGCAGGTTTTTGGAGAGAGAAGTATGAAATTTATATTGCTTTCTGTTTAATTTCATCCCCAAAACAGTTTTATGGTAAGATGAAAGTGAGAGATAAAATATTCTCCAAAGACAATAAAATTTTATGTTACCGGAATTTATGTTTCTTCTTATTTCAACCCCTACCAGGCTTGCTGTGTACAAGCGATGGGATCCAAAATTCTACATCCTCTATGAGCCATAAAAAGCTATACCAAGCGTTTTCTGAGGGAATAGTTTGAGTGTGATAAATCGTTACGGTATTTAAAATTCTAAATACCTATATAATGACCTATAATTTAAAAATGAAAAGTCCTTCATAAGATAATTTCCAATTACAAAATAAAAAACCCGGGCAATGCCGGGTCTTTTAAGCTAGTGAGAACAATAAATAGTTAATAATGCAATACAGAGACAAAAAACATAAAATTACACTTTTCTTTATAAATAGTTGAACACGAAAGGAAAATGCTAGAGGAGAGATAGCATTTCTTAGTTCCCAGTGAAAACGTCTGAAAAAAAAAAAAAAGATGCAATGATATAAACCAACGAGAAATATACCTCCTTCAAGTCAAGTACTAGTGGAATTATTTCTTTCTGTGTATCATTTTCATACTTTAAGAAACAAATACTCTTGATTTTTATTATTTTATGTAGATTTTTCTGGAAATGACCCGGATAAGTTTCCATTATGAAACTTTATTTGCAAATGTGGGTGTGAAAGCTCACACAAATTGGATCTATAAGTCTGCCCAGTGTGATATTGCAAAATATGACACATAATTTTTTGTACAATAATATACACTTAATATGCACAGTATTATAAATTTCAATGAAAAGGAATTTTTCAGGACGTAAAAATCCTGGACAGTCCTCTGGGAGGAAGGGACTTTAGGAGGGGGCTCGTGACGTAGGTTTACTGAACATTTAAACTTCCAAGTCTAAATTAGAGTCTCTGGTCTGCTCTTTCAGAACTGAGTAATACTTGACTTTCCTGCGAGGGTTGAGATGTAATAGCCTCATTGCCTGTCTCTCTCCGCCTTCTCTCGAAAATAAGCGTAACAAAATTAGACAGAATATGCCTACTACATGATGCCTCAGGTCGGCTCCGGAACATCAGTGTTTCTTCAAATAATAACGTGGTTAAAAGCTCGAGAAAATATTCTACCGTACATTTTTCAATGCCAGGAAAAGCATAGGCGTAAGTACGTCTTTGTAACTATTGATAAAGAGAATTCTGCTATTCTTTAGATTATAATAAAATATTGAGCTACTGAATCAGGTATAGAAAAAGTCCGTGGCATGAGGAGAGTTTGAACAAAGATCTACACAATCATATTCTATTCAGTAGAACATTATGAAGACTGTTCTCTCCATCCTCTTTACTACCAATGGCGATGTTAACGTTTGTCAACTGAAACCTTGGAAAATTTTATTACTAACTACAAGCCTTCATGGTCATTCTGAAATGAGTTTCTGACTTTTTGTTACATACTTCCATAAAAAAGAACAGACATCATGGGTGAAAGAGAATGACCGCTGAGTCAAGCCAGACCGAAGTTAAGATATATTCCAAATTCATTTTATGTTAACATACTATTACTCTACATTTCTAACAACATTGATACTTTTGTTTTCAAAGAAGCTGATATTGCATCTTGCAGAAGTGATTTTAATTCATTTATATATTTTTGACAATGTACACGATTGTATCGTATCATTTTGTTCAAATCCCGTTGTAATAGTACATTACGCAATGAGTCTAAAATAGCGCTTATTAACTCGTATGTTTATGAAACGAGGACATCATGGGAGTGTCTTAATTACCATTTATATTCAAGTTGCATACAACTGATTTGTTCGACCATAATAAAGGTGTAAGTTTTGGGATTTTATTGTACCTCGTAATTGATCAAACAAACGACTCTTGGCGATCAGCTGTTAGTAGTTCTCGTTTTTTGAGCTAGATGGCAGGCAACAAGGCATCCCATATCTTGGCGTTTAAACCTTAAACAACGCACTCTAAAATACAAGATGTGAACTCAATTTAGTGTAATATTAAAATTAGCATGAACAGAATCAATTTCCTTTTAAATACAGATTGTTTATTGTGCAGAGCTTTCAAGGCTTCAAGACTGTTCCGTGTTCGATATTAATCGATACCACAAGAGTGTTATAATGAAATTCTTTACGTTAATGGATACCATTACTATATTGCTACGTCACATGTAATGAGCATAGGCGATTATAATGTGGTCGAACAGAAAGTGATGTTACGTATCTCAAGAAACATGCATCTCTAGTACTAAAGTATTTTTCATATGAGAAGCCTTTTCCTTCACCGCCAATCACGTGTCTTCCCTCCGTCTCGCCGTCTCTGATTGGACCGCGTATCTATGCAGTTGAAGGACATAGGGCTTGTCATCTGCAAAACACTGTAGAGGACATTCCCCTGCTTGGTTGGTTTTATGGTTATTAACGGCGGGGGTGTACTACAACTTTGGCCTGTGACCGTCGTCGGTATGTAGGAGTTCTTTTACATGCCTGAAAATCTACAGACATGAGCCTGTCACATTTAAGCACACATAAATGCCATTGTCCTGGGCCGGAATCGAAACTGCGACCTTGATCTTCTGCTTGGCGACTCGGAAATATGAATAATCGAATGTCGTTAAATGGTCTTGAAGACAAGCTGAGTTAAAAATGAGGAACCTTCTGTCATATTTTAGGACTCCATCTCTTTCCAGCCCAATAATCATCTATACAACAAGTGGAAGTGTTTTCCCATCTGTATATTAACTATTTTTGTGCGATACCCTGCCAAATTTACGGCATGCAGAGATCTGATTTTAAAAAAATAGATGCACCTCTCAGCAAGAATTTAACTTTTACTTTTATTCGCTATTTATGAGCGGAAACTACCAGAAAACGTGATTTTAATGCTATTAGCGCACCAGATTTCGCTAATACTTCTTAATAGTTAAATTAATTCAAGTTGGCTTTGCACTGTTGCCATAGCAACTGGGAGAAGTGCATCGCTGAAATAGAGCAGTCATAATCACAAAATATAATAAGAGGAAGTGTTGTGTTTGTTTGTGTGCTATGCCCACGCAGAGATCTGTAATTTTTAACATAGGTGGACTGAATGCACTCCGCAGCCAGGTTTTTAAGTTTCGCGTTCATTCACAAGGCCTGGCATTTTTAGGTCATAAACATCCGGGCATACCCTAGGTTATTGGCAGATAGGTTAACAACAGCGATATCACTGCAGTAGTGGCCTATCTAGATTAGAGGAAAATCCCCAATAAATAAGTTTGACATGAAGAATGTAAATTTTTGAAAATCACAACAGGATTATATTACTATTACTATTATATTACTATGGTGATGGACTATTTTTTCTGATTAAGAGGAGGTTTTTTTCCGTTTCCGAGTCCTGGGTAATGTTCAGAGGTGTACATATTCTGATTTTAGCTTGCCTGCCCCTTTGAAATTCTGCAACCAGTCACAGCTTTTAACTTGCTTGACTTGAAAGCAAGCCAGATTACAACGATGATAAGAAATGCTGTCGCTATGAGTCACAAGCTCTTCATAACCTGATGGGTTGCACACAACGAGCTAGAATAGAGATTATAGAGTGGCTGTTGCGCCGCCATATTTGAAGCAAATTGAATGTGCATCCGCCATGTTCTCAGCTGCCGGGCTGTCACATTAAAGTATTGTTGTATACTAGAACCTGGGACTATACATACTGTGTACTGAAAAATCACCACTGTATACTTCAATATATTAATCACATCACATATTATGTCAAATTAGCAATTAAATTTTCTTTAGGAATAATACGTAAAATAATATAAATCATGTTGGCTCGAAATCCTAGGCGTAAGAGTTGAGAAAACCCATTGGTAGGCTATTCTACTAGAGAAACACAGTGAATTAAAACAAAAAAAACTTCAGAAACCCCAGTTCAGAAAATAATGTAGTAATGCAATAGGCCTACTCAGAATAATTTACAATATAGTAGACGCCATATTAGGCCTAGCGGAAATTGCTAAATTTAAGTGTACCATTCACACTCAGACCAAACCAGTCTTCAAAGAACTGAATATTTTATCACTCGGTGGTGCAGAAGAATAAATAAAAATAAAAAAATGACATGAGAAAAATAGGCCTATGTTTGTTGACAAGATACAAAAAAGAAGTGTGCGTGGAACGCCACGCGACAAAAGTGAAATTTTTTTATTTTTTTCACTTTTGGATATTTGATTTTTTCAATTTTGGATTGCTGGACTTTTTTACTTTTGGATTTTTTAATTTTGGAATTGTGGATTTTTTAATTTTGGATTTTTTAAATTTTAAATCTTTAAATTTTTAATATTTTAATTTTTGGATTTTTAAATTTTGGATCTTTAAATTTTTTAAATTTTGGAATTCTGGTTTTGTAATTTTTGCTTTTTTAATTTTTGAATCTTTTAATTTTTTTTTGGGATTTTTTAAATTTGGATTTTCGATTTATTAATTTTAAATTTTTAGACTTTTAAATTTTGGATATTTTAATTTTGAATTTTTTGATTTTTTAAAATTTTGGATAAGCCTAATCATTGAGTTGATTGTTTTCTGTGCAGTCCGTTCCGTCACACCTCACTAATTTCGTGACGATTTTGAGCGTAACACTAATTTCGTGACGATTTTGAGCGTCACACAAGCTCTCTCGATCTACCCCTACCGCGGCTAAAGAAATTTCACTTCAAAAATTTTCAATTTTACACACTCTTAAAAAAATATTTAAACAGTGACGGGGATTCTTGGCGGTAACATTTATATCTGTACAATCTTATAGATGCCTAGAAATTATTTCAAACTTACTGTCCTTTGAACAATATTAATTTTGTAAACATCTGCCTCAGTTGCTTTCCTCTTTCCTGCTCAGACCTGTTCCTGCAGAAGTCATGTTATCTACAGGTGAAAAACAGTTTCAAAATTAGTTTAAGAAGTGAGGCATAATGAGATTCATCATCTGGTTCCGAAGCGGTAAACAAGCAGGCATATTTTTTATCAAAAGTATCCACACAAATGCAATCAAAATACATATAAAGATAGCAGACGATACGAGTAACAGGTAGGAGAAAACATGGCGGCTATGTTTCACGAAGGCACCACCCAGAGCGCTGTAAAGGACACAACAGCCACTCTATAATCTCTATTCTAGCTCATTGGTTGCACAGGACCTAAGGAAACTGCAAGGCCTGGCGGAAAGAATATGAAACTGGGTATAGCAGTGCACTGGTAAGTCGTGCAGTTACGTAGTTGAGGAACTTCAGATGTGTTTAGAGAATTTTACCCTGAAGGAAGCCGAGGAGAAACTAAAATGTGGACAGTTTGAATTATCAATGAACAAAGGTAGTACTAGTCCGGCATGGGAAAAATTTTCAAACATTTTCGAGAAAACATCATAAAATGATTAATAACAATAACAAAAATCCCTTTAGGCAAGCCTACAAGCTGAGGTAGATTTCGAAGTGCTTTTGTTTTAATTTACTGTCGCTGCGTAGCATTCTTCTTCTTTCGCCTTGACATGACAAACCCGCAATAATAACTGCAAAAAAGAGGAAAGAGAACTTTTTCAAACATTCAAATCTCGCCTTATATGAGAACTATCAAGAAACTAGTTATTGATTTGTAGAGTACTCATCAAGAGCTTTTCAACGATACCCCACAAGACGTAGTTTCGAAAATTTCGGATTTCCATCCCCATACCCCCACCCCCACTCGTACTCCCAAAACCCCCGAATCGTTGGTGTCACTGTGAACTCCATAAGGAGTACTCTAATTTATTCAATCAAAGTTTCCCTCTATACTTCATAGGGGCCGAGATATAAATGTTTTAAAATTTCAACCCCCTCCCCCGACCACCCTCTAGCGCCAATTTTTCTCATTAACGAACTTGTCTGAACTATTGGGCCTAGAAATAACATAATAAAATTTTATTCAAATATCTTGAAAATTACGGCCGCTAGCGTGTAAAGATATATATGTATATATATATAAATATATATATATACATATACATATACTGTATACAAATATAAATATCTCAATTTTTTTAACAGGCGGTGGTTTCGTACTTAGGGAGGCATGAAACGTAAAGATATGAACGAATTTTTTGAAAGTCATTAGGCAGATTAGGTAGATTAGATTTTTCTTCGAAATCTACCTAATAATAAAAATAATAATTGTGTTAAGACGCTAAAAGGATTTTAATACTTTATCCACCTTTTATTTATCTGCATGGTGAATTTCTTCTACCAGCATGTAGAAAAGCAAGAAAGTATTACCTACACTAGCAACTACAGTTGTTTAGCTGATAGGAATGTCGCAAGCTTATTCTGACTTGCCTAGGCTGGGTTTGACCTGACCCATCAAGTTTAAAGAAACCTGCCTGCTTCCTAGCTATGGGTACGCGCAAGACGGAACCGGGATGGTCGCGTGCCGCTGGCAGCAGGAAGAATGAAGCCATGTCTTCTTACGAGGGTGAACAAGACGCAGCTTGGATGGTCTCTTGCCAGCCATCTGGACAGGCCGCAGTATGTTGGTAGATTGCTAGGTCTCTTTTTTCATGCGACCAGCCGCTAGCGTGTAGTCTAGATTCAGGCGTTGCACTTGTATACTTACGCAATCGCTACACAAACAAAGGACTGTTTATAAGTTATCCTTTGTAATTGGCTCAGACCACCAAAATAAATATTGTTACTACTCAGTGAAGGGATTGTAGAGATCAGTCATGGCTACAGTCACTGACTTGTATGGTTTATATTCAGTATTTTTGTATAATTTATAGCAACCTAATAATTTTATATTATGTTATTTTTCGTGTTGCGGGGTTAAGTGTATTCGTTTTATTGTCTTCTTGTGCTCTGAAGACTGAATACAATGGTCACACCACTCAAGAAAACAATAATAATAATAATAATAATAATAAATTTTCTATCCATACATTGGTTCTCCATCTCAAACCGTTTAAAAAATGTATATTCCCTGCCAAAAATCTACTTTTCTTGCCGAAAAAAGTTTTTACGCCACTTTTTCGGCGAACTTTGTACCTTAACACTTAAAGTATTGTGTTTACAACGAAAACTTTTAGAAGAAAAGCTGTAGAGCATTAATAAAATACACATTCATTTTAGTAACTCTGTGAAACAGTGAAATACTCTTGTGACATATTTTACATGTACGGTAACTAACTTTGATGAAGCTTCCTGTAATGAGTTTAAATTCATAAACTCATTCCCATTGTCTTCTGTGTCTTCAAAACCTTATGAATGAGAATATAATAACAAAGAAATGAAAATAAAAAAGGAGATAATTCAGAAACTTAATCCATAACATGCGACCTGCCAGTTAAGCGACCAGGCTGCGTCTTGCGCATACACACTTCATGCCCGGCGCCTGGCTCAACAGCGTAGCGACCAGGAAGGGGACCAACCAGGCTGCGTCTTGTTCGAACCCTATGACGCTGGCAACTTGCTTGCCTGGCGTTCAAGCGGGTATGGGCAAGCTAAAATCGAGATTTGTACACCTCTAGTAATGTTACAGGTCCGAGTCATACACATAACGTATACTAAACCATACATAGCCTACACAGTCAGAAAATGCATTATTGAAATGTAATTTATGCGGTTCGTGGAACTTCAAAATACGTATTTCATGACAGACGGCTGCGGAAAGGATGGACAGTCGTTGTTGTGATGTTGTTCATAGGAAGTTGACCACCTAGGCCTACATTATATTAAACTTTGTATTGTGTCTGGCGCAGTGCAGATGCAGGTCTGTACCGAAGGTCTGCCTTTCGAAAGGTTACCTTTATTTATTTGTTAACTTGAAGTGTTTAATTTGATTTTCCTTAAAATTAAAAACAGATGCTATACAGAAAGAAAACAAATGCTTGTGTTTAGGACTCGTATTTGGTTAATTATAAAGGTAGTTTTCAAATTCGAATGTAGAACCAATATAACTCAATCGTTTCGCAGGGCAGCTATTCAACGACCGAAGTCTCTTTGCTTGCTGATTTAGAACAGCCATAAGAATAGGCTATACAATTCGTATTGACTCCAACGGGTTTTATGTTTCTGAAATATATTCTTATTTAGGTTTTCAGATAACCTATTGTATCCAGAATTGACCCTTCAGTCGATTTTATAACAAATATTAGACTCTTAAAATTGAACCAATTTCTCTGATAAACTGTGTTCTCTCTTGTGTATGCGGGCGATGACGAGATGAGCTAAAGTTATGACTTTTATGCGGCCCATCCCTTCTTTCAACCTGCTGTACATCAAATTTTCGAATGCAGTCCTTCGCGCTCTCTCCCTCCCTCCCTCCCTCTCTCCCTCCCCTCCCTCTCTCCCTCCCTCTCTCCCTCCCCTCCCTCTCCCCTCTTTCTTTCCCTCCCTCTCTCTTTCCCTCCCTCTCTCTTTCCCTCCCTCTCTCTTTCCCTCCCTCCCTCTTTCCCTCCCTTCCTCTCTCGTACCTTTGGGTGCCGATAGAGAGAAAGAATAAAAGCAGTGGAAAGAGTTTCGATTGCTTTTTTAAGTTACGTATTGCTGAATGATTCTTGAAAATCTTTAATCCGAAAAATGCCGAGTGGACACGATTACTACATGACAAAAGTCACGTACAGTTCACCTGCTTACCACACCATAAATTGAATTTGACTCAGGATGTTGTCGATGTCCAAGGACAAACCCATGCGAACGTTAGACAAAACATTAACAATAAACGAACAACGTCTGGACGGATTGCTTCATGCTATACAATTGCTCGAGCAGATCACATATCTTTCCTTATAGCTCAACACAATAATTTTGCCAGTTACCACTGTTCATATCAAATGCCATCAACTCATCAATGCTTTGTTCCAAATACCAAATTAGTATTATTTCATTGTGGTATAATAGTAATAATAATTAGTATTATTACTACTATTATTATTTATATTTTTTCCCAAATTATAAATGTAGTACTACATCATGCTCTTATCTGATCTTACATTATTGTCATCTATATTTCTGACAATCAACTACAGTATTCCATTATGTGTCAGCATCTTCAATTACATGTTATTGGACTTTTATAACTAGCTGTAGCTTTTACCAGAAAAGTGTTATAATAATTTAGTTAATAAATTAGCATAGGAATCAGATGCTTTCTCATAGATTGTAGTTTTAAATTAGGAAGGCTTCAGGGAAAGACTCGCAGTTCCTGGTAGCTCTTGGATTAGGGTAGTGCAACGGCCACCTTTACCTGTAGGATTTCTCCCGTTACTAATTTATGTTAGAAATTCAGTGATCCCAGGGAAGAGTGATTCCAGAGTATTAAGCCAAAAAATCCCAATGATCTCATCGATTTATAGCGCAGTTCATGAACAAATGCACCATTGCGTGCCCATGTAACGGCCAAAGAATTATAAATTACATGCCCAGGCTATCCATAGATCATCCACCTTATTGTGCTCTTCGAAGTATGTGGTAAACGGTGAAGATATAGTGCAGTTATTCATTGCATGGCCAGGCGGCTTCAAAGCTGTCGGTGTTTCTTTGTGTTGATTGATCTGATTAAATCGGTCTTGGCTTCCGCTTTCCAAAACAAAAGCAACGTTGCAATATTCTCTTATTGTTATCACTGACCTTGGTTCTTCCTTAGCTTTAATCAATTCACACGTGTTATTGTTTATTGTAACTTGATCTTGCAACCGCGCATTTCACTCCACGCGGAGTTGACGAGTAGCTGTCAAAATCGTCACAGGACATTCTTAGATTTTGATTGGCTGGGGTAACTAGCTGATTGGTGCGGTAAAATGAAAGAATATGGGTTGAGCTGCCGGCAAACTTTTTCTCCTAATGAAAGGAAGCCACCTGGCCATGCAATGAATAACTGGACTATACATGATATTACTCCGGTCTCACTGGCTGCCTGTGGTCTCTTGGTGCCTAATCAGTCGTCTCCGTTATTCGAGTTGGCTCCTCCAGTCTGTATTGCCATGTTAGACCTACACGTGTTTTGCAAATTGCAGACATTTTCCTTCACCGCGAATCACGCGTAAGGGCTGACGAAGTGTGGCCAGCAGTATGAATCCCCTCCGTCTTGCCGGGATCATTATCACTAGACCTGGGATTTTAGGCTCTAAAAAAATATTTTAGGCACCTAAAATAGGCTTTTAAAAGAGAAAATAGGCACTTAAAATATGCTTTAAAATATGTAGATAGACAGAAAATAGACTTTAAAATATTACAATATACACTTAAACTTTAACGTGGTCTTTTTTTTACTGCAGGAAACCTGATATACCTATTCTTAACAGAATTAACTACAAAATTAAGCATCACGAACTATATTCACTTAAACAGATGTTCTTTCACTGGTGACTTGACACAATAGTCCTTCCCCCTCAATCCTCCCCCTTCCCCGTCACTCAGCATTCCTTTAGTGACAATTGTATGGAATAATCATGTTTCTGTGAAAACCCATCTCTGCTGTTGTGCTTTTCATTGAGGGATGCTTATTATAAGATTTTAAAATTACAGAAGTTGAATTTTATTTGAAATGTACAAAATAGGCATTTTAGGTAGTAAAATAGGCTCTAAAGGCCCAAATAGGCATTTTAGGGCACTATAAAACTCTATAAACGTAAGTGATTTATCATGAAACGTCCACATATCTAAACATTTTTATTTTATTTCATAAGGAACAAAATAGGCATTTGCCTTAAAATCACAGGTCTAATTCTCACATACGTCCACCTCGCTCACTCAGGTGTGAATGTATGCTTTGTGGATAACTGTAATAATAAACGCGTTACTCAAAAAATGTGTTCTGTAACTTGTATTTGGTACCTATTTTAATACTTTTACAGCCTATTGAAGTGGCTAGATATTGGTCTTAAGAACTAAAACTTAAATAATAAATACCTGTTAGATGAATCCAGCGGGACTTCTAGAGGCTCGTCATAATCTGTATCACTACGCTGTTCGTCACTGTCATCGCCATTAGTGTCTTGTACATTTAAACGATAGGTTCTAAAATCTCGTCGCGTCCTAATTCCTTCTCGATCAGTAGCGGACGCAGAATTTTTTTTCGGGGGGGGATTTGAATAGGTAGAAAGACTTACATACATAATTACCAGTTTATAAAACTGGCCACTTAGAGTGCATATATAGCCCTTTTTCAAATTTCGGGGGGGGATCTATCCCCCCAATCCCCCCCTCTGCGTCCGCCACTGTTCTCGATGTCGTCGTCTTGTAGTTTTCCCACGTGTTTTACACATGATTCCCAGTCTGTCTATGTCACAGTGTCAATTTCTTTATGAGTTTTACAGCAAATGCGTGAAAACGTGGTCTTGTTTTTGCTACAGGCTATGGGAGTGAGAGACTGAGACTTTTTTAAATCAAGTTTTTTTTCTCTCTTCTTCTATGGAACACTTTTTAAAAAACGTATACACTCTAAAAATAATGCTTCTGGCTTGGCTTCGTAATACTTTTTTCCGCTTTGATTTCACTGCTTATAGTTGTCTTGCTAACGACCTAGTATAGGCCTACTGAAACAATAACTAAAACACGTCCGTACACTTCCTGACACAACCGGAATCTGAAAGAGAGAACCTCTCCATGAATATTAACTTATATTTACTTTTAGCTGTGTCAGTGTTTTTCTAAGAGCTGGTTACAAAACAGGCATGTGTTTATTATTGTTTATTCACCAGTGAAAGACTCGGCCTCTTCAGACGGACCACAGTAAGAGCTTTGTAATATATACAAGACAAATTAATAAATTAGATTTGAATATATATCATATCGTAGCTCAGCTGTTGCTGTAATACATGAAAACATTTATTTGATGATAGATTAGGGACTAGTCAAACTAAAAATATGATTTTTATACGTACGTGTGCAGAAATGTGTCCTCTTTTCCCTAAATGGAGAATTTGTATTTCGAAGTCTGAATTCTCCGTGCGCGGAGTATACAGGAATACAGTTTGGCAACATTGCACAACTTTAATTGGACTGCGTATCTAAGCAGGAGAAGGGCAAATCCCTTGCCATTTGCAAAACACTGTACTGTCTGACTGTAAGCTGAAGGCCGAGCTGGTGGCATAGTGGGGGAAAGACATAGACAGTAAATGCAAGCGCATGGTAAGGTAGTGGGGGAACGCTAGCTCGGCCTTCAGCTCGCAGTCAGACAGTAGTTTGCACTGCCCTTTTCACCAATTTCGCAAGCAGTGATAATTTTTCAGCGGAAGCCTCTATGGATCCAAATCTGGTGGGTTCTATTAGGTAAAGTTAACAAAGTCTCAGGATTATTAAGCAGGGAGTGTTCAATGAATCTACTTAAGAATAGCAAAGTACATAATAAGACTAGGCTCCTGATTTCTTTTTCACGGAGATGTATGTTTGTTTATATTAAGGTTATTCATTTTAGTGACAGTTGTGTACTGTTAACTTAGCTCTGTAATCGTGCCGGAAATTTATATCACAGGGCATTCCTACAAATATAAGAAGGCTGCATGGGAGTGTCACATTTACGCACGTCATACATGACATCCACTTGGGCAGGGATCGAACCACAATACTTGAGAACAGAAAGCCAGTTCATATTGACTGTTCCACCTTGACGGAAATGAATGATAAATACGTATAATGAGCTACATTAAATGAAAGCGAGATTTAGGGGGGGTGACCCTGAATATGTAATCTAAGCCCTTATTTTGTCAGAGAACTAAGAAAGACCGAGGAAAGAACCCCGAGTTGGGTTTGCCGGCTAGCCCTTAACACAAGCCACAGATATCGTCTGAACTATCGCTTGTTAAATACTTCCATAGCTCGGTGATGATGATGATGCTTGATATGAAGTTGATGGTGATGATCAGGGCCCGGATTCTGATGACCTAAAATTGTTTGAAAAATGACCTATAAAATGACCCTAAATTTTAAAGAAAATGACCTTATAATTATAAAAAATTACCTAAAAACTTAAATTTTATTTATAAAAAAATTACTATTGTACACACAAAGTTATAGACTAATTTGTACATAATTGTAAAAACTGTAAATAACTACAATGTTGTGACTGTTCTTTTCTCACGGAAATTTATACTGGCACTGAGTCACTGGCGAGTCAAAATTGGGCATTTCCTTTTGTGGTCTGCCGGATTTTATTGTTGTTTATTGAGGGTAAACAGTAGTTTGCACTCTCAAATCCAAGCAGGTGGCAGACTCTGGTGCCAAGTCAATCTAATAACAATAGTATTATAATACAAAATCTTAGCGTTTCTTTGATTCTCATTTCCGACTGAGACATGACAACACTTTAACGCAGAAGTTTTCCTTCTTGCATTAAACAAACAACACTTCAAAGACAGCACTGCTAGCGACGAAAAAAACTTTATACACTCAATGTAAATACATGAAAATGACTAAATAAGGAATCAAATGACACGAAAATGACAAAATAATGACCTAAAATGGAAATAAATGCCCTAAAAATACGAAATTGCATAAAATGACAAAAATGACCTAATAAAAATATATTTCTATATTCTAGAGGCCATGATTAGGATTTATCTACAAGTTGGCAATATGCAGCGTCAATAAAAAGATGACATGGCATTAGAATCCGGGCCCTGGTGATGATGAACAACAACAGTAATACCAAATACTATAGAGACAATACCGGACACTTACTGGTAGAGAAATGGGGGACAGATTTTGCAGCACTCCTGGTGGCACAACCTAGAAACTTGGGGCAAAATTAATATATTCAAAACATATATAAACTGTAATATGCTATTCTGAGCCATTAGGTAGATACTCCTTATACATAACATGCCGAGTCTGGCTATTTCGGCTCTTCTATTAAAAACTGTTTAACATATATGTATCTATAGACCGTCCCAACCTTAAAAGACAGTATTGGTCTTATGCAGCGCACTGATGCCAGATCTACTCACATTACAAGGCCCGGCACATGATGTGAAAAAGCTCTTAAACCTCGTGAAAACATCGAAATTTGTTTCTTGTACAAAAAATTAATGTAAATCATGCCCTGCAGATAGAACGACGGCACACCCTTCTTCCCTTATTTTCAACCCCTATGAGTAATATTTTCTCTATAGGCCCACAAATCTACATTTTCTTACCAATGTCTACAAAATGTTACACGTGTACCCTGTGAAATCAAGTAAAAATTCTACGAGACAATCATTCTCGAAAAAAAAACACCCCTTGCGAAATTTTCAATCCCTACTTTGTGATCTTTTTACTAGTCTACATTGTTTGAACGATTTTTACCAAACTTTACACACAGACCCTATAAAAACAAGAGAAAAATTAGGCGAAGTTAATTTTGGAAGAAGCCACCCTTTAAATGTTTCTACCCCTATTACACCACCAAAATTTAGATATACATTCTTGACGTGTTATTAACAGACTTTGTACACAGAACGTATAGAATCAGGAGAAAATGGTAGGAAAACTAATTTTGGAACAAACCACATTTTAGATCTTTCACCCCTATTTTGTGATATATATTTATCTACATCCTTTGACCAATTTTATCAGACTTTATACCAAGAACCTATTGAATCAAGAGAAATTTTTAACCAAAGTTTATTTGGATGAAACCACTCCTTAAATGTTGCAACCCCTATTATATAAATGTTATTTAAATCTAAATTCTCTGATCAATTTTTGCCAGACTTTACACAGAGCTAACAGAACCAGGAGAAAAACTTAGGTAAAACTAAATTTGGGGGGGGGGGAAAGTCCCTTAAATGTTTTAATCCCTATTAAATGACGTTTAAATCTACATTATTTTGGCTCATTTTAAGACTTGACACACAGAAAAGAAAGACTAATAGGAATTTCTGTCTCTTCTTACCTCAACCCCACCCTCCATGGTCTTTAGAAGTAATAGGATCCTTGAGTGTGACAAGTTGTGCTTTCTCTAGGGCCTAAATTTTGAAAATTAAAGGGGCTTCCTCCAAAATTGACTTCGAAGGGTACAAGTAAAATACAAAACCAGGTGACGCCGGGTCCTTTAAGCTAATAATTTATAAATGTTAAATTTAATATTAAATTTCATTTCGATAATATTATTTTTCATAATTATTATTATTATTATTATTATTATTATTATTATTATTATTATTATCATTATTATTATTATTGGTATTATTATTACTATTATTGTGTTATAATTTTCAAGAATATAATTATAAAGGGAAGTAATAGTTAAAATACATTACATGCCTTTAGGCCTGTTCACTATCCTCAGGGAGTAGTATTATTCCTTCTCAGAGGGCCTTTCGTTTTTTCTTTTCTTATTCTATACAGTAAACTTTCTGGACACCCGGTAGCTTCTGCTATCTCTTTAATTGCCTGGGTAACGTTCATTTTCTTCAAGAAATAATTAAGTATATTTAATACTATAATTCGCTCTTTACTGCGCAATTTGTCAACACTAAGATTTCTAGTTCCTCTATTCATAATTAATATAAAATATTAATTAATATAACATTTAATTTTAAAAAACACAAGAACCACTTCACATCAAAGTTAAACTTCACTACACAGCTACTATATAACAATGAGCTCTGAAGAAGACACGATAGTCTTAGAAACATCTGAGTACACAAAATCTCAAAGCAACCAAGTCATGAGCGCGAGAATGCTGAGCTCGGGAAAACTGTGATAATTTATTAATGCTACTTGATAGAGAGCTCTGGTTTGTTTTAAATATTTTTTCAGACATCTATAAACATTTCTTCTCGCTTAGTCACCAACGTAAAGTCAATACCAAAGTATGTTACTCACTACCTAACTTTTCTGTGTTGCCGTCCGAGAATTTTCAGGTAGCACTTAATAAAAAAATATATAGCTTTCTTCTTATGTAAAATTTATTGCCGACGGAAAGGGAGTACTTTCTTTCACCATCAGGCAGTCCAAGAAAAAAATCTTGACTTGTTTTGATTATTAGTTTTCTGTCTATCGCGTGATAAGTTATTAATGTGCAAAAATATTGACTTCCGCCAAAATAACGTAATTATGAAAAATAGGCCTCATACTAATTATTTGTGGCTTTACAATTGACATCATTAGAAAGGGCGGAACATTCCCTATCAGACCACGCAATCACATTATTACATTTATCACTTTGGAAAATGGCAACATTGTCGGGATAGAAAAGGACGAAGCTAATTGCAGAACGTACGAGTGCAAGTGAGATGCAAATACTACATTTAACTCAATACTGTCTTTTAAGGCTGGGACGATCTATAGATACTGCAATTGTATTCAGTAGTAGCAGGTTGGGCCGCTAGATGGTGCTCAAAATATTGTCCCCCGATATATCGCAAAGTGTCCTGTATTGGTCTAGATTGTATTTGGTAATACTATTATCTTAATGAGCGCTATATTAATATGACTAAAGAATATTCTAAGAAATGAAATTCGTTGTAAATTCCCGACGATTGGCCAATAGAAACTTACCACCCTTACAAGTCATAACTCAGAACGGTCTCCTTTGTAACATGAGAGGAGAGTATAATATTTCTCGCAGTTCTCTTTATGTTTGTTTCTTGTCTGAATTGCAGGTGTGGCTACTGTGACTTGAATCATATGGCGACTTTTAAGTTTGGCTTCCTTTTTTGTTAAGTCAAAATACACGCTACAAATAGGCCTAGTAATTATTGTAAAAACATGTTTTTCCATGCTCATTTTGGGGTTTATCGATTCCCACATGCAGGGCCGTAGCAAGGTCCTTCTGCGCCCTTGGAGAGTTTGACAAATCTGCGCCCTCCAACACTGGGGGTCTGAACAATTTTTTTAAATTTCTGTAAAATTGTTTATTATTTTAATATAAAAACACAGTTATTATCAAAGAAAACCTAAACCTCAATTTGAAAATGAAATAAGTGTTAGACTTTCGAGGTACTAAAACCTTATTTTCAGACGATTGAACTACTTAAAAAATAATTCAATCATAAAATCTAGTATCAAAAGTAAAGTAGCCTACATAAAATGCCTGAGGCCTTCTAAAATGTTTAACACATTAATATAGGTAAAAGTATTTTTTTTTAATAGAAACTTTTTAAAAGAGCTTCTGCAACATGCAATGAGAAAATGAAAAAAATGATTAGTATTTATTTATAAATTGCACCAGTCTAAAAAAGGTGGGATTTTTCATGGTTAATTTTGCGCCCTCTTTGTACCTGCGCCCTTGGCGGGGGCCCATCTCGCCACCGCCTAGCTACGGCCCTGCCCACACGTTCCATTTTTGTCTTAGCATCAAGACAATTATGATGAAATTTGAACATGAAAGTCGCAAGAATAAAGACCGAAACTCGCTGATTTAAAACGAAAAGTGGTCAGAATGTTGTAGGGCCTATAGTATCCCAACCATAATTCAAAACGTATAACATCTGCTTAATTAATGAAACATTTCCGGTAGTAGATGTGTTTATATTAATTAACAGTAGGGCTGAAAATCGATTAAAATTTGTATTCGAGTTAACGCTTCACTTTAATCGATTAATCGACTGATTAATCGACAAACAGGTCGATATTTTAAACGAAACCAAAGTGTACATTTAATATTGTTTAAACTACGTTTAATAACTACTACACTAAAGATAATCAGAAGAAAACCTGAATTAATCACTATCATTATTAGTTAACTAGTGAAAAAATATATACAAAACTTACATTTCCGGTAACTTTTTCAGCCAAGACTTGCAAAACTAAACTACCCTTCAGGTTTCTGAATAACTGGAATTGTTTGGACACAATAGGCTGAATGACACATAATGTGCCAAGACCGGAGAAGCGAGAGAGGTCATTTGACCCATTTCTCGTAAAACTTTTTCAGAATTCGACTAAACCGATTAATCGGAAAATGTAATTGATCGACGATTAAATGTTTAATCGATTAATCGGTACAGCCCTAATTAACAGCAGTATTTTCCTGAGCTGGAAATAGAGCAGAATAGTTCAAAAGGAAGTTCCGCTATAAAGTGAAATTTTTACATAGGAACTAGAACTTGTGATAATGAAGAATGTAATTAGCATTACAAACCTTACTTATCTTACTAGCATTTTTCTTAAATACATTTTAATTTATAACTGTTGTCTTTATTAAAATAGTTTTAGCAATTTTGTTTAGCCTAATTATTCTACTGTAATTGCTTCCTACGGAATTCTATTATTCTCGCTCGTATGTCCGTTCGTCCGGAAGCAACTTTCTCTAGCGCTTAAACTATATTTGCGATAAAGTCTGTTTTTTTTTCATACTACAGCAGGGTTACCAGATATCCGGTTTTTAACTTGAATGTCCCTTATTTGATTGACTGGTCCCGTTATCCCGACAAAACTTGAACGGTCACAAAATGTCCACCTTTTTAAGAATCATTTCTTAACATCCCGTTTTCATGATTTTTTTTTCAATGTGGCCAGATCAGAAGAATGGGTGTAATGTTGAAACCGTTAGGCTATGGTTATGGTTAGAACACATTTCCACGCACAAGATTCTATAAATTTCTGTTAGAACTCCCAAAACTTTTGCAGGAAATACAGAACTCACTCAAAGAAAGACTGGTTCAGATTCAGAATGTAGCAAAGTGTAAGTAAGAAAAGTCAATTAAGATAAGGCTTAGGCAAGGATTTAATAAGGTAAAAGTATTTTTGGAATCCACTTTTAAGGTTGCCTCAAAACAAGTGATGTGACTGTAGTCAGTTTAGTAGTTTTTGCAAAAATCAGAACAGAGAGAGATGAATTATTACAGTTTTATGTAAGTATACGTCATTTCATATAGGCCTAACTTAATTTACCTTTCCCTGTACCCTTGCCTCTTTATATTTTTTTCTCACACCAGTGCCTATTAGAAGCCAGCAAGCATATCACCTTCTTCTTCCATTGGTCACAGATATAATTATCTCAGCCCCTATTTCCGTTCAGGCACTTTCATTTTAATCGTTAATTTTAAGATCCCTGAGTAAAGATCTGGTTTTACAAATGTATGCCAATTCCAGTACATTTTCCTCTGACCATTCCTAATTATATAAAAAAACCTTGGAATGGAATCAATGAGCAAAGAAATGTAAATTTCAATACATTTTCCTCTGACCATTCCATAATTAAATAAAAAACCTTGCAATAGTATCAATGAGCAAAAAAACAAAATAGGCAATAAAGCACATAGAGGTTTGCCAGCAAAAAGAAAAAAATGAGCTGCAAACAAACCCATCCCAATTTGAACTGAGAACTTTTTGTGTTTGTCAGGAAAACCAACAGGATAATCGCCACGAGCTGTTCACAAGCAGTTTGCGAGTAGCACCAAACCACATATTTGCCAAATAGCTTTGTTTTCAAACTTTCTCCAGCCCCACGATTTTATCTTGCATCGTCATCTTGATTGAAAACCCAGAAGGTGCACCAAGAAACACCACCTACTAGCTGAGGGGTCAAATACAAAAAAATATCACTGAAAAAAAAATTGTGATTTTGTAAATTAAAATTCCATAAGCTCATTATTTCAATATATTCTCTAATGTACATACAGTTTATTTCCTATAAAAATTTATATGAATGCATTTTGGCATTTAAAATGACATCTTCAGTCTGTAATATGAAGAAGGAAAACATCCTATAGCACATACTGTATGCTGGTTTTAATTTTTGACGATACATGGGTATATAACAAGGACCCTTATCTCTGAACAATTTATGCTTAGGTTAGTCTTCTTTTAATGTATGATTGAGAGGTAATATATACTATATATATTCTTATTTGTCCCAAATGTGAGACCAAGACCATATTTGAGACTCACTTGAGTGATATGTACATTATATTAATACCTCTAGTAATATACTGTCATAACTAAGCAAATAATGTGAACAATATATTGCAATAACTAACCAAATTATATACCTATATAATGAGTCTGCTGATTTCATTAATTTCTGGAATTAATAATGGTAAGGCTACTGAGACTTCCACATTTTGAGACACTTGGTATGTGCAGATGGTAGGATTGTCAGCTTTACAAGCTGGCTACCTTTATTCTCAGGATTGCATCAGGTATTAATTTCTGTTAGAAATTGAGCCAATCCAAGATTTCGTAGCTCAAGGTACAATGCAACAGCACTACGATGCATCTCTTTTATCCTTGATAAGAGGATGTAAAATCTAAGCACACATGAACTAATATAATTAATATTGTTTAGTAAGTCATTTTGGCCATTCAAATTTATAGACTGCCTGTAATAAACAGATTCCCGCTCCACAAGGTGCAATAAATTACTGGAAGCAGCGTAGGTTTACAATAATATAGTTATTTTAATCATTATAAGTCATTACTTTGGATAACGTCATTTGAAAGCTTTTTATAATTCATCAACTGAGAAATGTATTCTTGTATTACATCAATACCATTAATTACTGGGGTAGTGTAGGAATATACATTTAGTAAGTACCAGTATATAACATAGTCAACGTCCTATATGGCCTAAAAATATTTCAATTACCCGAGTGTAAGGGTTCATTTCCATTATAAACTTGCAGCATTTTAACAACTATATAAATAACCTTGTAAATACTGATTAAGTTTTTGCTGCAAGTAGCATGTACGGTACCATATATTTAGCAGTTGTAAACGTACACACATGGCTAATATAAGTAATAAAGGACAAAGTTTTCTTCAGAAACACTGAAATCATTTCATGTAGGCCTACAGTACTATATTTATACCATAGTCATATCAAATCTACTAGCAGGTGCCCGCGATAATTAATTAAAAAAAAGAAAGAGCAAAACAATTAAAACACGTTTAACACTTACACACGAATAATTCATAAACTAAACGATTAATAATTATAATGAAACAGCTAAAAATCCGGCTTTGGAGTTCAATTCCACGATAAATAAATGATTTAAATAAAAATCTAGTAAGTAAATAATCGCGGGCATCTGTTAGTATGTGTTATGAAACTCGGAGGTTCATTGACGCGGTTACAGCCCGCCATTCAACCCTATTCTGTGCTAACTTCATCCAACCATCCCTCGCAAGTCCTACTTCCCTTAAATCTTAAATATTTTCTACTATTGTCCTCCCACCTACGTCTAGGTCTTCTAAGTGGTATTTTCCCTTCGGGTCTCAATTCAAAATAGTTTTGGGACATGTCTTTCCTTCCCCATGTCCAGCCCATTTCATCTTCAGTGATTTAATTACCTTTACTATACTCCGTGAAGAGTACAAATTATAAAGATCGTCATTATGCACTTTTCTCCAGTCCCCGTTTTCATCTCTCTTAGGTCTGAATATTTTTCTGAACATTCTCAGATTATAATCTTCCCGAAGAGTAAGGGACCATGTCTCACGCTGTCTTCATAGACTTCACTAAGGCTTTCGACCTGATAAACAGGAAACTAGTGACTGCAAAACTAAAGGAGATGCTAGGCGAAAACAACATATGGTCAAACCTCATCACATCAATACTACGATGGAACGAAATACGTGTCTCGGACAACCTGACCCTATCAGATCCGATAGCCCAATCAAATGGAGTCCTACAGGGAGACCCATTAAGTCCCTTGCTGTTTATAGCAGCAACCAAAGAAATCCTAAGATTCACCCAAAAAGAGGGAGTATTCTCGTGCGCATATGCGGATGACATCGTTATTGGCTCAAGAGACATAACAAAACTCCAGGAAACAGTAAACGACATGGAAATATGGTGCTCCAAACACAAGCTCGACATCAACATATCAAAAACAGAGACCATGATCTTTAGGAATGGAGGGAAGGCACCCGCATCAGCAGAGATACTCATAAGGGGCAGAAAGTTAAAGATAGTGCCAGACTTCAAATATTTAGGCATCACGCTGCAAACAAGCGCAAAATGCTTCACAAAACACGTCACAGAGAAGGCAACCCAAGCAATAATGGCATCGCACGAAATAAAAAACATCAAAACCCTTAGCCTAGAGACAGCAATGTTACTATTCAGAGCAAAAATTCTTCCAATACTAACATACGGCATCGAAATCATCTGGCCACATTTAACAACAAAGAATCTATCCACCTTAGAAAGGGTGAAAGCAAACTACATAAAGAAAGCAATAGGAGTTTCAAAAATGACCCGGTCAAGACTCGCATATCTCCTGGCAAAGGAAACCTTCCTCGTTGAAGATCTCAGGACAAGCATACCTCTACCCAACACCAGCGCATCAGAAAAACTGCTGGCAGCACTGACAGGAAAAAGAGATGAAGTACAACCAGAATTCTATGGCACAGGAGCCATGATAGACAGATCATGGTCAAAGGCAAACTTCGAAATGAGACACGTCATTACAAGATTGGCAGTCCACGGGTTTCATCACCTAATGTGCAAAAACACACACTTCCATGAACCCAGTGTCGATTGTGAATGCTTACTATGTGAGAAACCGTGCGATCGGTACCATATCGAACTCTGTACAAAAAGAACAAAGACAATATGTGAATATGCAAACATGTAAACTACCATTGTAAACTATCTTTGAAGTATGGCTATTTGGCTGCAATTTATTTATTATATCCATATAAAGTTCCAGTCCTCTTTCTTGTATTATTTACACGTTCTCTATTCATTTTAATTTGAGTTTTACATTTAATTGTTTGTATTATTCACGGTTCTTTTGTTCCAGTTCTAGGTGAATTTGTAAATTTCTGTCTTTATCTCAAGTTGCCTTTATCTCACATCCATATAAAGTTCCAGTCCTCTTTCTTGTATTATTTACACGTTCTCTATTAATTTTAATTTGAGTTTTACATTTAATTGTATTATTCACGGTTCTTTTGTTCCAGTTCTAGGTCAATTTGTAAATTTCTGTCTTTATCTCAAGTTGTTTTGTAAACTAAACATAATTTGTCTTAATAATTACTTACAATATTATTGACTGTTAATGGTATTTATTTACAATTAATACTGAACGGCACCCACACACGGGCAAAGCTCATTTGGGTGTTAAACTTAAGTTATGTATTTTGTGTATCATATATTCGAATAAAGTAATTAGAATGCAGTACACGGTTTATCCGCAATGGGTTTAAACAGGGTAGGGTCACCAGGTGAACAGATAACTTATCAGGGTTGCCAGATCAGAAACGTAAAACAGTCGTACCAACATCTGAAAATAGTCGTACTCTAGTTAAAATCGTCGTACACTTTGCGAATTGCCAGGATGAAGATGAAGATGATGATGATAATAATAATAATAGTAATAATAATAATAATAATAATAATAATAGTAATAATAATAATGTAATAATAATGATTGCCAAGTGAGGTACTCTGTACAGACATTTTTTCTATAAATGGGGGTTAAAATTTGCTTTTGTAAGTTCTATAACGTCATACTGCTCCACTCACGCATGCTGACTTTATTGTTCACCGCTACTACTCAGATAACTGGTCTCTCATAACTGTATACATATACCATTGTTGTTGGTACTCTTTGTCATCGGCTACCTGCAGATGTTGCAGGAAGAAATGAAATATTAATAATAAAATTGCATTGCAAAACATAAGAAAGTAAGATTTCCAAATATTATTTAAAGAAAATTATACAGCCACTTTTGATATGGAGGTGTCAACATTATACTATTAATAATAACAATCTTATGATTATTATGTTTGGTCAAAATAAAAGAAAAACAATATGACCAGCTGCTCTTTATCGGTATAATTTCTTTAGAGGTGGATTGCTTCGTTTAGCACACGTGCGGCTAAAATATAGGCCTAAAATATTAGGAGAAGAATGAGAGAAGTAGCAATAACAATACAACAATACAACTTAAGCGTGGTGCGGCACCGACCCGTAAAAGCCTGTAATAAATAAATGGACTGAGTTTTATTTGACAATGGCTATTATAACATTCCCCCATTCATTTAGCGATATGTAAGGCATATACAAAATAAACTACGAAAAAATTATCCAGTAGATTGCTAAAAAATTAACAGAAAATGGTAGTCGGCTGATAAAATGCTAATATTAAAAATAGTCGTATGAATAGGGATACGACACATGGTTGCGTCGTACGTCGTACAAATCTATGAAATAGTCGTATGTGTACGACTATAGTCGTACGTATGGCAACACTGTAACTTATACAAAGACGATTCGAATATATTTATATTTACTTCAAGCGATATGAAACATATTAGAAGTTTATGAGCAGTCTTCCTCAGTACTACGTATTTCGGAAAAGTAACAGGATCCATTACACAGACAAGTGATTTTAGTATTGCTTTAGCAATAGTATAACGACTGGTTGATTTATACATTATGTCTTAGAATTTCGTTCGCAGTTTTTTTAGTATTATTTTACTGTAGGTAATTTATTGTTTAAACAAAGAAAATTCTACGTTACCAAACATAATGTAACAATTCCCACCACATAACATAATACTTAAATATCTGGAACCATATCAATAGGCCTGTAATTAACACAGAATACCAGTGAGTGTGCTGTTGTGAGTTGAGACGTTTAGAACTGGATGAATTCGTGAGCTTTCCCATGCGCTTCCTATTCTGCATTTTATGTGTCTTATTATTTCACTTACTTAAAAGGCCCAGTTTCGCTCGGGTTTTGTAATTCGAAATTAACTTATGAAGGACTTCCGATTTTCAAACTCTAGGTCCTCATATAGGTAATTAGAATTTGAAATGAGGAAGAACGACTTATTACACTCAAACTATTCCCACATAAAACGCTATGGCTCATAGAGGATGTAGAATTTTGCACCCCATTGTTTCTACATAACATGCCCGGTAGGGTTTTAAATAAGAAATAGAAATTTCCGGTAAGACAAAATATTTTATTTCTCACTCTCGTGTTACCATACAACCTTTTCGGGGCTGAAATAAAAAAGAAATTCAATATCACTTTCATACTTTCCTCCCCCAAAATCTAGGACATAATATACTGTGCGCAAAGGACTAAAAATGTTCTATCTTATTTTGTATCCTTCTACATGCTTAGGGCCTATGATAAACATCCATATTTCTCAACTAAAAATACAAAGCCTACAGGTATGAATAACATATCAGTGGATAGAATTTTTTTACCGACTTCTGATATGGCATACTCATTGGCACACCCAGGCTGAGACAACTGAAAATGCTGTCCCTGCAATAAGAACTCTTATTGTACAGTACATCAAAATATGACATGAGAAAATGGTGTTCTCTATGTCCAGGGTAGAGAAAGTTATGTGATTGGATCACATTGCGCATTATTTTCATGGATTTCAATAATTATTTGCATCAATACATTAATCTAATTTGTGAAAGACTCGTATCATTTATTTCCAAAGCTACCTGTGAACACTGCCAACAATACACTGTTGTCATGAGAAGTTTATGTTCAATGTGACTTGTATTTGATTAAATTTTATAATTAGGTTTTTCGTCTCCTCGAAAACATTTCATATTTGGCATTTAAAATAAAGATTTTGCAAAATCCTTTCTTAGTTTTCACTTAGGCCTGTATTATGAAACAAAGGTACTAGCAAAATTCCAAGTCTCTAACTATTAAAGTTTAGGCTCTACATTGATTCTCTGTCAGTCAGTCAGTCAGTCAGTCAGTCAGGACAAACCCGCATATATATATTTCATGAACCAATGGACGGGAGTATGAAAATTTTAAAATCTTTGAGCCCTCCCAATGTTTTTCAGAAGTTGGCACCACTAGACTTGACAGTATGTTTAGCTTAGTGTTTCTCTTTAGAATAACATCAATAACTAATTTTATGTCAGACCCCACCGACTTTTACAATGTCTCCCACATAGCCTTATAGAATAGCTGTTTTACTTTATGTAGGCATATTAGAAAGAGTGATAATTAGTGGAATGTTAAAAAACGTGATAGTTGGTGCATGGAATGAAATATTAAAGTTTAAAACCCCATGTGTGTTCCAGTCATCTCTTATGGGAGTCATGCTCTCACTCATTTCTGCTAGGTCACACTCTGCAGCCAATGGCAACTCATAGTGGCTAGTGGCACAACCATTAGTATATTAAGAAACCTGGCACTAAAAGCTGTCCTGATTCTGATATGTTGGTGGTTCGCAATTGTAATCAAGTGCACAGAAACTTTCCGATGCTTCTGGTTTCTTCTAGAATTTTCTTTATTTAAAGTTGACATTGAATCTTCTTATCATCTGTGTTCCACACAAGCCCTGGGTGAGCCAGTCTTTTATTTACTTGAATTCAAGTCCGAACACATGCATTAGCTTATGAATAACACTCAGGCCCAGGTGAGCAGTGAAATGGAGGTGGGGTATGGAAACATTTCATTTGAATGGCTAAAAGGCTTGCTTTACAACGAACGTCCACACCGGTCTCTGAATGAGTCTGACTCACATTGGTTTGATGTAAAAAGTCTCACACTCAAACATTAATCTATGAACATGTGTCGGTTTCAGGTTCAGGAGCAAAGGAGGAAGGGACTAAGTAAACATTAAGTGAAGGGTTAGCCTCTGCTATGTATCCTCCAATGCGAAAAAAAAGACAGGAGCAGAGGTGGGGAATGTATTCCCTTACCAACATAAACCACTGCGCACTAAAGCGGAAAAATTTCCTACACTCGACTAACTATGCACCTTTAGATTTATGAGAAGGTATTAGCAGAATTGAGGGAACATAATAATCAATCACAAATAACAGACTCAAAACTACTTCAAGTAGCAACGTTAAAATTCATTAGGTGATAAAGTCTTTCCAGAATTAATTTATCTACTGAAGAATAAATCCTTCAGTGATGATTTCCAATGAAAAGTGTTTGTGCTCCTACTGATTTTTAGTATCCAATATACCTTTTAGATTATAAACAAAAACCATTAATCAAATTCTAGGCAATATTTATAACGTTTTAAATTTTGAACATTGTTAAGTAGTAGTAGAAACAATCTATAAAAAATTAAGCAGTGGCACTATCTCATGATATTTACTTCACATGCTCAGGAGTTAGGTTGGTTAAATAACCAACTCAATTTCAGATCACACACGCTATTTGACACATTAATACACACAGGCAGTCAAACCAAACCTCCATCACCTACCCCCACCTCCACTACACCCCCACCATAACAGACACCCTCACAAACACCTGCTCCAGAGACCTCAGTGGGCACTCTGCTGATGATGCAGGAACACCACCTGCGAAACGGCCGTCCAGAACTTTACTAAGGTAAAATAAAGTGCGTTTAAGAAAGTGTTTTTATTCAACTATAAGAAAAAGGAATTAAAAGAAACAAAGTCCCATTCACAATGAAAACATTATACATTAAAATTAAATATTACATAGATGCAATATTTTGTCTTGCACAGCAAAATAAGGTTTGTTACCGTTCAATGCAGCGCAGTAATTATTTTAGTTGATATCTCACATCAGGTTTAGCTGATTGAAACAGTCAGAATTGTTCTCTATTTCAGTAATAAGTTAATCATATTGTGAAATAATACTGATGTTTCATTAAAAGGTGACAATTATTAGTCCTGTTACGTATGATCTGATTAAGAATTACATTTTTAAAAGGAATTACACATTATTGTGTAAGCTTTGAGTGCACACATAATCATGTTTTGTATAATCTTTGGGATTATGGGCTGCAATCAGTGTGAATGATTTTGATATTAAAGTTCTGTGCTTACATTTATGAATTAAGATTACGATCTTATGTTTTCAGTGTGAATGGGTTATATCTAAAGCTGTTAGGTTTTATGATTTTTTTTATTGAACACAGTTAAAAACATTTTACATGAAAAACTTTAAGCTCAACTTTCAAAATATTCTATTTATCACAGGGGTGGCCATAGGACTCCTGAGCCACAATGCAGTTTTTTTTTACATTCATATGCGACCCAAGAAATCCTGACTAAATTGTAAATCCTTTATTTAAAACAAATTTTTTATTGATGTATTGACAAATGGTTGCCCTGTTTCGATGCCAAATTGCCCTTGATTTGGCAGCTGTACCAACTTGGGATTCAAGAGAAAGAATGACTAAAACATTTTATAACTGAGAGACTATTGAACCATTCAATTTTGGAGAAAAGTACTCACAAAAAAGTATCCACGATTAAAAGAATGTCCAAGAAATCTTATATCCATTTTTGTGAAACCTATTCTTATGAGTCATTGAATTCATCACCTAAATTAATCAAATCTAAGCACAATGTGTTTTAAGCGGTGAACATTTAGTGAACTTATGCGAATCGTCTTAAACTCCCCGATTGCAAGCAGTTAACATCTCAAATGACACTCCAAAAAATGTAAATAATGAGTTTTCTGTAATAAGTATAAACACATTAAGTGATGTATCAATAGCAATAGCAATAATAGCCTACAACCAATATGTTTATGAAATAAAATACTATTAGGGCATATCTTACGTTTTACTTTATTCAAAATTAAGTGCAGCTGTTTTTAAAGTTTATCACTTAGTTTGTGGCTCCTGAAAGTCAGGTAGTTGGCCATCCCTAATTTATAGAGTAATATTTTTACAGCAAAGAGCTTTCAAGTTCATGAAACTAAACCTGCTTATTATTATTATTATTATATTTTTCTTATAACTCATGGTTTTCTGAAAATATCTGATTCAGAAATACCATCAAACTCAATACTATTAATATCTTACACAAATTCTCAAAAGTTAGCAATTGTTCACAGAATGCATTAAAATCACAAAGGAGCTCTATGCATGCTCATTTAGTCCATTACCAATTGAAAAAAGGCTTTCTTCTCATCAAGTTTCTCAATTTCTTATTTCATACTGGGAAAGAACTTCTAAATTCTTTGCCATGAGAAGCTTTTCCCGTGCCTTCATCGCTGTAGGAAGCTTTTTCTTCACCTTTCTCCTCGTGAGAAAATTTATTCTGACCTTTCTTTTCAAGAGAAGATTTTTTAACACCTACTGTAAAGATGGCAGGTGTCACCACTCTTTCCTTGTCATAATATATCATTTTGGTTGATCCTAGAGCCAAATATCCACAGCAGCCAGCCATGCAGAGTGTACTTGCAATGTAGAAGATGCAAGACCATCCATCATCACTATCCTGTCCATCAAAAAGTGTTAGTAAATTATTAGTTTATCTAAAATTAATTCCCTTAAACATTTCCATATACCGTACATAAGCCTTAATTTACTTTTTTTTTCAGTTCTTTCTTGCAAATACAGAAACAATTGTCATTATGTTAGCACACCCACTAAGTTATTATGTTAAACATTTGCCCACGGTTATTCTATACTGTGTAGGCCTATATGTACATACACACAGAAAGGAAGGGGTATAACTGTAGGCCTACAGATTCATGGGGGAAATAGATAACATCAAAATAGATATGAACCTTTATTAATGATCTATCTAAAATTCTCAAATATTCATCAGTACACATGTTTGCTGATGACACCTTAATCTATCTTAAAAGCAAATGTCTGAAAAGTGGAACTCAGTTAATTAATGAAGATTTGGTGACTTTTTCAAATTGGCTGGAAGAAAATAAACTTTGTTTAAACGTAAAAAAGACTAAAGTCATAATATTTGGAAAGAAACCTGAAGATCAACTTGATGATATAAAGATTAATAGTGACAAACTGGAAATTGTGAAATCAATCAAATATCTTGGTGTTCAAATTGATGAAAAGTTAAATTTTAAAGAACATTATGAAAATACTATACACAAGTTAAAGCAAAAAGTTTCTATATTACGAAGAATAAGATATATTGTGCCTAGAAGAGTTAAACTTAATATCTTCAATGCTATTGTCAAGCCACATATTCAGTACTGTAATTTTGTTTTCGCAAATGCAAATGTTGAAGTTATATCAAGAGTACAAGTAATTATTAATTCAGGCCTAAGATCTATTTTAAATCCTACTTATTCTTGGATTTCGATTAAAGATATGCTTCTGGAGCTTGATATGGTATACTTCAAAGATCAAGTGTATATTGACATGATGACTTTTATCTTCAAAATTGAAAACAATTTATTACCAAACACTTTTAAGGAGTGGTTAAAAAAGAATGAAGAAGTTCATTCATACAGCACACGAACAGGAAAAAACTACTTTTTGGATTATGTGAGAAACAGGAAATCTCAATTCATGGAAAGTGTATCTAAATATAATAAAATTAAGACTCATATCAAATCATCTTCTTCAACATATACATTTAGAAAGAAACTTAAGAGTGCAATCCAACAAGAGTATTAATGTTCTTACGAGAAGACTGATTTTTATTGAATAATGATGTTTTTATTATTAGCATTAATTGCTATCTAAAATACAACAACAACAACAACAACCATATTTTGTGACTTTGTTTATGGCTATGACATAGTTAGGTTGAAATTTCGAGGAATTGCAGGAGTTCACTGCCAGATAGCTTCTTATTTTAAAGGTCAAGCTGGCGTGGAATGCAGATAAAGGATAGCTACAGTATATATGAACCACTGCCATGTAACCATTCTCTGCCAGCTATCTGGCAAATGATCTATAAAGGGCTGCAAGGTCCCAAGCCTCACCTAAATCTATCAGTTGAAGCAGACCGGTTCCTAGTGGCCCTTTAACACATGGTGTTTCCTATGGTCTTTGACAAAGACTTCTTAGCAGAAAGAGGTTAGCAGAAGATAGTCCATGCCGACCATGCGGCATCATAACATATCACTGTTGCCAAATCCCACTTTGTATAATACAATATATTTATGCTTACTACTGTTGTGATAATCACTTATAATGGTAACACTAGAAGATGTTGTTAAGAAAATGTTTAGTATTTCTCGTAAGTAGGCCCTATATTTAAAAAAATACAACTAGTGAAAATTTATATTGACTTTTTCCCAGTTTAACCTGCCATGTAGCTATGCAGTTGACATATTGCTGTAAAATCTCTGCTTGTTGGCATGGCTTTATATCCAGGGGGCCTGCCAGTTAGGTGTGGGTTTGCTGCTATACCTGGCAAGCGATTATAGATTCCACGGTAGGCCTATAGTTGCAAAAATAACTTTTCAATGCTAAAAGTGTCAATTTTTATTATTATTGTTTCAAATAACTGGGAAGTACATTGATATACCAGTAGTGGTTTAAAAGTTCCATTGAATTATTTTTGCTGATTAAAAGTCTATAAAGATTTACACTTTTTGCATTGAAAAATATATTTTTGTAGGTCCATAATTTCATTCAGAGGAGAACAATTCCGGGGTGCGCGGGCAAAGAGAGTTTAGTCCACCATCCTAAAAAATTGAGATATGTCCATAGAGTTATCGATAAAAATGTTCTCTACATTTGTGTTAAGTCCAGTAAGTCATAATCAAAATTATACGGTAGTTATGGATGTGTGCCTCATGGGTTTATCCATCTCTAAAGCTATGTTGGGCTGGTATAATGTGTTAAGTCACTCTAATTCTCAGTAACAAGAAAGTGGACTTAACTCTCTTTGCCCGCACACCCCGGAATTGCCTACGGTTTCTGAACCATCTCATACACACTAACTTTACACTAACTTATCAAGTAGTAATTCCATTATGACACTGAGAATATTCTGCATCAACAGTTTTATTGATTCATTAACAGATAAACATCCAATTAGAACTGTGGAAGTATTGCAAGAAACATGTTTGCTGATAATGATTTACTAAAGTTCTCCCTAAATTAATGATCGCATTGCTCTGCATTAAATATTCACTGGCTCATTAAATTCACTACATAATTTGTCACTATACAGGCAGACTGTCCCTACAGCTCCTTACAAGAACTGAATATCCTAGGTGCCAAACAAGTCTTAATTAATAATTTTATTGATAGCTCTAGGCTCCAATGAGTGAAAATTTTCCACCATCTTCATACATACTATACTAAACGCCCTGGCGCTACATCCCTGGAGGGATTTGGCCTACCACCTGACCACTGAGTCATGTACTATAGGCAGATGACAGGATTGGGGGCATGTGGTCAGTATGCCAGCACCCACAGCCGTTAATGGTGGTTTTCTATGTCTGGAGCAGCTACTTCTCTATCAAGTACCGGTAGCACCTCAATTTGAATCACAAGGCAGAGTGCACCCCTACCAGACCTCCCTACCTCAGAAAAATCCGAGGAAGTACTGGGGATTGAACCCGGGCTTATGGATCTGTAGTCAGTTATGCTAACCACAAGACCACGCTGGCGGTCATCTTCATACATAACAGACTCTATTAAATAAACTGTCACTAGCATTTTTTAAAAGTATCTATAAATTGCATTTTATTTATGTTGGGGACGTCGGAAAATATATCCGGTCCGAGAGGGCAATGTAAGTCTTTAGGACCAATGTTAGGGTCAGGACCGTAAGGAGCAAATGTTAGGTTAAGGTACTTCTCAAATAGGAAATAAAACGTTGCTTTTAGGTTTGGAAGGGACTTCAATTGGAAGTACATAAGATAGGAAAGATTAGCCACCTCTGAATAGCTAGTGAGGACCAGATTCGAAAGAATCAAAATGAGAGCAATAGACTGTAACCTCAGGACACTGGTATCAGGAATCCACGGACTACTTAAGGAAAACAATCGAAACGTGAAATAATCACAACTTACTAGATTCACACACAATAATTATTTAAACTAATTGAAATAGAAACACTGATACATAAGATGCAAGAGTACGTTATCACACGTGGTTGAAAATATTAATTTCTTGAAAATCTTGACAAATAATATCTTAAAATGCGTAGATTAACTTGCTCTTGAAGTTAATACTAAACTTTTGCATGTAGTTTAGTCGTAAAAGCTGATATAAGCACTGGAACATGTAGCGTTGGTTGCACAACTGTTGCGTAATATCAAACTTCTGTAACTCGGAGAATTCACTCGCGAATTTGATGAATTATATGTAATTATGTATGAATAATTACTGAGAGCCACAATTGCGCACAATTGTGTCTAATTCACCGCTTCCAGAGCAAGTTTAATGAAACTTGGTAGAAAAAGCGGGAATTCCTCGAGCCTACTAGATACACTGTTATCTGCGTGAGGTCTCGTTCAATACTAACTGGCGTGACGCTACACCACCACATATAACAAAAGAAATTAGCAAGTCATGCATGATCCCACAATGCTTTGAGGCGGGAATAAGATGACAATCAAAGCGGGACATTGCAAGCGGACAGTTTGAAACATTCTAAAGTAGAAACATGTTGCTTGCGCGAACATACCGACCCCTTTGAACTATTTAGTTCAACAAAATAGATAAAGAGCAAGCTATAAAAAATACATTCAAATGGACAAATAACATAAAGGAAAACACTTATTATATACATCACAATAACACAGTTTATCTCCGAAAAGTAAAACCTTATTGTGTAAGGAGGAAAACCAAATAACACTTATTACAATGTAACGGTTTGTCTACACTATAATTGCTTGTAAAACAATAAAGAGATATGAAATATTAATTGCACTGTATTACACTTATTATTGATCTGGCAATGGACATAATTTCACTACCGGGCGCTTGTATTCACCACTAGGAGTGCGAACTGTCGCCACACGAATTAGACCGTCTTCTCCCGGATGCACCTTGGTGATGACGCCTATCTTCCATTGAAGTGGGGCTACGTTGTCCTCCTTCAGAATGACTAAGATGCCTTCTCGCAGATTCTCACTGGAAGATGACCATTTTTGTCGCTGCTGAAGTGTATGCAAATACTCGGAAGACCATCTTTTCCATATATGATGCAAATGATTTTGTAGAATTTGCCATTTTTCAAGACATTTCATATCATCTGTGGGAGGATGAGATGGCAGGGACGTGAGAGGCTCACCGATGAGGAAATGCCCAGGTGAAAGATATGAACAGTCGTTTGGGTCGTCACTAAGACGAACGAGTGGTCTGGAATTCAAACAAGCCTCGATCTGAGTGAGCAGCGTACAAAGCTGTTCAAATGTAAGGATTTGTGCACCCATCGTTCTCCTTAGGTGAAACTTCATAGATTTCACCGCAGCTTCATGTAACCCACCGAAATGAGGAGATGACGGTGGAAGAAAATGCCAGGTATAATCATTGGTTGCAGCAAAATCTTGAACTGACTTCTGAAATTCTTCGGATTGTAGTAGAATACGAAGATCTTTCAATTTGTGATTCGTGCCTATGAAATTAGTACCGTTATCGCTGAAGATATCCTTGCATAGGCCACGACGGGAAGTAAATCTTCTTAGCGCGGCTAAGAAAGCTTCTGATGTGAGGTCTGATACCAATTCAATATGAATGGCTTTAGTTACAAGACATACAAAGATTGCAGCGTATGCCTTGGCAATGATTTTACTTCTAGGCGATCCGTATCTTATGCTGAAGGGACCAGCATAGTCTACTGCTGTGCGTAGAAAGGGCCTAACAGGAGTTACTCTGTAGTTAGGAAGATTGCCCATTAGCTGTTGAGCAGATTGTGCCTTTAGTTTATAGCAAGTCAGACACTTGTGTAGAACAGATTTCACTAGTCTGCGCACGCAAGGGATCCAATATGCTTGTCTTAACGAGGCTATCGTAAGCTGATGTGACGCATGTAAAAGCTTAAAATGTTCATGCTTTACAATTAGAGCAGTTAGATGGTGCTTGCTTGGCAATATGATCTGATGTTTAGCATCATATGCAAGATGAGATTTATCTATGCGACCACCAACTCGTAAAAGACCATTTTCGTCCAGAAATGGTGTTAATGTATGAATAGAACTTTTCGCAGAAGTTTCTTTCAGATTTTTAAGATCTGCAATTTCACTCTTAAAAGATGAATGCTGAGCACTTTTAACACAAGTTTGTAAAGCTTGTTGAAGCTCTTCAGCTGTAATAGGTCCATGAAATTTTGTTTCATGGCGACATGCAGCAATAAATCTATTCATGTAGCATGTTACTCTTTGCAGGCGTCGGAGATCTGAGAATGTTGTAAGAAAATGTTCTCTCTCCTTTGTTGACACCAGACAGACATTTGCAAGTTGTTCTGATGAATCAGGAACACTTAATTGTTGTGGTTGTTTTGGCCAGGCTGTCTCTGGTGAAGATAACCAGTTAGGACCGTGCCACCACAAATCGATTTCAGATAACTGCTCACAAGAAATTCCTCTTGAGACAAGATCTGCTGGATTTTCATGTGTGGCAATGTGTCGCCATGTAGCAGTCTCCGAAAGTTCTTGTATCTGCGACACACGATTTGAAACAAAGGTTTTCCACTTTCGTGCATCAGTTTTGAGCCAAGAAAGTACCACTGTAGAATCTGACCACAAACGATTTTGTAAAGGTTGTACCTTGAGGTCACTTAGCACTTTGTTGTATAATTTAGCTAGCAGAAGTGCACCACAGAGTTCAAGGCGTGGAATGGTTTGCTTCTTTAGAGGAGAAACCTTAGATTTTGAACATAATAATTGAACAGTAGTTTCACCTTCACTATTTACAGAACGAATATATATACAAGCTCCATACGCCTTCTCGGAGGCGTCACAGAAACCATGTAATTGAATGTCCTGCACTGTACCAGATGTAAGCACATATCTGGGAATACGCAAGGTGTGAATAGTAGCTAATGTTTTACAGATTTCCAGCCATTTCTCCACCAGATGCACAGGTACGGTTTCATCCCAGTCTAATTTCTCAATCCAGAGAGATTGCATAAAGATTTTAGCATTTATGACAATAGGACTAGCCAATCCTAGCGGATCAAAGATAGATGAAATAAGTGAAAGGATATTTCGTTTGGTTAGTTTACCTTGCACATGGGTTTGGAGTGAAGGATGTGATTGGATCTGAAATTTATCATTAACTGGGTGCCAAAGTAAGCCTAGGGCATGTATGTTTTCATTGTTATCAAGTGCCAGGGGCAATTGAGTTTCTCGATGTGAAGGAGGTACTGATTCCAATAAAGCTTCATGGTTGGAACACCATTTTCGCAGAGGAAATCCACCACAATTGAGCATATCTGTAAGCTCACTTTGCAGTTTCAGGGCTTCTTGGATGTCATTGTGGCCTGCTAAACAGTCATCAACATAAAATGATTCCCGTACTGCCTGAGCAGCAAGCGGATACTTCTCTTCTTCTTCTAGCGCAAGCTGATGTAAAGATCTTATGGCCAAAAATGATGCAGATTTGGTACCATAAGTGACAGTAGTTAGAGCGTAGTCTTGTATGGGTTCATTAGGACTTGAACGCCACACAATTCTTTGAAGATTCTGATCTTCTTTATGCATCCTTACTTGCCTGTACATTTTAGAAATGTCTGCTGAAAATGCATACTTGTAGGTGCGGAACCGAAGTACAATAGATGAAAGATCGTCTTGTATAGTTGGCCCTAGTTTCAAGATGTCGTTCAATGACTTGCCTGAAGACGACTTTGCTGAGGCATCGAATACAACTCGGGTTTTCGTGCTAGTTGAACTAGGCTTTATAACAGCATGATGCGGCAAGTAGTAACATTTTTCTCCAGGCTGAGGAAGTGAAACCTTCTTCATGTGGCCTAGATTTTCATACTCTTCCAGAAATTTGGAATAGTCTTCTTTTAAGCTAGGGTTAGCTTCAAGTTTGCGTTCCAGGTGTCCTAAGCGTTTTATAGCTTGTTGCCTAGATTCGCCCAGAGAATCTACAGGTTGATTCTTGGGGAGTTGCACTACGAATGCACCATCAGTTGCACGAGTGGCGTTTTCTACGTAGTGTTCTTCACATTCACGTTCTTCTTTGGTGTGTACTGCGCTGGGGAAGTCTTCCAGCTCCCAAAATTGCCTTAGTTGCCTGTCCACGTTGTCGACAGTTACAAACAAGTTATGCTGTGAGAACGTCACCTTCTTGTTTTTAATGGCAGACTTAGGAACTATACCACTGATTATCCAACCAAGCTCGGTGTTGGTCAGAACAGGCTGATTTGGTTTAACTATTCTTTCGTTTGTGATTAATTGAAAGAATAAGTTGGCACCAATTAGCAATTGTACATCACCAGGTACATGGAATTTAGGGTCAGCTAATGGAAGTTCACTGGGAATATTGAATTTGTAGGGGTCAATTTGGACAGCAGGAAGCTTATTTACAATGTGAGGTAGAACTAGGCAGTTTAGGTTAGCTTGGAAAGCGTGGATCCTGGATCTCATATTAATAGTGATGCTGTGACCACAAGCTGAGGTGCCATTGATACCTCTTATGTGAGTCTCCACTGCGCTAGTTGGTAATTGTAATTTCCTTGCCAAATCTTCCGTGATGAAATTAATCTGACTACCAGAATCAAGCAAAGCTCTGCATTTTACAAGTTTTCCATTTTTGTCTTCTATTTCGACCACTGCAGTTGCAAGAAGAATTTCACATTGGCTAGCCTTTTCTTTTATAGAACAGTAACTAGCTGGAATGTTTGTTGCCGTGCTGGCTGTAGAACTTTCTGAAGAGGGATTCTGTCGAGAAACCTTTTCACTTGACTGTGTGTCATTGTGTAACCATTTACTATGAAAGCCTTTTCCACATTTGCAAAATGATTTTAGCTTGCACTGATCTCTTCTGTGGTTAGGAGAGAAGCAGTTAGCACACAAGCGTTTAGATTTAATGACATTCCATCGTTGTGATACACTTAGTTCTTGGAAGTTCTTGCAATTTAATAAGTTATGATTATCATCGCAGCATGGGCACTTGTCTTCTTTTGTCGCAACATAAGAATGACGAGTGTGTTTCTCTGACTTCTTCTTCGTACTTTGCTCACCTTTGTGCTTAGATGGGCTGGACGTGTTGTTTACATCTGCCAATACTTCAAGGGAATTTGCCTTAGCTTCTAAAAACTTGATGAGGTCTTGAAGTGGTGTGAAGTTCTGAGAATCAATTCTTCCTTCCCACTCTTTTCGTACGCTCTCACAAAGGCTGTCCAAGATTAACTGCATGAGTATAATATCTTGTAATGGTATCTCTACATGTAAAGCTTCCACAGCATATATGTTGCTTTGGAATTTGTTAAGAATACTACGAAGATCATTCACATTTTCACTCTTCATCGTTGGTAAAGAGAGTAGATTACGTACGTGAGCTGTGGCAATAATTCTTGTATTATCGTATCTGGAACATATTAGATTCCATGCTACACTGAAATTTTCACTAGTCACTGGTAGATTTTTTATCAGTGCGTGTGCCTGGCCCTTTAATGATGACAGAAGGTAATGCAATTTCTGTATCGGTTCTAAGGCTGCATTATTGGCTACAAGACTGCCAAACGTGTCTTGGAAATGTTTGAACGTTGTTATGTCCCCAGAGAAGGTTGGAAGCTGTATGGCAGGAAGTTGTATTGGCCTATTGTTGCACTGAGAAACAGCTGAATGACAAGTATGATGTGAATTGGCACTGTTATGAGATCGCTGACTGTTCACAGAGTTTGCACTATGCACTTGCTGCTCGTGATGACATAGGATTGCACTGAGTTTAGCTTTTAACTCGAAGTAACCATTCATCATACCTTCCTTGTATTCTGCATGTTCATCCAAATCTTCTTCTGCTTCCACAAGAGATTCTATTTGTGTTTGAACAATATCAAATTTGTTCCATATTTCATTTATCTTGTCAAATTTAACTTTTAATAAGAACACATCGGTGTCTTGATTTGCAGTTTCACAAGACTTTTGTAGAAAAGTAAGCTCTCGCTTAATAACGCCTCTACGTCTAATTAAGGCTCGTAAATCACCTTCCATGTTGTGTGTGAAATGTGGAAATTACTTGAAATTGACAGTTGAATTCTACCACTGCTGCACGATAATATGTGAGTCAGCTGTTCACTGCTTTCTTGATGTCTTTTGAGCTGTTGTGTTTTCTGTAGTACTGAAGCACTGCCGAATAGATGATACAGAGTTTATGTACTAGAAATCGTAGCTCTTGAATACGCGGATGCCGTCGCGGTTGAGTCTGCATACAATGAACGAGATCGATAAGACGAGACAAACCATAAATATGTGTGTGAATAATGAAATTGTTTCTTAGTAGTCCGGTCCGTTGAGGAACCAATGTTGGGGACGTCGGAAAATATATCCGGTCCGAGAGGGCAATGTAAGTCTTTAGGACCAATGTTAGGGTCAGGACCGTAAGGAGCAAATGTTAGGTTAAGGTACTTCTCAAATAGGAAATAAAACGTTGCTTTTAGGTTTGGAAGGGACTTCAATTGGAAGTACATAAGATAGGAAAGATTAGCCACCTCTGAATAGCTAGTGAGGACCAGATTCGAAAGAATCAAAATGAGAGCAATAGACTGTAACCTCAGGACACTGGTATCAGGAATCCACGGACTACTTAAGGAAAACAATCGAAACGTGAAATAATCACAACTTACTAGATTCACACACAATAATTATTTAAACTAATTGAAATAGAAACACTGATACATAAGATGCAAGAGTACGTTATCACACGTGGTTGAAAATATTAATTTCTTGAAAATCTTGACAAATAATATCTTAAAATGCGTAGATTAACTTGCTCTTGAAGTTAATACTAAACTTTTGCATGTAGTTTAGTCGTAAAAGCTGATATAAGCACTGGAACATGTAGCGTTGGTTGCACAACTGTTGCGTAATATCAAACTTCTGTAACTCGGAGAATTCACTCGCGAATTTGATGAATTATATGTAATTATGTATGAATAATTACTGAGAGCCACAATTGCGCACAATTGTGTCTAATTCACCGCTTCCAGAGCAAGTTTAATGAAACTTGGTAGAAAAAGCGGGAATTCCTCGAGCCTACTAGATACACTGTTATCTGCGTGAGGTCTCGTTCAATACTAACTGGCGTGACGCTACACCACCACATATAACAAAAGAAATTAGCAAGTCATGCATGATCCCACAATGCTTTGAGGCGGGAATAAGATGACAATCAAAGCGGGACATTGCAAGCGGACAGTTTGAAACATTCTAAAGTAGAAACATGTTGCTTGCGCGAACAATTTATGAATGCTGCTGTATGAAATGTGAAACTGTATCCAGACAAGATTATGATAAGAGAATAAGTCTGTATTTTTTTATCAAGATTTTAATACCTGTAACACCTTTCCTGGAAAATATGCAATTCATTATCTCTAAATTCAATTCTTTGTTTAATTGATACCAATTAAGAATCCCTTTGAGCCCTTAAGAGTGTCATCAATTACAGTATTTTTTTATTGTAACCATCTGTAAGACTCAGTAGCGGATCCAGAGAGACATTTTGGGGGGGGAACTAAAGTAGAGAGGGAAGTTTTTACTCATAAAAATTAATTATTCCCAGTACACAATTGAAAACAAAATGAACATTTCAGCATTTTCTTACAAAGGTACCGGTATTTCAAAATAATGAATGTCGTTGCTTTAATTTAAGTATTAGGGTTATGTTCTAATAAATTTTCAATAATTTGTGCTTAATGTTACAAATTTTGGGGGGGGGGGGGAAATTTCCCCCATTTCCCCCCCCCCCCCCGTGGATCCGCCCCTGGTAAGGTACTGCTTATTTTGCTTACCAGAGAGAACAGAAGAAATCCATTGAGTAATACAGCGATTAACCCTGCAAGCGATCCCACAATGTTGCATATGTCATAATGGACACCAGCATATTTGTGTGAAATTTCATAAAGGTTGGACCTGAAATAAAGCAGAGTGAACCATATGAGAACCTGATGGAGCCAGGTCTGATGATCTCAGTGGCCTCCCTAATAATCTTTCTTTCCTTGCAATAGGTTATAGCAGTGTATTCTAGTAAATATTAAACTAGCACACATCACCATGGAAAGAAACTTTCCAAGCCTAGATAGTGGGTAGGCTTACCATAATGTCCAGGATTAGCCTGGACATTCCTGATTGCTTATGCTACTTATGTTATTTGTTGCAAACACAAATCCTCTATACAAATCCCAGATACATGTCCATGATACTTCTATTTGGATACTTATCCCCTGTACATGTTCCTTGCACAAGTATATCCCATGTGAGTGTTTTTCCACTGAGGAATTTGCTGTCAGGCACAAGACAAGTATGGCTTTAGATGCAGAACTTTTGCTTCCTTCTGCTATAAATGAATTGATGATTCACCAAGTACAAGATTGTACTGTACTGGTGCTGATTAAATCTTCCAAGCTGTAAGGCATTGGTCGGCTCTTAAAAAGTGGGGATTTATGTTTATCTGGGCAGTCAGTATTAATAATTCAGAAATTTATAAATGTCCAATACTGTTGAGCTCGATCAATGAAATAAAATAAATGTGATACCAGTTGCTCAACTACAGTTTATTTAAAAATATGCTGCTTAGGCCTTTTGGTGCGATTACACTATCTTCAGGACATCATTTTGCTTGCTTGGAGTTCTAATAATTAAAATCAAAACTGCATTTTGTCACATTTATAGAATACGGAAGATAAAATTCATAAAAGCGCATAATCCATGGTCAATGGCCATGCGGCGAGGAGGCCACAGAAGACAATTTGGAGACATTTTATAAATGTGATAAAATGCAAAATTCATTTTAATTATTAGAACTCCAAGCCAGCCAAAAGATGCCCTGAAGATGGTGCAATCGCACGAAAAGGCCTAGGTGGCGAATTTTCAAATAAATTACAGCTGAGCAACTGGTATCACAATTATTTTATTCTGAATTTTATGTAATGGTTTATTTAAGTTTTACACTGTTTGGTCATATAACGTTTTGTAAATTCAAACTTGTTTAACTTTCTTTAGCAGAGCGAGCATTTTATTTTATGAGCCTGGAGCCTTGGAGTTAAGTGCCCGGCAGTTCATGAACACTGAATAAGTTGGGGCCTGTGTAGTCAGTAGTAGAAAGGAATGGGGTTATTTAATCTCACAAAATAACAGTATTATCTGTATTTATAAAAATTGCATTTTATTGAAGTGCTGAAAGTGCTGACCCTCCATAACAACCCATTTGTGACACCTTCATAGAGAATTTTCTTTAAGACCTGCATAGGCCTACACATATTTATCTTCCTTGAAACCTGCCTAATTCAATTCTGATGCTATTCTAATATCTCTCCTATTTCATCAGTTTTCTCAGTAAGAAGGCCATATGTCAACAATAGCCTGATTTTTGCTTTATAGTAATTCAAGAAAGAGACATAATTTTTAGTAATAGGAATCAATAATTATGATAATAATACATAAGAAATTATTGGGCGGGCTTGAGCTTCGTGGGCCCAAATATAAGTTGGCACCACTGTTATTCAGTATAAAGTGACTTCCCTATTACAGAATTGTTAGAGTAAAATACATATTATAAAACCTTACTTATATTCAGCGTGTGTAGAGCCTTGAAATGCAAGCGCATAAGTGAGTAATGCTAGTTTAAGCTTCTGAGGGATGTCACAGCTTGCAGTAAAGAAACTGAATGCCTGGTAAGCGAATCCAAAACAGATGAAGATCTTCTTAACCTGGAAAAATGAATGTTTCAGTATTAGATCAACCTAGCAATAGAGAAACGTTCCATTTATTTACTTTTTTTTTATGACATATATATTCTTTGTACTGTGCTGTTACAGTAATTGAATATGACATGATTCTGTTGCCACATTGAATTTTAATGTTAAATGAGATGCTTGCAAAAATTATATCTTCAATGTAACTGTTAAAGTCTAATATCTCAAAACCTAGTAACAGCATTTTTCTGTTCTGAAGATTATATTGGTTTTGTGGGGCTTGTGCTTATGCAGAAAAAAGCTTCTGCAATTCTTACAACTTGTCCATTTTATAAAAATGCTATTCAGCATACAAATAAAATGTATTAAAACTTCAAATCAAATTATTCAAACTTTTGTCCCTTCCACATCCCCAGCTCAGACCGTAGTTTTTATCAGGCAAAGTTTTAAAAATATTAAAATGCATACATAGAGATTTACTGTTGCTCCTCTTGCCGCGAACTGAATTGGAAGCCAGATGGTACAGCGTTCTAGCAACATCATGAGGAGGAAAGGCCCAGTTACTATGTATCCTACATCTTCTATCTCATATTTTATAAAATCTGTAACAGACAGTAATCATTAAATGCTAGCACAACTAAGCCACAGAATAGTTCTTTATTCAACTAGAAGATAATAACACTGAAAAGCAAAAAAATAGAATCGGAGGATATCTTGGTATCCAACACTTGTTCTAAGACAAGTGAAACGTGTTGATTCAGAATATGCAAACCATTTGTCTCTATCACCCATGGTATTTTTAATATACATCTTCAACTATTTATATGTCATTAGAACACTTACTGATACAGAGAGTACTAATGAGCATGGCGTTAGGTAAGAAAATAGTGAGATTGAGTCACAGGATACATATTATGTACATAAATATGTAGTTAAAGGCATAATATACATAAAATCCAAGCAAATTGCTATACTTTCTTAATCTAAGCTGTGTTTGGTTTGAATTTCTTGGCTGTAGACTTGCGTTTGTGCTGAGCATTTGGCATGTCACGCTGAAGCGTCCAGCAGTAGTCGGCCAACATTGCTGCACTCCATCGACCCTGATACCGTCGCTCCATAATCGAGATGTCCTGATGAAAAACTTCACCATGTACATCACTGACTGAACTTAGGTTCTCGGGGAAGAAGTCGAGATGTGAATCAAGGAGATTAATTTTGAGGGACATGTTGCAACCCAGGTGTTTGTATGCACTAATGCACTTCTTCACAACATTCACATGCCACAACTGATTACGTAACAACACTGCCTACAAACTTTCTTTAGAAGAATCAATGAACAATCGCCAGGCTTCAATGCTGTGTTCCACCCCGAGGCATGACATAATACTTTGAACATCTGTACAATAGCAAATCGTGTCACTCATTGCAAAGAATAGCACAAGTTCTTTGTCTCCATGCCGAAAATGTAAAGTTGTTGTACCCGGTGCAAGTAAATTAAATTATTTAAGGGTGCACCGAGCAGTTCAGCTTGCTTTTTTGTTAGTGCCACGTCCCGTACAAGGTCGCAAAGTTCAGCTTTGTTTATGAAATGGATATTCTCTCCAGGTTGATAGTCAGAGTCCGAATCATTGCTAGGAGGTAATAGATAACTTTGTTCTTGTGTTTCTTCATCAACTGTATATTTTGTAGGCTCTGTTGGTATTGGACAAGTGATGGGATCATGTGGAATTGGTTTAGAAACTGTGGGAACATCTGGATATTTCACAGATGTATGAGTTTTGTAGGAAAATCCGGTGACATTTGCCAAACAGAAATAACAGTCTGTGGTATGGTTGCTTGACTCATGCCATTTCATAGGAACTCCAAAAGCCAAGTGGTTATTCTTCTTCGCCTTCCTTACCCAACCTCGCAAGTTGCATGCACATGTCAAATGATGAACTGTGGTGCCCATGATTTACCAGTATCCACCTATGAATCGAAGTATAGTTCATATGCTTTCTTAAAAAACGGGGTAAAATTCTTCCGATGGGATATGTCTGTCAGATAGCCACACACACATAGCAAAACAGGTATGGTGAATTTATGCAACCTCTGGACGCCATAATAACCACTTAATGTAAAAATGAAAATAAACAAATGAAAGTATATTAATGCAATATCAAAAATATTTTGATATATTACATTAAGTATAACTTATTTCACAAATGACACAACAATGTAGGCCTATGACGTTGCATGAAAAATTACTAAAAACTACATAAATATTTTGATTAACGATGTTCAATGAAAATTAATTTTTGTTGATATCTTCAAAGGCTGACGTGATAGAGCAAAACGGTTTCCAGAATTGAAATCAGCATAAAAAAACTGCATTAGAAAAGGTATACAGCATGTCAGATATCTACAGCTTGTTTATCAGTGTAATTAATTAACGAGAGGCTCATTATGGTCATGAGTCACATCACATGTAACGGAATCAACAATAGGCCTACTATTTTCTATAATATAAGCCATATGGCCTCCATATAGGGACCAACCAAAGCCCAGATGGTGGATCAAACCTCGGGATGAATGCAGATGTCACAATTTATGTCTTTCATTCATATTCTTAAAAATATAGAAAGTTCTGCAACAAAAAACAGTACAATGTGCAATTAAATAATAATTAAATGATACCTTTTCTTGAATTGAATCTTTGTTTCTCTGCCTAGGCTTTTTGGTGTTATTGCAGCATCTTCAGGGCATTTTATTCTGTTGTTTTGTTAATTAGTCTCCATTTAAAAGTAAGTTCAATCATTAAAAAAAACAGAAGTTTTTAAAATCCAGTAGCCTCAAGCTTCAGGAACATTGTGAGAGCACTTTCCAAAAAATTGCCAAATAGTAATCTCACAAGGGAACTGTACGGATTTTCATATTGAAATCTCAAATTTAGCATACCAATAGGTCTTCATTACAGATAAATACATGTAAAAAATGAGCTGCTCATATTAAATGTAATTGGGTGAAAATGTGTGTGTATTCTTGCTTGAAGAAACAATGGAGAGACTTTTACAGCTTGCATACCAGGAATGTAAGCAAAAGCAGGGAGTGTGGTAGAGGAGGCGCTACTGTGTTACTTGTTGGATGTAATTCAGTAGTTTGGGAGAATCAAATGAAAACTGCAATGTGACTATTACCGGTATTTATGGAGAAACTTAAAAAAATGAAGTTTATAGGTCAATTTCCTATACATTAAAAGAACTTAAAGACAATATCATGAGAAAAATTAACTCTGTCTCCAGAGCTGAACGTATGCACGTGAAAGAAAATTTCCTAAAAAGATGCCACTGTTGTGCAAATGCAAGAGGAGAACATTTCCAATGTCTTTTGTGATGAGGTACATGGTTATTTTCATTGTAATTTTAACTTTAATTGTGAGAACCTGAATCATTACACCGATCGCAGCTTCATTAGCGTAGATATTTCACCCGATCGCCTGGAAGTTGGAGCTGTGTCCCCCGCGACCCAGAAACCCACGTCATTGGCCAACTCTTGCGTATTTTGAATATTTAAAAAATTAGTGATAACATTTAGGCTATAAAATGTTAAATATTTATTTTATTATTCAGAATTTGTTGACTTTTGTAAGTTTTCAGTTAGATTAATGGTCTTCAACCTACCTACTGGAAAATAAATTGTACGAAAGATGAGCAAAATGTATTTTTCTATGCTATTACTAAGGTAAGAACAGGCCTTGTCAGTTAATGGAAAGATATAACTTTCCTTCTGCAGCACATATGTATAATGTAAAATAAAAACAAAAAATACTGCTGTTCTAAAAACCCAACTATAAGAATATATTACTTCCTTTAGTTTAGCCTAGTTAGAGTTCCTTTAGTTAAATACATTATTTTATATAATACAATCAGATTGACAAATTGAAAGTTATTTACCCTTCAAAAACACGGGAAAATAGTTCAGCATAGTGAAGTAGCACCATTTATGTGCAAATTCACAAATTAATGTTCCAAGGAAATGTTGAGATTTAAAAATTGCAGCCAAACGAACTGCTTCAACCTGTAACAAGAAAAATATCTTTGTACCTTCATTGATACAAGTAATATTTTAGATTAGGCTTATCTGCTATCTACATATTAATATAGTGGCAACTTAAAAAATTTTCTTAATTCATTTATATAAGAAGTCATATCTATCTTTAATGCTATACTTTACACTATATTAAGATATTTTATTCATAATGTTCTTAAGGAATTATACTTGAAAGCTTTTAAGTTTGTCTTATTCTAGTTCTTGTGTATTGAGAAAAACAAATGACATAGTATTCAAAATAAAATTATAATATAGTTATCATAACACTAATAGAAATCTCAAAAAGGTGGGACTGTTCAGAATCTTATGCGAGTTTTTAGTTATAATTGGAATAATTCATATTTACTGGATCCCTAATTCATGTTTAAATATAATTTTGTTTACCTTTTGTGTAGGACGAATTCTGAGAACTTTAAAGGCTTCCAGCCTTTTGTTTTCTGAAAGATTCTTATCATCGGCAGGACTTCGCTTCATACACAACAACCCCACAATAGCCAAGAATATAACTTGGATCCCTGAAATATAAATATGAAGCAGTTATTGTAAGGTACCTTATAAAATATCAGTACAATTTAATTATAATAAAATCGGGTAAACTGGTGTAACAAAATGCAAGAATACTTTTGTTTAATCAGTTATAGGTTTAATTGCAATTATGATATGCAGACACACAAAATTGAAATCCATGTTAAGCTCCAGATTGATTCATTATGCAGGGCTTGCTGAAGAACAAAGGTCTAGTTTTTTTAAAAATCAGATTAAAATCATCTATCATCAGCTGAACTATTTGTGGTATCTTGACAATTGCAAACTTGCATATTAATATTAATATATATATGTATATATATATTGGCCAGCTACAGGATTTAAACCAGAGACCTCCAGAATGCGAGTCCAAGATGTTACAATCTCGCCAACCCAGCTCAGTTTAGCAGTCTACTTTGATAAGCATATGTGAAGGAATAGTGTTATTTGTCAAAGTTAAATATATTGCAACTTCCAAAGCTGTATATGAGCAATGCAAAACAATATTTTGTCATGTGAACCGATTTGCATTTAATAAATTCTTTCTGATATATTACCATGAAATAGGCTCTAAGTTGAGCTTTAATCGGGGACCCGTCAACCGATTTGGTCCAATATCAACAGGCTTCTTCCTATGGATGTATAAATGCATATAAAAAAGTTTCATGAAAATCCGATAAAGCGTATTTGAGTTATCTTGCATACAGAAGACACACACACACACAGACAGATATTTTCCCGTCCCCACCCTATCTTATAAAGTACCATTCTGGCACTTAATAACATGTAATATTCTACATAGAAAAACTATTATCTGAGACTTTTTTTTGTTGTTTTTTTGTTTTTGGAATAATAATGAGAGCTTATGCGGTTAAGAATATTTAATATGTTAAGTTGCTATAAAGCTTTATTTTCTTTGTTCATGTCTGTTCATTAAGGATTTATAGTCCTATGTAAATACCAATACCACTACAAATTAACAAATCACTTCAAGTTTGAAGGACACAAACACAAGAGTTTGCATCCTGTAATGAAATCCTTTTATTTAAGCATAGCTTACTATAAGTTGTAATTTATTGCCTAAAATGTAATGCCACCATTATGTTAATGAAATTCATTTTGTTCTGGTGAGGGCATTACTGATGTTAAATAGGGATAACACAACCTTATACCTTTTTTTCCTATTCTTGTCTGTTGTACTAGATGCTTTGAAATTTAATATCTATATATTATTGCTTTTAACGCAATCAATATTGGCTTCATAATAGGGCACTTGGACTACCCATTTTCATCCACTCCAACCCTTTAAACAATTCCGGTACTTTATAAGATTTAACATTGCTTCTAAAGTAAATTAGTTGGGAAAAATAAAATTCTGTACATCATACATTGAACATTTAGACCTGAGTTTACTGTGAATGGGTAAATAGGTGGACAGTAACTAGGGTGATCCATATGAGACGCTTTGTTTTGTACTTGTGGCCTATCGTTTATAGAAATCAGTACCAGTATTTAACTACCACTTCACTGCTGTTCACATCCAATTCAGGAATAACTTCTTCAATTAAATATTTTTTAGCCATTGTTCTGAACTTACAGCACATGTGCTGAAAGGAAGCCATGGTACTGACAACTGTCTATAATTGACATGCGGGTTACAAGATATGAAATCATGGAATGAACATTTGAACACAAAGAAAAATATGAAATTAACTTACATCTATGAGCAGTGACTTTAACTAAGGTGTAAGAATCATTGGGCTTTGAATATAAAAAGAGTACTTTCGTCCATGATCTGAAACATCATTAGACATTCACGGCCTGCAGTAAGAGGAGAACCTTAAATGTCTACAGTCCAGAATGTGTTAATTGTTGATTTAAAAATAACACAATAATTTATTTAATTACATACTATAGCAAGAAGAATACCAGAAGTTGTAACAATTTGTCATTATGCATTATGCATTGTGCATTTATGGAATTATTCTTTATTCAATATGATAAAAGAAGAAATGGAAGAGATAGAAAAATGTTCTACAGCATACATGGGAAATTACTGGTTCGCGAACCACTTGTGGTTCTTGACCTTCCCGCATAACACACAAGATGGCATTGCGGACATTCGGTGTACATGCTAGATTATTCCCATGCATGAGTCATACTCTCTTTGCAAGCAGTGAACGCGACACAGTTCCGATTGGAAAGGCATTATGGCACATTCTAAACCTTTGTATAATGAAATAATTGCACACGTAAAAGAATAATTAAAAATACAATATTGTTTGTATTATTTGTTTCTTGTAGTGTACATTTTAAAGTGAAATTAGTGTTTCCCTAAGAATGAGCAACCGCCGCTGCACTTATTGTCTGCTTGTGTCTCCATCTATCCGTTCTTTTCAAACTATGTGTAAATTGACAAAAGTTTGCGGGTTGCGTGTCAATGGATAGGTGTTTGCCCATGTCTGTTCTACAGGATCCAAGATAAAGAGAGGCATGACCAAAAGGAAAAAGGAAAATGATGAAAGAAAAATATCAGCGGATTACAAATTGTTTGGTCTAGAGTAGGAAACACTTCATTATCTGCACTTTTTAAAATAAATATTAATTTATTTCTAGTACACTGATAAAGATCCAGATATGCCCATGATATGCATTGATCTCTTTAAAACACATCTCTTTACACAACTGTACAGCACTTTGATTTAGATATAATCACATTTTGAAAAGTCACGCCTCATTTTCAATGTTAGACAGTTTAACATTTTTTGATTAATAGAATGTCGTCCTAGGTTCAAATCCCGTGGCCAGCCAATTTGACATGGATTTTTCATGGTTTTTCCAGGAATAGAGGCAAATGCCAAATTGGATATTTACAACCATGAATCATCCTCTCTATTAGATCCTATACCATATCGATTCAAATTAATATCAGTTAAAATTTACTCCATGCAACACACAACAATAGAAAATAATTGAGAATCAACAGTATTATGTTCTACTAGACACAGACTCTGAACCCCTGATATGGATTCAAAGTTGACAACTGAATTAAAAAATAAATAAATAAATATATATATATGAAAATCAACAAACAGTGAATAGGAAGAGTAGTTCCAGAAGCAGAAAGAAAATTGCGGTCAGCAAGGATGAAGAAGTACTGGGCTGACAAAAAGAAGAAAAACCTCAACCAGAAACCTGACTAAAGTGGTCCTATGAAGGCCAAAAAATAAAAATTAAAGTAATATATATATATTTCATAATACTATAATATTATAACAAACATACCTGACATTACAAATGCCAGCTGCCAATACATTCCCCATATACCATACAATAATGGTACATTCAGAAACATGCCAAGTTGCTCAACAGTAAGTATGTCCCTCAATGCATAATGACATGATGCCCACTTCTTCCAAATTTTTTCCATGTTAATGTGTATACAACCCTGTGAAAAAAGCAACAGTTGTTAAAAATTACTAAATTACACTGCCCTCAAAAAAAATAAATAAATAAATAAAAAATAAAAATAATAATAATAATAATAATAATAAAATAAATAAATAATAACATAATGTCCAAACATGAATATTTATCAATATTTTAAATTCTTGCCAATAATATTGCGATGTTTGGGACTTATTACTTACAATAAACAATTTTGAACATTTAGTACACAGGAAGCCATCACTAAAGATATCTTGGAAGACTCTGGCTTTTAATTCAACATAATGCATTTGTACAATTTAACAGCACTACAACAGTGAAACTTTATTTTTCTGTAATGTAACCCCATCGTTGCATAATTGTGGATTATTGCAGTATTTACATTTATCTGTGGCTTTTATTAATTGATATTTAAAGAACAATCTTCTAAATGATTCCTTGAGAGCTGTCGCACTAAATGGTGAAGGCTTTAGCTTCCAACATGTGGCAAGGGTCTTGCGTACAACCTCCAAGCAGTGATGTGCTTTCGGGAGTTGGCCTGAAATCCTGCTTTCTCCAAATAAGACTTTCATAATTTCTTCAACTTGTTACAACTTCTTGTATTACAGAAAATGAAATATAATATTTTTGTCTTTTAGTAAATATTTTTAACCTTTTGATAAATATATTCTCAATTTTTAATTAAAAAACATTAGCTAATTAAACTTTTTTAGCATCTGAAAATCCATTCCCTAATTATAACACAACACACAAATATCAGCAGCCTACTAAAACTTGAAACCAACTTTTCTCAGTTTTTATTTTACAGGCATTTTACAAATGTTAAAATGCTCCTTACGGTATGGTATTTAAGCTAACACAGTGAACATTTTTGAACAATCTTTTCAGTATGAAATGAAATGAAATTAGCCTTTGACATCCCTTGAGGGCTAAGGCCTCCTGCTTTCTAGCAGGGATTGCTCAAAAATAGAACTCACCTAGGGGAGCTAGGCCTAAGGAGTCAGCTACCTTGTCCTGACCGTGCACTTTTCTTTCTATACCTATGTCTTGGTCTGATTGGCATTGTTCTGCATTTCTTGCCTGTATTGGACTGATAAACACTGAACTTGAGCACTGTACTACAGTTTTCTTCATTTGTTTCACTTCACTAGGAGCTTCCCTAGCTCTTTCCAACCTTTGTGATCTCTTGCTCTCCTTGACCATTGAGCTCCTGCCCTATCTTGTAGTGTGTCTGATCATCTGATTCTTTGCCTTCCAACATTCCTGTTCCTACCCTGGGATCCCATATTGTTAGTTGGTAGGTCCATCTTTTGTCGTTCATTATTGCCACATGGCCTCCCCATCTCCATTTGAGTTGTTCTGCCTTGCTAACGATGTCGCTCATTCCTGTTCTCCTTCTAATCTCTTCGTTTCTTATCCTATCCTTTATTGAAATTTGCAGGATTTTCCATTCCATCTTTCGCTGGCATGTTTGGAGCATTTGGCATCCATATAGCATCACTGGTAATATGCATTTTTCTAGCATTTCGGCCTTCAGTTTGGTCTTTTGGAACGTGTCCATTAGAAAGAATTTCAAGCTCCAGAATTTCTTCCAGGCCTGACCAATTCTTCTTTGCACTTCCTTCTCTGCGCTGTTGTGAAATGATATGTTCTGACCTAGATAAATGTATTCCTGTACATATTCTATTGCCTCGCCTCTTAGATTTATTTGTTCGTCTGTGTCGTTAGTCATTATTTTAGTTTTCACTGGGTTCATGGTCAGGCCTGTTTCTCTGCTCACTGTATCTAAATCACTTATCATTCGTTCTAAGTCCCTTGATGATTCCGCAATTACTACAATATCATCTGCGAACCGTAGATGGGTTAGGTTACATCCATTTATACTAATACCATACTTGTCTTCCCAATCCAGCTTTCTCATTTGATTTTCGAGCAGACATGTAAATAGCTTTGGTGACAGGGGGTCTCCTTGCTTTACTCCTCTTCCTAGTTTGAAGGTATGCCCTTCCTTCTCTGTTTTTATTCTTGCCTGGCTATTCTCGTAGATTTTTCCCATTAATCTTATGTATGTACTCTGAATTCCTTGGTTTTCTAGGGCTTGCATTATGTACTCTTGCTCCACAGTATCGAACGCTTTGGTGTAATCCACAAATGCTATGTAAAGTTTGAGGTTAAATTCTTTTGCCTTTTCCATGAGTCGATTCAGTGTTTGAAGATGATCTGATGTGCTGTACCCTGTTCTAAATCCTGCTTGTTCTGCTGGCTGGTTTTCATCCAGAACTTGTGTGAGCCTCTTTGTTATTACCTTCATGAATATTTTATAGAGACTGGCCATCAAGCTTATTGGTCTATAGTTGTTTATTTCATCTTTTGCTCCTATTTTATGTAGGAGAATGATTGTGCTCTGTTTCAATTCAATTGGGATTTGTTCTGTCTCAAGGATCTTGTTGAACAGTTTAGTGAGAGTCATTACTAAAGCCTCCCCTCCCATTTTAATATACTCATTTATTATGCCATCGTCCCCTGGACATTTATTATTTTTGGTCTCCTTGATGGCTGCTCTTACCTCACTTGGGATGATGGGTGGGACTTCATCTATGTTTGTTGTTGTAACTGGTTGAGTCTGGGTTTTCTTCGTTATGGTGCTGGAGTAGAGATTTTCGTAGAATTTTGTGGCTTCTCTCAGTAATTCGTCTCTGGATGCTTGTCTTTTCCCCATTCTATCTTTTACACCTAGCATCCAGTGTTTACCTTCCGACAACTCTTTCCTAATCAGTTTGGTCGATTTAGTAGTTTCCATGATGTTTCTGAACTGTGCTGTGTTGTATTCTCTAATAGCCTTCCTAATTGCTCTTTTTGTTTCTCTGTTTAGTTTCGCATACTCGTTCTTTCTCTGTGGGTTGATGATGGCCTGGATCCTCATGTTTTCTCTTTCCTCGATAAAACGTATGGTATTGTCCTTTAGCTTAGTCTGCCTTGCCCTTGCTTTTCCTTCCACTTGACTCTTCTTGACTGCTTGATTTATACTCTTTTCGATTTCTATGTACAGGTTTTGTGTACTTGTCCCTTCCAGATTTTCCAGTTTTCTTAGGGATTGTTGTATTTCTGAACTATATTTATTTATGTCAATTTTCTTGGGTTCTATAACTTGGGCTTTATGAAAGTGTCGTTTCTTTCTCTGAATCTGCAGCTTTATACGCACCATTCTATGGTCAGTGCCGTATTTCAGGCCATTTACTACCTGAATATCTGTCACCTCCTTGATTTTGTCTGTTAGTATGAAATCTATTTCGTTTTTTGTTGTTCTATTGGGAGCAAGTCAAGTCCACCTGCTGTTGTGGTTCTTCTTGAAAAAGTGTTTATAATTTTCAATCCTTGTTCTTGTGCAAACTGTATTAGTCTACATGCTAATTCAAAACTTGATATGCATCTCTCACATATTATTTGCTTTGTTCCATCAAACTGTTATATGTACAAGTGTATATCAAAAGAAAAATTTGTTCAAACACATCTAATACATAGTATAAATGAAAGTCAAATGATCTACCAATATATAAAAATTGAAGACTTTTCAAAATTCATTAGCCTGTCCTCTTCATAACCCAATGTAAACTATTTTTTACATTACACAACTGAATGTATTAAATGTGATAGGCAATATAAACTATAATTCATGTATTCAAACCATTATTCCTGTATTTCTGTAGCACAGTATACTTACATAACAAATTCCCTGGAAGAGATTAATTATCACAACATACAGCAGGGATTCCTCCAAGACAAGTGATACAGTTACGGAAAAGAAAGCAGTTAAGCCTAGAAGACCACAGTAACTGTTTGGTGTATTCATGCAGTCATAACCTCTTGTCATCAATTTGATGATTTGTGTTGACATCAGCCCAACATAGAAGAAGGACAGTATCCAACCTCTAGTTAAAGGATTGTATTGAATCACTGGGCCAAGCTGTGAAAGAATGAAAGAAATAAAGAATTATTATTTGACAAAACACACATAGGCTACTGACATTACAATGATAAAACGATAAAGATGAATTGATTTTGTTGTGTAGGGATACCAAAAAAAACAATGATGATTGGAGTTGAGGCCGCTACCAATATGGTTACAGTGCAGCCTCCAGTAAGAACTGGGAAGGAGAACGAAATTATTGATACATGTCCAACCAGTTGAAGAAAATATTCATGCGTTTGAAACTTTTTGTAACTTATAAGTAGAGCTGAGATTTCTATGTGATTACATATTTTACTCCTTATCTTTAGGCTGTGGGAAAACTCTACATGTCCATGGTATAACTGGGACGGTGACACAAGAAGCTTGGATTGAAGATGCGCAGTAGCAGTTTAAGCTTGTGGGGTAGCTTCAAAGTGGCATTCTCGTGCAGGTCATGATTCATGTCTCATCGGCTCAGTTATACACCATATGAATATTATTTTGGTGAAGTTTCATTTTACATATTTTTACATAATATTTAGAGGCATTTTAAATATTATTGTGGAATCATATAAAATTATATAGGCCTACTTGTCAATTCTCATATTATTTTATATGTATAAATTGCTCTGTTCAAATTCAAAACTGTAGTTCTACTTATTGACTGCACGATTTCACCAGTGTCTTTAGTGTGGAACTTGTCACTATTTATAAAGGACTGCTGTTTGCCGAAGCCATAGAGTCGCATCAGGCTGTCATCTGCAGTGACTCTCAGAGTGCGCTCTTGGCTCTTCAGGATCATTTATCTATCGATCTGCACGTGATACGGGTCCAAAAACTTCTGTATACGTTGTTGGTTTGGGACTTTCAGTCTGTGTTCTGCTGGGTTCCTGGCCACGTGGGCATGGTGGGGAATGAAGCAGCTGATGGTGCGGCTAAGTTAGGCTGTCTGAATCCTGATGTTGATTTTCCTCAGGTATGAGCACGAGCCTTTCTTTGGACTCAAATCCTCAACAGCTGGCAAAGGGAATGGGATGCTGCACCTTTTCACCTACGACATATTAAGGGCTCTATCAAACCTTGGTCATCATCTTCTCATTGCGTCTGGAGAGAAGTCATCTTGCAGATAGGTCACTGCCATCTCATACTCTCCTTTCTTCTCTGATGTGAATCTCCGCCTGTCTGTTCAAGATGTGATGTCCCACTTACTGTTTCGACATCTCCTGGTTGAGTGAATTGTCACTTTACCTTCTCGAACGAAACATCTTGATGGACTAATTTGCAAGACATCTTGCATGATGATGCCAGTATAATCACCAGGGTCATGTCCTTTTTCACGTGATAGTAGTCTCCTATGCCTTGATCTAGAATAATGCACAGATGTTGAAGGGCCTCTAAACTCCAACACTACTACTACTACTGTTCAACTGTCAGCCAACTCAATGTCACATTAAAAGATGGTTAGCTCCAATTGGACACACACATTTGGACAAATTAAACAAATGGTATTACTACTACATCCCATGAAGAAGTATGTAGTTTCTCGTTCAGGACTGAAATAATTTGGTTGCTTTAACAAGTGTCCTTCCATTACAAACTGGCGCTGATATACTGGTCACCACTGCTACTCTAGACAAACTGTATGCTCCCATTGCACACCATCCACTGAGTCTGCATTTTGCTGGATACAAGCACTTGCACCGCAGCAAGCGAGTTGGTTAACACTGGTTTAGAGGAGCTGGGTACATTCATGGGTATATTCATGGTCTAGAGGTCTAGGCGTCAGCATACAAAACTGAACACATGAGATCGATTCCCGCTCAGAACAATTTTTCCCTATAGAATGCAAGCCCTGTATATTGTTTCATAATAAATTTATATACAAAGTATTGCTACTTACGGTCCAGAAAGATGGGTCCAGACCAACTCCCCCATGGGGTGTGTTATTTGTTGCAATCGTCTGGTTGGTACTTGCTGCACAATTATTCTTACACATGGAGTCCTTGAGGTATTCTTGTGGAGTTTTTATGACTGTAACATCCCATGCTGTTAGCCCCATAATCATATTCATGTGCATTATTCCGAGGAGAAAAGAACTTATGTAAAACATCACTAGGATGAAACTCCGATATTCCAGATACTTGTAAAATTCCTTTGTCTTGTCCCTGTAATGAAAAGGACTATCTTAGTTCTACAACTTGGATCATTCCACACTAACTGTGCACATTTTCATCATTCTATTCAAAATACTCTTCAATAGGATTAAAGTTTAGGGAGAATTATCCCCTAAGTGAACAAATTTTGCAAATGTATACTATCATCAGATAATCCTGAGCTAAGTTAAATATTATGTTTAAGTTTAGCACAAAATTAGGCAGATCATATGTGGTGTGTAAAGAAATAATTCTACTATGAAATTTAAAATAAATTTAATGTACAAATGTGTGTATATATATACAGGGTGCGACATTTATCGTTTCTCATTTTCAAAACCGTGTGTTTATTTATTTAATATAGAAATAAGATAGGCTATCTTATAGTTTTGGATTTCCAATTCTGGTCTTACCTTTTGAATATGATGTCCTTGAGATGCCCTTCATTAACTTCAACACATTGTTGCAATCTCCCTTGTACACTGTCCACTATGCGATGTGTGGTGTCTGCGTAACACTTGCAAAATTCCTGCAAATCCTCGCATAATCCACAAGCGGCCACTTCACAGTCCTAAATTCGTGATGTGGTATGCCATTGCTGCGCAGGGTATTATTGGTCCTTATTTCTTTGAGACTGATAATGGTGCTTCGGTGACTGTCAACTCTGAACGTTACAATCGCATGCTGTAAACTTTCTTTCTACCAGAGTTACACATCGTAACTTGGATATTGTGAGATTGTGGTTTCAACAGGATGGTGCTGCAGCACGTACTGCACGTTTTTCAATGTACACGCTACATGATGCTTTTTCCGGCCGAATTCTTTCCAAGTTTGGTGATATCCAATGGCCCTCCAAATCTCCCAACCTTACTGCACCAGATTTTTTTCTGTGGGGCTATTTAAAGTCTAAAGTTTTTGATCATGCCCTCCCTGACATTAAGGGCCTAAAAAATGCAATTCAGCAGGAATGGCCAGTGTACGTGGGAGATTACAGCAATGTGTTGAAGTTAATGGAGGGCATCTCAAGGACAAGATATTAAAAAAGTAAGACCACAATTGCAAATCCAAGACAGTAAGACATTTAAAAATGTTCAGTGTAGCTTATTCCTATGTTAAATAAATGTGATACATAGTTTTGAAAATGGGAAACGATATATGCCGCACTCTGTATATATAGATTTTTTTATTTGAATGCCTTGAATCATAAAAAACTTGATTCTTTTGAGAGGAAAGCATTTTCTATTTTCCTATTGTACTGAGTAGTTTATCTTGTTATCAAATAATATTCAACAAATGTATGTAATAGTGCCTTTATCTTCACTCACACAATACTCGAACAAACCAGGACTACCATCGACTAGCATACCAACACAAATCAATAAACAAAGACCCATATGTAAGAGGCATCACATTTTATAACAAACTTCCAACGCACATAAAAAAATCTAAAAAAAAAAAAAAATTCAAATCTACCCTTAAAAACTACCTAATAGGAAAGGTGCTGTACAAATTAGATGAATTACTGTAACTAGACTATTGAATACACAATGTAACATTTTAAAATTATTGTAAGTCTGCTTTAGTACCTAGCAGTGATTTTATGTACATACCTAGTTAATAAGCAACTAGTTTTAAAGATATTGTAAGTTTAGTACCTAGAAATGCCTGCATGTGCTATATCTAGGTTTAACATTGAAAATATTTCATTATTATTATAACACGCATTGTAACTAGGCTTAATATTGTAAATATTCCAGTTATCATGACATGCACTGTATCTAGGCTTAATTCATTATGCAACATTGTAAATTCTACAGTTATTATGACGTGTAGTAGGGCCTAAGCTGAAATTGTACATAGGCTTAAAAACTAGACACTGCTAGACCTGATATATCTGGGTCTAATTAGTTTACTATTATAACCAGATCTGTAACCTATACTAGACTTAAGTTTATTGTAACACACTGATATAGTCTATGAGATAACATGATAATGCCAGAAACTTGTAAAAAAGTCTAGGCCTATTGGCTGCAAATAAATATTATTATTATTATTATTATTATTATTACTACTCAAAGTTGTATCCTTTCTGCTGAGTGAGAACATCTGGACATGTACATCCATTGTGTTAAGAATGTTCAAAAGTGTACCAAAATGGTAATTTGTTTTCTCACAATATTATCCAAACAATGTAAAATAAATTGTTATAAACCACATCATAATATGTTGCTGATCAGCTAATATGCAGTTTTTTTTAAATAGATGTGCAACTTTAATAGTAGGGCCTAACTGATGTGTGAATTTACTTTTGCTTTTGTTGAAAGTGAACATGTATTGCATTTTTTGATAAAATTACCCAGTTATTATTAAATATAATTATAAAGGTAAAATAATCAAACTTTACTAAATAATATAATTGCATATTTTTTGGATTTTCATTCATTTAAAAGAATATTTTGCATATTCAAGTAGGGCCTACTCTTATTTGCAGAACAGTTTCTGAACAATTTCAGACTTCTTGACTTGTAAGTACCACTCAGCTGCTCTCCCTTGTTAAAAAAAACAGGACTCATGTAGCCTATTAATATTTAATTAACCAATTTTGAAAATTTTCAGACTTGAGGATATTTCCATATTTATTTATTGTTTGTGTCTTTAAAATAGTTTCAAAAAATTTGTATAAACATTAAATAATCCTTCACTAAAATAAAAAAAATCCTTGTTGCATTTAGATACTGTACATTACCATAATAGAGTTTGCCTAAGTAATATATAATGACTGAGAAAAGTGTAAAAATAATTTTTCAAAAGGTACTTATTTTTATATAATACCCGAATTAAAACTTTCCAATAATATACATTCTTACACATACACACAAACAAATATATAGGCCTACTTACATATCTTTTACAATACTTAAAAAGTAAAAAAAATTCAAAGAGTTAAAAATAGAGCAAAATCCAAATGTCTCCTGGTTGATCTGCTTGGAAGTTTATAGGCCTATTGAATCTCTACTATAAGCATTACATTTTCATCATTCAAGCCCTACATATAACTATTAAAAATCTAATTCTCCCCCACCCCCAATAATATTTTCAACTCTGTAAAATGTAAAAATAATATTTTGAACAAATTTCATGTTATCATCTTATTACTTTTCTATTGTTCTGTTTACCTATGTGGGTAATGGATGGGTGGACCTGAAACTAAAACCAGCTTTTAAATTCTGATTTGCATGCTACTGGAACGTTAAAATATCGTATTTTTATCGGTTCCCATCTAGGCCGCTGTTATTAAATGAAGAAGGGCACATGAATATTCTTATCAAGTTACCTGACATTAACACTCATTCGTAATTTAGCAAGTTTAAAGTATTTTGTATTGGAGCATGCAATAGAAGTAAATACTTGGTTAAATAAGATAGCGTATATTTACATTCGCCTTACCTTATTGGCGCCGTCATAAGTAGGCCTAGTATCTTCACCCTCATGTTCTGGAAGTCGTGAAACCGTCAGTTGAATTGAAGAGTTGAATTTAAGCTGTAATTTTAAAACGTGGGTATGTTATTTTTATGCTGTCTATCTGAATAATCTAAAAATTTCAACCAATAATTTAACAATGAAAAGTTAAGGTAAAACTTTTTACGGAAACGATTACTATTTCATTGCATGACCACCATTTTGAAATTAAACATCGACAGTATTCCAGAAAATAGGAACTGTGCAATAGGACATAATATGTTAAAAGAGATACGAAAATTTAATTTCATAAAACCGTGGCAACACCAGTTCTCACTAATGGCAGCAAATCATGGATAATGAAACCAAAGACCAAAGCGAATTACAAGCTGTACGAGAGATCTCATACGAAATGAAGATGTACGTACCTAGTTCAACACACACAATATAGCCTACACGAAAATATCATAAAAAATAGAGTAAAATAGCAGAAATGATCCGTATGAACGAAAACAGATTTCCACTAATTATATATCAATATAAAACTGAAGGAAAACGATAATTATGTCGGATATCCTAGGAAAAGATGGAAATATATATGAAGACGGATCAGACAACCCTGGCAAAGCCATGAAGTGCAGAAGAATAACACATTTGATTCATGCTATCGAGGTCACGTCATTATCGTATTTATAAGAGGTGGAGCATCTCTTTGAAACCCGATTTTTCTTCAAAATCACGATTAAGACAAATTCTTCCTTAATCTTCTAGCATTCAACAGCTGTTTACGTTTTTTGTAATGGTTTATTGACGTGGACGTAAAATGAACGAAATAAAATTAATGCATATGCAACATTCAACATTTCAATATGGCCGCCCCCATGGTTGAATGGTTAGACCACTCGCCTTCTACCGCTGGGACCCGCGATCGAATCTCTGTGGATTCATGTGGAATTTATGGTGGACAAAATGGAGTCGGGGCAGGTTTTCTCGGGGCGCACCTGTCTCTCCTGCCATATATCATTCCAACGTTGCTCCGTTTATCATAGTATGACCAATTTGGTCGCAATAAATAATTAATAATGACACTTTATGAACGGCACTTCAGGTAGTTAAGGTTTTAAAAATAATTGGAGTACACTGTTCACACGTTGGTATCTTCTGTACATGCACACTTCGACACTTTGCTGTTTTGGGAAATAAACTCAGGTTTATAAGAAACATGTATTCACAAACTTAAAATCTAAACATGCACATACATTGATTTATGGTACAACACTGATCTTCTTACCACTACACAAACTTTGAGAGAGAAGTATGTACTGCGCACAGTAGCCTAATAATTGCCTAAGATGGACGAGGGAGTAACGCGCATTGAAATTCGCGCAGTGATCGGCCGTCTTCAAGGGCCATGTTTAGCTTAAAGTCACGCCCATTTAGAACAAATTGCAAAAATCTTAACTGCTGAGGGTTAAGGAAAGAATATTAACGATTGCTTGTAAGAGAAAATATAATTAGACCAACTAATAAATGGAACTGAACTTTAACAAAGAGAAATCCTGTCCCATCGCTGCGATGTACAAGAGCTTTCTACAATTAAATTAAATTCATGAAAAACTAAGTATCACGTTATTTAATGAAATCTCACTGTTGGGTTCATGTAATTTCTGTAGGATGACTAGTAATAATTAGCCAGTAAAACGCAATACGGTACATGAATGCAATGAATAACAGTTACACGAAGAGAAATATTGCAAGAAGAGTTTTGTCAATTTCCCTTAAGACGGATATGGTGCTGGAATGAATTGAACTACTGGGCAAAAGAGGCAATGGATGAAAATATTTTAAGTACAATTAATTCACCTGGTCAACAAACATAGGCTAAGTATTATAAATTGAAGAGCAATAACTTAGATGAAAATATTTTAAGTATAATTAATTCACCTGGTCAATAAACATATGTTAAGTGTTATAAATTGGAGGGCAATAGATGAAAATATTCTAAGTACAATTAATTCACCTGGTCAACTAACATAGGCTAAGTGTTATAAATTGGAGGGCAGTAGTTGAAAATTTTCTAAGTAAAATTTATTCACCTGCTCAACAAATATAGGCTAAGTGTTATAAATTGGAGGGCAATAAATGAAAATATTCTAAGTACAATTAATTCACTTGGTCAAGAAACATAGGCTAAGTATTAAGTAATGTTCACTTTCAAATTACTTACCCGTTTAGAAGACGAAGACCACCACCAACACAGGAAAAGAGGACGTGAGAAGCCCTGCTTCGCCTTATATACCCTTGCGAATATCCCCTCCATGTGACGTAATATTACAGATGAACCAATAAAATTGTTCTATGACATAACTTTTAACGAATCAGAATATTTCATGTTATCAAGTTCTACGTAGAATTTAATTGAGGGGAGGTAGGAGTTGAAGGTTATGACGTGAACGTAGTTTGACACCTTTGTTTTCGAATTCTGCGAAACTATGTGTCACGCTGCCTTATTAGGAATTCCTTTTAAAGCATTGGGGTATTGAAATGTAGAGGTTCATGCGTCATAGTGAACGTAGTTCGACATTTTTGTTTCCGAAGTCAACAAAAATATGAACAATACAAATTATGAAATATAGAACAGTTGTTCAGTTGGTCCGGTCTTTCGTAAACCGAGGCCAAATCAAAACTGCTTAGGAAGAGGTGAGGACCATCTATTTTAAAATATCTAAGCATCTGAAGAAAGAAAATGGTACATAGCTGACATTAAAGGGAATTATATTTAAAGTTTTAGTTGCCTATCTATCCACATTAAAGGTCATTCATGGAAACTTCAGTTTACTCATTTGACACATCTTACATAGTGTCAAGAATATATTAGACTTATATGTAAATGCTATTCACTTTTAATAATAAGACATAATTTAACACAAAACATTCAGCAAGTGTACTCGTTTGAAACGCCTCAAAATTAGGAGATTAATGTGAAGATTGACATCACTTTTCTGATACAAATTTCTCAGTGTCCACTTTAAAAGCTCTGTCAGGGAAAGTCTGAGATTTGATTCTAGTAAATTATTTGCAGTGCGATTTCTCAGTTTATATTTAACAGCTTTCAAATGTGAAAAAAGCGCTTTCACACATTATGTAGGCACTACTACCAAAAAACGATAGAATTTCAAGTGATAATTTGTGCAGTTTTAGTAAAACGCAATTTTGATACAATTTTCCAGAAATTCTTAGGAACATCACATTTTTTTAATCTTGAAAAAACGAATCAACCTGAAAACCACAGACCTCCATTTGAAGGCAGGAGAGCACTTAGCTCACATCAATTTCCATGTGACTGTTAAAGACCAACTTGCAATAATAAAATATTATACTAAAAATATACAAGAAGTCCGTGGGCAACAAAGTCAGTAGGCCTACCGGGGTGCGGATCGGACCATGCTCCTGTAATTAAATTATCAGCTGTCCTATAACATTGTTATCTCATATTTAATTGAGTCATCCGTTGTACGGTACATGTAGCGGAGTGTGATTATTGTATGGGGATGTCAAGGGACAATGTTGAAAGTTAGAATTTTCATGATTTCGAGTTTACAAAATTCGAAACAATCAAGTTCGACTGTAATCCCTCGAGAGATTAACGAGTTTATCGATACATCTGAGAGAACGAATTTCGAGCAAATTTATCTAATGAATCTTGTAATTTCGGTAGGACTTACTTTGAAAATCTTAGTTACTCTCTTTCTGTCAATATTCTGTCAGCTGTTATATCATGGCATACTAAATGAATGAATGAACAGTCCATGAATTCATTCGAGTTCGCAATGCGCATTACAAGATGGATATTTATATTATTTCAATTTCCAAACAAGTTATGTTCTTTAAAAATAACGGTTTTTATTCTGTTCACTGGCAACATGTGACGTATCAATCACTATAGTTGATGCCATTTACGATCTGACGTTTAATCAGATAAAATTGCATCCTTGCGACCCTAGGAAGCATATTATAAGAAAAACTATCGTGATTGGTTTTTATCCGAGACACTGCTGAACGTTATTGGTCAATATCAAATACGCGGCCTATGAATGGAATAATCATAGGTAATGAAACAAGACATCCGGATCAGTGGCGGACGCAGAAATTTTTTTCGGGGGGGATTTGAATAGGTAGAAAGAATACTAAAAAAAATTAATCAACTTAGCCTACATATACAATTAGTTTATAAAACTGGCCACTTAGAGTACATATATAGCATTTTTTCAAATTTCGGGGGGGGGGGGGGTTAACCCCCCTTTCCCTCCTGCGTCCGCCACTGATCCGGATTTTACCGACAAATTCACGAGCAACAAGGTTGCAAGTTAATTTATCCTGAAAAAATCCGAACCTCGAGTTACAAATGTTGTGAATATTTAGCGAACACTCACAGATTTAAGCAGTTAATGAATATTATTTAAACCACGAAAATGAATAAAATGCATCGCTATTTGCGTCACTATAAGCGAGATATCCTATAGAAGGTTCGTTTCGCCATCGGCGAGAGGGGCGCTTGGTGTGACTTTTCATCAACTGTTGTTTTACCCTTTAGATTACCCTCCTTGATGTAACCAATAATCATGTTATTGTACTCACTATTATACGAGATTTGGAACGCTTTTCACCACACATAAAGGTTTTCATACACATTATTTTCGTATCTTCTTTTGCTCATATGAAGCTTATATAGGCCTATACCCAATCGATGAGTTCAAATATTGTTTTTGATCAAATAAGCTACTGGTATGAAGTCATTTCAGTATTCCGTCCTTGTAAATTTACATAAAAATGCACATAGATGCGATAAAATGAAAGTGATAAAAATAAAACAATAACATTATGACGGTTGACACTTGCGATTGATTAAAATTCCTACACTAGATTGGTCACTGATTCATGAGTTAAATAGCCAGTGTAATCTTATGCACAGGATTGTTAATCTGTGTAAATAAAACCGTTAGCGGTTACGCGTAACTTGAATTTTTAACATAGTATTAACATAGCATTAATTTTGGTCTCCGCTTCTCTAACTCAATTATCAGAAAATATCCTGATCTCTCAGCATACTGTTAAATTTAATAGATATGTAAAGCATTGTTTGTAATATTTTAGCTGTTTAAGACTTTTTGTTTCACTCCTTTTACGTATTTAAGTTTAACATTTTTTACTTTCCTATTAGTTAATCACATTTTTTATACACTCTGTTTCTTTGTCTCTCCTCTTTCTTCACTTTGATATTTTTGAAACTGCACCCGAGCACGAATCTTGCTCATTCGGGTGTATTACTAATTGTTAATATTTCTTGTGCTAGATTAAAATTATGTAGCCTATATTTCTTTTCCTCTTTCTAATTAGTAGTTTTAGTTACTTTTGAAATTTGTATTTGTTCGGTTTTATTTTACTTGTATAAATATGTATTTGTATAAAAATAAATAAATAAGAAAGCTGTAAAATAATTTGAAACTGCTATATCGGTCAGCAAATAAAAAAAACTGCAGAGAGAACCAGTGAACTATGAACCGACAGTGGGGTGTTTTTCCGGTTCGCGATGGTGGCGCGCGTTGCCGTCTGCGACTATCATAGAGTGGCGCTGATGTAGAGTTGTTATCCGCACCTGATTTTCCGAGATGGTACCGGAATTGAGATCTGTGTCCCGGCGTCCTAAAAACTATTTTCGGTACGCGTAAATGTCCCGGTTTTCTTCAAACAGAGTATAACTGAAGCAATACATTTTCTTTCTTTTTGTACGATTTTATTTTCCTGTATTTATTGAGAATCATGGAGTGGTTGCACGATGGATGGTAGGCCTAAGTTTTTCTTTTCCAGGTCCTATTCACGCCTTGTGACGTAATAATATTACAGTCCAGCCTTCTCAGGGCCGGTATTGCCTTTCTCCTTGCTTGCACCCTCATAATAATGACAAACATATGTGCCAAGATAAAAGATACTGTAAAGTCGCATTATGGGAGTTATTCTGCATTTTGTTTTGCTCTGTAACAAATAAAGTTCATTATTTTTTCCTCCCTAACATATGCGTTTCAAACTGGACTGATGCTTTTGTGAAAAACTGACTTGCTCTCTACTAAATGGAAACCCCTGGAGTGAAATGTTTATACTAGAAACAATCAATTTTAATAATATGAATTTATTACTTCAGTAGCAATTTAATAGGTGTTGAGTGTGGAAAACAAAATAGACGTGGTTTCTAAGGTTGCAGTTTTTATCTGCTCGGTCCCTCTCTTTGTCGGTATGTGCGTGTGAATTTATTTTACTGCCCACACACGCGATTTCGCTTAAAAAAAGAAAGAAAGAAAAAAAAAGGACGGTGTACTTATAACGGCAAATTGGAAAGTGATTTCCCGTATATTTTCCGATTTATCGTGTGTGCAATTCAACGTAGGCCTACACTTAAATTCTACCTTAACATTATTTGTATATATAAAATTATTGCTCCCAGATATTTGAATTTCACCACTTGTCCGAACGATTTAGCGGCTATTCTAATATTTTGTAGCGCATTATTGCATTTATGACCATATATTTAGTTTTTTTCTGTATTAATTTCCAATCCTACATTCCTGCAGCTTTGTATGCATGTAGGCAGGGGAACACTCACTTCTTGGAAATATGTTTCTTAAATCTTCTTAACATTCATGCTAGTTACCAAAGAATTCTTCAACTGAAAAAAAAAATGACTGCAAGCTATATTTTGTAAAAATCGTGTCTTATATTTACTGGCACTAAATGAATTGGCACAGTAACGAGGTTTCTTGCGTATTTTATATGGGAGAAGATCCTTTCACTTGCATTAATGGGCGCCGTCCGAGGTTGGCACTGTAAAGAGGGGCATTATATCGATGGTTGACTGTACATGACAATAGTTACAATTATAGACAGTTGCATATCCCCAATAAAATGCCATTTCACAGCAGTGATGAATGATTTTAAGAATGTGGTCGCTATAGGAAAATTTCTATACAAGTTTGAAGATTGTGATGAATACCGTCTATTACGACTTCACAAATATTTTTATTCAAACCTTACAGAACTGAGACTCGGTCCAACGTTCCAGAAACATGCTTCTTATTCTTATTTTTCTTTTTATGCTTCCTTTTCTTCATGCTTTTCGGCATAATTAATTAGCTACATTTTAGTGGCAAACTTGACGTATCACGTTACTTAAATTATTCTTGGAACTCTTGTTCCCGAAAATTTCCGAGCGGACGCGACTATGATCTAGCAAAAGTCACATGTGTCTACCACACCTTAAAAGGAGTTAGTAAACAGGATGCTAGGATGCTGTTTATGTTTGCGGTGAAATAATGAAAGAACAATCGAAGTAAATCTAGAGGGAGGGAAATGTTTCGAAACTTCACAGCAGCTCAGATGTCAGACTTACCGGTCGCCATAATTCATGAATCTTGTAGGGGTTAATTTGCTGACAAAATAATATAACATCCAGCATTGGGAAGTCATGCTATGCTATGGACTGCTATTTTTCTTCAGGTACCACTACGCAATTTTCAGTCAATATTTTCAGGTATTCGAGTGAATATTTCTTTACAAATTTTGAGCGATTCTTTAATAATAGTCCACAATCATTTTGTATTCACAAATGAAATCTCAATAAAATGTTTAATAACGGTCTCTTCCCAATAGGTAATTTTTTCCATTTTTAAAAATTATGAACTTAATATTGATGTTACAATGGCCTATGCATGTTTGCAATATTATTTTCATACTATAAAAATCGTTTAAAATATTGTCTTTTATAGACAGACTTGAATAGACTGTTCTTTGTGGTTACCCTTGGACAGGGCAGATAATTTATTATGATTATTTTCTCTCGTATGAAATACCATAAAGGAAACAGTTTATGTACGAGTATATAACATACATTTAGTTTCTCTAAGCAATACCTGTGTCATTAAATTTATATTTATTTATATTATTCATAACAATTTATTCATTTTATTTATATTATTCATAAAAATATATTAACTATTAATCATGCTGTTGCTTGTTGTAATGTGAACGGCTTTCAGATGAAATCTTGGGTACCGGGCCCAGTGGCAACCAAAGTTACTTAAGAAAATGAATTGGAATGAATACGTAGGACACGTAACTAATACAGTATAATACCCTACACTTTTTAGTAGACTAATGCGTGATTATTGATTACATAGAAATAGATCACGGGAAACGGGTTCGTTTGCTAGCTTTCTCTATCCGTAACATAAAACTGCAAAAATTATACACAATATTAATATATCTAAAATTGATATTAAAAACTGTATCTAAATTGAATTGATACCTTTGCCCTGAGGCAGCATTGCATTTCAAGGAAGCAAAAATAAATATAAATAATTGGCGATCCCAAATTTGGAATTTGCAGATAGTGTTTCTGATCAACAATATCAGCAAATTCCAAATTTGGGATCGCCAATTATTTATATTTATATTGAGATGAAAATCATTAAGTCTATCTGGGTGCATGGCGATGGCTTAATGTTTCCAGGGATGCGGGTTCGATGGCATTTATGTATGAAAATGTAACAGGCCCTTGTCTGTAGATTTACAGGCATGCAAAGAACTCTTGCGGGGAAAATATGAACCGAGGCCGTAAGATGTTTTAATTAATTATTTGAACCACAGATTGCCATGTCGCCTCTTTTTTTTTATTGGGGATTAAAATTGCGTTCATTTACAATTTAAACGAACTGGACAAGTGGTCGGATTTTCTTTCTTATTTCCACATGTGTGTTTCGTGATGGCTGTTCTTTCTTTGTACGAAAATCTATTTACTAATCGTGGTGTCTATGTTCTTTAAGTTTCTGTTCCACTCAATTGATCCGGATTTGAGTGAGCTATTGTTGAGCCGTGCTCAAAGAGTTACTAAAAACGTTTAGAAAAAATTGGCAGCAATCCAACGTGAGAGCTCCAATCCAACTGTCTGGCAAGTAAAACAGAAATTACACACCAAATTATGTTCCTAAAAATCCATCATATAATATGTCTTACGAAATAATGCTTTATGAGAATCTTCATTCTCACACGTAGGCTATTCTTCCATAGTCCATACCGTTTGCTATTTTTCTTGCCTCTTTGTTACGGTTATTTCTAATGTAGGTTTAACATTACTACTAAAGCCTAAAACCCTTCGCCGATATTCTAGAACAGTGGTTCTTAGCCTGGGTTCGATGGAACCCCAGGGGTTCGGTGAGTCAGTCTCGCGGGTTTGGCGGAGGTCGAATCATGTAAGAAAATCATGTTTTAATGATTTTGTATAAATATATGCCTATGTTTTAAAATTTAAAAACTCATATATATATATATTTATTTTTTTGCAATTAAGAAATGTTCGGTGAACGCGCATATGAAACTGATGGGGTTCATTACCTTTAACAAGGTTAAGAACCACTATTCTAGAATATTGTCCCACAGAATTTCTTGTAGGCCTACAGTCGCATTAACGGACATAAATGCTATAGACCTAAGCCTGGAGGAACTCGTCTCCTTCTGATAGCTTTACATTGTGTCCAGCATATTTTTGTTACAGCATAAAACATAACCGAATAAGTAATAGACTATGTGATTTCATTAACTACTGTGCACTATCGTATTTCTGCAGAAATATACTGTCAGTGCATGATTACTCCGGTTTGAGGTTTGGTGAGAGGTTTGCTTTATGTGTTGCCAGTAATTTAACTGGATGAGATTTTCTCGTTTTACAATTTACTTGCCCATCATTAGCCAACGATCCGCTTAAACTAGATTACACACAATGTGTAAACGCAGCAGTAGGCTAATAAGTTGCGGCAAATACTATAGAGACAATACCGGACACTTACTGCTTTCACAATGGAAAAATGGGGGACATATTTTGCAGCACTCCTGGTGGCACAACCTAGAAACTTGAGGCAAAATTAAAATATCCAAAACATATATAAACTGTAATATGCTTTTCTGAGTCATAGATAGATATCCCTTATAAATAACATGCCAAGGCTGGCTGTTTCGGCTCTTCTAATAAATTTTTTTAACATGTTTGTATTTAGATACTGCATTTGTATTCAGTAGTAGCAGGTTGGACCGCTAGATGGTGCTATAAATATTGTCCCCCGATATATCGCAAAGTGTCCTGTATTAGGCCTATTTGGTTGCGGTTTCACACTTCGATACCTGAGTTGTTGCGCAACAAACTACCACATTTCTTACGCTATCAAAATACATATAAATCAACAAAAAGAGTTAATTTTATCTTTCAATAAGAAAATATGATTTCTTTGTTGTAATTATTACAGTGTCCATGCTTAGGGTGAATAAAATTGAGTAACTGTTTCACTTACCTTTTTATTTATTTTTTATTTTCAGGAATATAATGACTGTCCCGCAAGCATCAACATGTTGGAGTCATCTGTCTATGGTGAGTACTAACAATGAAATAAAGTAGGCCTTCACTCATTACTAGGGTTCGGATGTTTATTACATGTCATGGTTTTATCCTGGCCTCCATTCTCGCCACAAACACACAATAAACATGAATGGCACGCTTGTTATCCTAATCGGACCGTTTTTATTTTGCCTATAAAGTCATATTTTGTTCTTTTTGTGGTCTTGGTCATATTTTGACCATATTAGTAATTTAACGTCATATTTCAGTTATAAATTCGGTAAAAGAGCACAATTATACAGTGTACGTAGTCGAGTCGAGTCAAGTTAAATTTGAAATTTATTTCATTAATTTAATTTTAATGCCAAATTAAAGAAAGTTAAATTTTAAAATTATTGCAACTGTTCATATTTCATAGGAACACGCAAGGTCTACAAAATACTATGAGTATTTGGAGCTGATGAATCAAGCAAACAAGAGCAAATTCTAAAAGTTTTTTTACAAGTAAAACTGTAAACAAAAAATGTTAAAAAGTGATTGTCTGATTGAATTCATGTGATGTAAAACTTTAGTATCTTTAAAGGTTTTAAATTGGAACATCTATTTTTTAAAAAAAATACGTTACTTTTATTGGGTCATATTTAGTATTTTTGGGTCATACTTAGTCATTTTTAAGGGTATATTTTCAGTCATATTTTCCACTTTTATATGTCATATACATCCGAACCCTACTCATTACCTTAGTATGTCTTAGCAAATAAAGTATTTCTTAAGAGTATCCGAAAAAGCAAGAAATTGTGAAAATTTAATTTTCTACTTCTTTTACCGTGTAATTAATTTTTAAATTATCTACTAATGAAAGGATTAAATTTTATGAGTCAGACTCAATAAGAAAGGTCCATATAAATAAAACTTAAGTAACTTAATAATTTCAACAGGAGAAATCTAAGTAGGCTATCCTTCCTTAAAATACTTACTTGAAAACCACTGTAGCCTACAACGGAAGTAAGTTACCATTGCGTATGAAACGACCATTAACAGGGGTTTGTTAAAACTCCAAACAGCAATTATCCAGTAATTTCTCTTTTCAACTGACTGTTTAATAGAGTTCATATTTTCAGGATTTGTTTATAATATGCATTTAGTTATTTTCAAACATTTTTAAAAATATATCTTACATTATTATTTTTTCTAGAAAAAAGTAAAATAACGCTGTCTGCTGTCTGTATCTATCACTGATGCTGGAACTGTATTTAAAATATAGAAAACCGATGTCTTCCAAAAAGTAAAATTCATGAAATGCAAAACCCGATTGCTGTCTATTCCAGACAAGGAGATAAGGATGATCTCCTGTTGTGTTTATGTACAATCTATTCGATAATTCTTGGAAAGAATTACAAAATCTAAGCTGTTTGTGGTAAAACTGAAATCTGTTTGTAGGAGTAGGCTACTATTAACAGTAAGATAACTAACATATGCATATTACTTTCTTTAAGCAAAACTGCGAAACTACCGTTATTTCCAATCTAGTTAAAATAATCCTAAAAAGAAAATTAAAATAATTTCTTCAAAACTTAAAAGCCAATTAGCTCTTCAATTTGTTCAGTAATATAAAGGGCTTATGATTTTTTTCTGTGTAGTAAAAGATTTCTAAATCCTCCAATGAGAGCATTGGCTTCTGCTGTGATGATGTGGTACCATATTTATCCCCGACGGGGCGTCAGTGTGAACACTTCTAAATAGCAAGTCGCATTCGCTTTGCAGCACCTAGATGGCAGACGTGTAAAGAATAACTCACAGTTCCTCTACTAGACCTCCGTCCACTTCAAATTCTCACTACCCTACTGTTATAATTTTCAAGTGACTATGGAGTATAGTAATTCTTCCAGTTTTTTCAACAGATCAAATAGAAGGAAAATTCTATATATATAGAATGATACTTCTACATATATTCATCTTTTAAAAAAAGACGAATTTGTATAGCGGGAGTAGGCTATGGATAATTCATACTCCAAGAATTATTCTTGGATCTGGGAATTGGTTTGATTAAACATTACTTCCTTTTATTATTTTTCTAGTATTTATAAACAATTATATACAATGGCGCTATATCCATGTGAGTTTTGACCTACAACCGACAACTGCGACTTTAGGTAGATGACAGGACTGGGGGAATATGGTCGGCATGCCGTTTTCCACGTCTATTAATGATTGGTTTCTTGATCAGAGCCGCTACTACTTGATCAAGTAGCTCCTCAGTTGAAGACACGAGGCTGAATGCACCTCATTCCATACGTTCCTTCCATAGGCGTAACCAGGCCGACCATATGGGGGGGGGGTTATAACATCTGCGGGGTTTGGAATACCCCCCCAGGGAGAGGGGGGTTCGGGGGTCCTCCCCCGGAAAATTAAATAAATTAAGATGGACAATAACGAGTTTTAAGCTTCCCACGCTTTATACTCGTATTAAGTAATTTATAAGCAGACTTAAAAAAATTGTACAATTTTCCTTTTTTTAATCAATGGGGGGTTGGGTTCAAACCCCCAAACCCCCCCCCCCTCGTTACGCCTCTGGTTCCTACCTCAGAAATATCCGAGGAGGTACTGGGGATCTAACCCAGACCCGTGGTTCCATAGTCAACAATGCCAACTACTAAACCATGCAGGTGGTCAGTTACGTAGAACAGCGATAGGTAATTAAATATAAAAAAAATCATTAAATTTGGGGTACTTGCACCCCAAATACATAGGTATTATTTATTTGAACAAACTTTCAATTAAAATTGAATAGAAAAAAGCAAAACCGTACTTACGCAAGCATTTGTGGTACGTTCAATCAATAATAACGGATTTTTGTGGGCTTAAAAACTTGAAAATATTTTCTGTAGTGAAAAATTAAAACTGTGCATAAAAAACTTTCGATTCAGTTAAAAATGTAAATATTTAGGTTAAAAAGTGACTCACCAATCATGTTGAAACAGTGGTGAATTAAAACAGCTCATTGTTGCAGTTAAAGTTTCTCCTAGCTTTCCATCACAAAACGACGCCTGTTATCTTGCAACAATGCACGATACCGGAAGGAGGACCATTCAGTGTCACAAGAAGGTAGCCTTTCATCAAAGGGATGCCACTGGCACACAAACTTTCAATTTCACGAACGTCTATTTGCCCTTAAAAACTTTGAAAATTTTACACACAGTGTGAAATCCATAATTTTTTCGAACACACTTTTAAATTTCTTCATAGCTTCCATTTAGGGAACTTGCAGTGAATAATTTTTCTCAACTTCATGCATCTCACTCTCAATTAAGAAGTTGGCTGACGTTTCTAATATATTCATGTTAAAATACACAACTCAAATTTTGAAATACGTAAGGCAATTCATTTTTTAATGTAGCCTACTATCATTAAGTAAGTTCTGAACAAATCCATTATAGAAGCTTGCAGAAAGGCCTTCAGCTGCCTTCATTTTATACGGAGCAGCATCCGTTCGGCCATAACTGGAGAATAATCGACCCATTGCTACGGTCCGGTGCTGTTATTTCTCTACATGCTAATAGAAAACAACTCTTAAAAAATATTTCATAATAGTCCAGTACACCTACCACAACCTTTCCTAATTTCCTACCATTAGTCCATGCTTACCTATACTTTATTCACGTTCTACCCTGATCTTTCCTAGCATTTCTTCGTAACACACAGGGACATACCATTTTCTTAATGTTGATTCTTCCGGTGTTTCAAAGTTTGTGTATTTTGTAAGATGATTTCTACGCTCTAAACAATTTATATAAGAAATATCACATGCAAGAAAAGTTTTGCATAAATCTGCATAATATTCGGAACTCTTTAAAACTCTCGTAGGCCTGTATAAAGATGAAGCTGCTTCACCAAAAAGAACAAGAGGAGGTACGTGACGCGGCCACTCTACCTGCTAAATTCCGCAAGACTTGAGATTGCAGATCCGCGTTTACAGACGTCCAACATTTATGAAGAACAGAATTTTGCCATCACTTGTAAAAATTCCACTAAATTCAGCAACATATTGCTGAAAACGAGAACGAATACTTGTCTTTAGTTTCGGCATTATATCGCCTTCACTTCACATAATATTATACCGGTACTGCATTTTAAACAGTCTGTTTTAAGAAAGGCAAGTGGAACGACTGAAGAAGATGAAGAATATTCGAGTCGAATGCATTGCGTCAGCCTTGCTCATAAATGAGGGATTCCCCTTGAAGACGGAGATCCAGCACATGTAGTCGAGGTCATTCACTACGCCACACTATTACGAATTAATTTCATTCAGGTAGCATTTTCATTAATAAGATAAATATATGAGCATTTTGCTTAGAATAAAAAATTAGAACAGAGAAAATAATAGAAATTTATGTTTTTTTAGCCAAATCATTCAAAATATTTTTCCCTTAAGGTTTTTCCATATAATGTCGTGATTTCCCTCAATCAAACAGTGCATAATAATTATACATTTCAATTTTAACTAATTTTGCTCCTCCACTGTCGTCTGCTCATGTCGTCTTCATCTTGTAGTCCTCTTGCTACCATGCTCCCCCTTAAGTAAAATAAATTATTTACATAATATTATTTCAGGCAGCGTATTAGCCTAATGAAAATACACCTAAATGGTCTCGCAATTACTGTCGCTCTGATTTTCCTGAGATAGGGAGGTCTGGAGTGGGATGCACTCAGCCTCGTGATTCAAACTGAGGAGCCTCTCAGCAGGCCTAGTCATGGAAACTATCATTATTGGCCTAGTTGTCAGCATGCTGACCACATGCTGCCCAATCCTGCCATTTGCCTACTCTAGATGATGCAGCGGTCGGATGGTAGGCATAGTCCCTTCAGGGATGCAGCGCTAGGGAGTTGGTAAGTCTTCATAAAAAAACAATATAGAAAAATGTAAACAAATATTTCATGTATAACATTTATTTAAGAGAATAAACCAACTTTAAATTTTCACTTTCACATAAAAATATAACAAAAATATACATTAGTATGTGAAATGGAATTTCATAATATGCAAGTTACAGTGTTCTGGATCAGAATTTAGATAAAAATCCGTTCCTTATATATTAGTATAATGAAGCTGATATAACCCGTACTTTTATGCTAACCTCTAAAAGATAATGCAATATTGTTATTATTGAGTAAATTGCATGAAATTCTCCTTTCACTGGACAATTCGTGCCAACATTGTGGGAAGTGTGATTCTATAATACACAGATTCACAGAGTTGAATAAATTGGATTCGACCAATATTATTGCAGCTACAGGTTTGCCTAAAACATCTTGATATAGAAAATTATATATGGTATACACTAAAATCAATAATATGTCCGGATTTCAAAAAAAAAAAAAAAAAAAAAAAATCCACAAACCCGTAAATCATGTATATCTCTCACAACTTATAGGGCATACTATGTTTTTCATTTATTGTTACATGGTTGATATCTCTGTGAGGGAATACACATTTCTTATAGAAATAGACAAAAATTACTAGAACCATAATTTAAACGAGATAGATTCTGGAAATAAACAAGTGGAAAGAAAGATGGAAAGAAAGAAAGAAAAACCAAACGCACTTTAAGAAGGAATAAAAAGGGTAAACGTGGACTCATGCGAACATTTCAATAATAGAAGGTATTCACTAGAAAAAAAAAAGTAGATTGTGAAGACGGATATTGCGAGTTTGGTTGAAGCAAAACTGTACTAAGTTGGTTACACATTAATGTAATTGGTCAATGTAGGCCATGACTGGTTTCAGTGACTAGATTCTTATCTTTGTTATTACAGAGAAACTCCAGAATAATCAGCATCTTATGGCAGATTTCATTACATAAAATTTGAATTTTATATAAGTTATATCATTTTAAACCTGCACAGTTGGGGATCCGTTTTGTACCCCATCGTTAAATAATATGCGATTTATTTCTTGCGAATATTACTCATGCTGTAACTTCTCGTATGCCATATTTACAAAAGTGATTGGTGCTAGGTTCAAATCCCGTGGCTGGCCAATTTGACTAGGGTTTTCTTCATAAACACAGCTGAATAAAAAAAATCTGTGCCTCCCCGAAAAGTTTCTGATAGGCTGCTTCCACTTTTTTCAGTTTCTACATTACTAGTATTCATGTCTGCTGTAACTAATAGTTTAAAAAATATGTAGCTACTATATGTAATACAATTAACAAAATATATTTAAAAAAAATCTGCACGCGATGTTTAGCTGTTAAAGTCATGAAAAGAAATGAGTTAAGGAAATGAGCGAAAACACTTAGGCTACCGAAGAAGTGTCAGGAATAAATTTATAATGTATCCTATGGGATACAATAGTTTATCTTGTAATAAAATAATGGAAATTAAGTTGGAGGAAAAATTAAATTTCATGTTAAATTACAGATGTACGAGAAATAAACTATGGACATAATCGTTGCATTAGCTGTTTTCTTTGCAGTCCGGCTTGGGTTTTCATATTCTCTGAGAAATCGATTAGGCAAATGGGCTATGCCATGTGTACGGGCAAGCTGAGAGCAAGCGGACTGTATGACAAGATTCATATGACGTAACACTTCTTGAAATTGAGACTTAAACTATAAATAGATAAGCCAAACTTGCCCAATACATTTTAGATAAATTTCTCTGGTATGTAACAATTTATTGACACAACAACAATACATACATCATGCTCAGTTGATAAATTCTGGATTCCTTGGACGTATAATATTATTATTCATAAACACTGATGAACTTGTAGATATCACAATGTTTAATACAAATTCCTTTGTTAAAGGTCATAAATATCTTTGAGATGGCTCAATCAGTTTGATCAAAACCACAAATATATTAGTTCAATGATGAAAATACGTCCAAATTGTTCCTCAAATAAATTAGGTAGTAAATGACGTACCTTTGAATTGATTAATACCACCTTTTGATAGTTGATACAGATGTTAGCCTGAGATCTTGCAACGCCAACACCAAAATGAAGAAGACCCGATGAATCACATGATGGGTGATAATAGTCCTTAAATCGTTCGAAGTCTTCAGAATCAATAAGGCATGTGAAACCTTAATGTGAATCGAAGAGCTGATTGCTTCAGCTATTGAAAGTAAACCACCAGATCTATCTGATAGTTAAAGAATGGCATTGATAAGCCAAGAAGAAAACTCATGTCCTTATGAGTAGTAGTTGAATTGATTACAATGAAGAATAGGCATTTAAAGCCTAGAAAAACTAATGTCTTTATGAGACACAGTTAACTTGAATCGATGAAGAAGGAGAATGAAGCTAAAGATAAACCTTATTGGCTATCAAAACAATAATAAAAATCTCCAGTCTCTGATTGGATGCAAGACATAAAAAGAATAATTTGATAATACAATACCCATACATAACAACTATTTGAAATTCATTTGTTCAATAAATAAAAAAACAAGATAGCAAGCAAGGCCTGCTAAAAACGAATTACAGAAGCATGACCTACTAAACTAAAACATAACGGAACATATTGCCCGCAAATTATGACACTTGAGGCATAATTTAAAATTACATGTGGAGTTATGTTTAAAAAATAAATAAAGAAGAGAGGAAAAAGAAATAAAAAATAAAACAAACATGAGAACAAATAATTAAAATGAATTGAAAAACATGAATGCAGAGAATGGCTAAATCATTCATCATTTTCTGAAATTGGCAATGGCGCCAATTTAATGATAGGACGCACATAAGAACCCGTGGCAGTCCGAACTGTTGCAATCCGAACAAGCCCGTCCTTGCCAGGGTGAATCTGATGAATAATGCCCAATATCCATCTCTGAGGAGGGACATTATCATCTATGATTAGCACTGGTGTGCCAATAGATACATTGTCTTGGACCTTGGTCCATTTAGCACGTCGTTGCAGGGTAAGTAAGTAATCCTTGGACCACTTTTTCCATAGATTAATGTTAAATTGGTGTAAGGCATCCCAACGTGAACGTAAAGTATAACCACCTGTCAAATCAGGGCTAGAAATAGATATTAAAGGCTTTCCTACAAGAAAGTGACCAGGTGAGATATAAGCGAAGTCATCTATATCCTCATTTAGTGGAATTAGAGGACGTGAATTCAGTAATGCCTCAACCTGGATCAAAACTGTGCTAAACTCCTCATAAGTGAAGTTGAATGAAGATAGCATCCTTTTAAGATGGTACTTTATAGAGCGTACAGCTGCTTCATGCAAACCTCCCATGTGAGGAGAATTAGACGGCAAAAAATGCCAAAGAACATTCAAATGAGAAGTAGCATCTTGCACTGATGATTGATGCTCTTCTGAATTTAGGAGTTCGCTAAGGTGATGAAGATCTGTGTTAGCACCTACAAAATTAGTTCCATTATCCGAAGTGACAGAAAACGGGAGACCTCTACGCCCTGTAAAGCGAGAAAAAGCCGCAAGAAAGGCACGGGAAGTAAGCGCCGTGACAAGCTCAATGTGGATGGCCTTAGTGGACATGCACACAAATATAGATAAATATGCCTTGATAGAGGTCTTAGAACGAGGACCACCATACTTAATGGTAAATGGGCCTGCGTAGTCAATGCTAACATTCGTAAATGGGGGTATAGAATTAACTCGAGAGGGAGGAAGGTCAGCCATCTTCTGCTGCAATGACTGAGCCTTAAAACGAAAACAAATGATACATTTGTTTACAACCCCACGAACAACCTTCCTAATGGAAGCTATCCAATATTTTTCTCTTACATGAGCAATGATAGATTGTAAGCCTGCATGATGCAGCTTACGATGCGTGAATTCAATGAAGTTTTTAGTAAACTTATGAGATGAAGGTAACAGAATCTGATGTTTAATTTCGAATGGCAAGGCAGAATGCTTGAGGCGTCCGCCTATGCGAAGAAGGCCATTCTCATCAAGGAATGGTGAAAACTGCAATACTTTGCTAGCAGTAGGTATGGCTTGTCCTGAGGACAAACATTTCATCTCTGTCGAATAAGCCTGAAGTTGTACCATTCTGATACAATATCTGAGGGCTTTGTCAAGTTCAAGAGGCAACAATGGACCTTTAATAATGGAATGAGGATTACGGATCCTATCAATAAACCTTAATACATAGGCCATGATTCTTAGAGTTTTTAGGTGCTGAAACTCTAAAATCTTAGAGTTCATTTCAAAATTCCTTGATTGAATTATAGCTACTCGCTTAACTTCTGGTAATGGAGTAGGAACAACAAGTGGGCTATTGCCTGGCCAATCAGATTGAGGAGTACGAAGCCAATTTGGACCTGACCACCAAAGCTGATTATTTATGAGGTCAGAAGGCAAAACACCTCTAGAAATAAGATCGGCTGGATTATCCTTTGAGGATACATGGCGCCATTCGCAGGTTGAGGTGAACTCAACAATATCCGAAACTCTATTTCTAACAAAAGTTTGCAGAGTATCAGGTGAACGAGATAGCCAGCATAGCACAATGCTGGAATCACTCCAGAGGAAAATCTTATCAATATTTAGGAGCAGCATGGGCAGAACCTTACGAATTAGAATGGCCAAAAGATGGGCAGCTAATAGCTCCAACCTAGGAATCGTGGTAGGCTTTACAGGCGCGATTCTAGATTTAGCGCACAGCAAGAAACTTTGAACATTGCTGGAGTGAGTATAAGAGCGCAAATACAAACAGGCTCCATAGGCAGATTCACTAGCGTCACAAAATCCGTGAAGCTGAATAGACCTAGAATCCTCCGATACTACCATGCGAGGTATAGCAATTTGCTCTATCATAGTCAATTGACTATGAATCCTTAGCCATTTATCAGCTACATCAGGAGGAATAGGCTGATCCCAAGAGGTAGTAGTCTTCCATAAAGACTGAAATATTATCTTGCAGTAGGCAACGATTGGAGATATAAGGCCTAAAGGATCAAAGATTGAAGCGATGCAAGATAACAACGTTCTCCTAGAGCATATCTTGAACGGTTTTGTGAAGTCAATAGAAGTCTCTATTCTAAGCAAGTCATTGGATGGCTGCCAGATTAAACCTAAAGCCTTTATAGAACTGACTTCAGATTTACCGAATGTGCGGCTGTCTAAAGTCTCTTGCAAATGAAGAGGAATGTCCTGAAGCAATTCAGGAATATTTGAACTCCACTTACGAGGAATAAAACCTCCCAAGGGCAACAATGATCGCAGTTGATTTACCGCTTCTTTAGCTTCAGCTAAAGTAGGACAAGTTGCAACTATGTCATCAACATAAATCGAACGATTAACAATAGTGCTGGCTAAAGGATACTTGGAACCTTCATCAATTGCTATTTGCTTCAGGGCCCTAGTAGCCAAGAAGGAGGCAGGGGCAGTGCCATATGTAACTGTTTTGAGGTTGAACACCTCAATTGGTTTCGAAGGAGAATCTCTCCAAAGTATTTTTTGATAGATTTGATGATCTGGATGAATCATCACCTGCCTATACATCTTTTCAATGTCGGCAGTAAAAGCTATAGCATTGAACCTGAAGCGTAATAGGATGGAAAACAGCTCAGGATGGACATTAGGCCCAACTGCCAGAATGTCATTTAAAGATTTACCATTGGAAGACTTGGCAGAGGCATCAAACACCACGCGAAGTTTAGTCGTGGTGCTTGAAGGTTTCAGCACCGGGTGGTGAGGTATGAAGTAGTCAGAATTATTGTTGGAAACCTGACCAACAGATTCCATATGTCCCAAGTCGATGTATTCAGACATAAATTTCTTGTAATCCTCGGCTAATGCAGGATTAGAATGAAACCTCCTTTCAAGAGATGCAAATCTCAAATGTGCTTGGCGGTTGGTGCTACCCAAAGACTGGGGATCAGATTTAAACGGTAGCTTAACCACATATCTACCCTCAGAATTTCTTTCAGTGTTCTGGGTGAAATGCACCTCACAATCAAACTCATTGGAATTAATAGATACATTAGAAATCCTTTCCAACTCCCAGAATTTAGTTAGCTGTTCACTGATTTCGAAATCTGAATTCAGAAAGGCTGAATAATGTGTATTTAAGGTATTAGATTGGCAAGATACATCATCAGGAAGTCCATTGCTAAAGTCCTTAGATTTATGAAGTGTAAGTTTGTTGGACCTACGAACAGACAACCTAGGAGAGGAAGGTTGGGGCAGCTTGCCCGCAAAGTACCAACCCAGTTGAGAGTTATGAATGATGGGTAGGTTAGGAGCAGAAATATTACCCACACAATCAATTTGCGAGAAAATCTCAATACCTAACAATAAGTCTACAAAGTTAGGTGTATTGAAATCAGGATTGGCTAGTTGAAGGTTAGGCGGAATGTTCCAGTTAGTGATACTAATTGGAGATCTTGGAAGTTTCGACTCTGAAATCTCCGGAACAACAAGAGCAACAGTATTACAAAACCATCGAGTTGTTCGAGACCTGATTTCTATAGAAGCAAGCTTATGGGTGCTTACTTTAGACGATAGTATTCCAGTCAGCCTTGCTTGCTGCTGACAAGGGGATAGTTTTAAATGTTTAAATAGCCTTTCACTGATTAAGTTGCAATCAGAGCCGCTATCTAAGAGGGCAGTGGCCTCTACGGGTTGACCATACTTGTTTATCACAAACACATTTGCAGTAGGAAGTAAGCAGCCTTGATGATTATGAGAGGCTGACATAATCCCTGCAGTATTAGATATTTGTGACTCGTTCTGAGCACTATAATCGTGAAGAAGAGTACTATGTTTCTCTCCACACACTCTGCAAGAGAACGAGCTGCAAGCCTTGGTATGTCCTCTTGAAGAGTAACATACACGACATAAATGGTTAGTCCTGACAAAATTGCTACGGCTTGCAAGACTCATTGCTTTGAAAACATCACATTGGTAGACTTGATGTGAATCCTTTTTGCAACAAATACATTTGTTGACAAACTGAGCTGATTTGCTCTTAGCCGATATAGGTTGCGAATTCTGTGAAGTTGAAGGCTGATTTTTTAGAGCTGAATCCGTCATTTGCAAGACTCGGACTCTAGTCTCCAGAAACTTAAGTAGTTCCTTGAGTTCAGGCAGTCTGTCTGATTTCAGCGATGATTCCCATTCTCTAATAATATGAACTGGGAGTTTGTCTAAGATCATTTTAGAAATAATTAAGTCGGATAAATCGACATTAGTATTTAAGGAGTGCAATGCATGCACCGTGCTTATGAAATGATCTATAAATCTTTGCAGAGAGTCTGCAGAATTCTTTTCAAGAGAGGGTGGTGAAAATAATTTGTCAATGTGACTATTAGCAATCAGACGATTGTTGTCAAATCTTTCTGACAACGTTTCCCAGGCTACATCAAATGTAGCTGAGGATACAGGAATATTCTGTATTACAGTCATGACTTCTGGCGATAAGCATGATTTTAGATATTGGAACTTGTCCATGTTAGAAATATGCTTGTGTTGAATGACAAGGGAATAAAATGTATCCCTGAATTCAATCCACAAGGCAGGATCGCCTGTGAATTGAGGAAGACGGATCTCGGGAAGTTTTGGGAGTGAAGGAGTCAATTCTGTAGATGACTGGTGTACTACAGAAGTTGAGACCTGATCAGGGTCATAGAACTGTTTATTTTCAGCAATAGAACTATTTAAGAGACCTATTGCCTCGTGAAAAGCCGCTTCGACTTGCCGACCTTGAAGTTTAATGACTTCAGTCACTTCTTGTGGTCTGATTTGAGAGTACTTATTCTTGTATTGATTAAATGTAGCTTCAAATGCATTACGCATACTGACAGCCTTGAAATATGAAACCTTGTCTCGTATGACTAACGTTTGAATAGCTTCAACGTAATCAAAGAACTGAGTTGCTACAATATCAACAGAAGCTAATTTATCCATAGATTCAGCTTGAGCAGCTTCTTGATTAGCCCTAGCTTCTGATGCTGCTAATTCTAATTTAGTCCTAGCTTCTGATTCTGCTAATTCTAATTTAGTCCTAGCTTCTGATTCTGCTAATTCTAATTTAGTCCTAGCTTCTATTTCTGCAATTTCTAGTCTAGTCCTAACTTCTGCTTCTACAGCTTCTTGCCTAGTCTTAGCTTCTGCTTCTGCAGCTTCTTGTCTAAGTTTAGCATCTGCTTCTTGTTTAAGTTTAGCCTCATAGGCTACAATTAAGGAGTCAATATGAGATATGGCTGAAAAGACAGATTGCTCAATATCTTCTCTATAATCTGCTTCAGCTTCTGAATACTCAATTTGGTCAATCAGAGACTGAACATCTTCATATTTGATCAGGACTTCATTAAACTTAGCCTTACGGGCTATAATTTCTTTATGCGATTTATCATCAAGATCAGTGAATGATAGAAAGGTATTGACGTGGCGAGTGATCTGAGCCTTTATAGGAGTTCTCTTGGCTTTAAGAGCATTAATGTTCAACTCCTGATTAGCCATCTCTTTAGATTTACAGCACAGATTACAATGAATATCAATAATTGCCCGCTCTTAGGGCCCAAATGACAATAAATACAATGCCCGATTACGGGTTAAGACAAATCAGTACATAAACGTCCAATGCAATGGACGTTGAAACAATACAATATCAGGTGTGATATGTGTACTAGTCTGTGTAGCTGTCTGTGTAGGTTTTACAAGCATGAAACTTATAACACTAGTTTAACAATAGATCCTCCAGCCTTCACCTCAAACATGCAGAAGACATGGAGGCAGTAACAATATTAAGTATTGTTTAGTTATTGTTATGATGAGAACAATTCTGGTATATGTTACAGTTCAATTCACCAGATAATAGTCCAGTTATGATTCAAGATTCGGCAATAGGAGTCCAATAAATGGTCCGGTAATGATTCAATTATCCGGCAATAGGAGGACCATTAAAATGGTCCGGAAATGATTCAATTATCCGGAAACCGGAGGACCAATAAAATGTACGGGCAAGCTGAGAGCAAGCGGACTGTATGACAAGATTCATATGACGTAACACTTCTTGAAATTGAGACTTAAACTATAAATAGATAAGCCAAACTTGCCCAATACATTTTAGATAAATTTCTCTGGTATGTAACAATTTATTGACACAACAACAATACATACATCATGCTCAGTTGATAAATTCTGGATTCCTTGGACGTATAATATTATTATTCATAAACACTGATGAACTTGTAGATATCACAATGTTTAATACAAATTCCTTTGTTAAAGGTCATAAATATCTTTGAGATGGCTCAATCAGTTTGATCAAAACCACAAATATATTAGTTCAATGATGAAAATACGTCCAAATTGTTCCTCAAATAAATTAGGTAGTAAATGACGTACCTTTGAATTGATTAATACCACCTTTTGATAGTTGATACAGATGTTAGCCTGAGATCTTGCAACGCCAACACCAAAATGAAGAAGACCCGATGAATCACATGATGGGTGATAATAGTCCTTAAATCGTTCGAAGTCTTCAGAATCAATAAGGCATGTGAAACCTTAATGTGAATCGAAGAGCTGATTGCTTCAGCTATTGAAAGTAAACCACCAGATCTATCTGATAGTTAAAGAATGGCATTGATAAGCCAAGAAGAAAACTCATGTCCTTATGAGTAGTAATTGAATTGATTACAACGAAGAATAGGCATTTAAAGCCTAGAAAAACTAATGTCTTTATGAGACACAGTTAACTTGAATCGATGAAGAAGGAGAATGAAGCTAAAGATAAACCTTATTGGCTATCAAAACAATAATAAAAATCTCCAGTCTCTGATTGGATGCAAGACATAAAAAGAATAATTTGATAATACAATACCCATACATAACAACTATTTGAAATTCATTTGTTCAATAAATAAAAAACAAGATAGCAAGCAAGGCCTGCTAAAAACGAATTACAGAAGCATGACCTACTAAACTAAAACATAACGGAACACCATGACTAAAGCCTTAATCTAGTTATAGAGGCATCTTAAATCTAATAATATTCTTAATTTGTGTCCATAAAAAGCTCTATTCGGTAACCAACAATCATTCTATCATAGCTATTAATAAACCTCTGGAAGCTTGGATGTTAAAAAATCATGATTTTGATTTTTAAAGCTCAGATCTTTGACTGCCATAGGATAAAAACTGACAGTCAAAATAACAGGTATTTTATTTATTTGGCCTTTCCTTGTGCTGCCACAGCTTCCATGGCCTTTTTCACCGTCTCTGGATCTCCGAGGAACTTCATGGATACTAGCGGCTTCAGATTTGCGTTCAGTTCATAAACAAATGGAATCCCAGTTGGGAGGTTGAGGGACATTATGGCCTCCTCACTCATATTATCTAGATGTTTGACAATTCCCCGCAGACTGTTGCCGTGCGCCACTATCAGTATCTTTTTCCCGGACTTCATTTCTGGAACAATTACGTCGTTCCAGTATGGAAGTGTTCGTTCTATCGTGAGCTTCAGGGACTCAAACATCGGGAATTGCTCCTTACGAGGCCCTTCCGCATACCTGGGATCGTTGACGATGTTGTCATAGTATGGGTGGTTTGGTTCCATGGCAGGAGGGGGTACATCGAAACTGCGACGCCATATCTTTACCTATTAAAGATTTTTAATTAATTATATTTAAAACACATAGGAGGCGTGTTTTTAAAGTAGGTACCGTTTAAAAATGTTGCCACTGGAGCACTGCAGTCGCGATTTTAAGCATGCGCGATCACTTCGTCCATTCATTAGGAAGCCAGACGCAGTGTGAACGATCGCCACTTTGTGTTTTCATATTGTTAAAGCGTTTTGAAATGTTCAAAACAATCGAACGACCCGCCGACTGTTAAGTCAGATCAATTATTTGTCTTTTTAATGCGAGAAATTTTACGCCAGCAAACATTCATCGCCAATTGTGAGAGATTATGGGGAAATAATAATGAGTGATGGGTAGGCGAGGAAGTGGGCTAGACAATTTAACAAACGTCGTAAAAATGTGCATGATGAGCCGCGGAGCGACCGACCGTCTATGATGGATGAATTGATGCAAGCTGTTTCTTCATCTGAAGAAATTCCATGGTGGAAAAAATTTCGACGATGATGTTGTGAAACAAGAAGTGCAGACTTGGCTTTCACCACAGGCGGCATCATTCTTTGACGAAGGCATACAAAAACTGGTTTCCCGTTACGACAAGTCCTGAATAACGGGGGCGACTATGTGGAGAAGTAGTGTAAGGTAATGAATGATAGTCAAATATTTGGAAAATAGTGTTCTGTTGATTTTTTTAAATTGTCGGTACTTACTTTAAAAACGTGCCTCGTATCTTAAGCAACCACAATCATTAGGACCAGTAAACCGTGCGAAGATATTCGAACTTGGCCCCTTCTTGACAGGTGCTCATCATGAAAGCTGGACATTAATAATTCAGCTTTTCACATTTAAACAGTCACATAAGAAATATTTGAAAATTTATACAGATTTCACAGAATGCACCAGCAATTAACGACGTTTATATATAATCAGTGACATGTACGCGGTGGCTTTAAAGCGGCCGTCGAGATTTAATGTTAGGAATCGGAATCTATAACCCCTAGGGTATATGGAAATCAAGATTTCGAACGAAAGTCTGTTTTACTCTTACATCCTACATATTGTTATACTTTAATAGATATAACGCACAGTATAAAACGTTTTCCACCCAGAGTGGAAACATGTTTTTGTAGATACGTAACTCTATCACTTTTTTGATCTCTCTTGCTTTAGTGTGTGACTTCGAGTAAGTTATCACTGACTGACTAACTCTGTCCTATCCCCAGTGTCGGGGCGAAGGGCCTCCAATTGGAGGTTTCTGATACCTATGTGAATTTTGTTACGCGTATTTTCCGAGAGAGGGCAGAGGGCATCACAAAGTAAATTGTTCCCTATACAGGCCATTGAGGCCCAGAGGGTTCGAGGAGGTTGAGGCTCCCATATTTTTAGACATTCGGTACATGGAGGTGGTAAGGTTGTCAGCCTTACCCGGCCGCCTTTACCACCACGAGTGCTCCTGGTACTCATTTCTGTTAGAGGCTGAGTCGACCCCAGGGCCATAGTGCCACCAGAAGGATTAGGCCAATTGAAAAACTCCCACGACCTCATCGGGGATCGAACCCGCGACCATCCGGTTTGTAGCACAGCGCCTCAACCACTACGCTACGGCGTACCCCGACTTCGAGTAAGGAAACTAAAATTATTTTTAATAAAGTACGTATGCTATCAATTATTGCTTACCTGTTCTTCTCCATATTTCGCTGCGGTTTCAGCTTTGTTTAGGCCAGTCAGTCCTCCATAGTGTCTTTCATTAAGTCGCCACGATTTTTTCACAGGTAAATCTGATTGTCCGATTTCTTTCAGAATGGCTTCCAGCGTAGTTTGTGCCCTGGTAAGTACTGAGGTGTGAGCTACATCGAAAGTGAAGCCATCGTTTTTCAGGGCTTTACCTGCAGACATTGCTTCTTCTTTGCCTAAGTCGCTGAGCCCAGCATCGAACCAACCACAGAACTGATTCAGCTTGTTCCACTCACTTTCCCCATGCCTCACCATTACAATCCGGAAGTTTGATCCTCCTGTGCAGTCACACATTTCCTGCGCAAATTCATAATTCGGATCGCAATACAAGTCATTTGACACCTTTGATTATAGCCTAAACAGTTAAACCAGTTCAAATAATTGCGGTTTAGACGAACACATACACACACATATCGTCGGTATACTGCCAAAAGTGACCAAGTCAAAAAATGGCGAAAATGAGAAAAATTAACCAACTTCCTACAAATACATGTATGCTGAGTATTTTGATGAGTATGTTTATGTCTCAAATGTGACCAACCTGATTTTTGGTATGTTCGAATAACTTTAATGTTAATTTCCCACAATCTAGCATGTTTGACTTGGTCAATTTTGGCAGTATACCGACGATATATACACACACACATACATGCTGAGTATATGTATATACGGTCAACCCTCAATATAATGCCACCATCCGTCCTCTAACATTTAGTGGCACTAAAAGAAAATTTAATTTTTAAAATAAAATGGCATTTACAGTGCTATTAGTATTTACTGTATTAGGGAAGAAAAAATTAATAAAAAGGAAATAGAAAACTTTATACTGTACAGTACATGTCCGGTGCTACAGTACACAAAGGGGTTGAAAATCATGTGGATCCATGTGAGTGATTAACTGTAACTGAGTAACTGTAGTTTAGAGTTTAACAGCTGAATAGCCATTGGACTAAAAGAAGTGAAAGTTTGGAATGTCTCATTTAATGAAGGGCTCTTTCTTCCTGCGCCACCCTCAGGAAGGCTGCCAGTCCGACTACTTAACATAGCTACCTCATTACACCGCACTACATTTACACTCACTTCTTGAAAATACAGTACAGTATATTTCTTAAGTAATCTTTCTAACATTCACGCTAATTTTAAAAGAATTCTGCAACAAAAAAGTCACTGCAAGCTACTGTGAAAATCTTGTCTTATATTCACTGGCACTAAATGAATTGGCATGGTGACGAGGTTTATTACGTAGTTAATATGTGAGAAGTTCCGTTCATTTGCATTTATTGGCGCAGTACGTGGGTGGCACTGTAAAGAGGGGCATTATTTCGTTGGTTGACATATATATACACACATACATAATAGGCCTATGTAGCGGCATTCACAGGATGGCAGGGAATGTATTGAAATTTGTTCTAGTATCGATAAATTGCTTGAATTGAGAAAAACGTTTCCGTTACATCTCTTACATTTATTTACGTTTCACAAGGCTCTGAAATCAGCTACAAGAGTCGGTCCGTCTTTTTTTCCCTACCTGTAGGCCTACAACTACATTTGTCGTAAACCTTTAATATGGGGAAATAATGCGAGATTACGAGTAAATGTCTCGATTTGCTAAGCAGTTACTGACAATTTCATCCACTTGCACCAATACACATGAACGATATCTTTCATCGGTTATTCTGCGAACAGAAAATATAGACCTACTTTTTATATTCTGAAGAACATTTGTCTGGTAAGGAATTGAACCCGAGTTTCAGGTTATGTTGACATCTTGACCATAAGGCTGCATGTTTTTACATCTCCGTGGTGCTACATCCCTTGAGGGACTTGGCCTACCATCCGACCGCTGCGTCATCTACCAGAGGCAGATGGCAAGATTAGGGGCATACCCAGTCCAATTTAAAATAGAAGTGTTAACCCCTAACGATTTCTTGTTTATATTTCTGACAAGTAAATTTTATTCTATTCAAAAATGTAATTCGTATCTCTTGTGAGGTAAGACTTTAAACTTGTCCAATAAGAAGTATTTACATTACTCTTCTTTACACTACTGGAGAATAGGTCTATAGGATAATGTTTTGCATATTCATTTAGCAAGAGATCAGTTTCCATTAATGTGGGCTTGCTTCACACAAACTGGTTCTACCTGGTTACTTGGATGATGTGGTTGACTGAGACTGTTAGCATATTTGCTTCTAAACTATCATAAAATGGTACAACTTTAACGGCCTTAAACTTATTTAAAAAAAATTCTAATAAGTTTGAATTATTTTCATTTTTTAATATCATACGGACAAATCTTCGGGGATGAGGTGCTTCCTCTTTATAAACCACGTGAAACTTTTTTTTATCCAAGGTTTTTTCTGCAAAACCCTATCGCCGCACAATATTATGACACGACTTTAATTTCGAATATAACCAAATTCTACGTCACCGCTCACAAAGATTAGGTTCTTTTGGTGTAGGTTAGGCTATGTTTATTTTCATTTAGAGGCCAGAGTGACAGGTGGTGCCTATCTAACTGACGGCTATCCAGTGAGGAACTAAGATCTTATACGTAAAAGAGCCTAGAAGTTTGGTACAGAAATTCATTTTAGACTTCGAGTTTTTTTAACTTGTCCATAAATCTGCGTCCCAGATTTTATGTGTGAAATGTGTTTATCGTTAGTATAGCCTATTTTGAATTAGCTTAATCACAATTCCAATTAAATCAGTCAGCCTGGGTGGAATAGTTGGTTAGAAACTGGCTTTCAGTTTCCAAGTTTGAGGATTTGATCCCGGCCCAGGTCGATGGCATTATGTGTGCGTAATTGCGACAACCCGATAGCTGTAGACTTAGAAACACATAAATGAAATTTTGTGGAACCAAATTCCGGTATCCCAGAGACCGTTACAGGCCTAAGTAGTAGTACAAATTATAAAGTCATATACAAAAACATACAATTAAACTAAAAAACATTTATTTAATAAATGAACCTATTAATATAATAGTTTTTGTAACTTATAAAATCCAGAGTTGAAGTATTATTTTGTACAGAATGTACAGAATCTTCCTTAAAGTAATACATAACAAAAAAGAATCACTTAAACATTAGCAAACTTCATGTTGTAACCATTAGTAGATTTCAAACCTTGCTAGTATCCTAAAGGTAAGAGGCTCCTCAGAAGAGTTGTTGGAATGAACGTAGGCCTACTAAAAATATTTATTCTGAACAGAATTTATAATTGTACACGCATGCTCTTTTCGTTGTGAAACATTATTTGTCTAACTAGTGGATATTTTACACATTTAAACAAAGGAATCCATATTAAATTTTAATATAATATCATTAGCTTGTGTCATTGCTACCATACGATAATGTGAGTAGAGTTACCAAACGTATATGGTTATTGCTTAGATCTAGTTGTAATTTGCATGGTAAATCTATACGATTGAATAAAGGGCTATGCTTATCTGACTCCACCGGCAATCAGCGTGCTTCCCGCTGCCAAGCAAATAACCGTTGAGCCGGCCACGTGTCCAAATGAAGGATCTGTGTTCTTGTAAACTTAAGAGTTAGATACCACAATTTTTAAACTAAAGAATAGAATTTCAAAATTCTTGTTTATAACTATAGTCAACCTTACTTATTAATTAAATTTAACTTAATGTGTTCTTAAAATAACATTGTTGGTGTTAAAAACTGCGTGAGTTTTCCATACCAATTGTTTGAGAACATAATCCATGTATTTATTCTCCTGTGTGTGATTTTGTAATGCTTTTGACATTAATCCTGAGAACTTTGTGTGGTCTTTCATGTTAACGTTTGATTGCCATGACTCAACATTGAATCTCTCCCTCTTCTTTTCTCTCCAGGCAGCGAACATATGGTTTCTCAGATGAATCATATTAGTCCAAAATGGTGCATTTTGAATTAGTGGTTCCATCTTGAAATTTAAACTTCGAGAAATATTCCTGCAAGAATTGTATTAATCCCAAAGAAAGAAGAATTAAAAGAGAAGCTCTGGCAAAAGAAATTGTTTGCAAAGCTTTTCTGCAAATAAATACCATTAACTAATCTGAACTTCTAGTGTAATTATTATTGTTGTTATTATTGTTATTAATATTATTATTGTTGACATAATAAAGCGTTGGGAGCGTTGATCAGGGGTAACTTTTATACATTAGGTGCTTATACTAAGTGCTATATCTTTTATTTGAAACATTTCGCAAAAATTATCTGAATGGGAGTTATAAGCCACACACTGTTTGTAGAAACTCAGTCTATCCCATGGGTGCCCAACTGTGGCACATCGTGGGAATTTCTCCCACTACCGTCGCCCTTGACGTCAGCATAAAGCAGTTTCGACGTGACACTGAACATGAAGAACAGGTTTCTTACGTCACAGGAGGATGGGGGACTAAAACGTTTCCCCTCAGTTGCTCACCTATGGTCTATCCAGTGAAAAATAAAGCTTTGCATCAGGTTGAAACAACTGAATATGGGTTCTTTGCAATACGGCCTCTTATTCTAAATCAGATTGTGAGATGAGATAAGTATTATTACCTATGGTTAGGGTAAAGAAAGATACGTGAGTGGAATAATCAGATTATATTTGGGTTGTGTATCCTACGGGGAAGCGATATGATACGGTAATGACATTATCTTCATTTTTACAACCAATTTACATGACGAGAATGTCATTCATAATACATTATACTAAGTAATTATACACTTTATTCTGGAAGAGGAAGTTATTTTTCGTATCAGATTTTTAATGGTATTTTGCAGTTGAAGGACCGAAAATATCGACGCAGACGGTAATTGGTTCAGCCAGTGAATCTGCGAGTAGTATTTAGCATGTTGATTTCCATTACCTGTTAAATTGAACCAATACATATCCTTTCCTTTCGTATTCAAGCGATTGCCTTTCATGTAAATTAATCGGTTAATTCACAAAGGCCTTGAATCACATTTTTTTACTAAAATGAGTTATACACTGAAAATTGCAGTAAGGATAATCCTATGAGACTGTATAAGAACTAGTCGCGGTTCATGGCTTAAAGCGAGGGTGTGCTGCATAACTTATAACAGGGTTTGGATGTTCATGACCTAAAAAAGTGTAAAATATGACTGCAAATATGACCTTAAAATGACTAAATATGACCCAAAATTCCTAAATATGACCTCATAAAAGTAGCATTTTGTAAAAATAAATGTTCCAATTAAAAATGTTTCATGACACTAAATTATTTTCCAGATACCACTGCAAATGTGAATTGAAAATATTTTAAAACATGTCTATTGGATGTTGTTAACAACAAGGAGAAAGAGGTAATTGTACTATTGCTTGTTATATTCCCTTCACATTTCAATTACAGTAAAACCAAAATATTCGTGACTCTTTTTCGAAAAAAAAAAAAAAAAAAAAATTATAGTCGACAATTTAGTGCACATACTATAGACTAAAATTGTGCTCTTTTACATAATTTATAACTGAAATATGACGTTAAATTACAAATATGACCGACACCATGAAAATGACCAAAATATGACTTTAAATGCAAAATAAAAACGGTCTGATTAGGATAACAAATGTGCAATTCTTGTTTAATTTGTGTTTGCAACGAGAATGGAGGTCAGGATAAAAATACGACATGTCATAAACATCCGAACCCTACTTTTAATATTTCATACATTTAAAATAGAGAAAAGATTATTAGGTCTACTTATGTAATTACTGTCTCATTTGGCGTTTGTTTTTACTCCAGAAGTGATCAAATAATTTCGTTTCGACACTTTTCTTTTGTAAATTTCCCACCTATGTTATGTTTAAGGCAGGAATGTAGTTACAACTTAGTTCCCTCTCCCGAACAATATTTATGCTTAACTTTTCAGAGATATCGCGATGAAGTCAGCATCTTTTTGATTCATCACGTTCGTGCATTGAAATTACATGTAGACGGAGGCTTGACTTCACGACGTAATTAAAATTGGGTTACTGCTCATGAGTGCATCTCGCTACAAAGAATGAAGCGAGCTAACAGCGATAAAGAAGGTATTCATATTACCGACTCACAAGCCATCAACAAGTCAGTGATATCTCGCCTGGACGCACCAAGTTCGAAATCTACGTAAAATTAAATACTATTGAGTTTGAAAATAAAATTAAACTTATATGAAGACACAAAAAACAGTGCAGCACTGTAGCACATTAAGACGTTTTTGAATACATATTCAAGTAATGCTGCAATCAGTGATCGAAATCTTCAATCCGTGCAGAAAGGCCACGATTATTTTTTACAAAAAAGCAGCTTCATTAGAGGTTTTAAACCAGAAAATAAAACACAAATTAAAATTCATATTAAAAGACCGTTAAGTAATTAATGAAATAAATAGACCATGAGGATAGTTAAATTATAGTTTTGATAGTTTGGAAGAACAAAAATAGTCCATGTCTTTCCATTAATGTTAAATATCCATGGTATAAAGTAGTGCACGATATTGTGCTTACGAAACAAACATTACATGCCATTCATCTCTCACCGGAGAATTTGTGCCAGCGTTGTGGGAAGTGTGATTCGATAATATATGATAGATTCACAGAATGCAATAATTAGATTCTACCTTTATTATTGCAGCTACATGTTTACCTAATGCACATTGATAAAGATAGTTATAATTGGTATAAACCAAAGTCATTAATATGTCTAGTTTTCAAAATGACAAATCCACAAACCCGTAAATCATGTATGTCTCTCACAGCTTATTCTATGATTTATTTATTCTCACATGAAAGATATCTATGTGGGGGAATACACATTTCTTATAGAAATGGACAAAAAATTACTATAACCATAATTTTATTGAGATCGATTCTGGAAATATACAAGTGAAAAGAAAGATGGAAAGAAAGAAAACCCTAAGGCACTGTAAGGCACGAAAAAAGAAACTGCTTCAAACGGGAATGTTTGGAATAAAAGTTTAGAGTCATGCATTTTTTTAATTGTATGTTTCTATTAACCAATTTAAACAAAATGAAGAGTACTCGTACAGTCGAAGTTAAATTATAATAAAAATAATCCTTTCCAAAAATAAAATAGCCCATGACAATTGTAATGTTGGTGTCTTTCATGGTAGATAGTTTTTCTTTCTCCTGTAATATTTTAATAAATTTTGTGACCTTTTAGAAAGACTGAATGGTAAGCATATACGAATAGAAAGGGCAGAGACTTTTTTAATAACTCCGTACATTATGTATCAATACTTTTAAGAGTTATCGTGTTGATTATACAGTATGAATCTCAATTTTTTAGACTTTTTTTCTTAACCAATGAAACAAGTTTGTATAAATGAGCCACACTTTGAGATTATCTATGTAGAGCTTCGCGTTATAACTATGGTTTCAATTTTTGGATGATGTTTATAACCTAGATCCCATATCATTTTAACATTTAGTTGATTTATTTACATCACAAATACGATAAAAATTTAAAAAAATTACGAAGTTGAACTTACATTCTGAATGGCCTTGACGATGTTTTCAGAAACAGATATCAAACAGGTTATAGTACAGAATTTAACAAAATATATACATAACTTCGATTCCTAAAATTTTACATATTTTCATGCAACCGAAAAGTATTTAATGATGTTTTAAATATAGAAGTTCATCCGGATCCATAGAAACTTCGAACAATGTATCAAAATAGTAAACCCATGCGAAATTTTGCACTTCCCCTTTTTGACAAAAAAGAAACTAGAATTTAGTTAAGTAACTAGGTTCATCATTATACAGTCATTTATAATCACAAAAAATGCTTAAAATATATGCCGATTTCACAGAATTGACTGGCAATTAACAATATTTCTATATGATTTGTTGAACACGTAGATTACAACGTACCTTTAGGACTGTTAGCATCTCTTGGAACAAAGCGCATTGCATAATAAAATTAATCAATCATGTAAAAATGTTGGGCGGTACTTAGGCATGAAAAAGTACATGAAATTAATATAACTTTGCGAAACAGATGTAGCCTAATATTAAATAGAAAGATTCGTAAAATTTACAGCACCGAATACTTTTAAATAGCACTCCTATGACCTTACCAAACGGTAGTTTTTTCCTTTCTTTTTTAAAGAAATGTCGTACTGGTAGACAGATTTCTGGGGGCCATAGGGAAATGGACTAATATAAATATGTATTTTCTGAGCGATAAGATGTGAGTTGAAATTTTGAAAAAATAAAGATTTAACGAGGCCCTAACATGGAAAATGGAAAATTTTGGGAATGGAAAATTCCTGTTGAGATATTCAGGGACCCTTTTCTACATGAGGCAGTCTTTTACGGATTTTCCCACTTCAGATCTTCCTTTAATCCTTCCGTAGAGGTTTAAACTGCAGAATCTTTAGCTGAGAAGCATTTATTGTACAGGTGAAGAGTAGTTCCACGTGTTAATCTTTCAGACACATTAAAAGAAAACGGGAAAGTCAGGAAGGTAAGAATGAGGAATGAAGTGTTATCCGGCCAGTGTGAAGAAAGTTTACCTGGCCGATGTTAATCATGATATTACTTGGTCGGGTCGGGTGGCCGTCGTGTTTCGGGTAGTGTCGTGCAGGGGAATCAAAGCGCATGCGTCTCGACGCCTCCGAGTTGTGATCCTGAAGTGGATGTTGCTGTTCGGCCGCGCGGCCTGGAGGTCGGTAGCGTGTGAGTGAAAAAGACCTTAAACCGCCACCGTCGCCACGGGACAGCAACGGCAAGGTCGAGGGTGAGGCGAGCGATGCTGAGGAACGAACAAACCACACCCCAGAGCACGTGGCATGTCCGTCCGCAGTCTGCACAGGAGGGTGTCTGGCCCTGGGTGAGACATTTTCTCACTTTTCCTCCATCTTAGCCCAGAAAAAAACGCCTTCTTGTGACCGAAATCAATTCAGGTTTCTTTTAATTTGCCTTTCGCAACGTAGATTGCGTGAAATTATTTTTGGAAACGTACACCAAAGCTCTGTGATTAAGTAATATACCGGTACCACAAAATATTGCTCTCCGCAATTCATTGAGATTCATCAAAAGAAAGAAAAAAACACTAATAATTTGATTCTTTAATTTAATTCCTTAAAATTAAAATATTAAATACGTAAATGTCATGGGGTCATGCAAATTTGTCCCTAGAATTTCCGTAATGCTTAATGTATAAGCACTATTGAAGTTCTGCTTTATAGTATTTTATGTCGGTCGAAGTACTGTGTTCCTTTTGCATGAGAGTAACATCAGTAAGCAAATTTGTAGCCTACAACACTTTTGTAGGCCTAATCACCGTTAAATAGAAGAATGGTTTGGAACATAATAGCTGGTGATAATATCGGTGTTTTGTCGAAACAAACTAATAACAAATTCGACTTCATTTACCTTTTCCAAATGATTTTGATATAAGAGAGTCCATAAAATCTATTAAAAGATAAGTATGGGCTACTTGCTTATACTTAGATTATTATCATAATGAATGAAGTTTCAATTACTGTCGAAGTATTAATTTATCGTCAAAATCTAGAGTAAAGAATGAAATTAAAAATAACGATCTACAATGTGTAATGGGCAAGTTCGGATGCAAAAGTGTTATTCATTTGTAATATTGTTACAACTGTCTTTTATAGCATAGTGTCCTAATAATTACTTATTTCTATATTTTCTATACCTTCCCTTTTCATTAATCTTATTATTAAAGACGCTATTTTGTAGTAAATTTATCATAGGTCATTCAAAAATGAATCTGCAGAACGCCACCCCATGTTTTAATACAATTGTAGAGTACAGGCCCACATGAAATAGTATCCTGCCAACAAATTGCTTTTAGAACTACTGCTGAACCAAGACTTCCTTCGGAATAGTTCAAAATGTAGGCGTTGCTGGGAATCAAGTCTTGCCTATGCGTTTATGCTTTTGCTGCAGATAACAAAATGAATATGACACCATGTTGCCTTGAATTGATTTTTTAGAACATTAATTATTCATGATTTTTGTATGGAAACTACAAAGTTTTTACCATCATCAGGTCCTAAACATTAATGGAATACATTATCAGTGTAAATAGTGTTTTTTTCTGTAAGCTTCATGGGATTTTACATTCAGTGGAAAACAGTGAAGTGCAATTATTGTGTAACTTGCGTGTGACCAAAATAAAGTTTCGTTAAGGGACGACTGTATGATTTTTAGACTGTGTTACTTTATTTTATACTTGGAAGTTTCTGTGTTAATATGAAGTGTACGAGGAAATCTATGACACCATGGCGGGACGTCCTCCATATTGGCTTAGTTCAGGGCCGTACAAACTACAAAGCCTTGCCATAAGTCACATTTGGTTTATAGAAATACTTCCACGAAACGCATCTTTATCTACTGAAAACCGAGTTTAATTGTGACCCACAAAATAACACGATGACATAAATGTGTAAAGAATTAAGAAACATTTTCGTTTTTCATGAAGATGTTTTTATTTTTGCATTACAAGAACAATATGAGTGGTTGTCCAAGGGTTATTTGCTTACCATTTTCAATGAGTAATGTTTCCCTTGCAAAGTTGAGCTTTTCAGAAATTAGGTTAGGGTCCTTTATTTCGGTTAAAAGGCTAAAATCAGTTTGAAATACTCAAAACCTTTTAGAGCAACATCTGCATAATTGGTTATGTTTTATATCGTGCCCATGATTATGCAGGTGTGCTAATAAATAACTTACTGCCTTAAATGAACTGGACATTGAAACCTTAAGTTATTGTGACCTATAAGTTGTTATGTAATTTTTCATAAGTCCGCAAATAGACCTGGAACGGCAAGGAGAGACTTTAACATAATGCCACACATTGTTATAGTTGTTCTACAGAAAACTGGAAAAATTGAACTTACGTGCTGTCACTAATATTGATGCTAGGAATAATAATAGAGTGCTTGACAGGCAAGGATATGACGACACTTAGATGGAAATTGTACATACCTGTAACTAAAAATCTGTTTTTAAAGAATGTGTTTCTAAAAAATACAGAATTCAAGTAGCATACCCTATTTAAAGTTTAATTGCGTTTAATTGCAGTTTAGGCACATTTTGCATTCGTTGGACTTAGGGAGAGCTAGCCAAATCATTGCGATACGATGTTTATACAACTTATGTATATATATATAAACTAATTTTGGAAGAAACTCAACCATATAAAATAATAACAATAATAAAAAAGAATAACTTTATTAGTCATTGAACATGGAATACGTGTAATTGATTTCGTCAAAATAATTCTGAAGAATGAATTTTAGAGAAGAATAACTTTTAAATAACTCTAATTCGAAAAGGTTGTTTCATATTCGTTATATATGTGGTTTAATAAGGTTTCCAAATTAAATTTGGAAGAAACTCAACCATCTAAGTTCACACATGTATAATAGCAATAATAATAATAATAATAATAATAATAATAATAATAATAATAATAATAATAATAATAATAATAATAATATTAATAAATAATAATAAATAGTATATAATATATACTATTTATATTCTACAAGAAAAACTTCTAATTGACGCACTAATAACTTATTCTTAAATGAATTAATTTAAAGTAATTAGTATCAAGCATAAACATGAAGAACTTCCTACAATTTCAGCACCAAACACAGCATTAAAATCGTAGTATTCTCATAGACGTAAGGCCTGACTAAAACGGAAAACGTATACTACGTAAACGTATACTACTAATCTAACTTGACAAGAGTCATAAAAGCTCATAGAGTTACAGCAATAAACGAAGAAATAGAATTAATTTTAAAGTTACAATAATTTAAACTCTGAAAAAAGCTCATTACCTATTTTTTAGTGAACGAGTTAGATGCTTGAATGTGGACCTACAATTTATTATATATAATTTCTATAATAAGAACCTTTTATTGATATGTGCGTAGCCGCAATGACAAAACCTGTGCCGGTACTGAAGAAAAATATCTGTATTAAGCCATTATCCGTTTAATTATATTGGAGAAAAACTTGTTTTATTAAGGTTTGCATATTAAATATGGAAGAAACTCAACCATCTGAGTTCACACATTTATAATAACAATAATGATAATAAAAAATAACATCTTTATTAGTCATTTAACATGGAATACTTTTGTGATCGATTTCGACGAAGTAATTCTGAAGGACGAATTTCACAGTAGCATAACTTTGAAATAACACTAATTCCAAAAGGTTTTATCATATTCGTAGTATTCTTCAGCTGTACAGAGATACTTCAATGTTCCATCATTTTAACGTAGTACTTAATACAATTATTGTGTTGTGGTTAATTTTTGTTGCAACTACATTAGTAACTTTTATAACTAAGTAGGCCTAATTGTGAGAGTTTCACTTGTTAAATGTACATAAGGTGCGTCTATAATGTGTTTAAATCTGGTTTGGAAGTGATACGTAATTTTCTATGAATCATTTTAATTTCTGAAATTCTCCTTTACATAAAGTTTACTGTAAATGTACATACTTCTCATTGTAATTTTAATCCTACAAAACATAACTTTCAGGATTCCTGGTTGATTACCTCCATCATTGTCGTAATCGGTTTACTTTGTTCACTGGTCAGAAATAAAGCAATAACTCTGTCAAGTTTCAGGGAATTAACAAAATATGCTTTACTGCACGAAATCTAATAAAAAATTAAAACATTCTCACTTTCATAAAGGTTATAAACCGGAATACAAATTATCTTCTAGATTTCAACTATGTTATTATTAGACTAGGATTTTAGGCTCTAAAAAAATTAGTTTTCGGCACCTAAAATAGGCTTTTAAAAGAGAAAATAGGTACTTAAAATATGCCTTAAAAATGTGTAGATAGACAGAAAATAGACTTTAAAATATTACAATACAATATACACTTAAGCTGTAACATGGTCTTTTTTTACTGCAAGAAACGTGGTATACCTATTCTTAACAGAATTAACTGCAAAATTAGGCATCACGAACTATATTCATTTAAACAGATTTTCTTTCACTGGTGACTTCACACAGTAGTCCTTCCTCCTTAATCCTCCCCCTACCCCGTCAGTCATCATTCCTTTAGCGACAATTGTTTGTAATAATCATGTTTCTATGAAAAACCCACCTCTGCTGTTCTGCTTTTCGTTGAGGGATGTCCATTATAAGATTGTAAAAATTACAGAAGTTGAATTTTACAAAATAGGCATTTTTGGTACGAAAATAGTAAAATAGGCTCTAAAGGTCCAAATAGGCATTTTAGGGCACTATAAATCTCTCTAAATATAAGTGATTTATCATGAAACGTCCACATATTTACAAATTTTCATGTTATTTCATAAAGAACAAAATAGGCATTTGCCTTAAAATCCCAGGTCTAGTTATTATTCAATATTACGTAATATCAAATTTTGGGTACTCTATGTTCCAAAGAAATTAATAATGTCATTTAATTGAAGCAGTCATATTAAAATCAGTAAAAAATAACTGTAGTACTTTAATCCACAATAAAATAAAAAATAGATTTGAAAATGGCGCTCTTTGATCGAACTGAAGCATGTACTCCCTCTAGTAAGAATATTACAAATTAGACGAACGGCATGCTACCCCATCGCACAATGCCATGATAGCCATGCTGGGTGATATCAGTGATAAATGTCAGTGAGCTTGAAGGAACACGGTGATAAGGAGTGCATTTGGAAACAAACAAGGGCTTGAGCACTCGCTATTTGAATTCAGTCTGGCATTCGCCACGCCTAGAGAGTGTACCAAAAGCAACTCCTATTGATCTTTCGCAGTCTCCCGATCAAATGCATGTCATTATCACCACATCATCACTGCAAAGTGATGTTCAGTCAAGGTCGTACAAACTTCACAAAACCTTTCACTATTGAGAGTCCTCCAAGGGTGTACTCTATAAAATACACTATGTTCTATGTCTATGTTAGTCGTTAGAATATTGCACAATGCGTTCACCAGTCTGTATGATGATAACCAGGGCCCGGATTCTAATGACATGTCATCTTTTTATTGATGCTGCATAGACATTGCCAACTTGTGGATAAATCCTAATCATGGCCTCTAGATTATATACATGCATTTTATTAGGTCTTTTTAAGCAATTTTATATTTTTAGGGCATTTATTTCAATTTTAAGTCATTATTTTGTCATTTTCGTGTCATTTGCTTCCTTATTTAGTTAATTTCATGTATTTACATTGAGTGTATTAACTTTTTTGTCGTCGCTAGCAGTGCTGTCTTTGAAATGTTGTTTGTTTAATGCAAGAAAGAAAAATTCGGCGTTAAAGTGTTGACATTTCTCAGTCGGAAATGAGAATCAAAGAAAGCCAAAATTTTGTATATATTATATTACTATTGTTATTAGATAGACTTGGCACCAGAGTCTGCCACCTGCTTGGATTTGAGAGTGCAAACTACTGTTTTCCCTCAATAAACAACAATATAATCCGGCAGACCACAAAAGGATGTGCCGAATTTTGACTCACCAGTGCCTCAGTGCCAGTATAAATTTCCGTGAGGAAAGAACATTCACAACATTACAATTATTTACAGTTTTTACAATTATGTACAATCTAGTCTATAACTTTGTGTGTAAAATAATATTTTTTTATAAATAAAATATCAGTTTTTAGTAGGGATGGGTCGATACCAGATTTTCTCGATACTCGATACTCCATACCGATACATTATTTTTTCCTCGATACTCGATACCTTCAACATTTCCAGTTTCAATAAATAGGTACATTAAAAATTAAAATTTGAGAGAACTGTGTAATATCAACCAAATTAATTAAGTCTGCATATTTAATGAGACAAAATTTAATATCATCAGTAGCCTATAATTATTTTAAACTCTACATTAAAATTAAAATTAGTTTTTTAAACAGTCCACTTAAAAGTTTTTGTTAAAAAATACTAGCATTCTCACTTGATTGCAGAATTGCAGAATTACAAAAGTATCGAAAAAGTATCGAGCGAGTTTTCTGAAGTCTCGTTCGATGCCGATACCATGCAAGTATCGAGAGTATCGAGGTATCGAAAGTATCGAGGACCCATCCCTAGTTTTTAGGCCATTTGTTATAATCAGGGTCATTTTTTAGGTTATTTTTCAAACAATTTTAGGTCATCAGAATCCGGGCCCTGATGATAACTTATCTCTTGATCTGTCCTACATAATACGAGGGCATCATTAAAGTGTGCGTTTATGCGATTTTGTAATTATTTATTTTAAATCGAAATTGCAAGATCGCAAAAATTAAGGAAGCATTTTCATATTATTTTCAATGCACTTTTATTACGAATACAATTTTGCCGTTGTTTTGCAATATAATCCGTCCGAAGAAAATTCCGTACAAAAAATTGTCACAAAGCAGAGGGCCATTTGTCGCCATACTTCCCAATATAGTTCACCTGTCCTTTTTGTGATTAAAACCTTTCATTACACTAAAATCCAATATAACAATTTATATTATCTTAAAATAATTATGGCTTCTTTATTTAGGACAACTACATATTTTAATATTTAATTTGTGATAGTTGATTCAAATGTTGAATACCTTGAATTAATTATCGTTTCTCTTTCCAAGAAGATCGGTTGCTAGGTTTGTTAATATAGAATACAAATTTACAAAAGAGTTAACTATTCGAATTTAGGAGTGTTACACATGATTACTAATTATTATTACGTTGTTTGAAGTTATATGCAATAATTACAACTAAGCATAAATGGACCACAATTTAAAAATAATTGCTGATTTGGAATGTCAACTTATCCGACTAGTGAATCAGATGTATGAATACTTAGTCTACATACTTTTTGAGATTTCTGAGGGTACTTTATTGTTTCATTAGGGATACAGACAGTTTAATATAAATCAGGTTAGTTTAGAAAATGATTTTTTTAAAAATTTAGCTGACACGTTAAAACAGTTGAACACACTAATCCCTTTCTGAAAACAGGGAATGAAGCTGAACTCATAAGGAGGGAAAATCAGAGTCTGGTTTCGCTAACATAAATTTCACTAGTCTTAATAAATTTTCTTCGGTTGCTGATGTAGAAGATATAATTATACATAAATATGAGATTCACATAAATGTATGTATGTATGTATATATGTATGTATGCATGTATGTATGTATGTATGTATGTATGTATGTATGTATGTTTATATATATATATATATATATATATATATATATATATATATAACGGTTTCAAAGAATCTCTTTCATATCAACAAAATATAATTATTATTGAAGAAAAATATGAAACTAAACTAATTTGTCATACCATAATTTTTCATAGAAGAGACTGCAGAGAACATTTTCATTGTAATTGTGGTGAATTAAACATGCTTTAAAAATACAAAAAGAGGAAGTTGTATTCGCTTGAACAAAATAAATGTTGTCTTGGAAGCTTAGTTGGAAATTAATTATTTTTGACACACAAGTAATTTTTTGAATGGACAAAATTCTTGTAAAGATATATTGTGAATTTTAGTACTAGAGAAAGTACTACTACTTTCCTCAGGAATTGAAGTAGATTTTGTTGTATTAGGACATAACTTATGAATAAATCTGGTAAAGTGCAATGTTGATTTTATATTTCATGTATTCTGAATAACACTTCGGTTAGCACGCTTGCTTTTTTATATGGCTGCTACCCAATGGAAACAAATGACTACGGCGTTTGTCTTTGTGTGGGTAAAGCATCAGATTCCAGTGTTCGCTGTGCACAAAAAGTGGAAACTTTATTCATATTCTTCAGTGACTGTTGGCTTGTAATGCCATTATGCATGTCTGGCTTTGTTAAAAAGTGTTTTATCGCAAATTTCTCTTTATATTCCTGTTATCTTAATCCTGTAATACATTTTATTAATTTAGAATTTTGTGTACATAATTATTTAACAACACTTGTGTTTAATACCATGAATTTTCCAATATGTTTTGAAACGTGTATAGGGAGGAAATTGACTACTGAACTCTGCAATATTAATAAATTCGATCTCAGTTGCAGCACTTAAAAATCTGATGTACAATCGAATATCTTTTCCGGTCTAAGTACAGTCAATGCGATGTTTTTGCTTTACATTCCGATAATAAGGAATTAATCGCATAACATGCAGCCTCATGAGTAGGGTTCGGATCTTTATGACCTAAAAATGTGGAAAATATGACTGCTAATATTCCCTTAAAAATGAACACATAGGACTTAAAAATCCTAAATATGACCTATTAAAAAATATTTTCTAAATATAAATATTCCAATTTAAAAAATTTAATGACACTACATCACCTGAATTCAATCAGATAATCACTTTTCAACTTTTCAACTTTACAGGTGATTTACAATTTTATTTGTAATGTACTTCTAATTTTAAAGAATTTACTCCATCAGCTCCAAATAATATTTTGTAGACCATGCGTGTCCCTATAAAATATGAACAATTACATTAATATTAAAATTAATTTATCTATTAGTAGGACATAAACATTAAATTAATTAAATACATTTTAAATTTAACTCCACTATATAGTAATAGTGCATATACTACAAGTTATAACTGTGCTCCTTTACCTAAATAATAACTGAAATATGGTGTTAAAGTAGAAATCTGTTCAAAATATGTTTAAGACCCTGAAAATGACCAAAATATGAAAAATAAAAACGGGCCGATGTAATAAGTTTGCAATTCGTGTTTAATTTGTGTTTGCGACGAGAATGGAGGTCAGGATGAAAATATGACATGTCATAAACATTCGAACCCTACTCATGAGTCATGAGAGCCGTGAAGAATTTCTACCAAACATTATTAAGAAGCCAAACGGATATATTTTGTTTTAAAAAGAGACTTTGAAAGACTATACTGTAAACGGAATTTCGTTTTCAGTTTTCACAGCCATGTAGTCATAATTATTCTTGATCTTAGTAGGGCTACATTGTTGATTATCATAGCTAATCCCTCGAGGGTTGACGAGTTTATCTGATGAAACTCGTCAACTCGAGTTGGATTTATGAAGACTATTCCATGAATGAAAATGTAAAGGATTTTACAAATAACAATTAGTTTTCTAATTTGTTTTATAAAAACAAAACTAAAAGCTATGAGATCACGGCATACTATGAATCAACCATCCATGAATCGATTCGTGTTACCATGTTGTAACCAATGCTACCAAAGGTGCATATAAGACATAGTTAACCTAATTCAGATAAGCTAAAAGCAGAACAGAATAAACGCATACGAACTGGCTTGCACCGAACTGAAATTGTGCCTTTAATCAATGTATGTTTATATTATTTCAATTTCCGAACATTTATATTGTATAAAGTAATGTGTTTTTATTGTGTTCAGCTGGCAGCATTTGACGTATTAATCACGGCACGATGATGCCTTGCATGTCCAGGAACGAGGTAAAACGGCTTGCTCATATTAATAGCAAGCATTTTTTTTAGACAAACGATCGTGATTGGTCTATATCCGACGAATTGCTAAACGTTATTGTTGAATATCAAACACGCGGCGTATGAGTGGAATAGACATATAAAAAGTTTTCTTCTCTTGCGTCAAATTGTAAACTTCACGTCTCACAGATAATTTATACAATAGAGTATCTGATATACAAACAAGTAACCTTTTTGTTATGAATAAAAGCCTACAGTGTCCTTTAAATCAAATCCGTATGGTTCTTTTTGTGAAATAATAGCTCTTTTATTGTTTGTGAAACTACTTAATAATAAAATACCTGTTTTATAATATTTTGAAAACACAACTCATACATAAGCTATGTGCATTACAGGTTTTAAAAGGTGCAATATATGATGAATAATTTACTGCATACAGTGTGTGGTTGCTCCTATATATATCATTTTATGCATTGGTTTATGATTCGCCTGTAAATTGCTCAGCATATAACGAGTTCACCGCATTTTGCTAATACGAAAATTTTCAAGAGCCATCTTGTATGCTACAGTGGCAACATTTAATTAAACAACTTGGTGCATCCCATCAGAAAGAAAACCACTCCGTCAAAGCTTCATTCCTTTAATACACGTCTTCAGGTAACGCAGTAATTTATTTCATCAAGTTCTCTTCAAACACATGACGTGCTTCTGTCATCAAATCTAATTATTTTGATAAGCTGCTAGAGTCTATTTCTGCTCCTTTGCAGTCTAAACAAACCTACTGGATACATCACGCCATGTATCTATATCGGTAGCATAATCCTTCACACAGAATTCGTATATGAGAGATTAATAGAGACGTGGATGGTGCTCTTCTCCATGGATTTTCTACCAGCGAGCCGCCAAAACATTAATTTGGCCCCCGGAGATTGGTTAAAAATAAACTCAAACTATGGAAACTCCATCTTTTGATGAGGAAACAACACGCTTTCCCAGTTTGTCAGAATGTTTTTTTCCTAACACTCCAGTATGTGCTTCAGAAGTTTCTGAACTAAGATCTGTATTCAGTAATATCTATCAAAATCAGTTGACAAATCAAATAATATATTTTCAAGTCCCTTTAGTGTCGCTATTGGTGCGCTGCTCCTGATGAACTGCAATGTAAATATTCGATCTGCAGAATATCGCGAAATTTTAAATAAACTCTGTAATATTTTGCGTTTTCAGAAACATTTAAACACTTACTTTGGCTTTAAACTCCATGTTTAAAAATATATCTGCATTTTACAGTGTTTTAGAAATAGTTTGCTTCAATGCAGTGGTGCCATAAAACGAGAGAATGTCGCAAATCTGCTAATGTTCGTTCGTATCTGGACCATGGCAAAATTGTCAAAACGTTCACTAAGTTCCTTGCAAGGCAGATGTCGAGAATTTTTAAAGTGACCGGATCCAATGCTGAAGCCTCCAATATATGTAACTTTTTCCCATTCCCCCACTATCTGCATAATTCTCAACAAGTTAAAACAATCGTACTCCCGTAATTATATAATTTATAAACTGTAGTGCGTATTGAGGAGCCGGGGCCAAAAGCAGCAGGTGGCAGTTTCAAATAGTGTCAGTTGTCCTTTCTGAAAGCGTTCTCCAGACATTCTTCATATCCTCAATGAAGGATTTGAATAGTAGGCCTCTCAAAAGTGGTTTCGTAATTAGAATAAGTCATAAATCTATTCAGAAAATAATATTTATGATCCAAGTGTTAAAAACGATATATTATTTTGCGGGTGTAACAATCCTACGATAAAAATAAAATAATTTTACCACGTGTATCATACACGATTTTTTAGTGAGTCGTTAACATTTGTGAAATAGTAGTAAATTTTAGCTTTATTGTAAAGAATGACGATCGTGGAGCCAACCATAAAAGAACACACAGATAGCTGTTAATGATTTTCTGGTACAGGGTTTCTGCTTAAGGACATCGCGTTTCACTCACAAAGTATGATGATGATGATGAGTGTTCTGCCCGAAGGCAGGTCCAGACCCGGGACGAAGCCGTGGGGTGATGACCACGACTCGTCCGAGGTGATTCAGGCAAGGGTGATACCGCGGAGATTTGCCATTGACGATTTTAAAAATATTCGTGAGATATTTCATATTTAAAAAGGCGTAGTGAATTTTAGAATTTAAAATTTTATCAAACTGAGTCTATTTAATAATCATAAGCAAATATTTTAACTGAAACATATTTCATATGAAGCAATCGAAGTTGGTTACCTTGGAGTGTTATAATTTTATATCAATCAGTGGCCTAATTTTATTTAAATTAATATCATCTACCGTTAAAAGGGCTTCTTTTACCCTGGACTGTCTACAAAAAGTATATTATTCACAGCACTGCACTGGTTCCACCATTATTGGCATTTTCATTCCTATGGGTAACAATTTGATTTGTCCAAGCAAATCCAGGCTCCAAGAGAATTGAAGCTAAAATCTCAGGTTTGTTATGATAAATGTTTGATATTATTATAACTAGTTATTGACTTTTTGAAGGTTTTTGACCTTCTATAGTACCTCATGCATATGAGAAAGTAAAGTGAATGGGTGGCTTTCCAGAATTTTAGGTTGGAGTACTGGAAGCTTTGCATTCTTGCGGACAGCAGGGTAGAGTGCTAGTTGGAATCCGAAATGCACAAAGCAACGGAGTTCTTATAACGTCAAACTGGAATGTGAAACTCTCGGCCCCCCGGTAATCACAATGCTTCATAGCTAACTGTAACATGGGCAATTTAAAATCAAACCAGCAGTTCTGAAAGTCTTTAAAAATACTCTGACTGAAAGTCTTTAAAAATACTTTAAAAATTACATACTCAGAACATTCGGTTTGAAAGTCATTAGGACATCAAAATAATATATGAAAAACCAGAATGAAAAATGTGTTGTTCATTTTCCACGTATCCTCCAAAATGTTCATTCATAATACGAAGACTAATTTATAATTGAGTATACCATTGCCTCTTTTACTGGCTTTCATTGTATGTATGCTGATACATACAGTCCTGAAGCCTTGTCAAAAGGAGTTCAGTTTCAATCAATATAATCTACAGTTAAAAGTGGTTCTTTTACCGTCGACTGTCTATTTTTTTGTGATCGCAAAATTATACAATGTTTCATAACAACTCTACCTTTCCACCTTAACCTATGCACAGCCAGTGTGAAATAAATGATTCCACTTTGACCTACTAGTGGTTTAATATGAAGTCCGGGCCTTACAGTGATTACAGGTTGTAAGTCGCCATTGGGTTGTTATCTCATATGGAGATCGCCTGGTGGTATACCGGGACATTTGAGTCATTTGGAGAATTTAATGCTGTACCGACATGTTGCCCTTGTAGCTCAATGATAGAGCGGCGGCATGGAGAGCCAAAGATCCTGGTTCAAATCCCGGATATGGGATTGAATTTTTCAGTCTGACTCTACCTTTAAACTTCTAATGTGTAGGCCTAATCAAGCATTGGCAGTAATAAAATAGCGAAATTATGACAGAAATCTAGCCTATCTCAATTGGAAGCATGTAAATGTATAACTTCTTCAATCTTGCATTAAATTGCATGAATTTCCATTTCACTTATCTGTGATATATTGCCGTGCTTTGTTCTATCCTTTTGTTGTGTTGTCCGTCATGTTTACCCTCTTGTTAAAATTCTCTCAGGAGTGTATTTCTTTCTCACCCGCACAGTAGCTCTTGCAGACGTCCTTACATCTCTGGAGAGTACTCAGGTTATAAACGCCAGGAGCCTGCAGCTATTTTTGTTTCATTAATTTTTCATAAAGCGTGCTGTATTTTTCAAGACACTTTCATACTTTCTTAAGCGGCGCTCTTTAGTTTAAATTGTACTGTGGGCCATGACTTGTAATAAATGCGCAATGTTGAAGTGTACAGTGAGCAATGCTTTTCACTTTATAGACTCTTCCCCTCTGTAAACGTGCTTGCAGGCACGGAATTCTTTGTTGTCTGCCATTACTGGCGGTCTCACGCAAACTCCTCTCATCTTTCCGGACTCAGAAATAAATTACACAAGAGAAGAAGGGTACTAACTGGTTCAGGAACTTAAAATGATCTGTCGAGTGGGAAATAGAAACATGATAAGAATCTCCAATTTTCGTGTAGCTATCCACAATCTCATAATTCATTTAAAGATAAGTTTACTTCGAAAATATTATATTCCCGGCATTTATTCCATTTAAATAGTGTAAAATTCCACTCGATTTTACGATACTCTTAATAACGATAAACCTTTCCATTACGATTACATTCAGAATCCCTGGTATATACGTTTTCCTTGATACGATAAAATAGGTCGCTTATGTAAATCTGAACGAACAGGCGGGCAAAGAAGGGGAAGAAGAGGAAGTAGGTTATAGTGTATACGAGGGCCGTCCAAAAAGTAAATTTCCCTGGGATCGTCTACGGAAACAGAACACAATTCCATGGAAATATTTATTGCAGCAGATACAGCACGTGTTCAGCTATTTTTTAAACATATTCGCCACCGAAATTGTGACATTTGTCATAACTTGGGACCAACTTTTGAATACAAGTGCCCTAGAAGTCTGCCGCCTGGGATTTGAACCATTGTATGATAACTTTCTAAGTTTCTCTGTCAACCTCTACCATTCTCTATCATTCACTATCATTCCTTGAGGGGTAGGAAAAGATGAAAATCTCTGGGTGCGTGGTCCGAGCTATAGGGTGGAGGCTTAAACACCAACAAGTTCGACTAGGAGGTGTTTCAACATCTACCCTACAGCCCGGACCTCAATCCTTGTGATTTCCATCTTTTGCTACACCTCAATAAATTACAGAGAATTACAGAGAAGCGGAGATGGTTGTCACACAGTGGTTCAAATCCCAGGCGGCAGACTTCTACGACACAAGTGTTCAAAAGTTGGTCCCATGGTATGACAAATGTCCCAATTCCTTTGGCGAATGTGTTGAAAAATAGCTGAACACTTGCTATATCTGTTGCAATAAATATTTCCATGAACGTTATTTTGTTTGTGTAAACGGCCCTAAGGAAACTTATTTTACGGAAGCGCCTCGTAGAATCTACCGACTTTAACCGCATTAGAAGTCATTGCCTCTAGCGAAGCTTTACAGAAAAGTTTGTCAATTGTCCCATGTGTTCCAGGAGGTAATTTAGTGACCCTAGGCGCAATAGCGTCCTTGTGTGTTTCCCTATTCATAAGAGAAGTGAACCAGACTCTCATATCCGACTTTTTGAAAGAGAGTCAAAAATAAATTTTACCCATTTGTTCATGCTTTCCTTGACTAATAGTGTAATGTACCTATGTAAAATGTGTTCGCTCAAAACTAGCAAAATGATGACATTGCGTATTAGTGTAGTGTATTACTTTATGGGTAGAGTAAGAAATTAATGCTCTAAAATTACATGTTTTTTAATTGGTTGAAAAAACTTCAATTACTGGATTGGTTCCCTATAGAGTATAGGATTGTACCATCAAAATTAGAACACTTTTAATAAGTATTCGGTATAACAATAACACTCTCTACAACAATATTTTTTTCTGGTTAATGTAAAATCGTTCTTTTGAGGATTCACTGTATTCCACTACCCTTAGACACGATCATTAAAACCGCGAGGAAAGTTGGTCCAGAACTGGTTGCGGAACCCAGCAATTTCTACTGAAAATGTAGGAATTAGCATTGATATATACCCAAAGATAATCCAGTATTAACCATACTCATAATTAGGCACGCAATAGATGGAACACACTCTTACAATTAAATTTCGAAGTTAAATCCATATTCCATGTTCCTTTCTATATTATAGTGATGTCTATTTCTTCGGTGAGATTAACTCTAAATTGGAAATCTGGCAATAAAAAGTTTTCAGATTTATGATCGTACTTACCATTTGCGACTTCTTATTGACATGATCATTCGTCCATACGAAAGTGGGCCTATTTCTTGTCATTATTAATGGGTCTTGAAAAGCCTGAACGACTTTGTTTACTTTTGTACACATACTGAATTTGTTAAGTGCTAATACTTTCCTTTAATTTTTGTACACATTTAAAGGTAGTTGTTATAAGCTACCTACCTCGTCATCAAACTCAGAATTTTTAGTCTTGCTTCGCGAAAAATTCCGCTCTGAATGAGGCTTAAATAACTTAAAAATTGTGGGTTCATCCTCCGCGATCAAATATTTGGGATTTTTCAATTGGCCTTATCCCTTTGAACCTTGAGGATCCTAAAGTCGCTCAGTTCTATTAGCTTAATCTAGAACACACTCGGGGAAATATTGCACATAAGACCTATCCGCACTTGGGTCTATCCTGCGCCAAAATACAAAGACACAAGTACACACCCCAAACACGTCACACCATCAACATCCCCTACGGATGTACATAAGGGCACAATAGGTATACACACATCACATACGGTTACCAAAATTTGGTTTGACCGGAGGTTTAGGCTTAATTGCTTGGCACTCCGGGGGTAAGGGTGGGCACAAAAAAAAGCCTCTTAAACTATGTCATGCAGCAAAATATGAAATTGTTTCCATTCATGAATAAAGGTCGGAGAAGTATTAAGAGTGACCCTGGCAGTTATGAGGCCAACTCCCTATGCTGACAATTTTACCAAATTCATAATGTCTATAGTCTAAAAATTTAGGGCTTCAACTTTAAGGGCTTCCGTAACCTGTTTAACACACACTTGTACAAGACTCGTCTCTCATTGCATAACTTGCAACATATTCCTTGAACAGCAGATCAGTCGGGAATCAAGAACATAAGAATCTCTTTTCTAGGTCTGGCTGAATAAGTAAATGAAAACATCAGTACAAATGCAGAAGTGCTTGCTTAATCTAGCGTCTTAAACTATGTCATGCAGCGTGGTGTGAAATTATTACCATTCATGAATAAGGGTCGGAGGGAGGGGGGAGGTTAAGCCTGTGGCTGCACCTAATAGGGTGTTAATAAATAATGTGCAGTGCTGCCCTCTTGGAATTAAATATTAACCTCTAACACAACCCCCGGTGTCGGCGAGCAGTAATTCCTAATTACGTCATAAAACAAATGAAATGTGTCCGCAGATGGAAGTTAAGTTATGGGATACTGAAATGTGAATGACTATTGGACCACTGGCTCCTATTAGTAGAACATTTGTTACGACCTAGTTCTCTGGACGGAATGAACATATTCCTAATTACTTAACAGTGTCACTGCTTTTATGGCTGAGGTATACCTCTAATTTAACCTGAATTTCTCAAATCGCATCCTCGGAAAATTGTTTAATATAAACCTATCTTCATCCGTTTTATAGTCAGGTCCATTTACAATAAACTAGTTAAGCTCTTTGCTTGTAGAGGTGAGGTACTGTGATTATGTCTCTTATGATATTGTAAAATTTTCATCTGTTCAACTACTTTAGAGGGCATTTTATCATTAAGCGGGAATAGAACCAGGAATCGTTGATATATAGTAGTAGTAGTAGTGTGTATTTATTTTCACAAAAAAATTCTCACATATAAATCACATTATTTATATATATACTTATTTGCAATGTTTTATTATAAGACAATGGCATCATTTAGTTTTTAGATAATAAAAGGATATAGAATGAACACAAAAGATATATAACTTCAGAAATTATATATATTATATAAATATATATTATATATATAAAATTTCTGAAGTTATATATCTTTTGTGTTCATTCTATATCCTTTTATGAACACAATATATATATATAATTTCTTAAGTTATATATATTTTGTGTTCATTCTATATCCTTTTATTATATAAAATCTAAATGATGCCGATGTCTTATAATAAAACATTGCAAATAATTATAATTAGTTATGGACAAACAAAGTGCAGGCTACTAATTCCTCCAATCAAAAGCAGCTTGTAGGTTTGCAATTATATTTATTTATAATTATGTAGTCGTTACATTTATTTAGTGTACCAATATATATATATAATTTCTGAAGTTATATATATTTTGTGTTCATTCTATATCCTTTTATTATCTAAAATCTAAATGATGCCGATGTCTTACAATAAAACATTGCAAATAATTATAATTAGTTATGGACAAACAAAGCGCAGGCTACTAATTCCTCCAATCAAAAGCAGCTTGTAGGTTTGAAATTGTATTTATTTATAATTATGTAGTCGTTACATTTATTTAGTGTACCAAAAGAAGTGTTTGTTGACCCAACGAAGCAAGGTCATGCTTTAAATAGACCATTCGGCATTTAGTCTGTTTTGTGTGTTATGCAGTTATGACCGAACGCATTGTTCGATTTTTCTAACTTAGCACGGATTTTCCCTTTATTTATTAACATCCCTTTAAAATATTATGGTGGCCAAATACATCTTAATTGCATATTTTCTTAAATAGCGAAAGTATTATAAACAGATAAAGTACACTAGGCAGGACCTTTTTTAAATTTGTAAATTTTATTTGTCTACGTAGATCTAAATTAAATGGTTCATCATTATATTAGAATTACATAGTAACAATACTTGTTACAATTAAACGAAAATGCAGGTATTTTCCGGTAAATACATAGACTATAGTTTTATCCCTCATTATACAGCAAATTGATTTTTCGTGAAACATATCAGGGAGTTTGAAATGTTCGTAGACAAGGCAACTCGAGCCAACTGTGACGATAACTGTTGACAATACCTGAAGTGCCTTGAAATGAGCGTACTTACATTTTGAAACTTTAATGTAGGTTAGGGATGGGATATCGATATCATCAAAATATTAGTATTTTGTTTTCTATATCCGACATTTTGACATCGATATTTCATTTCCAATAATATCGTAACAACGACATTCCTCTTCGGTAATATAGTTTTTTCTGAATTGAAGAAAAATAATAAATTGGAGAGTAATAGAGGGTCTAAAATGCACTGTATTAATATTATTGATTTATAAGAAAAAAGGCAAAATCAACGTTTTAGCTAATATAAAGTTAAAAAATAATAAAATTTAAACTCAATATTGTAATTAAAAATTATTATAATAATCATAATTCTTTTCCCAGTAATACTGTTTATAATAAAAATTATTGTAAATATAATTTAAATTATTGTTTGTAATTAATTAATTTAAAATATTTGATTAGGGGCGGTAAAGTTTGGGTAGAATGGGCTGTATTGAATGCCTTAAAGCCACAGGAAGTGAGAATTTCTTGTAGTTAGGACCCCTGCACTGCCTCTAACTAAAACCAATATATCTCTGAATAATAAATGTAGAGGATCACTGAGATATAAATCACTCGGATAATAATCTGAGAAATAATATTAGCCTATAAGTTATTGAATTAAGTTCGTTAGCGAAATTGCGTTATTGAGTGGTCATTAGGAAAATGAATGTAGGATATCACACAATGAGCAGATAATATGTTCCTATATAACACTAAATTATTTATTTATGAAGTAACACAGAAGAAACTTTCAAAACAAACTTTAAAAACTGCTGTACATGTATGTTAAGTAAATTAAAATCTAGTTAGTCTTTCACGTGTTAAAATAGTAAAACGTTTTACCTTACAATATACATACAATATTGCTCCATACTCCCTCTACGGTAATAAATCTTATCGTATTGAACCTCCTTCTCGGTTCAGTTATGTTGATAGTGTAAATGTTGAGGAGTATGGGCTGGACATCAGATTGCTAAGGACTGCTCTTCAATCAAGATCGAACTCGGAATGAGAAAGAAACAGGATACAGCTGATGACTCAATCTGAAGAACTCCTCACACCTTGAAGACCAATTAGGAAGGCTTGACAACTCAAAATGACGGTTGAATTTCATATTGAATGTGCATACTTGCTGAATGTAGCCAAACTTGGCAAGGGTTGATGTATTGGAAGGATTTAAGGTTTTGTACGGTACCAGTATCCGGTCAAGTGCTAAGGAAGTTGGACAATTTTAAGCTGAACTTCAAGAATTAGATGATGATAATTTATGAACATTTAATGTAGGCTTAACCTAAAATAACGAAATAGGTTTAACTTAAAATAAATGTAATGACAAGTAACAACAACAAGATCAGGCAATGGGCCAGAAATTGTAACACAGAATAAACTTTGAAAGTGTAATTCCACAAGTATGACATATTGAATTGACGGCTATCAACTTTTAATTACACTTATTTGCAGTCTTTCTGGTGGTCAATTTGAGTTTTCTGCCAATAGGACGTCTCAGTTGAACACTTACTCGTCGAAAGCAACATCAAGCAGTGATGCCAAGCCAATTCCTTAAATTGCTGCAGGATACAAATTTGCATTAAACGACAGAAGATTTGTTCCTTGAGTTTAGAGTAATGTACGTGATGTTCTTGAACTTGCATATTCCCTTTAAATTGTTCCATGGACAGGAGGATTATTCGCAAGTTTTGCACATCTCATAACGGAAAATCAATTTATAGATAAACTCATTTCATCTGAACTTCACGTTTTCAAATTTTTTTCCTTAAAATTTAACTTCAGTGCTTGAAACTGAAGAATTCTCTCTTGAAAATCGAATTCGTTAGAAGCACGGACATCACTTGGATGAGAGCCGCTCTTAAGCTCTTATCAGCCAGCTAACCGTTGCGGAGTTTTTAAAATGGAACCTGATGATAACAAAAGGAAATTTCAAGGAAGTTTGCAACATAATGACTTGGCAGCGTTGCTATAGATGTCATAAATCGGACGTAATGGGCTCTGTGATATCGCCGTAAGCTTTTTATTTCTCGCTCGCCGGTGTCCACTCCACTTTCCGAGCGTCCGCTCTGGATTGAATATGAAGCAGTAAACTGAAACAAAACTCCCCAGGTCACCTGTTCAATACCCCATTACGTATTTTGTACTGCATCTGTTTCCAAACCGACACGTGTACGTTTTAATAGTGTCCATTTAGTTGGATAGAAAATACGCAGAAACACTTGTAATATTGTTAGCCATCTCATGACTCAATACTCTTGTACATATATTACTTTAATATTTAGATATGTTAAGTGATTGTTAATACCTATAACCTTAATATACCTTCGGGTAAAATAAGGTTAAAACTTGGATAATAAAAAAATAAAATAAAAAAAAACACTTGTAATATTGGAACTACTTAGTACTGCCGTATTATTGTAATTCCATATAATACAAAATTAAAATATATGGACTTGCTTTTAAAATAAACCTATCTTAAAAGACTCCTTTTTTATTAAAAAATTGTCCTACATTTCAGCGAATAAGAATGTTTCGAATTGACACCGTTCATACTTGCAAAGTCGTATTATGTATCACATAGTTCTTCGAGTAATCGATCCGAATAATTTAAATGTAGGACTATTTATTTTTCAATCAAATGAATTAATTGATCAAGTAGAGTCTTAGCACGGCCTCTTTCACAAAGGAAAGAAAGACGCTTACTTATAAACTTTTTGGTGTCCTTAATTAAGTATGCAAAATTTGGCTGAATTCGGTTTCGTGGTTTAAATGTGCCAGCTTTTCAAATTCTTGGTATGCTGTGTTTAAAGTCCAAAACTGCACAATTTGTTTTCTTTATATACTCAGATAGTTTTGATAAAGTGTGAGAGACAGAGAGAACGTGAGAATGAGAGAGAGAAGAAAAAATAAAGGAAATGAGAAGGAAAGAAAGAAAGTAAATAAGGAATAAAAAGAGTGAGTTAGTCAGAGACAGAGAGAGGGAGAGAGAGGGGGGGACAGTTCACATGGTTCCTAGACTTACCCTCTGCTCTGCTTCTAAACTGTAGATATTAATGTAGATAGTTAATAAATAATCTGTATTTAAAATCCAGTCTGAGGAGTGCCTCCACTGTTATTAGAAGAAACTGCCAATGACATAAGCCTATATCAGAAAAAACCACTCTGAAGAACACAATCTCGTTGAAGCGTGAATAAATAATAATTTGTTACGTCGGCTTATACCCTGGCGATGTCGTAGTGTGCCCGTCTACTTTTACGATGTTCATGACTATTATAAAAACTGTATTTACATAGAATAATAAGCTACGTAAGGATTCAGTTGCTTGATTATTTCGAGTATATTTGGATTACTCTATGATTATAGCGGAAGAATTTTTATACTTCTTAACAAGATTGCTATTTGTTCTTGTGAATCAGTGAATACAAGATGTAGAAAACAATGAGGAGGATGAAATAATAATTATGACTTGGATTTATAAGGGCCAGTTTCAATAATATAACTTTTGAGATAAATGGCTTTGAAGTTTTTCAGAAAATTGAAACCAGATTTGACTTTAAAGCTTCTTTTAAGAAACAGATAGCTTTATATGACGTCTCTTATAGGCTGTATTTATTTAAATTCTATATCTCACCTATGTTCCGAGATAACTGACACGAAACAAGATAAGAATAATATTGTGCTTTTTCTTAGATTTTGGCCGTTAACAATGTGTATAGGATAACGTACTTTCTGTAAAATTATATTTTAAAGTGAGCATTGTGAATTATATTGCCTACAGATAGTCGCCCATATATATTTATTAATACGGTGTTTATTTTTAATTCAGCCAGATTAACGGCAGTGTCTTGTAGAATTACGAACTGTATATCGGAGTTACATTTTTCTTTATTTATGGAAACGGCATCAATGGATATTTAAAAGGTTCCAGGAAATATTTAAAATATGTATAACCTTTTAGAAGTTAACGTGATGTAAGGATTGCATATTTAAATCTGTGCATCAAGAAGGAGCTACAAAGTTTATCATGACGTAGTACAATATACGTGGAATTATAGAATAATAGTGAAAATGTTATGAAATTCGAGCAAAATTGAGCAAAACTTAGTGTTGTATACAAAGAGCTACAACGTTTTATCTTCAGTTTACAAAATAAATTCAGTTTTTCCTCTACATAGGCTATAAATGCAAACAATACGTTAGTGTTGAAGACACGACATCTGCTGATTAACTCAGCGGTACCTACAACAATTGTTCACAGTTTCAGTTTACGTAAAATACACAACACTAAGTAACAATTTATAAATTTAATATTGGTTATGAGAATAGGTACAATAATAAAATAGAAAATCCCACATTATTCCCTCAGTATATCCTAGTTGAATGGCAAAGTGTCTCGTTTATGGCAAAGAAACTTAATATTAGCACAACTATGGAGACGTAAAATTAACGTATATTTTAATTGTATTGTACCAAATTTTATAGTTCAATTTATTTAATTTTATATACTTCTATGACCTGTCACAAACATTATGCAATTCAATAATAATCTATAAGTAAGGCTATTTTAATATTTATCATTAATAAAATATTTTGTTTTGCAAGTTTCCGTTTCCGCTACTACAACTTAATAACTAACTGAACAAGTACATGTAGGCTATCAAGTTAAAATATACACTTGTAATAATAATAATAATAATAATAATAATAATTGTGGTTTAAATTTTCTAAGTGACCTTTTAATATTTTCAGTTAGGCCTAAATCATCCATAATACTCTTTTTAATAATATTTCGAAAGTCAAAATTTTAAATGTACATTTGAAATGAAAATTTCTTAGTTATAATAGCAAACTGTCAGCAAAAATGACAAGACTTCTCAAAAAAGAAAGGTACATTTCTGAGGATGGACGTATCGTTTCCAGAAACAAATGATATCTTGCCGTTGGTCACACATGTCGAAGATATCAACAGTTGGCAGCTGTTGGCATCGCGTGACTTCCGAATATCCTCAGGCTCCGTTCTCACGCTCTATTGTATACAGTTTCCTGATAAAGCCATCTCACGAAAAAAAATTCGCAGCACTAATTCGCGCCAACATCTCACACCGGCATGAGGAATATTCTTTTGATATAATATTTAATGCTCCAGAAGAATATAAGCTTATTGAGAAACTACTACAGGCTAGTTCTATGCTAGAAACTTTTAATAGTATTTTTATAGTATAAAATGTATTGTAATTTACAACCTTATAACGTTTTATTACGTTATATAAATAAAATGTTCAAATACCTTACATAACTTTATGTTACATTACAATATACATTGTATATAGTATATAGTTAAATCATTAACTATAAAATAATCAACGTTTTTAAGTGCAACTGTGCAAGAGTTACAAAGGGCTGAGGATGGCATAACCTATACCGAAACGCATCCCCAGAAGGAGATAGGCCTCAAAGTGGTAGGATCGACATTTCTATTACTCTGTAAGAATAAATTATGTTTCGATGTTTCTTTAACGAAATAACTTAATTTAAGTTTTATTATATTAGCCCTATTACCGAAAACCAATGCTTCGAAAGCGCAAAAAATTCACGTTTTCTGCCAGTTTTTCACTCATAACTCGCGAACGAAAGCGAAAATAAAAAAACCGGCTTCGAGTTGTATTCGGTCACTCTTCAATCCATCTATGTTTAAAATTTAATATTTCTGTGTGCAGAGTCGGCTTGGGTGGCGCAGTTAGTAGCACTCTGACTTTATGTGCCCAAGGATGGCATTTATGTGTGCATAAATGTGACAGGTCCATGTCAGTACTGGCTTGTAAAAGAACTCCTTCGGGACAAAATTCCGGCACACCGGCGACGGTCACAGGCCTAAGTTCAAGTACATCCCCGTCGTTAAATAACCATTTACCACTCAACCGATATGCGTGCAGTAGATTTTACTGGGCATCTAGTACAGGCAGGCAAACAGACAGTCAAACAGACAAACACTTCCTCTTATTATTATAGATTTAATGAATAAACCATTCTTGAGCCTCCGTATGGCTATAAAAATTCAAAATGAAACGATTAAAAGTTTGTTTTTTATCTAGTAGATAGCAATAATTATATAATCCAAGTGACAAGAGATTGTATTGTTGAACTAACAAGTAATATTACATTTCTGAAAATAATAGTAGAAAATTAAAAGAGGCGCTGATGTTTCTTCATTAAAAACACTCTTGTTTCGGGCAAATATCCCGATTTTTTCGTGATACATTTATGTTTGATTCATAAAGAACTGCAAATGATTTTCAGAGAGCATCAATTCCATATAATGGATTTTACATTCGTTCCAACAGGACTGGACTTCGCTGTGTGAGAATTAATTTGTTTCCTGCTCCGCTTGAACATCACACGGCGCACCCACCGATAAAACCTGATATAGACCCGCCCCCATAATCCTATCAGCCGCTTAGGGGTCAAGTTGTTAATTTGTACCGTTTCAACATGAACTAAGTACTAACTTTGGAACGGAGGTAAATGAAGAGAAAGGTTACGTAAGTTTATTACTTCCTGGCCGTTTTATTCGTGTGCCACATTTTTCATCGGGACTAGTAATTAATAAAATTTGTTCGAAATCGGGGAATCGTAATGCTGTACTTTAATAGCATGCACCATCCCTGTTATCACATCTGAATTTTTAATTATAACTTCCGGTTATATCGTATCAACCTATTTGCAGCATCAAAATGTTGAACCGTCGGCATAACAAATAGTAAAAACTGGTGGAACCACATTACACATCAATTTGCGATAGGCTCCTCGTACTCCATATTTTACTGTATATTACAATTTCATTTTAAATCCAGAGTAGGCCTAACAATAGAATAAAAGCAGGCAAACTGATGTAACAAAGTGCCAGAATGCTTTTGTTTAATCAGTTATCATTGCAATTATGATATGCAGAATAAGTTATTTTAAATTGATTTCCAAGTTAAGCTACAGATTAATTAGCCTAATTAAGCAGGGATTACGGAAGAACAAAGGTCTAGATTAAAAAAAATCATATTAAAATCGTCCAGCATCTGTAGAACTATAGTCTACAGTTTTGTGATATCTTAAGAATCACACTCACATATAATTAATTGGACCTATGCAATATTTTCGTCTCTCCTTTTGTTCATATGCAGATTATATATACGAGGGAGAATCAAATGAAAACCGCAATTAATTTTTTCCCACTATTTTACTGCAGGAAGAATGTTTGCTTGTACATTATTTTTTAAGTAGTCCCCTCCCAGTTCAATGCATTTACGCCATTGGATAGGAAGAGCTTCGATACCACATGAGAAAAATCATTTTGGTTGACGCTGTAGCCACTCCTGTACCATCAATTGGACGTCTTCGTCAAATTTGAACTTCTGCCCTCAAAGGAGATCCTTTAACGGACCAAAGATTTGGAAATCTGATGGTGACAAAGCGAAGGGGGTTGCTGAGAACAGGTGGTTTGCTTCAACATGATAACGCCCGTCCTCATGTTGCTAATGCAACCATGAAAACCATCGACGTTATATGCTTCAAGTGCCTTCCACATCTGCCGTACTTGCCAGGATTGTCACCATCAGATTTCCACATCCTTTAGTCCATTAAAGGAACTCCTTGGAGGACACAAGTTCAAGTCTGACGAAGACATCCAATCGGCGGTGCATGAGCGCCTACAGTGTCAACCAGAATAATTTTTCTCATGTGGCATTGAAGCACTTCCTATCTGATGGCATAAGTGAATTGAACTTGGAGGGGACTATGTAGAAAAATAATGTACAAGCAAACATTCTTCCTGCAGTAAAAGAGTGGAAAAATTAATAATGTACAAGCAAACATTCTTCCTGCAGTAAAATAGTGAAAAAAATTAATTACGGTTTTCATTTGATTCTCCCTCGTACTTAGTCACTGTGTTCAGCGATTACTTGTTTTTGATCAAAGGAGTTACAGACATGAAGCTGTTTCAGTGATCAGTCGTGAATTTACATAATACCAAGTGCACGTAGGGGCGGTAAAAATGAAATCGAAATAAACCAAAGGTAAAATTATGGCAACAGACACTTGCGATTGGTTAAAATTCCACATATGCTTATACCGGATTGGTCGCCGATTCATGAGCTAAATAATCTATGATAACTGGTGAACATAGTAAACATAGAAGCCCTTAAAGAGATCGGATGGGAAGTTTTTGTATCGGTTTATAATAAGACGACGGAGACAACAAAGAAGCTTATAAAACGGCAAGGGCTACAGGATAAAGAGCTAAAGGAATATAGTCAGTCATGCTGAAAACCTGTGAAGTCGCTAAAGCTGACTTGTTTGGTTTCATCGATCATAGAGTCGATTGTTGTAGTGGAGGGGACCTGGACGGTGTTCCTTCTGGCGTCATGCTTTGTTATGCAGGAGTTAATTGCTTCAGCGTTAGTCGTGTATCCCAGCGATTGTAAATTGCACTGTACCTCACTAATCGCACTTGTGAACTGCCCTGATTTTGTAACTGACAAATTGTCCTGGCTACGCTAAACTAGAATGCCTTTGAATATCTCTTGGTTTAAGATAATTTCAGGTTCAGACAGTATCATGCATCCAAGCTCTATTATAGTGTGTTTCAGGTGGTGGGATTCAAAGTATAGCATAGGGTATTCCAAAATAGCTTATTCATATTTTAGTCACAGTGAAGATAACTAAATTTTCCAAAAGCCATTTGAGGCTATGTAATTTACATTTTTGGCACAATCCACTCCTGTGGGAGGAAATAGAGACACAGCTTGCCAATAAATTTGAAACGAAAATTGTTAATAACAAAGAAAAGCTACAAAATGAAATTTGATTAATTAACAAAATAGGATATTTAAAGATCTAGAAAATAGGACAATCAGCCAAACTAGGTTTAATTTATCTGTACATTCCATATTATAAAATGAGTGTAAAATTCGCAATGACTCACGAATAATTTGCAACTTAATGTTTTCCAAAATGTCCAGTTTCAGTCCAAGCGATCGGAACAGATTAACAATAAATTTATTGATCATACCACGAGTATCGTACATCAAAACGTTACACAGAAAAGGCAGATACGAATCCTATTCTACGAGTTACATGAATAAGCATGAAAATACTGGAAATATTTGATGGTTCTGACCCGGATTCGATTCCTGGTTGGGTCAAGTTACATACGTGGCGTTCGCTCACGACTGCATAACAAACAAATTATCAGAGAAACTGATGAAATGCCGGTAAGCTATTACAACAACAATTTTACACTCGAGAATGGAAGGTCTCATTAAGCAGGGCTTACGGAAGAACAAATGTCTAGTTTGATAAGCATACGTGAAGTAGTGTTATTAGTGTGAAAAATGTAATTTGTCAAAGCTAATGTGTATTGCCGCTTCCAAAGCCGTATATGAACACTGTAAAACAATATGTTGCCATGAGAGCTGATTTGCATTTGATAAATACTTTCTAATGTATAGAAGTTAACCTTTTAGATAACGATCTCACATTTAAAGAAAAAAATCAAGTGGATAATAGCTTCCTTCCTTTAGATTATATCATGTTTGATACACAATGAAGTTTTATTTTTTTTAAATTTAAAATCTCTAAGAAAGCTTGTTAGAAGTCTTATATATATATCAAATTAAAGCTAAACTCCTTTATAATAAAATTAGGTAAACTGATATAACAAAGTGCCAGATTGCTTTTGTTTAATCAGTGATAGTTGGAATTGTGATACGCAGAAAATAGTCCACCTCTGTGGCGCAGGGGATGCGTTCGCTCCTCTCACGCAGCGGGCCCGGTTTCGATTCCTGAGCGGGAATTACCTGGTGAGGTTTTTTCCGGGGATTTTCCTCACCTGTGAGACAAATGTCAGGTAACTTTAGGCCCTTGTGGTCCCCGGATATCATCTGGCCGTCATTATCATCTTCATCCCATCCTCGCCTTGTTCGGAGTGAGTGTGTGAATGGTGTGTCTCGACCTATGAGTTTGTGTTGTCTCGGAGGTGACCCCGGCATTGGGCTGATCCCTCATCCAGGGAGGCACTCCATATCCTTGTCTGGTCAAAAAAGTATGTGTGTGTTGTGATCCATAGTTCATTCCTCTCCCGACAGGTCGTGGCGCGGGCTGTGTAAAGGTCCCTATAAGGGAGAGGTAGAACTACGAAAGAGAGAGAGAGAGAGAGAGAGAGAGATAGATTTGGAGAAAATAAGTAATTTTTAATCGGTTTCCGAGTTAAGCTCCAGATCGATTCATTAAATTTTTATAACATGAACCTTTCAGCTAGAAGCGTAGAGATAAGCTGAATATTACATGAAACATTTTGAAATACGATCAAAAAATGAAAGTCCTTACACATACGTTGTGTTTAATGACACATTCGTGCCAAATTCGAATAAAATTTTACAATGCTCTTAACTGTGTAACGCACAAATTTACAAACAGACTAAATACCGAACGGACGGGTTAAAACAGGACCTCGCTTCGCTCGGTCAATTAATACTATTATTAATAAGCCTACCATTACCAAAAATAATTTATTCATGACAACCGAACGATTGATTAGTTTTGAGGAATAAATAATTATTTGTATTCAAGCATACAAATTACTTATGTTGTTTCAGTATAAAGAATTCTTTTGTAAGTGAACTTTGAAATGTATTTTGTAGATGATTCCTCTGAAAAAATAAAATGACAGGACAAAAGAATCTGTTGAATCGAGGGCAGTGGGACTCGCGTAAGCTCGCAGCAGATTCTGGAGCGCAAGGTGGATACTGTGAATGGGTTTTGCTGGTCTGCTTATAACTGCGTTCCCACGGGAGTACACCTCGCGAATAAAACATCAAATAGAGGCAATCCAAGTCTCCTTGTGGCTGTTGAAATTGTAAATTCTGCGATGGCTGCGAAAAGAGCTTTACCTACCTGTTCCTGCCACCATAAAGCTCTCAGATATGTTGGATACTTCTGCTCCAACTCAGCGTGGGCGATGAAACGGATGCCCGTTTTTACTGCCTGCTCCCAGATGCTTCATGATGTGACAGCTACGATATTGATCTGAGAAGAATTTTTGCCACAGTTTCGTCATATTTTTATTGTAACAATTGAAGCAGGGGTTCCCAAGATTTTTCCAGGCGAGGAAAGTTCAATATAAAACTTGCGCCAAGTATATTCATGATGGCGCCCTAATATATTACGATAATAGGTTTCATAGCCCATTATCAGGGCCGTATCAGAGTATACTCGGTGTAAGTTAATATGTAGATATTGTCGAATTTTTATTAATTTTATTATCATTCTGCCCCTAACGTTATTTGATTGGTAATGTGTTACATCAGTCTCTCCTCCCATACTTTGTCCACATGTGTTAATGACAGTTGATGATTAATAGGCCTACATTAAAAACAAAGATTTCACCATTTCGTTTTTTTAGTTTTTTCTTTTTTTACTTAGTTTTAACTCTCCCTTTTAGGAACATTTAAGCAACCACGGCGCCCGGGCTTAGAGAGCCGCGACCTGTCAGGAGAGAAATTATCTATGGATTACTTACATACTTTTTTGATAAGACAATAAAATATAAATTTTAGATCATTTTTTATAATTATTAAGTAATTTTCTTTAAAATTTGGGGTCATTGTATAGGCCATTTTTCAAACAATTTTAGGTCATCAGAATCCGGGCCCTGGTGATAAGAAACCAGGGGTATTCATTATGACGCATTGCGCCTGGGAAGGTTCTACTAGACTACCCGCATAGCAGTCGTGTCCAAGAAATTGCCTAAACAGAGCAATAAGGCGCTCGTTGCGTGGGTTTCGTATTTTACTTGGATGTCATGCGTTAATCAGCGTTTTAGAATATAGGAATGTATCCGAAGGACTTGGGCCTCACAGAATTAAGAATGTAGTGAGATATATCGCGATGGTGGTGCTGCATACGGTTATTAACAAAACTTTTCGTTAATATCAGCTGTTTCATTTTATAGATAAACTCTTTAATGCTGTCAGTAATTCAACTGTTTTCACAGGATCAAATCGTTTGGTTTTCGAACACCGAGCAAGATGGACTTAATATTATATTAATTTTACAAAATTGAATAGGCCCCAATTTTTTTTTTTTTAATTAGTACTAAAATTCAACTATATCAACGAAGCACCGCCGTCTCGAGAATTACGAGTAATACAGTCTAGAAGGCAGTGCAACGAAGTAAACAAACATCTGACTGCATTGCATTAAAGCCCTCAATGATAAAAAAGAAAATGCGGCATTGTATCTCAACTGTTTGTTGACAGATATTTATGATATGAATTTGATTTGATAAATTCAAGTAATTTTCATAAATTATATAATTTTTCAAGGGAAGGAATGATTTGTTTGGATTTTTATTGTTCGCGATATTTCCGGGGTTAAATTATCAATATTTTACAATATCAATATTTTAATTGACTCCATGATTTTTAAGAAATTTACACTGGCAGTTTATTAAAAATGTTTGTGGTTCAGATTTATGAAAATTGTAAGTAAAAATAAAATTAGAATTTTTGTTCATTGTGTTCATTTCACTAAGGGCCTATATAGTAAAGAAACTGGTTTCCTAATTTTGTACTATTCGTGAAAGTTTCACTGATTGGTTGGCCTCGAGCCAATCAAAATGCTTCGAATTGTCGGAGAACGAAGATTACATTATAATATATGTACTCGTTATTTAGGTACCGGTCAACCGATTTGGTCCAAATTCAGTAGGCTTCTTTCCATGTAAGTCGTAAATGCGAATACCAATTTTCATGTAACTCCGATAAAGCGTATTTGAGTTATCGCACCTTTTGATATATTTCCATTAAAATAGGCACTAAATTGGACATTACTCCGATACCGGTCAACCGATTTGGTCTAATATCAATAGGGTTCTTCCCTTGAACGTTATAAATGCGTATGTCAAGTTTCATAAAAATCCGATAAAGCTTATTTGAGTTATGCCGCGTACAGACACGGGCAGACAGACGGACAGGCATTTTCCATCCCCCACACAGTCTCATAAAGTACCATTCTGGCACTTAATAACTTGGAGAGCCTCCCCGGATGACTGATCAGAACAATGACTGGCCACCTCCGAGACAACACGAACACATAGGACGAGACACACCATTCACACACACACATTCACTCTGAACAAGGCGAGGATGGGTTGAAGATGAAAATGACGGCCAGATGGTATTCGGGGACCACACGGGCCTAAATTACTCAACATTTGTCTCACAGTTGAGGAAAAACCCGGATAAAACCCGTTTCGTTGTTCAAGCTTAAAATTATTACTACACGATTATATTAATGCTGTACAGTAGAGAAAGCATAATATTGCGATTACTTTAATTCGAGACCTCTGTACTCACAACGCACTTTTCAATACATTAGGCAGTTACATATCAATTAATTGTTATGTCAATTTTGCAATTTCCTCAATTACAAGTGTTGGGCATTAAAAAAAGGTACATAAAATTTTCCTTTTCCATTTTTTAAAAGGATTACCACTCTATGTTTTATTATGCCAATTGGACAGGCTAGAGCTCATGTCATTATGTTATGTTGTCATGGTGTAAGCCTCCAACTTTTGTTATGATGATATTTATTATGATGATACAGATCTAAGCCACAACAATTATGTGCATGTTCAAACTCATTTGCGGGAATATGATACTAGGAACGATCGAAATGTTAATTTGGCAACTGGATAATACTTATTGCAAGTTGAAAATTTAATAGATATGAATGTAATAGTACTTATAGCAACAAATTGATCAAACTTGTTAACATGGTCTAAATTATTTTACCGACCCCAATATTGAGTCCGAGAAAGTAATTGTCATTATGTAATGCTAATGATACAATATGATAATGATGCTTACGTAACAATGCTTCATTCAAAGATGAGTTCCAGGCCTCGACATACACTGACAATTGTTTAGTAAATTAATACTATTATCTTACTAATTTTCTCCGCATGCTATGAGTTTTTACTACAAAGTTACTGTGGGACTATTTTGTCTTATAGCTTGACGTGTTCTGCGGTTCAAGTCACGTGCATTTGTTTACATCCATTTCCCTTCTAAGAGTGATTGGATAGTATTATGTAGGCCTATGCTATCCTGTAACCTAACCATGCCAGTATATGTAATGTCCGGTGTTTTTTTCATACTAACATATTTAACAAACTAACAATATCACTAATATCTAATAATAGAAAATAACACGCATTGAGTATTACCCCTTTCTTCTCCTGAATTAAAATAAATATGTTTGTTCCTACATAATTTTCAACCATTCCCTAATATGTTTTTGAAACAAAATTTTAAATTCGACATGCTAATATTTTGAAAATAGATTGAGAATATACATATTTTGATATACACATGAGAGCTCTGCTTGCTTTTTTTTATCAGTGAATATCCAAAAAATAGTTAACGAGAAAATACAAAGTTCCAAAATTTTTTTATCAAATTTTAGTTTACAACCTGAATTTAACAAGCGCAACTCATTAACGTACTTGATCATAAACTGGTAAATTACGGGTTATCATGTAACGAGAGGTTCAGATTTTACCGATAAATTCACGAGCAAAGAGCAATTTATCTTGAGAGAATCCGGCTAAAGAGTTAAATTTTTATTTTGAATATTTAGCGAATACTCACTAAATTAAGTATGTAATGAACAACTAAAGCTATTAAAATTAATAAATCTCAACGCTATTTGTGTCATTGTAAGTGATATATCCCATGGGGAATCAATCGATGAAATATATAAATCGTCATGCCAAAGGAGACAGTCTTGCTGCACTAATACTTTTTATGAGCTGTTTTATTTTTTACTTTAAAACTCCTTGCTACTAGGCTACTAATAATATCGTATTAGTGTGTTAATATTAAGTGGTACCAGATTTAGCACTTATAAAATTATACATTTTTTCATTTCTCCATTTCCTCATATGCAGCTTTTGTACCAGATAGCTGTACTGAATGATTGTCAAAGAAACTACAAGTATGAAGTTGCTTCAGCATTTAGGATTTTTGAATTTATTTAAAAAGAAAAGGAAAGTAGATGAGGTAAAATGAAAGCGATGGCATACATTCGACAAAAGACACTTACGACTGGTTAAAACTCCACATATTCTTATACTCCATTGGTTACTGATTCAAGAGCTAAGTAACCAGTGAAATACAATTTTTTGAAATTAACTTTCATGAATAATTATATGCATTGATTTTTAATCTTTACAGGTCGTAAAATAAATGGGGTTTTAGCTGATATTAACGGATAAAAGTATTAATACCAAGTAACGCTTTTCTTCCCTTCCTGTTTACCGAATAACACACTTATGTTGAACGGAGAAGGAAATAACTTGATTTAGCAATGAGCGAGGAGCATCCTTCTTCACTGATGTCGGTGACGAAGTACACGCTAATGCAGTTTCCTCAAGGAAATCACAATATTTAACTCAATGGAAATAACTATACATTTTTTCAGTTAGTATTTTTATATTTGGCGGAACCAAAAACAGGAATAGTCCTTTTAGGTGAGAAATATTCTTTCCGGGGATCCAGCGTCGACTCCAGTGCAAAATGCTTCTGCCGAACTTTGTGCTTACTCAATTCCTATCCGGCCAAAGCAAATTCAAGACAGTGTCCCAGACGATTAATTATTCATGCTTATGTGAAACCCCCTCAAACTGTCCTGCATTTGGGAAATCAAGGTATACTCCAGACTATAACCTGAACTTTTGTGACCATAAGCTGGCAAAACCTCTGTTTCATATAATCAAAAGCAATGCTGTTATTCTCATTTTCTGACCTTCATCCACCACATATTTAATAAGCTTTCATTATAATGTCCGTTCTGTTGTAAAACGTATTAAATTGTTAAACTATAACCCTAATAACTTACACTATACACAATAGGGTTGTTTTCTGTCTATAGAAATTCAATAATGATGATGATGATGATAATAATAACAATAATAATAATTATTATTATTATACATTTGGCGTAAAATATGCAACTACTTGGAGGGAAATGTGTAATGATTTAAGACGTTCTTGGCGTTTTACGCCAAACATGCATATGGTCTATCGTTTTTATCACATTAGCACATTAGTATAAATACTTTCAGGTCCGTTAATTGCATATCTTCAGCTAAGGTATCGATGTGAGTTAAACATACTGTGATACATAATACTCGTTCATATTGCTCTTTCATTGGCCAGGGATTTAAAAATCAGTTAAATACACCGAATGTATAAAAGTAATGCCTTAGTCTTGGACTTTGTAAACAAGTGAAGGAGATACTGATATAAGTATCGCATGAATTGGAATTTTGATGACCAGTCGCTGTCATTACATCAGTCAATCCCAAGTAAAACTAGAGAAATATGGCTTAGTTTGTTCATGAATATGAACCTGTGTATTTTAGAATAAAAGAAGGTAAGCAAGCCTCTTCTGTAAATTATGACATATAGAGCTAAGAAAAGAATAGTATATATTTTATCCGACTATAATTTATTTCCTTTCTGGGCCAGCACAAAACGAACAAAGTGCTAGATGATAAGCAAATTTCGAAATCATTCAAAAATTAAAAAAATAAAATTGTATAAAATCTTATACTCGAGAATGGAAGTAGTCTTCAAATTTTTGTGGCTAGAATCGCTAGAAGATGAACATTATATGAAACGGAACCATTAAAATGTCCACTATCTTGAAACAGAATACAAAAATTAAAATCTTTACATATACATCGTTTTATTGACTTCAAGAAACATTGATGCAAAATTGGGGGAAAATTAAACAACTCGTTTGGTCGTGATTGATTAACAAACAAACCTATAGACAAACAGATGAAATGTCAAACGGTCGAGTTAAAACAGGACTTCGCTTAGCTCTGTTAAATGCACTGCATGTACCTTACGTCGTCAATAATATCTGGAACGAGAAGAAATACTTATTATTAGGGATGGGTCGATACCAGATTTTCTCGATACTCGATACTCGATACCGATACATGATTTTTTCCTCGATACTCGATACCTTCAACATTTCCAGTTTCAATAAATAGGTACATTAAAAATTAAAATTTGAGAGAACTGTGTAACACCAACTAAATTAATTAAGTCTGCATATTTAATGAGACAAAATTTAATATCATCAGTAGCCTATAATTATTTTAAACTCTACATTAAAACTAAAATTAGTTTTCTAAACAGTCCACTTACAAGTGTTTGTTAAAAAATACTAGCATTCTCACTTAATTGCAGAATTGCAGAATTACAAAAGTATCGAAAAAGTATCGAGCGAATTTTCTGAAGTATCGTTCGATGCCGATACCATGCAAGTATCGAGAGCATCGAGGTATCGAAAGTATCGAGGACCCATCCCTACTTATTATTTTGGCAGAGAAAGACCAGAATAAGCAGACTGAGAGCAGCGAAGGTTCACCAGTCCCTGACTCACTGCATTAAAGTATTGAGAAAGTCGCGTAATTGATTTGAGTTAGAGGCAGACGTTGCTATGACGACCGCAGATTTCAAGAATCTAAGCACATGGAAATCCGTGACTTCGCTCTAGTTAAATCTGCAAGGATATCGACCAACAAATCATCAATGCACACATCTTATGCAATAATGTTTATTGATATTTTGAATTATGTCTTCCTTGATTCTGCATAATTCTTCTCTGATTGGCGTTGGAGACCCATGACGTCTGTAGTCCGTTTGCAATATTAGAATGATTAAAACCGTAATAATAGACCTAAACACCAACTTACTTAACGATAAAAGGGTGACGTTGGTTGTTCTCAAGTCTACGATTCTTAAGGGTTGAATTAAACATTTTATAATAAAAATTATGGTAGCTGCATATTTATTTGAAAACGTGTGAAGCTCTGATAAATATGTTATATTAGAATGACTATTGACTATTATACATTTTTCACATATTAATAATTAAATTAACCAAATTTTTACAAAGAGTTACGACTTCCAAAGATCCATTAATAAATTTAATTCCGCCTGTGCTAAGCTTAATAAGTTATTTATGGAATTTCAGCCTGAGAGCACTAGTATATACAAAAACCTAATAATGAATCTGAATGCTAGAACGATGATTACAATAATTACATAGATAATATAAAGTATTGCAATGGAAGATTTCACAAGTTATAATTTCTATTAGTAAGTTTACAATTATGTTAGAAGAATAAAGTGACTGCCAAAAAATATTTCATCATAAGTTGTAAGTATAGGTAGACCTATATAAGATAGTATTCTAGAATGCTACTTTAGGAAAGTATTGCTGACTGATTGTAGAATATTAAATACTGGCAAAATATTTATTATACTCATATAATAACAATTACAGATACCACACGTTTTAAAATACTTAATAAATTACATAAATACGTTAAAAACATGTATCATTAATATTGTATTAGATCTATATTGGAAAAAACTGAGATTCTTGATTTTACAATAAGTATGTGTTGGCGCATGTAGTAAATTTCTTGTCTTAGGTAAACTTTAAGCCTTATGTCTACTTTGTTACTAGTTATAAAAATTAATAAATGAGTAAATTATAGCTAAATATCAACTACGCCGTAGGCTGTGGTTTATGTAATAAACGTTGATACTATTTTATCAACTTTAAGATAAAAATCGTCATATTATGTAGATTAATACAAAATGGTCGTGTTTTATCCAATAGATAATAGGTGGATATTATATACCATGACAAAGTAGAATTAATAAACTTCATTTTTCCTTTGAGGGTAGTTGTCAATGAAATGAATTAAAATTTAACCACCAATTACTCCATAACAACAAAACTACCTGGGCTAAACAACATACGCATTTTATATACAGGAGCTGGATAATAAGCTGGATAAATTCCTTTGGATGCTACTTGAACATTGCAATAAATTTATTATCAAGTTTATATGACATTGCAAACTATGATCTAACACACTCCCTTGCGTGTAACTGATTCAGTTTTTACATATATTACTATTACATGTGCTGTATAGTTACAATTTTTCTCAACAAAAAACACACTTGTGTGTATGAATGATTGTCTTTATCTTTCTTCATATAAGTTTATTTAAAATAGGTAATAATCATATAGTTATATGGTAGCAGTTTTTAGAAATCAATAAGGTGAACCTTTATGGTTGATGAATGATGATTGTTTTATCTTCACTGCTCACTGTAAGCGACTAATAAATTTTGACATATCTTTGATATCTATAGTATTTGTAACCTAATATTTTATCCTATACAAATACAGGGTAATCACCTGTCAAATGAATGTGACTTTGTATAAAAATCTATTTGTATAGGTTTTTACTTACTGTATGTAATAGAATATGACTGTAATAAACTTATGTGATATCTAATAACCAAGGAAATTTTTCAAAGCAAAACCCAAATCTTGACATTTTTTAAGTTAAGTCATTTATCCTGTATTCAGCCATAAGATAAAGGAGTATATGAATTTTTTGAGGGACTAAGGGAGTTAAAGTTTAAATCATTTCATTAAAGTAGAATTAATTGTACTTATGTAGCCTACTTAGGCTATATGAGTTTACCCTCGGAGAAGAAACGAAGATCCCCCTCCCCATATTCTGTATTGTCACATCTGTTAATAGAATATGAAAAAAAAAATGCATCGTACCAAGAAAGAACGATAAGATGGCAAACTGCCAGTAAGTAATATCCTCTACTCCAAATTTTACATGTGAAATTACATGTAGAAATTGTAAAAGAATGTTACACACGCCTACAATAGCCTACACATAACGGATTTATTGATACTTTGAAGAGGGCCATCTTTGAATTTTTCAATTGGTTGTGAAGGACTGTAGCATGTCGTCCTCTTCGTTCATCACCCATGATAAAATAGTCTTATTTTATTCTAGATACCCTACCAAACCAGTTCACAATTTTCCCGCCTTATTTCAAACTGGACTCCCAACCACACATCATTGTATATTATATTTTATTGACTGATGTCTTACAATAGTTCTGTTTTAACACACATACGGTTATTGTACAACTTAATGTGATCTTAATACTGCAAAAATGTTTTCTTATGTTTCTGTAGGAGAGGTAACGTGTCGGTGTTGTTACTACTTAGTCCGCCGGCGTGGTCTTGTGGTTAGCGTCGCTGACTACAGATCCGTCGGCCCGGGTTCGATTCCCGGTACCTCCTCGGATTTTTCTGAGGTAGGGAGGTCTGGCAGGGGTGCACTCAGCCTCGTGATTCCAAACTGAGGAGCTACTTGATAGAGAAGTAGCGGCTCCGGTCCAGAAAACCACCATTAACGGCCGTGGGTGTCGGCATGCTGACCACATGCCCCCCAATCCTGCCATCTGCCTACGGGAGATGATGCAGCGGTCGCAGGGATGTAGCGCCACGGAGTTTAGTTTTTTGTTACTACTTAAGCTTATTAATACTGGTAGACAAAGTGAAACGAAATAAGCTGTTCTTTTATCATGGAGTTCTGCTCTACAATACGGTACATCCACTTAAAATTGTGTTTGGGCATTTTTAAACAATTTTTTTTACTAAGTGTGTACTCAATTTCACCCCATTCCACCATTTTCACCACTTTAATTTTTAATAAAGTTCACTACAGCTCAATTGAATACGCTTTGCTAACTTCAAAACAGCTTTAATTGGCTTATTCATGTTTTTTTTACAAAGCTATTTTCACGTACGAGTTGAAATTTAAAATCATTAGCCCATATGCTCAACCATACTAAGATTATCCATTATGTTCGTTCCTTTGAGACTTTTGTATCTAGTTCATTTTTATGAAGAAACTATTAAAATTATTGTAGAGGAAAATTTGTCCCGCGTCCTGAGTTGAACTCTAAGAGGTATGCTATTAGGCCTATATATAATTATCCTTTCTATTATCATGGTCATATTATTAGTTGAATAATAGGTAAGTTTACCTATTTCTTTGTGTTATACATAATACTCATCCATTTCCTATAGTTAGTATAGCCAATTTTAAACACTAATTTGTAATACGTAAATTGTACTTCTAACTGCATGTAATTACATTTAAAAAATTTAAAGCTTCAATATATTTTAATTTGACACTTTCCTTTGTTTCAATTGTAATATTCTTCTTTTTTTAACGAAACTTAGGTATACGTTTTAATTAATTACTACACTGAGTCTTAAACTTAGTCTAAGTTTTAGTCTTTAGTTTATTATTCATTATTTTATTATTCCTGTTGCCAAATTCACTCACATTGTAAGCTGTTTTACAGGCTATTATATTTCTAACAAATAAAATCTTTAACCTGGTTGAGTGGAAGAGAAGACCTTATGGATAATAATAAACTTTTTAATGGCAATCGTGAAAAAGTATTTGCATTGGTATTATTCTTACGGTGTAATGAATAGTAAGTTTATTACAAAAAGTGCAAAACTTCGTAGTTTCCATTAAGTCTTGAACTCCTCCAATATTTAATAATTGAATTGCTTTTAAGTGTTTTGATTTTCCTTTCTCGGGAAGATAGGAGTAACCCACGAACTGGGTAGAAGTAAAGACAATTATCCTCTCGTGTTTCTTAATTTCTTGGCAGTTACTCCCTAGATATTTTTATATTTTTATAGTAATTCAGACGTATGTCATAGTTATTCCATTAAGCCAGCACAGCAAAATGAAATAGGCTATTATTATACGATGTTATGTGTGAACCACATATTATTATTAGTTGAATAATAAGGTAAGTTTACCTATTCCGTTGTGTGACACATAATACTCATCTTCTGGCATATGGTTAGTATATCCAATTTTTAAACACTATGCTATTGAGGAAAAAGAATAGACTAGAAGAAATTGAACGAGTTAGATAGATAGCATTCGGAAATCCATATTATAACTCACTTTCGAAAACAAAAGTAAAAGATTTGTATTTGTAGTACAATGTTTCTATCCCCTTAAACCAAATATGTTTAGTTTCTTGGAAAATCGTTGAGAACGTTCTTACTCCGACATCTTCCGAATCTTCCGTAGGATAAGGAATTACTCTGTCTGAAAGTGGAAGCAATCTGGGGAGAATATAATTTCTATACCCGGGACGAGCTAAGAAAGAAACATTAAGTAAACAAAAACCAGTGTATGCGTTTCACTCTTAGGTCATACGAGTAATGTGCTAGAGTGAGACAAACTGGTTTTTGTTTACTTTAGGTTTCTTTATTAGAACGGTCAGACTCACCACAGGAGGTATCATTCTAAACCCATAGGCTAATATTGAGGATTCGGTCCTAAGAGAGATGAAATCGGGACTGGAGAAAATTACAAAATGTATAATGACTAGCTTCATGTCTTGTACTCTTCACCGGATATACCGGTAATATGGGTAATTAAATCACGGAGGATGAAATGGGCTAGACATGTTACACGCATGGGGAAGAAAGACATAACTAAAATATTGACTGGGAGACCCCAAGGGAAGAGAACTCTTGGAAAACCTAAACGTGGGTGCGAGGACAATATTAGAATAGATTTAAGGGAAGTAGGATTTGCGAGGGATGGTTGGATGGAGTTACCACAGAATAGGGCTGAATGGTGAACTCATACAAGCGCGGCAATGAACCTCCGAGTTTCATAAAATAGATAGCATTCGATTGGCTTGCTTAGTAACATTCTATTGTCATTGAATAGGGCCTGAGTAAATAAGGCTTTATATTGAGGACCATCTGCGTGGTCTCGTCGTTAGCGTCGCTGGCTACGGATCTGCAGGCCCGTGTTCGATCTCTAGTACCTCCCCGGACTTTTCTGAGGTGAGCAGATTTGGAACGGGGTGCATTCAGCCTCGTGATTCAAACTGAGGAGCAACTTGTTACGGAAGTAGCGTCTCCGGTCAAGTAGACAATGATTAACGGTTATGGGTGTCGGGATGCTTAACACTTGTCCCCAATCCTACAATTTTCCTATGATAGATGACGCGGTCGGAAGGTAGGCCTAGTTCTTTTAGGGATTCATTGTCACGCAGGTAGGCCTACACTGGGAATTGTGAGAGACTGGAAAGACAGAGGGAAATTTATATATCCGGTCAAAAATAGAGTAAACATATAGAGGGAGAAAGAGAGGTCCACAGGAGTTAGGTGAGTAACGAGATTTGTAGGTGAGATGAAAGGTTAAGATTTGTCAGGTTTTAAGTACAGCGTGGCGAAGGATGAGGTACTGAAATATAAATGAATGTTCGGTAGGTATGAGGAACCCGTGAGCGCTTTAGATTTTTTGTAAGCGTACTCACGAGAGAGACGTCTACCTTTTTTACTGGCATTTGTACACTTGAGACTAAGGTATGTAATCACTATATAATAAAAGCCATTTCTGATGTTAACCTGTACACGTTAATCTAACTCAGGCTTTCTTCAGGGTTCTAATAACTTATATAATAACGCAGAGTTTATGAAAGATTTACAATTTTTATATAGTATTAATTTGTCCCATGCTACTTTGGGGCCTAATCAAAACAAAAGGGCGGCAGAGAGGAGGGAGAGATGGGAGTTTCATACGATAGGATTGTATAGCGACCGTTATACCCTACTTGCATCCTCAAGAAATAGTGCCAAACTTATAAAATAATTACTCACCAGTGAATATTTATATTCAAATACACACGCTTGATTACTGTTATCATAGATACAATCAAAAGCTAAGCATCTTTTCAGCATTAATTAAATCATTCCGCAGTATCTAAATACGATTGGTCTTTGCTGTTTGTACATATCTGACTTAATCATACGTCACTGTATGTCCAGATAGCGCCTTATATCTGCCGGCCTTTTGTTTTGATTAGGCCCCCAAAGTAGCATGTGAGAAAAATAGTTACATCATTACCGCTAAAAATACTGTACGAAATGAAGTAAAGAATTATAGAACTATTAAAAGTGTATGAACCTTGAACATCGTCATCTGTTGAAGTATTCTTCTGCGAACACAATAGTCCAGTGACATGTAGACCTATCTTGCAGTTCCAAGCCCTCTGAGGGCATTTGTAATTACTAGACTAAGGATTTTAGGTAAAAACCTATTTTAATCCTTAAGTGATATATGGACGAAAACTAAGTGATTATGCCTAAAACTGATACTTTTATAGGACCTAAAACAGCCTATTTTTACGGTAGAGCCTAATATTGCCTTTTGGCTTGTTTTTCCTCTAAAGTTGAAAATAAGTCATTTTTTGTTATAAATTTTAGCATTTATTTTCAGTTCGTACTAAATTCTTAGCTTGGAATGTGCAGTACATGACACAATTGTGGCATGGTTAAATAGTAAGGAATGTTTCGTCTTCAGTAGAAAAATTCCTTGGAATTCCCAAGAAAATGCAGTGTTTTTCTCCCTACTCCCACATTCAGTAACAAAAAAAAAACGTAGTTCTCTGAATCACTGAGGGGTACAAGGGGTTGAATATGCTAGCGTGCGTAGCTTCTGGGCGCAGGGATTAGGTTTTCACTGTTATGGTAGTAATACAGGCCCTAGTAATAGGTCTATATAATTCTGTGTACCATAGGCCTATATTTGTGTTTTATCATGATTACTGATTAATGGTGACTTCAATAAATATAATATTCTGCATTGCAATTGAGATATTTAAAAAAAATTGGCAACTTAACGATTTTATAAGAGATTATTTTACGATTTTTAGAACCTATTTTTCAATTTTTAGAGCCTATCTTAGGTACCTAAAACAGCATTCTTAGCGACCTAAAAGTCCGAAGTCTAGTAATTACCCTGCCTTCCATCCGGGTACGAGTCATCTTTAGGTATGGTATGGTATGGTATGGTAAGGTGAATCTTTATTCTTATATACATATTAAATACATTATTTATAGAACAAATCCAACGCACGGGCTTTTACTATGCACGAGACAAAGAAAGAGAAATGTCCGAGGTGATTCAGGCAAGGGTGATACCGCGGAGATTTGCCATTGCGGATGGGAATGAAAGGATACAACACAACACCCAGTCCTAAACACAGGAAGGAAATTTTTCACTGCTGAAAAATCCCCGATCCGGCAGAATCGAACCCGGGCTGCCAGGGTGGAAGTTAGTCACGCTACCAACTCACCCACGGTGGCGGACAATATAATAATGAAATACAAAAATGAAGAAAAGAATAAATTGTACTAACGACAGAAAAATATGACAATGATAATACAATATAATACATAATAATACTAAGACAAAGATTATTCCCCCCTCCCCTCCCTCTCATCTTTTCTACCCTGAGCTATCGGACTTTAGGCATTCATTTCCCCACCCCTTCGGAGAATTTTGTGTCACTCAAAAGCTCTAATATCGCCATGTGACCTCTTCTAGGGACAACAAAAGAGTCCGGAAAATATAGTTGCCTAAGCATCTCAGTGACTTCACATTCGGAGAGAATAATGCTGTGCTGTCTAATCCTTGTGACATAAGTGTTAGGTAGAAGACTGGTACATCCAAAAAACAAACATTCTGTAATTATACCCTTAAGGGATCACCAGGGGTCGCCTGCGATCCGGTGACTAAGAAAACTTAGAAATAGATCAAAAAGATTAAATAAAAAATACACACATGTAAATTAAAATTTAAAATAAATTATGTAAGTTGGTGAAAATCATTTATGTTTTTTGTAATACATTATATATTCCCATATTTAATTATTTTCAGTTATTAATTACTACTTCAATCTTTTGCATTATAATAAAATAGTAGCATAGTAACGTTTCCTCTTTTATCACATGCGTTTATGCATTTAAAGAAAGGCGTTTTTACTGCGTACATAATAATATAATAGGATTCGACTTTAATGTCTCCTATGAGGATTAGGTTGCAAGCACGGAGTTTTGTGCTGCCGAACACCGTATTCAGGCAGTGGCAACTGAGGAGGGTCCGTTGTGCTATTGATCAGATCCACACCAGACGACGACCCAGTTACACTCGCGGGGGTGGAGGGGCCATCTTCAAAACGACGGGCCAGCGGGCAATCAGTACCATTAATTTGTTTCTGTATTTTTCACATATTTCATTCTATAAAGTGAGAACCATTGTTGTTGAATGCTTTCATTACGGGATATGATCTATAGAATTGATTCCTAAATGTGAACATTGGTTGTCATTTACCCGTGATGATTTCTTTCCTGTTTAACATGTCATATTGTCTATGTGAAAACCCCATTTTAGTCAGTAAACTGCTTTGGAAGTGTTATTGTGAAATAATTCCCAAGTCATTTTGTCTTCAGTAGTTCCCATCCTATTCAGAAATTAGTAATCTAAATGATTCTAGTGTTCACAGAAGATAATACACGAGTTAACTCTTATCTATTTTTTCTTTGCAAAGAATAACTTAAGCTTTCGGTGATTAGCTTGAATAATAATATGAGAGTTTTCCATTTAATTTTCTGAAGGTTTCATGTATTTATCTATTGTATTCAGGAGGAAATATATAGGATAGACACTATCCTATTCAAGAGCAAATTGACAAAACAGGTTGTTGAAATGTGTGAATTGGCTCTAAATTTCTAATGGTTTCAGGTACTGGTTATTCCAATTCGCTTTTCTTAAGAACATTCATTAAACGTTATAGTTCCAAATGTACAGTACTTTCCAAAATTCATACTAATATTTTTAGACAATACTGTCTCTCAGAATTCGATATTGGGACCATTATTATTTTTTTATGTATAAATTACCTTGAACATTTTATCGATGCCAAATCGGTTGGCAATGAAGAAATCCAAAATATTGTTAATTCTCGGAGCATATTTAATACGGCAAAGAAGACAAGAGGAAATATTTCTTTTGGTGGAATAATATGGACGATTCCGTTCGCTTTCAATTACTTAATCAGTATTATAGGCTATGATGTTATGTTCTTTGCCAGACAAAGATGTATAGTTCGGGTTTTAAAGTGACTTCTACAACTAGAACTGTAAATAACGTTCACCGCTCTGTTTGAAAAGGTGTGATGCGAGATTAATTCTGAAATATATCCTACTCACGGGGAACTCATTGTTCATATGACAATAAAAATGACCGATTCTCATCAAATTCATGAATTAATTAACTAATCGATTACGAATTTCATATTTTCGAGTGCCCATCTTCAGCCGAACCACATTCTGTCAGTCTTATCAATGTGTTAAGTGGCGATTATGAATATTTAATACACTATCTTATTGGCAAACTGAAACGATTTCTTCATTGTAATACAGTAATGTAAATTTTGTCGGTTACCTAATTTCTCAAATGCACCGAATTGTCATGAATGAACTTCGTTTGAGTTATATTAATCCATTCTTGCATAATAACTACGTTTGAAATAAATCCAATAACATGTTGATTTATAGATTAAACCTTTAACTGCTGTAGCCGTCACTAAGAAAGCGTAAGTTTTTTTTTTTCAATCACAGAGGAAATTTTCAATAAAATGATCTGTGTTTTACGAGTAAAGTTTTCAGCACAGTAATGATTAGCACTTTTTAACGTAAAGCATTACTTATGTTTTAAGTCTGTGACTCTATGTGATCAAGAACATTTTCCGCGCAGTCACGGCCAGAGCAGTTGTAAGGTAAAACGTTCAGCAAATGTAACATATTAAGCTTAATAATACAGGTAAAGTGATCCCTATACATGCCATGGAGGCCCGGAGGGTTCCAGGAGGATGAGGCTCCCAGATTTGGACATTCGGCACCTGAAGGTAATAAGGTTGTCAGCCTTACGCTCTGGCCGCCTTTACCCCCAGAATTGCTCCTGGTACTCATTTCTGTTAGAGGCTGAGTCGACCCCAGGGCCATAGTGCCACCAGAAGGATTAGGCCAATTGAAAAATCTCAACACCTCACCAGGGATCGAACCCGCAACCTTCCGGTTTGTAGCGCAGCGCCTCAACCATTACGCTACGTCGTACCCTAGGCTATAATAATATAATTCTCAATTTTAAACAGAGATGGAATGTGAGCATATTGTTTTCAGAAAAATCTTTTATGTGACAGGAAAATGGATTATTCTTCAAGAGTTGATTTTTAAATGATACATAACTTATTTATAGTCGCATTGCCTATCTGCACTGAGTTGTTCCAATGTGGGAACTACACATTTAATGTTAAGTTAAGGACCGTGCAAAATGTTTGTTACAAACAAAATTAATGGAAATGACACTTTGACCTAATTTCCAACTAGGACATGCTCCGTCAACAGCTAGAGCTTTGCAAGGGTGGCTTCCCTGCCAACAAAACCAAGGGATTTCCACAACTAACAAAATTGTAGAGTTACGGTGTTGTAGAGTTACTTTATGTTGTTGGTTTATTTTTTATGTTCTTATATTTATATAGATACCTAACTGATATAGAGAAACTTTGTTTTCTCTACATTTTGTATTGTAGAGTACAATTATAAATATTTTATTGGTATCTTTTCAATTATTACTGAAAAGTAATAATATTAGTACCTTACTAATATTATTACTTTTCAGTAATAATTTTTGTCGTTCTTCTAGCTACTGGAAGATCAGCCATCTGAGACAAAAATGTAAAACATCAGTAAGGCCGAAAGAATCTGAAAACTACATACCTAAACTCGTAACCCATTGTTTAGGCCTACCTATAAGAGATTGTTTTAAAAATAGTTGAAATTTTATTAAGTAATTCATATTACAAGTAATTATTGTGATCCTTTTATTGTTCACTTACAATTTGAGGATAAGAAAAATCCTTTAAATAATTATTTATGTCTTGTTTTATCTCTCTTATTTGCTATACGATCCTCTGTCCGTTAGGGAAGGGAAACTAGTCAGAACTGGAATAACTCGGCTTCATTCAAATTGACAGGATAAGTTTTAAGTAAATTCCAATCCGGTATTCGCTTGTGCGAATGGAGAAAGAGGCTTATTCACTCATGTTGAACCTGGAAATTACAACTCTTCACAACCTATATTTTATCGAGTTATTATTTACTGTTATATTGCAATTCATATCAGCTCCCTTGTGAACCGTCTCCTTGCCTTTGTCTACAGGATATGATTGTATTTTTTATAGGCCTAAGGCATTTTGTAATAAAAAAAGAGAACCTCTAAAAGACAGAGTTTTTCCTTTCAATTGAAGTGTATATTTTCTTTCACAGACTAAATTTGGTGGTTGTTTAGACCGCCCTTAGTTATCAGAGGGTTAACTTCCAATAAGAATGTTCCACATATTAATCAACATATATCAAGTGCTCTCACTCGTTTCTTTTGTTATTATATTCTTATCTCTCGCTCTCTCTCTTTCTCCATATCTCCGGGTTTCCTCATTCATAAAGTACCACCTCCATTATCCCAGTGGTAATCAGCAACATCAAAGGATTCATATAGCTCCATATTGCTACCTTCTCTCCATTTTTGTATTCAGAGGAGTCAGTTTCCTATTGGTTTATCGATTATAGTTAGCCGAGAGATCCTGTTTATTTTCACTCTGTCTATATCCACAGAAGCTACTCCCTATGGAATTGTTTCAATTTTACGATTTCACTGAGTGTTTAAGAGATGAAAAGTCTACAGTATAAGGGGAACATAAATTTGTGAAAATTGACATAAACCATTTCTTTGGGTTTTGTGGTTCAACTTAAATGAAATAATTGTTTTCTGGCAATCACTCGCCAGCCTTATGATTAATTTTAGGAGTCTTCAGCATATATTTTAGTGTTTATAAATGGCAGGTAGTTCGTACTATTGATATTATTATTATTGTTACTATCCATCCGGCCGTTTCCTCTCTGAAGATTGCGAGTAAGCTGAGCAAGTTTAGTGGTAGGGTTGCTACCTTAAGGTAGCCTTCTTTTCTATCGGGGATTGCTCTCCTAGCCCACAACTACAGACCAAGAGGGAAAAGAGATATTGGAAGACCAAAGAAACGCTGGAAAGACCAAATTCCGATTAATCGGAACAAGCCAAAAGGCCTAATCCTCGAATGTTATTGATGATGATTATTGTTATTATTAATGTTGATACTGACTCAATGACAATAGATAATTCCTAAGCAAGCTACAGGAATATCTACCTTATGGAACCGGGAGATTCTTTGCTGCTCTACATCATCCACCACTTCAACCCTATTCTGTGCTAACTCTATCCAAACATCCCACGAAAGTCGTACTTCCCTTAAATCTATTCTAATATTGTCCTCCCACCTATGTCTAGGTCTTCCAAGTGATCTTTTCCCTTTGGGTCGCCCAGTCAATATTTTTGAGATATGTATTTCCTCCCCATGAGCGCCACATGTCCAGCTCATTTCATTCTCCATGAATTAATTGCCCTTACTGTATTCGGTGAAGGTTAAGAAGCTTGTCGTTATGCAGTTTTTTCAGTCCCCTTTTCATCTCCCTTAGATCCGAATATTTTGCTAACCATCCTTTTTTCGAACACACAAAGATTATGTTCTTCCCGAAGAGTAAGGGACCATGCCTCACATCCAAATAATACAACCGATACGATAATAATTGTCTTATGCTTGTTTTTCCCATCAGATTTCTGGACAGAAGTCGAGAAGATAAAAAATTCCGTATTGCATAAAACAAGCATTAGGCCTACCAGATTTCAGTCTACACTTAACTTATACAAATAACAACTTAAATAACTTGCTGCTCGAATCTGAGATAACATTAAGAGATGCTAAAAGTTGGTTTAATTCTAACGGCTTTTTACTGAATGAAGCTAAAACCGAAACGTTGTTACTTTCTTTAAAGGAATACAATCTCAAAGCTTTCAATTTTCTTGGAATAAATATTGACACTCGACTTACTTGGGAAGGTCATATCAATCACATATGCGTCAAATTGTCGAAAGCACTTTTTCTTCTTCTTAGAATTAAGACAATTGTACCTACAAATTATATCAGGGTTATCTATTTTGCATATTTCCAAAGTATATTAAAGTATGGCATAGCCCTTTGGGGTAATAGCACTCATGTAAATAGAGTTTTTATTCTTCAGAAAAGAGCCGTTAGAATAATCACAAATTCTGCTGTAAGAGAACACTGTAAACCTCTGTTTATCAAGAACAAAATAATGACACTTACTTGGCTGTACATTATTGAAATTCTGTTATATATAAAAGACAATATTCATAAATTTGAGTTAAGAAGAGATCAGCATTCTCATTTCACTAGACAACAGCACATGTTCCATATGCCACTATGTAGACTTGCGGTAACCATGTCCAACTTTGAGGTTATGTCTATCAAGATTGGTAACAAATTACCACATCATTTATATTACCTAAGCAGGCCGCATTTCAAGACACTTATCTCTGATTGGCTGATTGATATGGCTTTTTATAATATAGATGAATATTTTAATTGTAATGTGCCAAATTTTATTGTTTAATTTAATTAATTTAATTTTATGTACTTATATGACCTTGTCACAAACATTGTTTCACGACAGGCAGTAAACAATATACAATATACAATATACTGTAGTAATATTTGTATGTTTAATTATTGCCCCCAGATATTTTTGAATTCTCAACTTGTTCGAATGCTTTATCTACAAATTTAATACTTATAGCGCATTACTACTGGACTATTATTATTATTATTATTATTATTATTATTATTATTATTATTATTATTAATATTAATATTATTACTAACTTGGACTTCTTTCTAATAACAAATCAGCTGTTGAAGGTGTCGGGGGAAAAAGAATGTATATTTCTAAGAAATTCATGTAATCCTTCCATTTAGTGAGGCTCTGAAGGCACTATCAGAAACATAGGCCTATATAAAACTCGAAAGATATGATAATAATTCACTATTTTAAAAATTCGTGTTCGGCAAAAACCACGAATATAATTGAAATTAAGCTTATGAGCTAAGTTATTGTTAAAAATTGTTGATTAGTATTTACTTAACTTCTAAATACTGCTATAAATTGGAGGTAGTTTCATTTATATTAATTTTGAAACAGTATGTGTTGCTAAACTTTAATTAGTCTATTTAAAAACTAACATAAATGGTCATACCTTGTTTTTCTCCAAACACATTTCACTTTTAGTAATTTAGAACAAAAGTAAAAACTATGTAGCTGCATTTTGGTTATGTCTTTAAATTTCATAAAATCTCTGAGAAGGTAAAATTAGTTTTAAACCAATGGACATACACTTGTAAATATTTTTAACATGTTGCTAAACATAGTGTGCACCTGTTATGTTCTACAGCTAGGTGATGTGTAAACTCATTAAGGGAATTTTTAAACCAATATTAAACGGTTTGTTAAAAAAATTATCAAATTATTATTTTATGGGCATACTTCTACAATAAACGTTTTATTTATTCCTTCAAAAGAGTCCAAAAAAACCATTTTATTGGCTTTAGGGTACAAAGATGTTATGACTCGCAAAATAAAGAAAGCAAAAAACTTAACTACTCGTTAAACTGGTTTGTATAATGTTTTTTATCACTCAAAATCACTCCAGAATTTTTGTATTCGTTAATTCAAGAATTTTGATGTCTAGAATACTCACTAAAATTGCGTAATTTCCTACATAGAATGTTATGTTGAATTATATTTTATATACTTATGTTCGATATAATTTATTTTTATTGCTCTAAAATACATTTAATCAGCCTTACCTTACTATATTTCACGGACATCGCTTATTGGAATAGTTGACATTTTTTCATAGATTGCGCTCAATGGATCTTCTAAAGACGAATTTGAAACTGTTAGCAATCTATAATTATGAGAATGTATAGTTTCATTATATACACGTATTTTTCTCTTTTAATTTCACTGTGATATAATTAAAGTGCAATGCAAGGCTTTAAGATTTTATAAGGTTTTTAGTCTGATATAACTTTATTAAAAGTTTGTTATGGTGAAGAATTTAATAATTTACTGAAGGATTTAAGGAATGATTATTTGAGAATATACCTGATCGTAATAATATACCTGTTTCTAATAATTTACCGGTTTCTAATCATTTACCCAAGAATTTAAGGGATATATAATGGAGAAATTATATAAATTCAAAACTGAAATAATTGACCATTGTTCTGTACTTTTCCAGTAGCATATAATATCTTGTAAAAAATAATAATGTAGTCCCTGTTTACATAAAACATAATTCAACCGCTCGTTGATAATAACACAGTAGGGTGTAGGTCATTATATTAAACTGAAAAAACAAAAGAGTTAAGAAAACGGCATTGTGACGAAAGTAGAGACTAATGATGGCGTAAACAATGTAGCATCGTTTTATTCAGAACCTTAATGGTGGCAATCTTCTTGGAGGATCCTCCGTCATATTTCATCGCATGGCGTATATAAACTGTTAGGGACACACGGCTTAGAGCAGAATTATTGTTTAATGTGCGATGTGAGAAGTACGTCAAATTACCACCCCATGCCGTGTCATTAATCAGCTCACCGGGTTCATAAGTATGGTGGTAGCAAAGCGGAGCAAATAAAGAAGTGTGCTACTTCTCTCTTCTTTTCATTAGTAGTTATCTGTGCTGCTTCTGCTTAACATCAAGTGCAGTCATCTTTATGGTTTGTAGTTATCCACTTCTACAAGTAATAATGGCTGAGGATTACTTTAACATGGCGGTGATGTCATAAAAGGCAACCCACGAGCTACAGAACAGGATGTTTTCTTCTATACAGGGTGTTTTACAAATCCACGAAAAAATTGGCAGAGGAACTACCTTCCAATAAAAATGGACACAAAATCAAAATATGAATACAAATTCTGGTTTATTTAGGTTGACTGAATTTTACTTGTATTATTCCTGTTCTGTGTTAAATGAAATATTACCTTCATAAATATTAAATTCAAATTATCTTAATGAATTAATATACTTCTATTTTAAATACCTAAGTCACAAGTACCGTTCCTAAATGAACCAATTTTGAGCTTAGAATTGGATGTGATGCGGGAACTTTGTAACAAATAAAAACATAATTAAATACCGGTAGGCCTCCTGTTATGAATATAGTACAATAATTCACCACAATAGTACACAAATATTCTGTGTAGTACGTATTACAATGACACACGTAATAATACAGTAATATCGTCTATAGTGTAATAATACAACAAAATGCTTAGCAAGTTTATAACGTAAAACAAACTTTATGAAAATATATTTTTTCCTTCGCATGTCGAAACCTTCTCTTTTAGAATTTTTTTCAAATCAAACCTGTTTATTCAATAAATGGTAAATAATTTCGTCAACACTAAATTAGTCCTATAACAAAATGATGTATTTTTGTAATGGGATTCCAAGATCAAATATTCTTATTTTTTTTTATTGAAACGCAATCTTAACTAAACTCAGGAATATATTAGTTATCTTTGATCGACCACACGCTTATTACGTATGACGTATGATCTTGGTGAGATCTATCATTCTAGGAAGTTCGTTGCAGAGGTCCTGAATCACCCTGTATGTAATTTATATATTTCATATCTTCATTTATATATATCTCTCTATATATATTCCACACAATGCTTATGGTGGCCTCTAAACGGTGTGGACTTCTGTGCCCGAGGTCACGGGTGGGTTCCACTCTAGGTCGATGACATTTATATGTGCATAAGTGTGACAGCCCATGTCTATAGATATACAGACATTTAAACAAGCTCCTGCGGGATAAAATTCCAGCAAATTCCAGTAAATTAACTGTAAAACCAACCACAGAGTAACCTACGTATGTGGTAAAACTTTTTAATTTAACGACTTCATTGACAGTATTGTTTTAGGATAACGATAGTACGAACCGTCGGCATCGGTGCTTTAGAGGTAGCATTCCCGCCTCTAGATCCGGGTTCAACCTCGTTTCGGTCGATGGATTTTCTGGACGTAAAAATCCTGGGCTTGGAGTCCTCCTGGAGCAACTTTAAATTGTGGGCCTGTGTCGTAGATTTACGGCAAGTTAAAGAATTGGAAGCCTAAATTAGAGCCTCTGGTCAAAATTCCTCGGCCCTTTCACGTCTACGTAATTACTTAATTCCTTGCGAAGGTTGTGAGATGTTGGGCTTACCACCTGTCCCTCTGCTTTCTCTCGGAAAATAATCGTAACAAGATCAGTCTCTGTACCAAACTTCCACTTGGAAGCCCTATGTTTCAAGTCAACAACAAAATTACCTTTAAGTGTTAATTATTTTCTAAATACAGTGCAATGCATCTTCTTTGTAAAACAATTAACTATAGAAAGAAGTATAGTAGCACGATGGGAGAGGGTTTGTGTGTGTGTGTGGGGGGGGGGGAGGTATTACAAGTTTGATTTCCCCAGTGAGGTCCTCAAATATAATATCCTTGCTCCCTTAGGACTCACTCATTTGTAGGTGAGTGAAAAATTGATCAACCTTTCGCTGTAGCGGTCACACCAGCTAACTGCAACAGACTTTATTTCATTCATCTCTAGGGATTTTTTGTCTAGAAATGGAATTATGCATGGCTCATTACTTGTTTCGAAATAACCGTTGAAGCGTTATTTTTAGTTCCTTTAGAAACCGTTGAGGGGTCACATAACCTACTCCACTGAAGTTAAGAAAATTTCTTTTTTATTGTTATATCTTATTGAGTGACATTTCATCTTTAGTGTTGTGAAAATAATACCAAAGTATAACCAATAAAGGTTTAGTTAGGGAGAAATACGAGAAGGCGATTAAAGTAGACATTTAAATTTATATTTGCCACGTTTTCTTTGGCAAGTTTCTCGCTCATTACCCGTAACTTACATAATGAAAATTTTCTCATAATTTCAACCGTTGATTAGTAAAAACCATGAAATTTAATACCAAAGAATACATATGACTATTATCAATTTTGTTTTTTCTTCTTTTATTCATCTTGTTTTTTATTCTGTTTTAAGGGGGAATCTGGAAAATTTACAGTTCTTGAGAAAATTTTGTATTCATAATATGCTTTTATGAACAAAGTAATTTTAAAATTATAAAAATTGTATAAATGAAACATGAAGAAAGCTTATTTCTCCTTCATACGATTTCATCTGCTATTGTTTAATTATCATTAATGATAAAAATATTTTATACCAGTATTTAAAGATATATGATTGATGGAGAAATATTTTATAATCCCCAGGCTAACTTATAGCATAAAAGAATTAGCGGGAATGAAGACATTACATTATTAGTTTTAAACTATTTGTGGGATTTAAGGTGTACATGACCTCTTAAATTGGCCTGCATAAAAAGTGATTACACTGAGCCTGTAATATCTGGGAAGGAGAAACTTGCGATTAACTTCCCTATAACGGTCTGCAGTCCTTTGTAAGCACTGTAAATATATGGCGTAAGGAGAAGGAATACGTTCATTTATGCAAAAAATCTACCAAAGAATTATTTTAATCCAAAAATAATTTTGTCAAGATGACGGTTTCGAACGCCAGCTGAATAACTCCATGGCGCTACATCCCTGAAGGGACTTGGCCTACCACTCGACCACTGCGTCATCTACCATAGGCAGTACTCTGAATAAACGTAAATTTATGATAATTATATAACACATTCAGCTCGCCATAAGTTCGGAAGTCCCTTCTTTCTCACACTTATTCATCAGGCTCTGGATAAATTCCACCGTTCATTCTCTCAAAATGTTTAATAAGAAGAATGGATAAGTGTTAATTTATATTGTTTCTGATCTAAATTCTAAAATATAAAACTAAAATAAACGTTTCTAATAACGTATAGAAATGGGACACAACTGATATTCATAAAAGAATGTATCATAAATATATTTTTATTATAATATTCCGCCTTTACCGTTACCATATAATACTCAACTTATTTGAAGATGCATTTCGGCGTATGCTGCGCCATCTTCAGTTCATATAAGATGTAATGAACACCACAATTCTTCTGAAATAATGTTGTTTATAAAATTTGTTATTTGGTAATCTAGGTCACCGTTGTAGTCAAGTCAAATAAATGATTTTGGTCAATTATGTTTTCATAACAAACAAAACCCCATAAGCCAGCTCACACCTCTACAAAAAGACAACAATAATAAATATTTTGCTACATTTAATTACACAGATAACAGAATACATGCTATCACAAAGCTACTACGTAAAGAAAACTTTAAAATTGCTTACAGAACAAACTGCAACTTAAAGAATAAATTATAGAGCAATAATACTAACTCTGTGGATAAAATGGAAGAAAGTGGTGTTTACAAATTGACGTGTATTGATTGCAAAAAGGTATATGTGGGACAAACTGGAAGAAAATTCAAGCAAAGATTCAGTGAACATGTTTCTGACTTTAAATATGGCAGATTACGCTCAGCGTATGCTAAACACCTGCTTGATAGTGGTCATAGATTGGACAACTTAAATAACACCATGGAAGTCCTACATATATGTGATAAGGGTGTTAGACTAAATACATTGGAAAACTTTCAAATTTATAAAAATAGGAGTAACATCCTTAATGAAAACATAATTGACCAAAATCATTTATTTGACTTGACTACAACGGTGACCTAGGTTACCAAATAACAAATTTTATAAACAACATTATTTCAGAAGAATTTTGGTGTTCATTACATCTTATATGAACTGAAGATGGCGCAGCATACGCCGAAATGCATCTTCAAATAAGTTGTGTATTATATGGTAAGGGTAAAGGCGGAATATTATAATAAAAATATATTTAATATTAACCCTTATCTGTTGGAAATGAGTTATTTTAATTTAGAATGTATCATGATTTATAGATCAAACCGAAACGGTTGAAAGAAAACGATAACAGAAGCAAAATAGGTCCAGCAAACATGGGTCCGCAAACAAGCCGCAAGAGATTTAATATTTTGTGTAGTTTTGAGCCGCCACTGAATTAATTAAGAAGCATCGTCCTAATTAGTACAAATGAATTTGAAATGTAGATTTTTCGTGTAAATGCCATCTAAGTTGCCTCAAAATTCTCTCATAGCTTAACATAACAAAGAATACAATTCTATTGTAGTATATTACATGTTATTAATATTGTATACTCTTCCTGTTAAAGGAAGTGTTCACAAAGTGTCGTCCTTGTACCTGGATGCAATACTGCAGTCGTGTCTGCAGTGAGTTTCGAATTTTTTCAGTCACCCCCGGATCATCTCTGAATTCTTGATAAACACGTACAATTTTTTGCTGTTGCTGTATGGTTCCATTTTGACCGCGTAGAGTTCAGCACACCTGACACTTCAGACGAATGATCTCACTGCTTCGACTGTATACTATACCCATTGTCTGTCGTATATGGTTTGATTACAACCCCACCTTGTGGCAATTTTCAGTTTTGTACACAAGAGCACATCGCGATTGAACGCTTTTAAGTGCACAACGAGTGAACCCATGTTTGCTGGGACTTTTTTGTTTCTGCTTTCGTTTACTTTCAACCGTTTCTGTTTTCGCTATTGATTTTGATATATCCTGTATATTAGAACAGCTTAGAATCGTTGTTATCGCCTTTAAAATAGTTATATCCCAGAACAGATGCAAATAATTGATTTTTTATGCAAAATATAACGCTTAGGCTATGAGCCCTTTGTAACAGTTGTTAGGATAAGAGGTTTAAATAATTATTTACTATATCTCTAATATTTTAAAAGTTTCAGACCAAGACCACCACTAAATATTCGTTTGTCCCAAAATTAAAGGCTTTCAGTGTAGGGCTATTGGTATAATAATCATGATACTAAAGGTTCATGCAAATGGTAAGGGTTTACGTGGTCATTTCCCGCAAACTGCCTTCTTTCGTGTGTAAATCCGTTGATTGTGTACATCAGATGTACGGCACCAGATGTACGGCAATGTAAATAATGTAGTCATATCCTACAATGGGAACGATCATCATCATCAGGATCTAAAGGCAATGCCTTGTTGTAGTAGCCATGTCTTCCTCTTCATCGCTGTTCTCTTTAGATTTTCGTATGACAGCACGTCCATATCCTTTATCATGTTTTTAATAAATGAATTTCTTGGACGTCCTCTTGATTTCTTTCCCAGTATTTTCCCTTCAAAAATGTTAATGAGTAGATCATTGTGCCGAAATGTATGACCCACTAACTTTGCTCTTCTACTCTTAATTAATACATAAACGATAAACGATAAACCTAGCAAACGATAAACCTAGCAAAGTCTACCGTTTGTTTTGTAACCAAAATTTTGCTTCCTGTTCTTCAACATTTAGGCTTAGGCCTACTTGATGTGCGTGATCTCTTATATCTAGAAATCTTGATTATGGAGCCCAAGATAACTATGCTTAAATATGTCTCAAGTGTATCTGTAATCCAATTATTACACACACCTCCACTTATCCGTGTTATCAAGGAAATCCGTCCTTCCTAACAGATACTACTACTAAAACTAGATTCAAACGGCCTTATTAGGGTATTATGGTAATATTATAACACAGCGGACTAAAATCGTTTTCAAAGTAGTCGGAAGTAGGTCAGGAAATAAGATCGGGCATCCCTCCAATATTGGGTTCGAAGAAGTCTACACAAGGTCTGGGCAATGGTTCCTGAGTCTACATAATCAATGTAGCAAACCTCTTTACATTTCATAAGAGCTATGATATTGGAATTAGAAACCGTGGTACTTCAGCTGATTGCTTCTAGCATGCATAATCTATCCCATGTAAAGTACAATTGTGCGAGGGGGGTGTTATAAAAGGGGCTTTCCCTTTTAAATGAAATTAAAAAAGAAATAGGCTTTATTATGATCGTATCTGGTTTCATCATTAGTTTTACTTGGTTTTTATGTCTGAATCAAAAACCCTTGACCAGGTTTTTAATATAGGCCTACTGATGTAAATACAATCAATAAAATTAATTATATAGCAATGTGATTATGTTATGTATTTCCGAATAGGCATCGAGAAGAAAATGCTATGTGATCATTTGTGGCTTTAATGAATTTTAATAAAAGTAAAATCTAATATTGTCTACACATAGACTGTGTAGCGAACCCATTGCACACGATCAGAATCTCACATGTAAGCCAATATGCGTACAACCCAGGCTGCCAAACAAAACACAAAACTAGCCTTTCATTTCCGCGCATGTGTATTAAGAAGTTAAGAAGTTAAGTATTGAGAAAACTCATATAAAGCATATAGGCTATTTTTTATGACTTTCATACGAGACGAAAACTATTTATATAAAAATTCTTAAAATTTGTTAATCAGGGGTCGATGAATACCTTCATGATGAATACATGCAAAAAATCTGTATTGGCGAAGATACTATAATACTAATGTAATTAATAATTATAATAATAATTTGCATGTAACACGCTAAGGTATCCTAACCCATCGCACCATCTTGTCGAGTCTTATCTGCTGGGTTTTGTATAAATTTATTTCGCTCTCCAAACCCACCATCCTTGACAACAGATCTAAACAGGTGAAAAACAGAGCAATTAACTGCCCCGTATCTACAAAAGTCGTTACGGCTACAGATAGTGTAATGGTGTCCAGTAAATGTAAAGCTTGTAAAATTGTGTACTAAATATGCGATTTTTAAAAAAAAATTTAATATAACATATATAATTATGCAGATTCGGATTCCGCGAATTTGCACGTTCAAAACTTATCTCCTGTCCCATAATTACGTCACCGCATGTACTATAACATTTACAGCTGATGGAAGTATGGAATTATCAGAGAGATCAGAACAGCACTGCTTCAGAGCAAACATGTCGTTTCATTACAGTAATGTTGTGTTTCACGAGGACCCGTGTTAATTAAAAATAACTGAGAGTGGACAATCTATATAATGAAAGCACTTAGCTGGTTGGATTTAGTTCAGGCCATTCTATTACTTACATTATAGTCCATGCACTATTTTAAAGTGCCCTGAGTCTTTAGGTTTTTCTTACTATCGTAATGTATCGTAACTGAATATGAATTTAGATATTGAAAGTAAATTAGTATATTTAATAATTTAAGCCTCCAACATGTCTATTTATACAAAATGGACGAAGTAATTTTCAGGGATTGTTGCGGTCATCTTTGGTAATTAAAAAATCAATTGTTGGTTATAAGATATGTGCGATATTCCTGAAAACATAGGCGGCTTCCTTTCGTTAGAAGGAAAAGTTTGCCGACAGCTCAACACATTCTTTATTTTTACCGCACCAATCAGCTAGTTACCCCAGCCAATCAAAATCTAAGAATGTCCTGTGACGATTTTGACAACTACTCGTCAACTCCGCGTGGAGTTAAATTCGCGGTTGCAAGATCAAGTTACAGTAAACAATAACACGTGTGAATGGATTAAAGCGAAGGAAGAACTGACTGCAGTGATAACAATGAGAGAATATTTCAATGTTGCTTTTGTTTTGGAAAGCGGAAGCCAAGACAGTTAGATCAATTAACATAAAGAAACACCGACTTAATGGTTTATTCCTTTGAAGCCGCCTGGCCATGCAATGAATTACTGCACTATACTTCCATGTTTTTGCGCAGTTCAAGTGCACAGTACTTAATTAACGGATCTGTAACCATTTCTTGTTTAGTAACTATGACCATTCTTAGTCTTTGAACAAAGTAATTTCGACTTTAATACTACACGGTGCTCTTCCTTTAGAGTTTCGGCTTAAAGGAACGTGAGCGAAGTGCCTACAAATACTTTTATAATATCGAATAACACAGAAAGTTCAATTGTTAAATGCACTAATTGCAGCTGCCTATGGTAATAGATATTAAGCTTCAGTATGGTGATACTTTCTGAGATTGCATGTGGATAAGGAAAATGCCTGTCTGTCCATAGAACTAACAACTAACAACATCCATAGGACGAATGCTAATGAAACATGTCCAATAAAACTGAAGTTAAATCATGCTAAAAGAAATATTGGAAAGTGGTTTACACCAGAACTCTCCAAACTGAGGGATAAGGTAATAATTCTTAGAAACATGGCGCCACTAAATATAGAAAATAAATTACTATTTCAAAAGACTAGAACTCTTTATAAGAAAGAAATAAATATGGCAAAAATTAGGTATAATGAAAATTATATTCTGAACTCCAATAATAGGTGCAAGGCGGCATGGTCTGTGATTAAAAACGAAACGGGTTTACAATCTAAGAAAAAAGAGCACCCACAAATATCACCAGATATTTTTAATGAATATTTTCTAAACTGTACTCAACTAAATAAACTCGATAACTCTCGTAATGTCCAGATGAACGCCCTGGAACTTATGAAAACTGTTTATCAAAATAAAAGTAGAATAAAATTCAAAATTTCTTACATTTTTCCTCATGAATTAATAAAAATTGTACAACAGTTCAACAACTCCAAAAGTGAAGATTACATGGGACTCTCAAACTATGTCTTAAAAATGATTATTGATTTAATAGCTTTACCTTTGTGCTCTTTAATTAACCGTTTGTTAAGCGTTGGAATTTTCCCTAAAAACTTTAAAATATCTAAAACAGTACCACTTTACAAAAAAAACGATAGAAATGACCCATCAAATTATAGACCGATATCCCTTATTCCAATTTTGGGCAAGATAACCGAAGCAGTTATAAAAAATCAGTTACAAGTATACTTTATTACAAATAATCTGCTTAGTTCTTCTCAATGTGGTTTTACACCAGGCAGAGCCACTGTGGATGCAGTCGAGCAGCTTGTGAACGAAATATTACATGCTTATGACATGAAGGAAAATCTATGTGCCTCCTTAGTGGACCTAAGTAAGGCTTTTGATAGCATTTCACATACAATTTTGATAGATAAGCTTAAAATATATGGAATAACTGGTTTAGAATTGAGTCTAATTAAATCGTACTTAGAAGACAGACAACAAATGGTAGTTATAGGAGATAAAAGATCAACCCTAAAACAAATAAAAGTCGGTGTTCCGCAAGGCTCGATACTGGGTCCCCTTCTGTTTTTGATTTTCATTAATGATTTACCACTTTTTATTCCAAATAGTACAATCTTATATGCAGATGACACTACTGTCTTTAATAGGGATCCTGATTTAAATGAAGCGCTATCAAAAGTAAATCATTTACTGCAAAGAGCGAACATTTGGTTTCAAGCGAATAAGCTAAAAGTGAATGATGAAAAAACCGAAAATATTACATTTAGTATAAAATTACCAACGTTAGAGAATAAGCATGTAAAACTTTTAGGAATTTTTCTTGATGAGAAACTCACATGGGACACCCAAGTAACTAATGTCACTGCTAGAGTATCTAGAGTTTTATATTTACTGAGAAAGTTAAGGTCATGTGTTAATCAAGAAATGCTTCTATTAGCCTATTATGGCTTCTTCCATCCGCATCTTACGTATGGAATTAAATTATGGGGTAATAGTGCTGGAGCCAACAAGGTTTTTATATGTCAGAAGAAGGCTATAAGAATTATAATAGGGGCTAAGAATAGAGACAGCTGTGTAGATTTTTTTAAACAGTTAAACATAATGACCCTACCTAGCCTTTATATATACTCTAACTTAATCTCAATCAAAGAAAATATACACAAATACTCACTAAGATCAGATATACATAGCTATAATACTAGAACTCATAACAAAATAGAATTGCCAACTTTTAGACTGCGCAAATGTACTGATAGTCATATATACATGCAAATTAAATTTTTTAATAAGTTACCTAATTCTGCTACACAAACGTCTCTCACTAAATTTAAAAACGTTCTTAAAACTTGGCTTATTAAAATGGCATTTTATAATGTAGAAGCCTTTTTTGCATCAGATACTTCTGAAATAAATTTTAACTAGGTAGTTTAGATTGTAACAAGCTATAAAATAAAATTTGCATATGTAATATATTTTTTGAACTATTTATAGGAATGTACTGATTGTTTCTGTGTATATTGTTTGCATCAATGTCACTAGAATGACCTACTTTTTATATATTTATATATTTTTATGTTTATAATTTTAAAATAAGTAATTGTTTAATTTTAATATATTGACGAGGTCTATTGTAATCAGTGTATTACTAAATGACAAATAAAAATCTTGAATCTTGAATCTTGAATCTTGAATCTTGACTTCGAACCAAATCGGTAGACCGGTACCGGAGCAACAACCAATTAATGTCAAATGCAAAGCCACATGGCTAACACATTCACTGACATAATTGTTGTCCCACTTCCAGTTGGGCCAGAAACTATAAATATGGCACTTTTAGCGTATAGCCTGTAATCGACAGAAATATTCCAAAAAGTTCCGATTTTTAAATATTTTTTATCCTCGGAAACATCTAAATGGCGGACGCAACTTTAAGGTCAGTGCAGACCTTCTTTAGAGGCTTATAAGAGGTAAACGGTATCAAACAACCGATTGCATCAGCAGTAACGAATTTTGAGAGATCTACAATTCTTGTCCAATGACTTTTTGTGGTATCTCCATCGGTTATACCTTAAATAGAGTTAGATTTTTTAATTTTAAGTAAAGTTTGTATATTCCTCGATATTAAGTAATTTTTTACACATTTATAGGACAGCTGGAATCGTAAAAGTTGGCAGAAATATTAGCACATCAAATTGCCACAAGTTTGCAAAATGTGGTGTTTCTACAGTGTGTCCCACGCAAGAGTTGGCCAGTGACGCGGCTTCCTGCGGCGCGGCGGGCACAGCTCCAACTCCCGAGCGATCGGGTGAAATATCTACGCTAATAATGCCGCGATGAGTGTAACGATTCAGGTTCTCACATTTACAGTTAAAATTACAATGAAAATAAACACATACCTCATCACAAGAGATGTTGGAAATGTTCTCCTCTTGTATTTTAGGAAATTTTTAGGAAATTTTCTTTCACGCGCATAAGTTCATCTTCCGAGATAAAGTTAATTTCTCTTGTGATATTGTCTTTAAGTTCTTCTAATGTATGGGAAATTGACCTATACACTTTATTTTTCAAGTTTCCCCATAAATAATATTCACATACTGTTAGAAGAACTTAAAGACAATATCACCTAGGCCTATCACAAGAGAAATGAACTCTGTCTCGGAAGCTGAACTTATCCGCGTGAAAGAAAATTTGCTAAAAAGGTGCCAGTATTGTGTGGATGCAAAAGGATAACATTTCCAACATCTCTTGTGATGAGGTACATGGTTATTTTCATTGTAGTTTTAACTAAAAATGTGAGAATCTGAATCGTTTCACCCATCGCGGCATTATTAGCGTAGATATTTCACCCGAACGCTCGGGATTTGGAGCTGTGCCCGCCGCGCCGCACGAACCCGCGTCATTGGCCAACTCTTGCGTGGGACACACTGTAGTTGCCCTATAAGTACGACTCTGAACGTCTAATGTTCCTGTGCAATATTATAGCACACTTTGGAACATTCAGTCTTAGTCTTAGCACGCTTCAGAAAAAAAATAGTGGGATTTGAATTGGAATAAAGTGGAACACAGCACCGTTTAGACGTTTCTAGTGCATTCCTATATAAATGAATGGGCCATCGTAATGTTAACGTATAAAATGGAAAACCGCTTCTAAATGACTTACACCGTTTGGAAAGTCATTAATCATATCAGCATGATACATTTACACTAGGATCTTTATAATCTCTCTCAAAAATATCTTTCTTAATTTTTATAGAGGATAATAAAATTGAAGTTTTAATGAATCAAATATATAGCTTTCTAATTAACTACTTGGACAACAAAAATGCTAGTGTATGTTGTTCATATGGCTCATATATACTGGCGTAATTCCTTTAGGCCTACACTATCTTGAATAATTATTCAGTTATGATTTAAAACCATTGTAAAATTGCATGTTATGAACTTCAAGCTACAAACTTACAGGCAAGGGGAGAAGCATATGAAACCTTTGAGCGTTTATGATCATAACTCAGAAAGTCATGTATTAAAAATATTCTCTCCAAAGTAATTAAAAATATATATCCTACTATAAAGAAAATATGCTTTATAAATTACATTTCTCTGAATCTCAGAAGTTTACTTCCCATACGTTCAGATGGAGCATTCTGAGAAATGAGACTTGTACAAATTAATAATAATAATAATAATAATAATGCGAAAACTAAGTGTGAATTTTTGGTTGTCAATGCCCAATGCACATCCATTCAAAAAGTGGCGTCACTTTACTTATGAATTCTGCATTTCAAACATTAAAAAAAAAAATAAAAAAAAAATAATAATAATAATAATAATAATAATAATAAACATTTATTTACTATATTCAAGAAATTTCACTTAATATTCTAAGTTACTTCATAAATACCTCATATAAAATTTTTAATGTATTGAACTGCAGGCTAACCATAAAAAATATAATTTAAATAGGTAAACATGATACCAAAATTTAATATCCTAACATTATCTAATTTTACACTAGTGAGAGTATACGCTAAGTAGATATGTAAACATCTATAGTTAGAATTCGAGTTTAATTGTTGAATACCAGTGAAAGAGGTAAATTTCGCTACTTAATCACCTGAAAATCGTTATAGCCTACTTAATGTTTTTTTTTTTCATATTGGGCCTACTAGCTACATTCTTTAGTAATATGAAATATGTGGCCACGTTTGTTGAGCGAACAAGTGACAAAAAGAGTGACGCGTAGTAATCCATCTTATGAGGATGGATTCATTTCTAGTTTTAAGACTTCAATGTAAAGCCCTGAAGATGATGTATGGCATGAGCTGCCGAGCTGGTGGCACGATAGCAGGCAGCTAAGCTGAATTTGTGCGTGTCACGGTGGCATTTAGACGAAGAGAGGACCGCCCCGGAACACTAGTGCCCTCTAGTGAAAAGCGACAGGTCAATTTATTCAAGTTTGCGAAGAGTTACTCTTATGGGTTGGCTTTTCCGGCGGAATCCTTGTTAATCAGAACTTTACATAAACAGATCTTTGTCCTGCAGAAATGCACATGTACCATTTATAATGCCAAGCCTCTCGATTCTTGCAAATTCTTATTTAAAACTCACAAGATCCTCCGGCTTATCATGTACCGTTAGTTTTGAAGCAGCTCTTTTCGTTTATCTTTTCAAAATTAATTCTTACTACCATTCTTATAACACGCGACATAAAGACATATAGCACTATGTAAACACTATCCATCTTTTCGAATCGTCTCCATACTAGTTATGTATTAAAATATTTAATTCACTCCCTTCTTATCTCATCACAAACACAGAAATTTCATTTAAGAAAATGCTCAAATAGTTTCTCTTAGCAAACTGTTTTTATAATATAAATGATATGTAATCTTTGAAAATTTGTATACTTTTCTCTTAAATTTATTATTCAATAGAAATTTATATAAGCAAGAATAAGTTATACTTATTCACTGTTATTTTTGTAAAAATCTAAATTTAAAATATTCAAATGCATGGTGTCAATGAAGTATAAGTAAAATGTAGCATGTTTAAAATATTGTGATTTTAATATTATTATTAATAATATTATTGTATATTGCAAATTTTGTATGTAAAGGGTACCGGTAGTGTAATTTAGTAAATTTAAATTCATTAATTTTTAAGAAAAATGCTTCCAAGTACAAGTCGTATGTGTATGGAAAACACTGTATTGTGTAAGGAAATAAACAAAGTAGAATCAACCGTTTTGGTCTTTGTAATGAAGTACTACTATTGCCAGTGCAGAAACAATTCAGCATTTCTCAACTCAAACTATGCATTACATTACCATCGGATTTTACCATTGGTAAACATTGTTATAGGCCTATTTCCTCTACAAGTCCTTAGTGCTATAGTGCATTGAGCACACAGCCAATACCCATCCAGTCAACCATCCAACCCATCATCCGTCCGTCCGTCCGTCCATATATCCATCTATCCATCTATCCATCCATCTGATAGTGTAGGTATTTAATGTTTCTATATTAAGATGAACTACTCTAAGAACGTTGAATAGTCGACGTATAGCCTACCTGAATATTCTCTCCGTTTCAGGGCGAAACATAAGGCCTCCCGAAAGGTTTTATTACTGAAGGCGAATTTAGTTACGCTTATTTTCCAATCTATACACCTTCCCATGTCTACAAATTAGAATGTTCCTCCTTTTCTAAACTTAATGATAATATGTATATTCAGTGCTACATTGTACATAATTTATTTTTCACTTGAGTCTTTGGTATGAATTAATTTATCTACTTTTGCAAATACCAACCCTATTATTATCCTTTTGTAGTTTGTAATTTTGTGTTAAGTTTGTCTATTTCAGTTTTCACTGTGATTTGAAACTTTCAATAATGAGTTTTTACTCTATTGTATGTCTTCCAGAGGGCATGTTGGCTTTGTATTCTGATTCACTCTTTATCTATAAAACTAAAAGAACATAGTAAATTACAAGTTTCATTATTTTTCATTATTATAGTACGGTATAGTATTTCTCACTATCTACCAAGTATCATTATATGAAAGTTCATATTTAATAGTCTTTATTATATTATGCCTAGAACTCCTTAATAGTAAAATGATTATTTGTCAATGTCTATTGTAATAGTATATGCTTATAAGAAAATTCGAACAGCGTGATATTTATTGGATACAGATATGTCACTAAACATCTACTACTTCCGTTCGATTTTGTTTTTCTGCGACATGATCATTTTAGTCCTTTTGAGGTCAGGATCATGCATGACAATATGTAAAATTAGTCAAAAAAATATGAGAAATAAAATAAAATAAATTATAATACATAAACTATGTGAATTCAGTGAACCATAAAACTTATTGTTTAAAATCGCAAACGTAGATTACTGTTGCTGTTAAAAGCTTTCTTCTTACACCATTTTCGTGGTTTCTAGAAGAAATAAATCAGTCAGAATTCTTCCGAGCTTAGCTGAGTGATGTATTGTACAGAGCTACGGTAGATGCCCAGAATATATTTTCCTCTAAAATTGTGTCAAGGTACGTCTTTTAAGTTCAAGTAATGTTGTCCATTCACTTGGTTTGGTCTATGTGGGTTAGGAAAACTTGTTTTCATATGTTTAACTTGCCATGCGGAACCTGTTTTCTGGTGAAATATCTCAAAAACTTTTTTTTCAGCATTATACTCGACAGTTTGAATAAAGCGCTGCTCCGTCACATCATAACAGCTGTTCAGTGGTAGATCAATGTGAGGGGAAAGTTTCCCCATTCCACATGTTCCATACTAGAGTGAAAGGACAATACTTACTGTAGCTAATTCATCTTCTTTAATTGATCAATATTGCATTCAAATTTGCAAGTAGTTGAACTGGATAATATTATTCTAAAAATGTTTTCGGAATTTTGAACTTATATTACCGTTTAGAATATTTATAGGGAGAAATGTTATTGTTTCGTAACCTGTTAACATTGACATACAAACTAAAAGTTATTTTTTTGAATTCTATCATAAATATATCCACGGTATGTAAGAAATATATGAAGGGATTGGCGGAAAATAGTGCTAACCCATATAAACCTCATTTTAGATATTAAATTTTTACAGTTATCTCAATTCTGCAAATCTTTTTTTCATCTTTCTTTTGATACGTGTTATGTTACTAACAAGACTTATTGGAAGAATTAGTCTATACTCAGAAACATTGGAATAAATAGTGACTAGGAAAAAATATATAAGTAGTGCAACATTCTAAACTTTTACAAAAAGAGAGTTAGCCCTATCTTTCGCCGAGACCTAACAAGCCTATAAGTGGTTTTATCATCACTCACAATAAGTCAGCTTATTTTATAATATAATCATTTATTAATAAAGTAACCTGCAAAATAATTGAACTAAGATGGTGTTAAATAAGAACCAGTAATCTCTCCAAGTGCTTTAGGTCATTTAAGACCCATGAATTCATTTCCAGCCGGAAGTGAAGACTGTTTTGAACTTTGACATTAAAAATATCTCATTCCAGTTGTTTCAGAGTGTAAATTATTATCATGTTTCCACCTTTTACATTTATAATGATCTTTAGTAGTTTGTTAAATTATCCTGTAGATACAGATAGAAACAGTGAATTCAATAAACCAGGTTTCCTTTCTTGGCTACAGGAAGAATGCAAGAAAAGAGCAATTCAGGTGACCAAGCATCGTCGTAGTGAAGTATTGACTACCTCGCGCCATCTGGGAGATGCAAAATCACTTTGTCTTCCGATTCGGTCGTTTAGTAGCTATAAACTGGGTGAATTGCTTTCCCTATAGCGTGCCTACAGCCCCATCCTTATAAACCTTTTCCTCTAAATACTCCTTGAATAATGTACAGCATCTCATAATATAAATGTAATACAAATGAGTAATAAAAATTTAAAACTAATGCCACAGCTGAATCTAGATGCACATTACGACCACAGCGGATGGAGTCAACTCTAACCCATCTTGAGGAGGATCCCATAAACATTTTTATGTTACGTCGATATTACCTCACGCATTTGAAAGTTGAGTGCCGTCGGGATATTGTTCATAGCATTAGTGTGTTAAAAATTCATATAATGGCATTGTTATTGTACAGGCCATAAGCTAATTGTTTAAAACCCGCATTTAATTAAGACTTTCATTAAAAAATATGTTCACTTCTAGTCCAAAATTTTTCACTTTTAGAAATAAAATGCACGGTCAACAAAAAACTTCGCATTTAAAAAGCAAATAATTACGCTTAAATTAGCCTATATACGTGTATATACAATATTTTAATGTGTATATTAAAACGATTCCATGTCTATAAAAATAAAAAGAGAACTTTTACAAACTAACTGGTCCATCAGTTGGTTGCCCATCACAGAATTCTTGGTTGCCCATCACATAAAATGCGGAACATTCATACCACTGTTTCAGTCACAAAAGGCAAATATTTATTTCTCTCTAAATTTCAGATCCAAAGTAGGCCTATAGTTATTTTCTTATCCTGGTTAGAGGGCGGTAATTTTCTTTCAGGATTATGCGTATGACAAAGATTCCATTTAGTGATATTGGATGTTCTTTAAAAATTCTATTCTGTCTGTAGTTTAAACTGCCATAGTGGGATAATAATCTTATCTTTAGGTTGATCGTAAAGGTTATAGAGGAATTACACAAGTCCTTTAAATACAGTACATTTATCTATCCATAATTGCAGTAATATAATAAGAATTTGGCTAATATAACCAACAGCTCTCACTATGGTAACAAAGTTACACACAGCAACTCGTTTACATCTATATTAATAAAAGGAAGTGTCTGTCCTCCGTCTGTCCTTCTGTCTGTCCGCGATGCCCAGCGAAATCTACTGAACGCAGAGATCTGAAATTTTAAACATAGATGGACTAAAGGGTCGGAAAGTGCACCTCGAAGCCGGAATTTTTATTTTAGCTTTCCTTCGAGAGTTATGAATGAAAAACGGGCAGAAAACTTGTATTTTTTGCGATTTCGAAGGATCAGTTTCAGTAATATATTTCAATGTTAAATCAATTACAGCTGGCTTTGGCTATTTTTGTCATCATACCTCATAGCCTACCTTGGAAATAAAAGCATCGCGATCGCTTGAATTTGTAAGTCCATCGTGGACGATTCATTTGTTTAGAGTGTCAAGGCCCGCAGATATATGAAATTTTCAACCTACACGTAAGAAGGATATCAACATAGGCTTAATTATGGTCAAACATTGTTCGATTTGAACGAAACTCACTATACAGGGGTTTTCTGAGCCAAGGAACTGGAACCTGAGGTCGCTTTTCCTACCAGGGGACGCTACCTAATCGTGGAATACACTCCACGTGATTTAGGTGTTAATAAATATAATGATTTAACTATTATGCACTTAAGTTTTGAAATAATTATCGCGGGGGAAGCCGCGGGCACATGTTATCTTATAATAATAAAAGGACGTGTTTGTCTGTCTGTCCGCGATGCCCAGCGAAATCTACTGAACGCAGAGATCTGAAATTTTAAACATACATGGACTGAAAGGTGGGCGAATGCACCTCGAAGCCGGATTTTTAATTTTAGCTTTCGTACGCGAGTTATGAGTGAAAAACTGGCAGAAAACGTGATTTTAGCGCTGTCGAAGCATCAGATTTCAGTAATACATTTCAATGTCAAATCAATTGCATTTGGCTTTGGCTATTTTTGTCATACCGTGGAAATAAAAGCATCGCGGTCGCTTGAATGTTGTAAGCCCACGCTGGACGATTCATTTGTTTAGAATGTCAAGGCCCGTAGACATATGAAATTTTCAACCTACACGGAAGAGGGACAATCAACATAGACCTAAATATGGTCAAACATTGTTTTATTTGGACGAAACTCACTATACAGGGGTTTTCTGGACCAAGGAACTCGAATCTGAGATCGCTTTTGCCAGGCGACGCTATCTAATCGTGGTATGTAGTCCACGTGGTTTAGGTGTTAATAAATATAATGTTTTAACTATTATGCTCTTAATTTTTCATTTTTTATTTTTGAAATAATTATCGCGGGCGAAGCCGCGGGCACATGCTATCTTAAAATAATAAAAGGACGTGTTTTTCTGTCTGTCCACGATGCCCAGCGAAATCTCCTGAACGCAGAGATCTGAAATTTTAAACATAGGTGGGCTGAAAGGTGGGCGAATACGCATCGAAGCCGGATTTTTAATTTTAGCTTTCGTTCGCGAGTTGTGAGTGAAAAACTGGCAGAAAACGTGATTTTAGTGCTGTCGAAGCATCAGATTTCAGTAATACATTTCAATGTCAAATCAATTGCAGTTGGCTTTGGCTATTTTTGTCATACCGTGGTAATAAAAACATCGCGATCGCTAGAATGTTGTAAGCCCACGCTGGTCGATTCATTTGTTTAGAATGTCAAGGCCCGTAGACATATGAAATTTTCAACCTATACGGAAGAGGGATAATCAACATAGACCTAAATATGGTTAAACATTGTTCGATTTGGACGAAACTCACTATACAGGGATTTTCTGGGCCAAGGAACTCGAAACTGAGATCGCTTTTACCAGGCGACGATATCTAACCGTGACATGTAGTCCACGTGATTTAGGTGTTAATAAATATAATGATTTAACTATTATGCTCTAACTTTATGCTCTTTTTTTATCGCGGGCGAAGCCGCGGGCACATGCTAGTTTTTATAATATGAAAAACGAATAATTCACTACTGTAGTAAAGTAAGCTGTGCACCACAGCATATCTTTACAAATGTCACCGTAACAACAGAGCTTCTTTCCCTTAACCGGAGTAGAATTTGTTAAAGCTGGTGATCAGTTCTTTCCAAGTATTCCAGTAATGATAATATTCACCACTACGATTTTTCCGAACGCATCACTTCTGTATTATATGCCATATAAGGCCTGAAGAGTATGAAAATGTTCTATTTATCTTGTTTTTTCTTGGTTCTTCACTTGGCATTTTAGGTTCGATGTAACGAAGCAACTAACCGGTATACTTTGTTTTTTTTTTAATTTAATTACTATATAAGTAATCTTTGTTTGAATTAACTGGCAATTCCTGCTTAAATGCATTCCAGTAATTGAGGACTAGGATATATATTGACGTCTTGTAAGTTGAAGTGTTCACTATAGACATACTGATACTATGAGATGTTTCGTATTTTATTTTACCAATCACGTTTTCTACAGCCAAAATTAAGCATGCAATAACATTATAAAATATTACTTGTGGTCTTACTGTTAAAGAATCTGCAAAATGAAGCATGCAATTATGAAAATATTACTTGTGCTCTTACTGAGAAGTATATATATTTCCACATTTGCACTACCAATTGATAATAATATAAATCGGGATTGTGTTATGAAGAAATTAAATAACATGATCCACACTTCTGTGCATATTATGTACCCAATATTTCTAAAATTGCAGAATACAGTAGTAATATAAAAGTTTCCTTCATTATTGCCGTTTTAAACATTACCCTTCCCAAAAACACAAATAATAAATGTGCATTTTCACACTATATTTTAATAAAATACCCTTCAGTGAATTTCTTTTTTGATTTAATCCAAGATCTTTGTTAAAGCAACATTTTTCTTAATTAATAAATTTAACAATTTCTATGTTTATAATTGTATCTATGTTGTATAATTATAAGCTAGATTCATTATATGAGATCTACATAAAAGTATTTTATTAAGTGTTTCTAGATCAACGAACCATGGAAGACTTTTTGGAACCTTTCCGTAGCCACTAGGCCTATAGCCACTTTTCCACTGTATTAAAGTAATGACTATAAAAAATGTGCCAACATTCTGTAAATATTATTCAGGATAACATAAATATGTAACAAGAATACATTATTTTAGATATTAAAATATTGATAAATCATTATTATTCAGATATTATTTTTAATAGTCTAGGCTGAAAGATTTGTAATATTTCTGTCAGGTTTAGTAAGCATATAGATTGTCTAGGTTTGACTGCATTGCTTTCAGTCATCTGGAGATGTTGGTGGAGAGCTTCTTCAATATCTGTAACAGAAAGCTGGCATGAGCCCAGGTCACTTGACCTTATTCATGCACCATTTTGTTCAATGTCACAGATAAAGCGAGCCCATCTTTTTTACCCTCCCGGTGAAAAAAGGCTTCTAGAACGCTTCTCCTGTATATATCACACGGTTATTAATTTAACTTTGAGATACGAGTATGTTTGCGTGGAGCTTTTTGTACTGAAATGTTCTGAGATATGCGGGCATATACGCACTGCAGGTGAACATTGTTACAAGCTGAAAGAAATTACTATTTTCTAGTTAAGCAATTGTGAACAATGCTATAATATTTCTCAGAACAAAAATGATTATTTCATTCGTCGGAATATCTCCAAACATTTATTTATTTTATTTATATTTCCCTCTTGTGTAGCTAAGGCGTTAAGGTCTTCTCTTGCACTAACCAGAGGTGGATACATTCAAAGCTTACCAAATAATCTAATTAAGAATAAAAAAGAGATACAGATATTATACAGATGTAAATTATGTTAGTGAAAACTATAATTAAAAATATATTAAATTATATCCTAATAATGGAAATTCAACATTGTAAGTAGAACAAATTAGAGAGAAAATAATAATAATAAAATAATAATAATAATAATAATAATAATAATAATAATAATAATAATAATAATAATAATAATAATAATAATAATAATAGGTAGAAGAAGAAGAAAAGTAAAATAAAAATAAATGAAACTAATACAAAAGCAACGATTTTAACATGAAAGTAGTATATAATATAAATGTTAATGGCTGGTAGTCAAGTGGTCAACTAACTTCATCTTGAACGTTCTGAGTGTTCGGCAGTCTTTTATATTCTCAGGTAAGGAATTCCACAGACGAGCTGTCCCGACAGTGAAGGATGAAGAATAAAATACAGTATTGTGAAGGTAGTGTTCTAATGGGTTCTTGTTCCCAGATAAATATTGTGTACCTTCATAATAACCATATTTTCTGGCATATGAGTAAAGTCATAACTTGAAAGACTCGAACATTTCTCTACATATTTTCATGATACTAATAAAATCCTTCTTCTTGTAGCTGGTAATGGTTAAAACGATTGTACGAAAAATGATAGCTTAAAATGGTTGTTCGAAATAATATTCAAACATTCCCATTGTAGCTGTCTGAATATACATTGTACTCTACACAAAGCAGGAACAAAGGAGATATATTATATAGCTGTCAATTCCACTCAGTTACTATTTATTGAAAATATATCGCAACGCTCCGCTGAAATAACCTTCTGGTTGAATAATCGTAATTTATGCAGCAACTGTTTCTCTGTTAACATATGCAGTTAAGAAATGGGAAAATTGTGTGTGTATAAGAAATCTCAATAGCTTTTAATTATTAGGGCTGCAAATCGATTAAAATTTTTAATCGAGTTAACGCTTGACTTTAATCAATTAATCGACTGATTAATCGACAAACAAGTCGGTATTTTAAACGAAACCAAAGTGTACATTTAATATTGTTTTACACGTTTAATAACTACTACACTACAGATAATCATAAGAAATCCTGAATTAATTAATACCATTATTAGTTAACTACTGAAAAAAATATATACAAAACTTACATTTCCGTTTACTTTTTCAGCCAAGACATGAGACACACGAGTTTGTTGACATTTGAATGTTCAAGACACGATCGTAGCTTGTTTACAATAATACCGGCAGCACTAAAAACTTTATCACTCGGCACTGAGAAAGGAGTTTGGTCATTTGACCTATTTCTCGAAAAACGTTTTTCAGAATTCGACTAAACCGATTAATCGGAAAATGTAATTGATCGACGATTAAATATTTAATAAATTAATCGGTAGAGCCCTAATAATTATTGATATGAAAATCGCATTAAAATATGGTAAATTGAGAGGCTATAGAAACACGAAAACTAACGCATCATGACTCTGTTTAAGAATCACTGAAGGACTAACAAAGACATTATTACCTGTTATTAGTTTTTTTTTAATTGGAAGGCTACCAATTCGAAATTGCAATATCGCCAGGTAAAGCACTTTGCCAGTAGCATTTGGACATTCCTGGCCAGCTAGATAGTAATGCACCGTGATCTACTGATTTGCGCGTACAGTAGAGCATCCAACTCAACGCTGTACAACTTACCAATTCCCTTATTAATTTAATCCAAATTTCCGTTGAGTTTTCGAATCTTTCTATTTAAAATAAATAGTTTTTGGTATATGAGATTCCTATATGATACAGTTCCTGCCAGCAGAACTTGAAAGCTAGTTTCGATATGAGCCCATTAATAGTTCCTTGTAAGCACATATAAATAATTAAAATCGGAAATACTTAATAAATTTGTACTACGTAAGTGTGAAGTCCTGTTAGGCGAGGATACGAAATGAAAACGATACATGGCGACTATTGTCCTGAATTCTGGATGCAATAGTACAAACGACAGGTCACGTTTCTGCAATTGAAACGGAGTGGATAATTTGAAAGGAAATATTACACGATTTCAAAATAAACTGAAGCCGAAATAGGACATTTATCTGTGTTCATACAATGGGGGGAAATCCTGGCAGGATAGCTGCCTTAAATTAATGGTGCCAAAAGGACACAGCCAAATCAAATTAATAATAAGAACTATATGTTTTTTAAAATAAGAATTATTTTCCTAATTTTCAATATTCATATATTTTGTGTAAATTTTAAAAGCATCTATCAATACAGGACTTCCTTGAAAGAAAATTGAAGAAAAAACAGTTGGTAACCTAAGTCCCATTAAGTAAAATGGTTTCTGAAAAAGGTCATTCATCATAATTCTCTCTCTTCTTTCTTCATTACATGGAATAAGTAGCAAAACCATATGAAATAAATGTTTGTCATGGGTAATCCCACGAGAGATTACGAGTTTATCGATATATTTGCGAGAACGAAGTTCGAGAAACATATCTGAAACTCGTAATTTCCAGTAGGATTTATTAAGACTATTCGATTAATAAAATGTAACGGATTGTGTAAATAATAGACTAATTATTTTCTTACTTTGTTATCAATATTTTGTCAGCCGTAAGATCACGGCATAGTAGATGAATGAACAGTCCATGAATCGATCCGAGTTCCCAATGCTACCATCATAATATTGAGTGCGTCGTGGTAGTTGCTGACATCAAAAAGCCATAAAAGCACACGAACTGGCTTGCACCGAATCAAAATTGAATTTTTATTCAATGGACAATTTCAATTTCCAAACATGATATGTTGTATTAAATAATGTGTTTTCATTCTGTTTAATGACAGCATGTTGATGACTTACGTGTCCAGTAACGAAGCTTAAGTTTTATCAGATAAAATTGCATCCTTGTAATCCGAGGAAGGATATTATAAGATAAGATAAACGATCGTGATTGGTCTATATCCGAGGAATTGCTGAACTTTATTGGTCAATATCAAACACGCGGTGTCTGAGTTGAATAGTCAGAATAAGACACTCCATTATGACTTCATTCATCATTATCAGCAAATGCTCCTACTTCGTGAATTTGTAGGTTGTTCTGACATTTAAGCGTAAAATCGTAAACTCACAATATGTAGGTAGTTATCGTCTATTGAAGACAGTATATTATACTTGGCAGTAATTTAGTTGCATATTCGGTTGTTTCACCCTCACGCAAAGGTGTATTGTTGGCCATGCAAGACATAAGCGTGTAGTATAAGTACCTGTAGTAGGCCTACAAATTTTCAAGAAAATCGTTTGATCTGTTTTCGAGAATATCGCTAAAATATAAGTTTTTAAATAATTAAATAAAAAAATATGTATATATTTTGATAAATATATATTTTGGCAGTAGAAGTAAAATGTAATCGTTGCTAACTATCGTGTGATATCCCCAAAAAGTATATAACCCAAATACAATGTATTTTTATATAACTTTTCTTCGTTATCAATATCGAATTTCAAGGTCGAACACAAGACTTCCTATACCTATTCTTATTATGACACACACACGCACAAAATATACTTCCATATTTAAAAAAATACGTCATCATTAATGATTTCTCGAGAATGGTAATAAGAGAATCTGGACTAAAATCGCCATACGTTAAGAAAATTACAATATTATTGTTGTTAATATTAAGGGGTCTGGATTTGATTGAAACATTTAGATTAAATTTATATTTATCTTGAGAGAATCCGGAGCTCCAATTATATTGGTGACTGTTTAGGGAATACTCACAGAATGAAACTGTAATGGGTAATTAATACCACGGAAATTAATTAAACACATAGATAATTGTGTCATTGTGAGATCATTTATCAAACTATAATTGATATAGTCTAATGTAAAATATCGAACGTCTCGCCATCGGCGATGATCGCGCTTTCTGCAACTTTTCATTAGCTGTTTTATTTTTTATATTAACCTCATTGTCCTAAAATCATGTTAATAATATTTTATTTATTTATATTTAGAATGCTTCACCACACATAAAAATTAATATCCATTATTTTCATATCATCTTTTGCTCATATGCTGCTTATAATTAATAATACACCCAATCGCTGTATTCAATAATTTATTGTTTGTGATCAAAGAAGTTGCATGTATGAAGACGCTTCAGTGTTCAGTCCTTCTGAATTTATATTTATATATATATATATATATATATATATATATATATACATACATGTGCACGTAGGTGAGATAAAATGAAAGTGATAGCAATTAAACTATAAAATAATGGCGATCGATGAAGTGATTGCTTGAAATACTTGATTGGTCAGTGATTCATAAGCTAAATAACCATCAGCAAAATTTTATCATTTCTTTCCATATTGTTGTTAACGTCACGTTGCAGTGAACAGGACCGCAATGCACTGGACGAAAGGGAGGGTCGACCATGGAGTGAAACATGTATTGTACAGTATTTGCACTGTGCTGCAATATCAATCAGCTTCCCTCCTTGGATCACTGCCACCAGTGTTCCTCATAGGCAACCACGGGGTCAAGGTTACAGACTGACTGTTCGGCCCACTTCTTCTTATTCTCCTCCTTTCAATCTGATTTATTTCTTTTCTTATCCCCGAAGGCACAATGCGTTTTTCTTACGTGAATGAATTGGTATAAACGTGCGTTTGTCTGTGTGATTTATATCTTCTCATTTACATTTGAATCTAGGGATTTCGATTACTAATAAAGGTCCTTCTTACAATACAATGTGCATTACCCCATTGTAAAATATAGGACTACAGGACTAACCCGAAGGTTGCCTTAATTTGTTCTTATTCCATTATAAAAATAAGAACCTTATGTTATAAACAATGAGCACATACCTTTACCATGAATTTTGAGTTTTGAATAAAAAAAAATACAGATATTCATTTCATTCTTTACATAATAGCTCGAGGAATCAATGACTGGTTCAGTCGCTCTACTTTTTTCTATATTCACATTTTTTTTTTAGATTTCATCCGTTGAAGATAATTAAGTTGGTTAATTTTTATTGTAGGCCTAAAGCCTATAAAACTGCTAAATTGGAGATTTAATATTTACTTGTTTGTTTCATTATACGTTGAATAGCTTTATCCTTCAAAGCACGCGTCCTATTTGATGAATGTATAATATTTTCGATACAACTTTATAACATCTTTGCACATTTCTTTTAAATCTCGTAGATGTTCGATCGACCGCCGGCGTGGTCTTTGTGGTTAGCGTCGCTGACTACAGATCCGTCGGCCCCGGTACGTTCTCAGATTTTTCTGAGTTAGGGAGGTCTGGAACGGAGTGCACTTAGCCTCGTGATTCAAATTTAGGAGCTGCTTGATAGAGAAGTAGCGGCTCCGGTTATGGAAACCACCATTAACGGCCGCGGATATCGGCATACTGATCACATGCCCCCTAATCCCCCCATCTGCCTATGGTAGATGATACATCGGTCGGATGGTAGGCCTTGTCCCTTCAGGGATGTAGCGCCACGGAGTTTAGTTTTAGTTTTTTAGATGTTCACTCAGTAGATGTAACGGACGTACAGGCAAGGATACTGATTTGTAAAACGCAACGCGCACTCGTTTAATTCAGTACTTAAGCTTACGGTTTATTGAGTTACATTTTGGATAATAAAGTTCTAGTGTTCTCGATTACTACTGTCTTCCCACACTGGCCTGCTATCAACGAAAGGCCGGTGATCTTGTAATCCAGAATCAGAATGTGGAATGTTCTAAGAATGGAACGTTTATTGTGACAACTTCTGAGTTGCGAAGGAAATCCAGGGATCATTAAAGAAGTGAGAAAATACGCAAATCCAGTTTACATAAACCCTTAATGGTTACGTGCGACTTTATGAAGCCGCCAGAAAAAGAAATAGCAAAAGACAGCCTTGAAATCGTTTGAGACACAAATGCATTCCGATAAACCATTACCATGTAATAAAATAAATACATATGCTGCAAGGTGTTGAATTTTAATCTTTCTCGTGTTTATTTCAAACATTTACATCCTGGAACTAAATTAGCCCAATGTCATTTGGAAGGATATGTCAAAAATAATAGTTTTAGTTTCTATCTAGATTTCACCTTTTCTTTTTTCTTTTGTTCATTCATTCTTTGAGATTCGATTGAGGGACTAGATTATTCTTGAAAGTGTTCATCTGTGGAAACAATGTATCGTGAGATATATAATAGTTCATACCGTCATATCACAGTGGTGATAAAACAAATTTTAATTGACGTGCTGGTAGAACTCGTGTTAAAACACTGAAACTGCGCCTCATCAATATATCAAATTTAAAAATACATTTCTGAGACATGTTTCGTTGGCCTTGTGATAATAATCAATTATAAATTAACTAAAATGAAGCTACATTTATGAGCCCAATCATTATATAGCAATATAGCAGTTTTGCTAGGATAATACTGCTCTTAGGTAGGTACATAGGCGTAACCAGGCCGACCAAATGGGGGGGGTATAAAGGAATACCTCCCAGGGAGAGGGGGGTCCGGGGGTCCTCCCCCGGAAAATTTTAAAAATTAAGATGCATAATAACGAGTTTTAAGCTTCCGGGGGTCTTCCCCCGGAAAATTTTAAAAACTAAGACGCAAAATAACGAGTTTTAAGCTTCAGGGGGTCCTCCCCCGGAAAATTTTAAAAATTAAGACGCAAAATAACGAGTTTTAAGCTTCCCACGCTTTATACTTGTATTAAGTAATTTATGGGCAGACTTAAAAAAATTATACAATTTTCCTTTTTATAATCAATGGGGGGGTTCAAACCCCCAAACCCCCCCCCCCTCGGTACGCCTATGGGTAGGTATATTCCTCAGTACGTTGGCTATAAATGCGTGTGTATGTTATATAGGAAGAGATCCTGCGTCCTCCTGATGACACATTACGGACACCCATAATGTTTTGTCAAAGTAGTACAATCTTCAGCTAAGATTACTCCCATAGATAAATTGGCTTGCAAGTCCCTAGAATGGTTGGGGTAAAATAGTAGGCAAAAATATCCAGGAAGAAAGAAAGAGAAAGGAATACAATAGAAAAATTAAGAAATAGATCTTTTGTTAACCGCTATACATCGATCAGCCTTCAGATATGTGAGACACTAGACTACTGAAGAGGGAACATTTAATTTTTTAATATAACCCACCTCTTAATAGTTTGTCTACTAAATGTGTGATGATAGAATTTTTAAACGGTTAATAATTGAACGTCCATCACCTGCCTTTGCACTTTAAAATTCCTTCATAACCACAATGGTCGCCGGAGTCGATATTCCATGGTTTTCCCCAGAGCATTTCATTGGTTTTTACACAGATTATTCAGCTATACTGATACTGTACTGCTCACATTCCAGAAGCTGTATTCGATGCATTAACTTTAAAACGGTTGCTGTACAACGTGCAATTCATGTAAAATACTGAATTTATTGTTTTCCGTTTAGGATACTCTTAATTTTTTAACATATTACAAGTTAATACGATACAATGAAGTCGAGATTCGACGTGTGAGCATCCAAACTTTGAGGCCGTGTGACAATGAAGGTGGAAGATAAATACAAATAATACAAGGCAATACGAATTGGAAAGAAAAGCCAAAACAGAAATACTGGGCAGAAAATATATTTTTCAGAGATGTACAATAATGAGAGATTAATAAGAGATTTCGGAGTAGATAACATATTAACTGGTTTTTTAATTGTTATAAAATCTGAAAGCCTGTTATTGAACATAGCTCTTAGTTCAGTAACTTCTAAAGCATATTTGTTCTTTTCGACTTGTGATTTCCATATTCTAAATTTTCCGCCGATTTTATCGCTTGAAGTTAGCTTGATTTCTTTGCTTACTCTCTTTTAGATGATATAAATGGCTGAAGGTATCATCCAAGTAGCCTCACCTTTGCATACTATCCTTTAACTCAGAAGCAAAATCTGGATTTTCGGTACTAAACAAATTTATAGCTCAATTTTCAGCTCAAAAAGTCGTTAATGTACCGTGAGTACAATCGACAAAGAAGGCTGTGTCACCACGAAAAAAAAGTTGAAGATCACTGGCACATAGAGTGGAGCAAACTTCTATTCCTGTTCCACAGTATAGAGCTTTATAGTAGTTAGTAACTTTCCTCCGCAATTTAGTATTACGTTTTGTTAGTTTTCAAAATATTTCAATGCACAACTACAAAAGATTTAGAAATGTTAACCATTAAGTCGAGTTGACACCTGCAATTTCAAGATTTTAACCATGTCTGATTTGGGATCCACATTCGCAGGTTCAATCCCCAGCACCTCCTCGGGGTTTTTCAAGTTTATGTGGTTTGGCGTAATGAATAGTTATTTGATGAAAGAAATGGCGTCTGTGATGTTCACACTAATTTACTGTATAATAAATTAATATTAATTAATTAACATAATTAGCCTGGCACTTAAATTATATTCAGTACAAATATTTCGGTTGAAATTGAATGTAAGGAAACTGTTATATAGCTTATCTGCTAAACCACATGCCTGTAGGATCTTATTACCTCTTAACTCATGTGAATTTAGTTACACGTATTTTGTAGTGCAAATGTGATTAGGACAAGCCATATGAGTCACCTTTACAAGGTGATAAAGTACAGTGGAACGAACGACATGGCATAATCCCTTGCGAATTGTATACTAATTTGTTCGCTCTACTCCGCTAAAAACTGTTGTGTCTGTCCAGGTTTGTCTGTGTTCAGAAGCAGCAAAATTACCGATGATACCTTCAGGGGAAAGTGTTGTAACTTGTAACCATTTATTTATTATTATTATTATTATTATTATTATTATTAACTACATGTGCCATTACAATGAGAGTAATACTACATGCACTAATTACTATTACATCTTTTATGCATATAATATACTGTCTTTTATCTTCCTTATTCTATGGCTGGTTATTGTGGAACTTATTCAATACCTTAATAAAACCAAATTTTCATACTATCCTTTACAATATTACTTAACATGTAGAGGTATACCAAAGTTTTAACCATGTTGTTAGCATTCCTGATCTAAATGATCCTTTCACTGAGTTGAAGCATGGAAATTCACAAGTAAAACGTATTTCCACAGATCGTTAAGGGAAGATTGCATACGGTCTGCAAAAATACTAATGTCACAACGTACAGAAACAGATAATCAAGACTCGGTATCGAGGTATGCGTACGTATAAAACCTTATTTCCCCAGCGCTGTACAATATGAGTGTTTATTACAGCTATATCCAAAGCTAATAGTGTAATTGCAGTAATGGTGGATATTAAAAGTTCCATATTGCAAACTGGCCAACAAAATATTGCCGCGGATAATGAAAAAGAGCAACGTGTGGACTTAACTGTTTGCTTTGTGCTGACAGTAGGACATCGTCAGCAGGTAACGCCATACGCAAAACAGGAAAGGATGGGGAGTACGGTACTAATTAATTTCATCGAGTTTTGTCATAATTTAATATGACGTGTACAACAACTTTGACGCGTAGCTAACTATTTTTCCCCGAAAGGCTACCATGCGACTATTGACTACTGACCTAATTTTCATTGTGCTGCAGGTTCTGCGTATTCGGGTTCTCATGTTCTCCGATATGTTCGATTTTCCTTTTTTTTTAATTTTATTTATTTATTCTTCGAAATATCCTTATTAAATGTGGAAACCTATATCCAAGTTATATAGTAGCCTGTAGGCATTTTTGAAGTAAAACTTCTTTTCTCGCGGTTGGGGTAAATCTGGAAAATCAGTCACACTAAAACGAAATCAGTCACGAAATCAGTCACAAAATATGATTCGAATCGAATTGAGAATATCTGCAACGTACTTTTGATACGTGGCTCCTTCCTCTTTTATGCCCACTACTATGTAGTAGGCAATGGGTACCTAGGCAAAGCCCATTTGCCCCATAATTTTGAGTATGATCCCTAAGCAATCTAAAGGTATATTATCTATTTTATAAAAAACCCGGAGGTCCATTACCGCACAAATCCAAAATTAAAAATCCAAAATTTAAAAATACAAATTTACAAAATTAAAAAAAAAACAAAATTAAAAATTAAAACATAAAAAATCTAAAATTTAATAAATAATAAATTCCAAAATTCCAAAATAAAAAATTCAAAACTAAAAATCGAAAATACCAAAATTGAAAAAATCTAAAAATCCAAAATTAAAAAAACTAAAATACAAAATTAAAAAATCCAAAAAATAAAAAATTCAAAGAATCAAAATTGAAAAAATCCAAAATTAAAAAATTCAAAGATCTAAAATTAAAATATAAAAAATAAAAAAATTAAAAAACCAAAACTAAAAAATACAAATTTACAAAATTAAAAAACAAAATTAAAAATTATAACATCCAAAAATCCAAAATTTAATAAATAATAAAATTAAAACTTAAAAAATAAAAAAATAAAAAACTAAACAACTCAAAGATCGAAAGTTTAAAAAATCCAAAATTAAAAATTGAAAGAATCAAAATGAAAAGTCCAAAATCCAAAATTTAAAAAGTCCAAAAACCCAATATTAAAAAGTCCAACAATGCAAAATTGAAAAAATCCAAGAATAAAAAATTGAAAAAATAAAAAAATAAAATAAAGTTTTACTTCTGTCGCGTGGCTTTCCACGCACTCTTTTTTTGTTTTGTTTAGAGAAATTAGATATAAAAATAAAGTGCTGAGGTGAAAACTAAAAGAATTTTCGATTGAAAAGCATGGACCTGGTTTTATCAATTCTAGGATTTAAATTTGAAACTTTTTTGAAACTTCTCTTTAAGTGTTAATTTCTCAAGTGACATTTTAATACTTAACCTCTATGGACCGTATTAATGAAACTTCCGATTGATATAATTTATTATCTTATTGTGTTTTATATTATGATTTCTGTTTGGTAAACTTTGTCCCTGGCAAAATCTGAATGGGGGAAGCAATTAAACATAAAGGAATAAGTAAATAAATAAATAAATGAAAAAATACTGTTTTCCTCAATGATTTTTGTTTCTAAGAGAATCAATGTCGTTATCATCTTCATGAGATAATTTCTGCTGTCAATTCTTTTTCAAATTAAGATCCATTGAAATCGTCTACTTAAAATTTCAGATTGATTGGATAGACATTGACTAATTTTGATTTTTCACTACTGGCTTGCGTAAAAATGTTTTGAAAATGTTGCTTGAATTCAAGAGATCCTTATCCCTCGTTATTTTTCTTTGTCTTATTATAAGACTAAAGTAATGTAAATATTGCTGTAGTAACGGTTTTAATTAGTGTTTTATCTTTGCGAGTGTTGGGAAACTTCAAGTAAAGAATTTTTAAGATAAAGAAATATAACATATCTTCTTGATATTGATGAGTTTCTTCTTGAATATTGAGTGCAACTGATAAGCCACGTCAAAAAAGTTATAACACTTTATAGATCATTGATAAACTTCATTCTGAAGCTGGATAGAGTCTTTGTAGTGAATCTCATCCATGTTTGTCTGTGATTCAATTTCATCTTTATGAAAAATGTTCTTGTAATTATATTTTTAAGGTAGTGAGGTTTTTAGTTGTTTATAAAATGCATCTAAAGTAAGTTCAGGTTACTAGATCGATATTTTTATGGGCGATTTACTAAATCTAGCTGGTCATATCAAATATGCAGATAATTAACTGGCAGATTTTAGGTTATTATAGCCTATTAATGAATCAAACTATAGCTAGTGTTTACAAAAATAGTTTGTCTCAACAAGTAACCACAGTGGTTCATTGTAGGCCTACTTGATATGTCCAAAAGCTAAGTGTGGTGTGATGTAGCTACAGAAGGATAAAATCTAATCTTTGTGAACCCAAAAATCCGGGCCCTAATTATAACTATATTTGCTCATTGGAAGTATATTTCTTTTTCATTTAATCACCATAAAAATGTTTAGAGTTCGTGAGGGCATCTACATAATATACTGACCAAATAGTTGACATGGTAGAAAATTGACTAAATAGTTGAAGATAAATCCACTCCTTAGCGATAGACCACAACCATCTGTACTCAATAATATAATTTCAATAAACTTTTAATAATGGTTATGGCTGTCTCTGTCCAAGTGGTCTGTTAATGATTATCATTCTAATTTTAAATTAATGTGATTTTTCTCCGTCGTCTCATAGTTATGCATATATGCAATTTTTGTTTTAAAACTCTTAGTTAATGTAATCTGTTAAAATTGTCTTTAACAGATTGATCTAGCTAGGCTGTATCTTCTGGTAATCCTGGACAGGGCAGCTATAATTATTATTATATTATCTATTTTATGTTTCTATTTAACATTACATCTTTATTTTGTTACATGAATTTTTATCCATAGCTTTTTATTCGTACATATTTCACAAGTGTACTGTTTGAGAATATTGTGATAATTAACTTTTGCTGCTTCATACGTTTAACAATCTTAAGTTAATGTTTAGATATATTATTGCAATATAAAAATATAAATAAATAAATGCAAACTTGTTTTCAATTTATAATCATATTTAGCCATTATGTGTGTACACAAATTAACTTATGATGTATTTTCTTTACAGCCCGCCTCTTCACCTTATATATGGACGGTTCAGAAGCCAATCAGTCTCAATGTAAGTAAATATTCAACAACTATCTTAAATAATCTTTCTTCTCTAGGAGATATCTCTCGAACATTCCTTTAAAATTGTGTAATTTACTTTCGTAATTTTCTCGCGTTTTATGTTTAATATATTCTTAGTTTGAAATACCTGACTCAGATTATGTTATACTCTTGGAAAAAATTATAGTCCACGGCAACGAGAATACAGTGATGCGCAATTTTAAAAAGCTGAGTAGAACAGAGCTGGGAATAAAAGTATTCTTGCTATTTGCTTCGTCTAGTTTCTGAAATTGCTCATCTAAAAATTTATCGAAATATTTTCACGTCCCTATATCTATTAATTTCTTTCATATTCCCTTAAAAATTAATATGATGTAACTTTTCCATTACACATAGGCTACACTACTATTTTTAGATTTTTTACCCCAAAAGAGTTGTCTTTTCGGGAAGATTAATTATCGTAGAGTGGTGTGTTTGAAGATTGTCAGATATACAGACCTGGATCCGTTTTATTTTGTATATATTAGGAATAAAATGTTGCTTGCCTTTTGTTTTATTTACACAAGCATTCTCTTGCATTTAAAGCCAATTTTATATTACACATAATAAATATTTGATAGGCCCTACTTGTATTTAATTAATTCGTGTATTTATTAATTTCTGTGAGTGCATAGGATTCGCTTTAAATAAGTCAGTAACACAAGAAAATTATTGTTTAGCTTTTCCACACATTCCCAGTAGGTTTTTTTTATATTTTTTAAATATTTTTTTTATTTTTTACTTTCTTCTTACACAGCTTATGTCTACAAGTAATATTATTGTGATATATTATTATTATTCTTATTATTATTATTATTATTATTATTATTATTATTATTAATAAAGAGTCTGCTCGCCTAACACGATATACTGCTCGTGTTCACATCTCGCTACGCTACGTTAAAATTTATAGCAGCTTCCTCCTCGACTTCTCGGCGGGAGGCGGGCCATTCCAACGCGCAGTAGGAAAACCGAGAGCATGCCATATATAGACCAGGAGCAAGCAATATTAATTAGCCGGCCCTACATGCTTGCTATGCCTCTTTAAAGCTCCTAATGTGCGGTTATGTACTTAAGAATGAGAATAATCCAGCCGTGCAGTACTAACCTCTAAGAAAGTGCTTGGAAGTTTAAATATATTTCAAATTTTAAAATCTAAAGACGCAGGACTATAGTCTGGTATTGGCGTAAGCTTTTTTGCAAGTATTTAGCAGAGTTTATACAGCTAAATTTCAAGCATTATTAACCAGTGCGTAATAATTATTGGACCCTAATAAACCACTTCATTAAAGCGAAACAAGAAAATGCTTTACTCGGCCTTGTTATTTTACCACTTCCTTCTAACCTTTGCGTAATTTAAATTTTTACTAAGCGCTGGTCCGTTATTATTATTATTAAAAAGTAAAGTGTTCCCTATTACAGGCAATGGAGGCCCAAAGGGTTCCAGGAGATTGAGGCTCTCAGATTGTTAGACATCGGCACATGAAGGTGGTAAGGTTGTCAGCCTTAAGCGCCGGCCGCCTTTACCCCCAGGATTGCTCCTGGTATTCATTTCTGTTAGAGGCTGAGTCGACCCCAGGGCCACAGTGCCACCAGAAGGATTAGGCCAATTGAAAAACTCCAACGACCTCATCGGGGATCGAACCCGCGACCTTCCGGTTTGTAGCGCAGCGCCCCAACCACTACGCTACGGCGTACCCCATGATTATTATTATTATTTTCTCTTATTTAAAAAAGTTTTCTATGGTAATATTTGGCAATTTTGCTTCTACTTAACTTTTCCTTCTACAGTAATTCGTTCACATTTGTTATAAATTTCCTTCGTTTATCATAAATATTTATTCTCTGACTCATATTTATTTCTATTTTAGGACATTATTAATACCTTGCACTTGTTTATTTGTTCTAAGTGTGAAACTTGTCTTCTTCCTTTTTCAGTGTTATATTTCCTATTATTTTTCATGCAAACTATGTACATGTTTACAATGTTTACTTACTTTATACTACATAATAAGAAGAGCTCAAATTATCTGACGTTTGGCTTTACAATGTTCTGTTTAAATTGAGCAATTATTTTTTAGTTCCTATTTTATGGAATAAAGATTTCGATATTCTGCAGAGCGTTTTTATATGAGTTATTCCTCCTTAGAATATCATTAGTCAAATTTAAAGGATTCATTTGGTAGTTCAGTTAATGTTAAGCTAAGGAAACATTTTAGTAACCCCAAATAGTATCTTAATACACCCAAACTTGTAAGGCAGTAAGGCGAGCAATGAGGAAAAATAGAGATTGTGTGTGAGAGGGTAAAATTAGGGCTAGAATAGGAACAACACGAAAGGGAGATATGTGAGAGGTGCTGGAGAAAGAGAAAGAGAGACTGAAATGAGTGACATATCCCATATCACTTGACTTGGCGAGTACACAAATAAAAATATGACCGTGCGGAGTGTAATCGGATTTACCGGAATTTCTACTCTATATCTGAAATAGGATTAACCTAATAGTGACTAGAACGACTTTTGAGATTAAGTACCTGGGTAAGTAGTTACAACACCCTGTAATTATTAAAATTTATAACACTTATCTTCACAGATTAAAACTACATGTCTACTTGGTCGAATAAAATTATTTCAACAATATATTAAGATTCACCAGAAAAACTTCAGCTTAACTACTACTTCTTCGTGTAATCTATTGTAAGTCATTTTGTGTCCGATTCAAAGAAAGTTTCTAAACCACAAACAATGACAGAATGCTCACTCGAAAGAGATATCTAGTTACTGCTTTTTAAAGTACAAACGAATAAAAGAAATAATGTAATAGTTTTAATTTTTAATTATACATACTAAAACATATTACCAATTAATTAAAACATTATTAATTACTTTCTTACGTGGACGTAAAGCCCATCGACCAAGAGTTAAACTTCTACCATAATATTTTTTAATACATGGAAGGCGATGGAGAAAATAGGTCCAACATCGTTTAATGATTTTATAGTAGAGTAATATTTTATTTCCTTGTACAGACCTCCAACACAACCATGTTTTTAGCATAAATTCGTTTGTATAGAATAATCATTTCACCCTACTGATGATTTGGCGGCAACCATAACATAATTAAATTAAATGTTTTCATTCAAATTAAAATATAAAATTCATAAACTCGGCACATTAAATAACCGTTCTTTCACTCAGTGTTTTGTATGGAGGGATTTGTTTGGTACATTTATATACATAAATATAGGCTTTTGTCCACCGCTGTGGCTCAGGGGATGCGTTCAATCCTCTCACGCAGCGGGCCCGGGTTCGATTCCTGGTCGGGACAAGTTACCTAGGTGGGTTTTTTTTTCTGGGGTTTTTCCTCACCTTTGAGACAAATGTCGGGTAACTTTAGGCCCTTGTGGTCCCCAGATATCATCTGGCCGTCATTATCATCTTCATCCCATCCTCACCTTGTTTGGAGTGAGTGTGTGTGTGAATGGTGTGTCTCGTCCTATGTGTTCGTGTTGTCTCGGAGGTGGCCCCGGCATTGGGCTGATCACTCATCCGGAGAGGCCCTCCATGTCCTTGTCTGGTCAAAAAAGTATGTATGTGATCCAAAGATAATCCCTCTCCCGACAGGTCGCGGCCCTGTAAGGCCCGGGCGGCTTGGGTCGCTTAAATCCTAAAAGGGAGAGGTTAAACTACGAGAAAGAAAGAAAGAAAGAGAAATATAGGCTTTTAAAAATTTAACACGTACATACATAAACATAAGTAAAAAAAATTCTGCAGTCACAAAGTTTAAGTTTATTGAGGTTAAGTGCTCATATTTTGTATAAGTAAAAAAGTTCATATATTTTCATTTTTTTTTAAATTTTAAATTAGTTATATAGTGACATTATTATTTTGCATGAATTCCATACAGTTTTCAAAATCATATACATTTTGCATTTATATCTAGAACTATGCTCTTTCAAACTCAAAATATTTATTTTGATGAACCGAATTAATTTGTTCCCGTATTCTGTGGAACCACTGTCAGCATTTTGGTAAACACAATACCGTTCTAAGATACAAAAATCGGATAAATTTGGCAGGTATTTTAATTAAAAAGGATCTCACCACGCATCAATTATTTTGCGTGAGGAGGCGAAGAATGACCTTTTAAAAAGAAGATATTTTAAACGGAACACTGATATGCTCATTCGTAATATATGTATGTTTTTAGTATTTTCTGGGTTTTTGTGCACTCCTTCCACAAGATTTTGGACTATTAACAAGCAGATCGTCTTCTCACAAATTTGTAACATTTTACTGTTCAGCTTGGTTAATAGTATTATTTTTTATTCTTATGCTTTGTTGTCTATATATTTTTTATTAATTCCGTTCGTTTTATTACCCCTACATTTTTAGCATTAAACTACACGTAATGCATGCGTGACATACAATATGCTTGTGTTTCCGGCGGTACTGCTTCTATCCAGAAGTTATTCACTTGAATCTTGCTATCACCAAGAACAATACCTAGCAACCCTCTATTGCTTTGTCTTTAATATGTAAAATTTAGGATGTTATATGTTTTTCATAAGCGGTTGTTAATATTTTATTGATCCCCAAGGTGCAATTTGCCATATTTGTGAACATGTCCTAAACAATTGAATTGTTGAAACAACGATTATGTATTGCTTTTGAGCACTGTACCCTCCACTGATGTGCCGGAAATTCGTCCCACATAAATTAATTGACATCCCTGTAACTCCACAGACATGGGACTGTCGTATTTACACATACATAAACGCTAATGACCTGAGACTAATGGCAAGAGAAAGGAAGTGCCTATAGGCTAAATAACTTTGTGGTAACAGTTTTCTTTATATACACCAGTCAGGACTGATACACATGAATATAATTCAAAGTTACAAACATCATATTATTTACGTAATTATACACCAAGAAAGGTAGAATATTCATCCCTGTATTAATGATATTGTTGTAGTAATAACATATTTCAAAACACCTGCAAAATCATAATTAGTAACATTTTGCGTACATGTGGGACTATGAATTAATTATCAAATAAATTAGCTTATAAATTGTACTTATCTATGCAAAAAAAGTCATGAGGAACTCTTTACAATATTGTAAATAACAGATCAGTGCTAGTACATATTTACAAACGATAATAAGTAAAAAAATTAAAATGGTAAAACATTACAAATATCTTCTTACAAGTATATTGTTAAGTCTGTTAAAAAGTTCAGTTACAGTTGGTTGATATAAACTTGAATTATTAACAGTTGCAATAGTTACTATTTTAATCGCAGCAGAATGTTGATATTTTTAATCACTCACGGCTTACTTTCTTGCTTGTTTAATATTAATGTCATTGATATTGCATATTATAAGATGTATTAGGGGTATGCCGTAGCGTAGTGGTTGGGGTGCTGCGCTACAAACCGGAAGGTCCCGAGTTCGATTCCCGATGAGATCGTTGGAGTTTTTCAGTATTGGCCAAATCCTTCTGGTGGAACTATGGCCCTGGGGTCGACTCAGCCTCCAACATAAATGAGTACCAGGAGCAATCCTGGGGGTAAAGCCGGCCGGTGCGTAAGGCTGACAGCCTTACAATCTTCATGTGCTGAATGTGTAAAATCTGGGAGCTTCAACCTCTTGGGACCCTCTGGGCCTCCATGGCTGTAATAGAGAACACTTTACTTTACTTTATAAGTTGTATTATATCAATATGATTACAATGGTTTTTCACTTATGCTAGTCCAATATCGTCTAACATTAACTTCTGGAAAATGTGTGTAGAGTCAGAAGTGATGCATTTTGGGATTTGGTATACTGCATCATCAGACATTGAAAATAAATTTAATAGATTTTAATAATTATCTCAGAGATAAATACACAAATTCTGTTAATCGCGAATATAAAATATTATAAAATTACGTTTAGTGAAGAACAAGTCTTCCCTGACTTGGTATTATTGTTATCTTTAGTATAAGAAAAGAAATTAGGGTATTTTATTTTTAGGGAGAAATAGGTTGTGCACGCTTTCATATTATATAGTTTTTTTTCTGAAGTTTAGAATAAATATAAGTTATAAAGGGAATGCAGTACTCCCATTCCGTCACATCCTAAGGGCTTATTTATTAGTAGACCTGGGATTTTAGGCTCTGCAAAAATTAGTTTTAGGCACCTAAAATAGGCTTTTAAAACAAGTAAATAGGCTTTTAAAAGAGAAAATAGGCACTTAAAATATGCTTGAAAAATATGTAAATAGATAAAAAAAATAGACTTTAAAATATTACAATATACACTTAAACTGTAACATGGTCTTTTTTTACTGCAAGAAACATGGTATACCTATTCTTAACAGAATTAACTGCAAAATTAGGCATCACGAACTATATTCACTTAAACAGATGTTCTTTCACTGGTGATTTGACACAGCAGTCCTTCCCCCTTAATTCTCCCCTCCCTCGTCAGTCAGCATTCCTTTAGCGACAATTGTTTGGAATAATCAAGTTTTTGTGAAAAACCCACCTCTGCTATTCTGCTTTTCATTCTGGGATGTCCATTATAAGGTTGTAAATATTACAGAAGTTGAATTTTATTTTAAATTTACAAAATAGGCATTTTTAGACACTAAAATAGGCTCTAAAGGTCCAAATAGGCATTTTAGGGCACTGTAAAACTCTATAAATGTAAGTGATTTATCATGAAACGTCCACATATTTAAAAATGTTCATGTTATTTCATAAGGAACAAAATAGGCATTTGCCTTAAAATCCCAGGTCTATTTATTAGTAACGAAAACTGATAACTTTACCGGTGTAGCAAGAAGTAACAGTATTAAGATATTGTACGTGTGATGTGGAGTGGTTTTCTGCCCACGGTATCGATTTCATGGTGAAACAAGAGAATCGCTTCTCACACGAGAGGAAAGGCATCATATTTCGGGTTAGGAGGAGGCTTACGGGATTAAAGGAGAAGACTGAAGATGATAGAGAACTGGACGGTGAAAGTCAGCACATCTGGTAGAGTTCTGCTATCTGTTCCGAATGCAGAGTTGTTTAGAACATGTTCGAAGTTATGATTAACTTTTACATCGAGATAAATATGTTAATAGAAAACAAGATCGTAATGTGAGATTATAATTATGTCATGGGCAAAGATATAGGCTACAACTGGTTTATATAACACAATTTTAAACAAACATATATTTGAATTGGGTCTAATATTCTTTTAATTTTATTACGTGATCATTGTTTAATGCTTTCTTGAAATCAGGCCACCAAAACGACTTTCAACATCCAAAAATAACAATCTAATTGCATAGATTAAAAAGTATGAGAACGATAACAAAAGATCTGATGTGATGCACTCACATAACTTTCTATTCAATAACACGGAAAATACTTCCTATTCACTTATAATAATATTAAAAAATAATATATTTATTGCTACAAATTACATTGTGACACTGTGTTATAGAATAAGACGACTTATTGAAATGAGTATCAATCAATTACCACGCAAAACTCAAAGCCTGAAAATGAGCAAATGATGGCTGCCAAATAACTACCCTTCACAATATTTCTGTAATTAAATATTTCAAATAAAAGCTTCAGCTCATAGTAGCCTGTACGCACATCCTGTACTAAATTTAAACAATATCGTTAGAGCTATTTTCCCTAAAATATAAAAAAATTAAATTTAAAAATGTAAAGTGGTATCGATAGTAGAAGAGAATGAAAGTCGTCGACAGTTTTCCTGTCATATCCACAGATGAGTTTACCCTTAATTATAACAAAATATAGTTGTTCGTTCTCCATCTATGCCGATCAGAGACACATAGACTTTTCTTCTAAAAATCGTTTTTTCTGGAATTGCTGCAAACTCGACATCGAATTTCGGGTTGAACACAATTCTTCCTCTGCCTCTATTGAAACATTAACAAATATGTTATATAGAATTATAACGTCTGAAAATTGTCATCGATCCTATTATATCTGCTATTCCTATTACGCATATGAGCGAAACATATTTTATTGAGCTTCTAGCAAAAATAAGTTACTACTACAAATGTATTAATTTTGATATGTATTAATAGTAGCTGACACTGAAACAATACTTTTAAACGATGAATTTTTTATAATCTTACTATAATTTAATAATTCATCAAAGGAGCGTGAACGAAGAAATCCGCAGCCGGCTGTAGACGGCTTTAGCCCAGACATGACGACGGATTCCTTATCTCAAATTATTTTTCTGTTTGTTTTTCTTACTTTCAAAAAATTACTGTTTTTCCCTTATATTATTGTATTTTATCATTAATTAGAAATTCAGGACACAAATTTAAAATTTAGGGCTGTATAATTAAAAATAATTAATGTTACACTTACTAATCTTTCTTTCAACTTTTAAAACTGATATCCCATATAAGCTACGAATGGAAGGAGTTAACAGGATTCAGCGTTCTGTTCTGCATGTAAAAACAGTCATCCTTTGTCTTTACCTACAAAGTAGTCTACTTAATGATTTATTAATCATTTCATGAATCTATCTATCCCTGCATCCCATCATTTTCCGTTTCCCTTTGGCGATCGAAAAAAAAAAAAACTGTTTAGAATCAATCAATGGAATGTATATGATGCATTATTGAAAACTACTGTAAGCTCTATGTAAACTCAGCTGAGTGCAGAACAAGTAATCATGTACACAGCAAGACTTCATTACGAGAAAAGTATGACGTAGATGGACACATGGTGCCATAATCTTAATGAATATAAGGTCGGTACAGCTGTGAAGAGAATGAAACTGGGCCACAAACTCCGTCTTCTGATATTAATTTCGGGTCTACCCTTACGGCTACATCATCCCTTCCCTAACATGGAGTTGATGACATTTTATCAAGTGGAATGACCTTGAGCCGGCCAACAAGTAGGAAGACACTATCAGGCAAGCAGGCAGGCAGGCCGTGTCAGGTCCTGAATGGAGGACGTCCTTTAATAAGGACAATGCAAGCAAGGCCTGCTAAGATCAATATCGTGTTGTACAGATAGCAGGAGCTTTGCTAATGTTTTCTCAAACTTGCTTTTCACGACACAACTTCTCGCCTCTGTTCGAGTCCCTGAGTCAGTCGTTAACGACAGCAGGAGTTCTAGTCCCTCTCTTTCTCTCTCTTTTCTCTCTCCGTAGGCATTTCACATAAACTCTAATGAAGCTCTACTATATTAACTTCAAACTCCGGAATGAAGGATCATAAGAAGGTAGGTACTGTTATAGAACACAGAGAAAGGTAGGAGCGAGAAGAAAACTGATAATATACAGGCATAATAAAAGAAGGCATCCCGCCAAATCCATTTAGCGCTAACAAGTATAGTCGTCTCGCTATCATCGCCCCTAGCGGTGCTGTCTTTGAAGTGTTGTTTATTTAATGCAAGAAGGACACACTCGCTAATAGCCGCGTGTTGAAGTGTTGTGATGTCTCAGCCAAAAACGAGAATCAAAGAAACGAAGAAATTTTGTATTATTTTAATATTACTATTGTTATTAGTTTGATTTGGCAACAGTCTGCCACCTGCTTGGATTTGAGAGTACAAAATAATTTTTACCCTCTATAAACAATAATACAATCCGGCAGACCGTGTGACTTGCTGGGTTGGGAAGAATACAACGAGATCACTATAGGAACAAGGTGAATAAAGGCGAACAGGGAACTGAGATTGAATCTCAGAGTGAACTTCCTCGAAGAAAGAACCAGAAATTCAAGATGTGATAAAACAGGAAACATAGACGAATGCAGGATGTGTAGGAAGTTCGTGGACGGTCTTGACATACGGTTACATGACATAGTATAGTAGCCCGAGTCACTATTTTCAGAGTGACAATCAAGTGAAGCGGTAGTTCTTTGAGATCAAGATTGAAATAATCTCTCTAGTGGAAGCCAACGTTGTTAGATTAAAGGTATCTTCTGCTTCAAACCATTTGGGTTCGGTGGCTGTAAGTTTATGTCAATACATTCCGGCATAAGTAAAGGCTGCTCGGGCTAGGGTTTTTTTCCATCACTTCTCTGGTAGGAGAGAACTATATATATATATATATATATATATATATATATATATATGACATGACATGACATGACATGACATGACAGCTAACCCTTAAATTAATACTAGGCCTATAGGATACAGTCGTTGTCTTAACTTTGTACCAAAATAACGGAAAAGAAGTAGGAAGAATAATTACATTTAAAATAAATTTGCAGAATACGGTAGCGAGAAATAAATTATGAACCAAATCACTTTGTCAACTGTTTTCTTGCAGCCCTACACGAGTTTATATATTGCATGAGATGTAACATAAGGATGCGTATAAATTTATCCTGCACTCAATTTTAACACTATTTAAGAATAACCTATTTCTCTTTAATACATTCCATTACCATGTATGATATAATCGTGTGATATAATTGGATGGGGGAGCTTCCAAAATTATTATTTTTCCACACTAGGCTATTTGCTTCAAACACTTGTCTATCTAAACCTATTGATTATCCGTCTAAATTAATATTTTTTGAAATGTAATCAAGTTATGCACAGTGTATATCAAATTTATAAATATATTTTATTAAGTACCGTGCATTTAGAAATTTAAGCTTTAGACTATATCCACATCCCCATACATACGATACAAGACAAACCCAAAGAAATCCTTTAATTGAACCTGAACTGTTTACATCCGCAGCAGTAGTTTTGGTCCGTTGTTATTAAATTCCATTGTTTAAAATAACCCTGAATTAATTAATCTGAGCGATCACAAATTTAGGAAAATAATTAGGCCTAAGTTTATTATATAAATATTTAATTTTTTAAATGCGAACAAATCTTTCATATGTAACATTTATTCAAGTCATTGTAATTATATAACTCATTCTTATTTCTTAGTTCCTTGTCTGATCTTTTCTTTTACAGTCTTTTGCCCGTTTCATAAATCATATTTCTGCAGATTGGGTGCTTTTTTACCTTTAAATTCCATAATATACTATCATACATTATCACTAAAAAAGTTAGATTTTTATAGAACGTAATTTGTGTTTCTTTTCATGTTCTGTTCATTGTTCCAGACATTTGTTTTAACGTTTTCTTCTAAAATATTTTAATGTAATGTTGGACAGAAACAATATTTTGCGGTTTCATGATCACATATCTACATCTATTCCACATAGTAGGTCTTTTATCTTTCGTTTCCCGTAAATCATTTGTCTTTTTTCCACATAATGCAATAGTACTGAGATAAATTAAGATATAGGTTATGCGCATGAAAGCGAGTAACATCTATGAACAAGTAAAACATAATATTTTCTCTCAAATTTATATTAGAAATGAATATACCGATAAAAAAATATATACTTATGTCAATTATTTACATACTGTAATCATGACTAAATTTAAGTGATATGTAATATTAATCTCTGAACATTAATATATGTTGAGAATATAAGGTAAGTGACAGCATATAGGCTATGTGTCTTAAAACATCCTTTTCTTAGTTATGATAATGATGAAAATTTTTATTGTAATTACTCTTAATTATAATTAATTTATCAACTATGATTAATAACAATAAATAAGCCTACTCATAACAATTACAGTTTAAATAAATCTTAAACTAATTGCTGAGAAAAAGGCATATTTAGCCTCACTAATTTAGTGGTCCTGAAAGGGGTAAATCCACATTATATGCTTGTAAATAAAAGTAAACTCTTCTGAGTTAAGAGAGACATTTTAAACACACCAGTCATGGAAGGAACTTTATAATCATTTGTGACTTCTAAGGTAAGCGACGCGGCTTCTCTAAAATAAATCAATTAGGATAATAGAACTTGCGTTATCAGTAAACATCCTTTTGCTTGATCCCCTTCCACCGGTGTGATGGCTGCAAACAATCGATACAGAGATATAAAACTGGAGTTCAGCAAGGATTAGCTCTGTTTGATGACGTCATGGGCACACCGGAGACATTCAATAACGTCATAACGGCAGCCAATATCTTTGCCGAAGTAAATTCTGGATCCTCATGGAGTGTACAGTATCAGATATTACGGAAAAGTTGGAGGATTCTGCAAATATATATTTTATTAGCGGATAAAAGCATGCATTTAGCGTTACTTAAATTGTATTAGGTCGCGTTATGTTTTACCTATTATAGCCTATTTGAGTACTTCATTCATATACTTTTTTTTCAAAATCTATTCATTAACGTGGAAGAAATGGTTTTAAGTTAGTCGATAATGTTCATTAAATTTATTCAAAGTCTGCAATTCCTTATCATGGCGGAGGATTTGTCAATATAAGCTCCTTAAATTCCTTTTTCTACAACTTTAAGAGAGGTATACATTTCTTTACAATTAGGTCAATCTCTTACGCAATATTTTCTGCGATGCTCAACTGTAAAAATCAGTTTTTATTTATTTATTTTTTAAAGAAATTGTTGGGAAACCATTTCCGCTCCTTACGGAATTACCAAAACGTTTTTTGATTGCTATTCTAAAAAAATATATTTACGATTCAAAATAACATAATATTCAATGTTCAACCATGATAAGAACTTAACAGGCTTACACGAATAACTATATTCGCTAAGTTTTGAATTATTTTTTTAATTTTAGACTTCGTGCTTACCTGTTAATTTATAAAACGATCTTATATCGTAAACAGCTATTGATATTATCTACTGTCCCTTCAATGTTCATATTTATTCCAGTCTCATTATGCATGAGTCGATGATAGTATATAAAGTTGGCGACCCGTTTCGCGTGTTTTAATCCATCTTCAGGCTTAACTTCATAAAATAATGTTTGTTAGCTTGTTTACGCTTAAAGTATCACAACGTAGCCATTCGTAGTGTTTTGTTCCTGTTTCACTCCCTTCTGCTATTAACGCTGAGCTATTATTATCTCTTCCTATTTTATATTGTTGATCGCAAAGAGTTCAGTCGATTTGTAACCGGAAAATTGTTGAGATTTTGAAACAACGAATGAATTCTACCTATCGATATATCGTTCTTCAGTAATTGATAATCAGGCTTTAAAACTTAGTGCCCGATCGAATATGTTAACAGCAACCGTACTGTACAGACTTTGCTCGGCGTATGCCCTAGCTACCATATGCTAGTTCACGTGATAGTAAACAAACCGCAATACAGATGTAGGAAGACCACAAAATAACTTCTCATTATCTAAACTCACATTACAAGCATGCAAAACGACACTTTCTCCTATTTGTGTATAATAGTCCCTCCCAAATGTTTCAATATATGTTTGCGCTTTAGAACACTTGACTTTCGGCATGCCGAACACGTATTTTAAATTTAAACACGCACAATGACAAGGTACACTGTTGACCAATTTGAGAGGCACAGTACTACGAGACATTCACTTCTCGGCACTACTATCAATGACTGTCTTATCAGCCTACGCAATCACCCTCCACCCCCTATACTCAGGTTGTTGGTAACCGGAATCAACTCCCTCTGTGGATTCGGGCACTAAGTTTTAAAGCCTGTTGATAATAGAAGACATAAATTCATATCTGTTTCCTGAAAGTTGTGGGATTTAAAAGTTTGTTTCTACTAGGCCTATATGTGAATTCTTATAGCTGCTATGATGCCATTTAGAGTGGCGGTCACTAAAATACGATTGCATTGTTTCCAAATCCTAAAATGTTTATTCGTAATTTATTTTTCTTTTATAATATTGGAGATAATCACTCGCTCATTCAATGGCAATAGACAATTCATAAGTAACCTAAAGGAATAATGTTATGAATATTTTTTGGAAGCCGGAGGTTCATTGCAGCGATTACATGAGTCCGCCATTCAACCCTATTCTATGCTATCTCCACTCAACCATCCCTTACAAATCCTACTTCCCTTAAATCTATTCTAATATTGTCCTCCCACCTACATCTAGGTCTTCCAAGTGTTCTTTTTCCCTTCGAGTCTCCCAGTCAGTTTTTATTGAGATATGACTTTCCTTCCCCATTCGTGCTACATGTCCAGCCCATTTCATCCTCCGTAACTTAATTATTATATTCGGTGAAGAGTATAAATCGGAGATAATGCATTTTTACATATGCCTTCCTTATTTTCAATCATTTCATTATTTAAACAATGTAGTATGGAGGGCTAATTAATATTAAACATAGGCCTACTTTGTTTCACAAAAATCAGTCCAGTCACTTTAAAATTTATCTTGAACAATCACGTAATGAGTGAGATAGAGGACATCTTCACTTAATATTTTCCTTTGTTCTGTATCATGATAACGTGTTTCCGGTGGCTAATATATTATAATTTCTTTCTTTTTCTTATTTCATTCATACTGGTTTGACTTGACATTTCATTTTGTATATTTCTAATATATTTTACTTCGCGTTTTTGTATTCTTTGCATCTTTTTCATTGTAATTCTGTGTTTTTTGTATTTCGTATCTCTGTAAGGCTTATATTTTGAAACTTGAATTATTTTTTGTATTTCGTTTTTTTTAATAATGTGTATTTTGTATTCTTCCTGGTTGAGTGCATGATAAGGCCAAATGGCCTGCTAGTACTACTACTATTACTACTACTATTACTACTACTATTACTAAACTAAACTAAACTAAACTCCGTGGCACTACATCCCTGGAGGGACTTGGCCTACCACCCGACCGCTGCGTCATCTCCCGTAGGCAGATGGCAGGATTGGGGGGCATGTGGTCAGCATGCCGACACCCACGGCCGTTAATGGTGGTTTTCTTGACCGGAGCCGCTACTTCTCTATCAAGTAGCTCCTCAATTTGGAATCACGAGGCTGAGTGCACCCCTACCAGACCTCAGAAAAATCCGAGGAGGTACCGAGAATCGAACTCGGGCCGACGGATCTGTAGTCAGCGATGCTAACCACAAGACCACGCCGGCGGACACTACTATTACTACTACTACTAAAATGTTATACATATCTCTATGTTTGTTTATTCAAAATTAGTGTTCCCTTGAGTGGGTCCCCCTCGATTACCCTGTATTTCTCGAGAGGCCCGTCAATAAAACTGCTTACAGTAATTTAAAATGCTATACATATTGTTTCACAATAGTCCAGAATGCTTAGAGATCCAAATGTAAGGACGGACGAAATGTTATTTTATTTATAAATTGAAATGCAGCAGCAATTTAGATGCTGGGAATCGTTGCAAGTAAGATAATACGGGATGAGCAATTCAAGTAGTTGCAGGCTGTCGCATAACAGTAATAATTGTGTTAAATGTAAATCATGTGTATCAGAATCAGCTGTGTCTGTACGCGGCATTAATAAACACAACACAGTCTGCATCAGACAGCAAAACCTCATACACCCAGCCTACTAGCATACATGTTCTTCATTTCACTATATGATTTTATAATGTCCTCGGATGTCAGTCTAGTATTCATAACAAGATTTTCGACTGTAACTTTTATAAAGTAATTTGTTTGGTTTGAGTTGCCTGAAATTATCCGTTTTTCTCTATCTGTGAAAAGTATGCCTATAACTCGAAAGTTAGAAATTGTATCAAATGAAATATGTTCAAACTTTGTCTTTGCCAAGAATGTAATAGAAAGCATAAAATCGATTTTATTTTAAGATTTTTGTCTTTATGTGAGGAAATTTTTGTCTTTATGTGAGGAAATTTTTGTTTTTCCCATTTCTTTAAAAACAGCTACTGTCATTTTGTTTATATTTTATACTGTTGTATATACTATTTTGTTTGTAAACTAATTTTTTATACTAATACATAAAATTTGTCTTCAATATTTTCTCTTAAAATGTCTAAAGCTTATTTATAAATGAATTTCATCTTGAATATGAGAGAAGCTTAAGTAGGAGTTATTTTTTATGTTAGTCTTATGACCTCATTAAATAACCTGCAAAATAACTTTTTCCGTGTAATGTAATATTTGCATTTTAATAGATTATTACAACAATAAAAAGAGTCTATTGTACAATAGAATTTTATCTTATACTAATTTTATATCTCTTAGGTAAACCACTTATAATTGTTCTTCGCTTCTTTGCTGCTGCTTATTTAATGAGAGCATAAGGCTAACATAAAAAATAACTTCTACTTATTTATAAACTAGTATTTTTCCCCCACGAACCTTTGCGAGAACCTGAGAAACTGAATGCTCACGTATACTATCTCAACGAAAACATCTTCGCCGTCTTGTAGGAAAAATGAGCTGGACTTGGGGAAATATCCATGATATAGTCTATAGGAGAGGCAGGAAATGCTAGCGGGGATAGCTACCGAAAGTTTGTAATCAATCATTCTACTCGGTTGGAATCCCGAGAAACCATTATATACGGTGCAATTGAACGTTTAGTACCCATCTAAATCCCTTGTAAGTTATGAAATGGAATTTAAAACTTGACGTGGGTTGTTTCAAGAAGAAATAAAAAAAAGTACAACGTGTGTCAGAGAAAGTAATTGTGTGGCGTACTTTGGTAAGAGTGCTGTTTGCGAAATGCCATGTTAATTGTGGTCATCAGCATAGGCGTAACCAGGCCGACCATATGGGGGGGGGTTATAACATCCGCGGGGTCTGGCAAGTATGGAAGGAGAGGGGGGTCCGGGGGCCCTCCCCCGGAAAATTGTAAAAATTAAGATGCAAAATAACGAGTTTTAAGCTTCCGGGGGTTCTCCCACGGAAAATTTAAAAAATTTAGATGCAAAATAACAAGTTTTAAGCTTCCGGGGGTCCTTCCCCGGAAAATTTTAAAAATTAAGACGCAAAATAACGAGTTTTAAGCTTCCCACGCTTTATACTTGTATTAAGCAATTTATGGGCAGACTTAAAAAAATTATACAATTTTCCTTTTTTTAATCAATGGGGGGGGGGGGTTCAAACCCCCAAAACCCCCCCCTCGCTACGCCTATGGTCATCAGTACAATAATGGAGAAAAATGCAAATATTTCCACTATTCAGTCTTCTGTAGCATAGTCAATTGCCGGAATGAGTATACAAATTGTGAACATGTTGTTAATATGTATAATTAATAAAATCAATCCACGTTTAATTTAATTTAATGTATGGTTCACTTTACAAAAGTATTTCCAAAATAGAAGTATCATTAATAATGATACATGTGTGAAGTCTGTTTTTTTTAGTAATGTGAAACTTCACAACATTAATAATTATGTAGTAAGCACATTTATTAAGCAATTAGTTACGAGAATCAATCAATAATGAATGTGCTTTCTACATTTTCATCAGTGTTGTGTAAAGCCTCACATTGCATAACAAACATGACACATTGTAGCCTATATGTACTATATAAAGATAAGGAAATAGTTCCTGTAAATACTTTAGGCCTAAAGTTCTCTAATACTAAACCCAAAAACTAAATAATATTTGAAAAGTTGCATATTTGTAAACAGCACAGTTCGACAGATTTTCTATTTAATTTCATATATTATTGCACTTTTACTGATAGTTCCTTAGGTAGAACTTTTTTTTCTAAGAGGCTGCATTTTGCCACGCCCCTTACACAGATAACAAATCTCAGTATTATTATTCTTCCCTCTCTACCAGAAGTTCCATATTCACTACTAGTTGTCACCGTAAGTAAGTAAGTAAGTAAGTAAGTAACTAAGTTAGTGGAGTCGAGTTGGGATAAGGATGAACTGTTTGATCTTCCTATTTTCTTTTTTATCCCTACATGACACATTGTCCACACGTTTCGATGTAAGTTCTGCTTTCTTCTCAATTTCTCGTAAGTAGTAAATCGCTTGATATTCAATAAATTCTAACATCACAATTAATCTATAAATTAACAAATCAAGGTGATTTTGGTATCATTTTGAAGGTTGAAAAGTTCTCTAGTGCTTGACATAGAAAATCTATAATGTATGAATATTCTACTGTATTCTACATTTTTCTCTAAAATGTGAACAAAAATATTTTAGGTTCATATAAATTTACGCAACAATTTAAAATCTTGAGTAACAAAAAGAAAACTTCAACAGTAAAGAATTCTTCTATCTACAAAACAGTTAAAATTCTGGTGTTTTTTCTTTCATAGTTTTGGAGTAATCAGGTTGCAAGTGTAGATCCAAAAGTTTTAGAAAACTATTTTTATAAACGAATTATAAACAATTTCAGAATATTTTTGTGAAATGTCTCAATATATACCTGGATAATATACATTATAAAGAATAGAGAATCCTAATGTTTAAAAATATAATTTTCATACCTGAAAGAAACAAACATCCTTAGATTAGGGTGACATTGGCCAGCAGACAAAAGACAACTAGTGAATAAATACTTAAAATATTTTCAGAAATTTGTAAACAGCATAGATTTTGACACACTACCCAAAATTGTAATCTAGGCTAAGTATTTACTACATAGATTATAATTAACACACCAAACATGTAATATTGCGCTATGCAATGGAGCATGTAGCAAATAAAGGATTAAAAAAACTACACATAGGCTAGCTTAATGAAATCAACTTCAGTACCAGCGACGAATTTTAAGAACTGTTAATTAGCGGGCACGGTGAAAATCTGCTACCTATCGGAATATATGGAATATTGATATTGATGTATTACAGTGCATTATGAGATTTATTACGATCCAGATTGCCCATAGCTCTCACGAGACCACACACAATATTGCAACGGTAGCATGCATCTTGGTTAGAGTGTACACGTCGCATGCTTGAAATGGGCACCTCCAAGAGATGATATCCTCAGGCAGCCTCCGGATGTTGTTCCAGACACAGATAAATGGAATTATCTGTCCCATGAGCAGTTCAGTGATCACAACTTGCGTGGAAATTTCACACATGTGTGGCAGCTCAGGTTTCTAAGTCACATCACAATGTTCACATTTGTCAGTCTGCTCTAGCAGAACACCATAATCTATAAATCGCTCTTTCATCTATATCTCTTAGATCATGTCATGCTAATAACGATACAAATGTCTGAAATGTTATTACCAGGGCCTGGATTCTAATGACATGTCATCTTTTTATTGATGCTGCATAGACATTGCCAGTGGCGGACGCAGAAATTTTTTTCGGGGGGGGATTTGAATAGGTAGAAAGAATACTAAAAAAATTAATCAACTTACATGTACAATTAGTTTATAAAACTGGCCACTTGGAGTACTTTTTTCAAATTTCGGGGGGGGATGTAACCCCCCTATCCCCCCCCCTGCGTCCGCCACTGGACATTGCCAACTTGTAGATAAATCCTAATCGTGGCCTCTATATTATAGAAATACATTTTTATTAGGTCATTTTTGTCATTTTATTCAATTTCATATTTTTAGAGCATTTATTTAAATTTTGCGTCATTATTTTGAAATTTTAATTTCTTCCTTATTTAGTCATTTTCATGCATTTACATTGAGTATATTAACTTTTTTTTCGTCTAGCTATCATCGTCCCCAATGGTGCTGTCTTTGAAGTGTTTTTTGTTTAATGAAAGAAGGATACACTCGATGTTGAAGTGTTGTCATGTCTCAGTCGGAAACAAAATTTTGTATAACATTACTATTGTTATCAGATTGACGTGGCAACAGAGTCTGCCACCTGCTTTTCAAATGTCCAATGAGGGACAAAGAACAAAGATTTGGTCTTACAACATCTTTCCTGCATTCACAGTTTTTAAAATTAAGTACAAATTAGTCTATAACTTTGTGTGTACAATAATATTTTTTTATAAATGAAATATCAGTTTTTAGGTCATTATTTTATTAAGTCATTTTCTTTAAAATTTAGGGCCATTTTATAGGTCATTTTTCAAACAATTTTAGGTCATCAGAATCCGGGCCCTGGTTGTTACTCATGAGAGATTACCAGACAGCAGTGGGCGTACATATGGAAAATAATAATATAGCCCTGTTAGTGTATATAAACAAAGTTGATACAGTTCAATAGATAATCTTGATCCTGTTTTAAAAACGATCAAACTATAACCAGATTATACGAATTCTCCGTGAGTTATTCAGCTTCCAGGTCTGTTTGTCTAATCATCATTTGCCTCAGCTAAGATAAGCTTCTCTATACTCAAGTGGATTTTGACAAAATACCAAAAGACATGTCTGTTTAAAAACCTTAACCCAACCTAAAACTTGGAATTAATCAACCTCTCAAAGGCGGAGTCGGCCGCGGTGGTCTAGAGGTAGCGTGCCCGCCTCTAGATCCACAGGGCGCGGGATCATACCCGGCCGCGGTCGGTGGATTTTTCAGGACGTAAAAATCCTGGGCACGGAGTCCTCCGGGAGGGACTTTAAGCCGGGGTCCCGTGTCGTAGATTTACGGCACGTAAAAGAACTCCAAGCCTAAATTAGAGCCTCTGGACAAAATTTCTCGGCCCTTTCACGTCCAAGAAATAGCCTACTTAGTTTCCAGAGGGGGGTTGCGAGGCGATGGGCTTACCACCTGTCCCTCTACCCTCTCTCGGAAAATAAGCATATCAAAATTAGTATAGGTAATGAAACCTCCATTGGAGGCCCCTTCGCCCCACCTGGGGATCATAGGGTACCAGATACAGATACATACAGATACTCAAAGGTGGAGCGCTGATTGGGATTGAAGGTGAATGAGGCAGAGAATGGAATATTTGTAATTTTGATTTGTAAGAGCTGATTTGAAGCGCAATACACTGAGCAATATTCACTTTTTTTTTCTAAAAATCGAAAATTTCGTTCAATAAGTGTGTCACGTTGTAGGCCTACGTAAAGAACATTTTCTCTTTAAAATCGTAATAACTTAAGTTAATAGACAACTAAAAAGCTGATAAAATTGGAACATAAATGAGACACTATATTTCAATTACATTATTACATACTTTACAAACTGCTGAAATATATGTGGGTTACTCTGCGTATTGCAACCTATTCATGATTTAAATTCCATGGTCGATGTACATAGGCTACACATCTTCTTCATCGATGATTGGAACTGAATAGGAGTTATTATTAAGGTTATGTTTTCCAGGTGCGAGTCTTTTTTTTTGTGGGGAAAATAAAGGTCCTGGTGAAGATAGACTACTGTTTTCAATTGACAGTGGTTTTAAAGCTCTTTTATTGGACCTGTCTTCTGCTCTATTCTCCCAAAGCATTAATATTATTTTGTGCCTTTTTCACTGCTACCCTTCAATATTTCTCCACACTCTTCCATGCGTTTATATAATTTAAGTGTTACAATTTTATTATGCTTTGTGACAGTGACCTCTTAGCTTGCAGTGAACAAGAAAGCAGGTAGTGAACCAGAATGTTTTTGGTTATTGCGGGACTAAAAACAAAAACAAATACCTGCAGAAATATGGAAAATTGAGTGCATTCTCATTTTTAATTTTAATTAAATCAGTAGTTTCCTGTTAATGATCATTGTTTTGTTCAACAGTTGAGTGTTAAAACTTGGTGATACTTTTGAAGCTTAACATTCAAGGTGTCAAATCAGTTAATCTTTTAAAATAATTTGCATTAAATAGGCGAAAAATCATTTGTTAGGTAGTAGAGAAAATAGTATTTGTTGCCCTCTCTCATCCCCTTTTAGGACCTTTTCCTACTTTTTATGTTGTGGCACCTAAAAATTCTATTTTTAAAGATTTTTTAAAAGATTTTTATATCACGAGTTCAGTCTCGCTTTCCCGGCAGAAAATCGTATAGTAAAAAAACTATTAATAGAAAAATATTAATGTTATGGAGAAATTTTAATTAAAAAGTTATTATATTTTGATGGTTGACCCATTTCATCTCAGATCATACAGGGGGTGTCACATCAACATCATGGATTTTGCTGAAAAAAATATATGTTAAAGGACCACATGACCTATGTTCAGAAATGAAATATTTTCCTTCTCACTTGATTTGTAACAATGTTACAGGCACACAAAGAATCGGGATTTTTTGTAAAAAGTTGTACGCAAGGAAAAAATTGCAATTTTCAAAGCGCTATAAATCATAAACCAAAAATTATGGAGACTTGAGGTTTTTTTATTTGAAAGCCTGTTCATAGTAGTTTCAAATCATGATATAGGAAGGCATTTTTGAAATTCTCTTTAACTCTAAAATTCAACATAAAAATACAAAAAATTGAATTTTTTTCCAAAGTTCGTGTATTTTTTTGGAAAATGTGAACAGTCGTAAGTCATGACTTTTATTGGGATAATATGGTATGGAAACTGGACTAATTATTAGCAATAAAATTTCTGCCCTAGCTTCTCACATTAAGTAGATAAATCTTTGTAAAAAGTGAAAAACACATTTTTGACTGTTTTTTAGAAATGATTTTCTCCAAAACACACATCTCAAAAGTTTTGAAAATTACACAAAATATTCTTTGATGGTTGTTCTTAAAGGTGGTACAATCATATTGGGGGATATTTGTGTGGAAAACCTGAGAGGATTTTTTCAAAACTACTCTACCTGTTCCATAATGTTGGCCATTTAGTATATAATGTATTACATTGACAACACAGTTTTGCCAAATGTTTTCAATGTACACAGTTCTATTAAATGAAATTGTATTGAAAGATCACACCATAGATGGTTGAGTCCATTTCCGGAGTGACGTCACTTGAATAACATAAACATGCGGTTGAGGAAATGTTCGTCGTAATCTTGATGTTTATGAAGCTAATTGAATACACATGTAAATGTATTGGAACTGTATACAATCGGAGGACCAGATATAATTGTAGCAAAAATATGTAGCTTATTGACATTGTTACTTCTCACTAGCTACAATATTTGCATATTAATGTTCGTAGAAATGATAAAATTTGAATGTTTACAGTATCTGAAGCTCAGAATGAGGATTTGCATTGAATTAAGTGATTTACACACTTGCAAATTGATAAATGTCTACATTTATCATCAATCACAATTACATTAAATTCTCTTTGAGACTGGGAATCTCACGAAGCCAACTAATTCTTGGTCCAAATATGCTGTGAAACGTACCTTTGGTATGTGATTCACGAAATTACTCACAAAATGAAGGATTTTCCCCTTGATTAGTATGAATGTCCTGAGGATTGATGAAGATTTATTATCTTCGTAAAGAAGTCCTTGAGGTCCTTAATATTGTGTTACATGCAATCTCCTTGGCCGTTGAATTACTGAATTCATGATAAAAATGAAGAAAAAGGCCTTTCGCCCGAAATTAGCAATATCTTGAAATGCTAGAAACCTTTAATAAGTTGAAAAAGAACTCCTTGCTCTTGGAAAAGGTGAATGGAACGTGGATGAAGGTATCAATTTTGAAGAAGTGTGATTAAAAATACAGAAGGTTGAAATAATTAGATAAATCAATTCATGAAAAAACACTACACTAAATATAATAATCTCAAGATAAATAAAAATAAAGAAAGAAATGTTTTAATAGGAAAGTATTTAGAAATAAATTTCCCATGTGCTTCTCAAGCTGGATCATTCTTTTCCACATGGACAGTCAGCCCAGCTTCATAAGTTTAATGCGGAACATATGAAGATGACAGAAGAACTCATCTCAGTTGTGTGATGTTACAAGTGAAAAATATAGGCCTAATGATATTTCAGTATTTGTATAATATGTTAACATATATTTTACCTTATGTAGTTTTTCTACTACTGTTGTCTAAATCTAGTGATAAATATTAATAATTAACTGAAACTGATGGACTCTCACAAAGAACCAGCAATACCCTTTGCTGAATTTGGACTCAAAAACCGCTAGTGGTAAGATTTCCAATACGGAAATGGACTCAACCATCTATGGTGTGATCTTTCAATACAATTTCATTTAATAGAACTGTGTACATTGAAAACATTTGGCAAAAACAGTGTTGTCAATGTAATACATTATATACTAAATGGCCAACATTATGGAACAGGTAGAGTAGTTTTGAAAAAATCCTCTCAGGTTTTCCACACAAATATCCCCCAATATGATTGTACCACCTTTAAGAACAACCATCAAAGAATATTTTGTGTAATTTTCAAAACTTTTGAGATGTGTGTTTTGGAGAAAATCATTTCTAAAAAACAGTCAAAAATGTGTTTTTTCACTTTTTACAAAGATTTATCTACTTAATGTGAGAAGCTAGGGCAGAAATTTTATTGCTAATAATTAGTCCAGTTTCCATACCATATTATCCCAATAAAAGTCATGACTTACGACTGTTCACATTTTTAAAAAAATACACGAACTTTGGAAAAAAATCAATTTTTTGTATTTTCATGTTGAAGTTTAGAGTTAAAGAGAATTTCAAAAATGTCTTCCTATATCATGATTTGAAACTACTATGAACAGGCTTTCAAATAAAAAAACCTCAAATCTCCATAATGTTTTGTTTCTGATTTATAGCGCTTTGAAAATTGCAATATTTTCCTTGCGTACAACTTCTTACCAAAAATCCCGATTCTTTGTGTGCCTGTAACATTGTTACAAATCAAGTGAGAAGGAAAATATTTCATTTCTGAACATAGGTCATGTAGTCCTTTAACATATATTTTTTGAAGCCGATTTTGAAATCCAAAGGTGACACATTTGGTACGGTACTAAGCTGTATGATTTGAGATGAAATGGGTCAGTTATTAATATTAGGCCTACTATTATTTTTGTAACATTCTATTTTTGAAGAAATTTTTACGAATTCAGTCTTGCTTTCCCGTCAGAAACTCGTATAAGTTAGTAAAAAATGTATTTATAGAAAAACAATTAATATTATGAAGCAATTTTTATTAGTATTATATTTTTATATTTATTATTATTAATTTACTGATTATTATAGTTATCTTAATTAATGTAAATAATGGAATTAATAGTTATTAATACGATTAACCAATATTGAAATAAAACAGAACTAACCAATACGTTCAAGTACTCTTCGTGGTGTTGGTTAAAAAACTGCATTTAACAGGGACCCTCAAACTCAATGACTAAATAAATTAGTAGGAACAAAGCTGAAAGCAAGTATTTGTGAAGACGGAAGTAAGACCGACGTGCTATAAACAAAGCAGTTTAGATAGTATTCTTGAGAGGCATGACTGACGCGTTTTCATAGTGCATTAAAGTTTTGTTATTTCGGGACCCACTTGACTTGCGAGTTCTTGTTCCGAGAATTCACAACTGTTAACCATATGGAAATATGTTACAATATTATTGGCAGTCGTAAAGTTTTTTAATTGTCATAATTAGCGTTGTAAGATTATTTGATCGTAAAATGTTTTATGTAGATCATAAATCATAACAGCATTAACACAATCATAAAACGAAAATAAAGTCTATAATGCCAATAAGATTAAGGTTATTGGTGTACGCATGGGTGTGCCAGGGATGCCTAATGTGCCCTCAGGTATTAAGACAATGTAAAACATCGAAGCCTTTAAAATTTGCCAGATTGTGGCCATGTGAATGAGCCTTTATTAAGTGCCAGTATGGTAAGACCGACGCGATAACTCAATACGCTTGAACGGATTTTCATGAAACTTGGTATACGCATTTGCAACGTCCATGAGAAGAAGCCTATTGGTATTAGACCGAATCGGTTGACCGGTACCGGAGTAAAGCCCAATTTAGTGCCTATTTTATGGTAATGTATTAGGAAGAATTTATCAAATGCAAATCAGTTCTCATGAAAACATGTTGTTTTACAGTGTTCATATACGGCTTTGGAAGTTGCAATACAGTTAGCTATGACAAATAACACTACCCACACATTACTTCACTTATGATTATCGAACTAGACCTTTGTTCTTCCATAAGCCCTGCTTAATGAATAGATCTGGAGCTTAACTCTGAAATTAATTAACAAAAATAACTTGTATTAAGCATAAATGCAATCATCACTGATTAAACCAGAGCATTCTGGCCCTTTGTTACATCAGTTCACCTGATTTTTATTTTAAGCCGTGATACAATACAGCGTGATCCTGTATAGAGTCCTGAACTCGCCCGTCAGATTTCAAACTTTTGGCCAACTTAAAGATGCCTTAAGGCGCTGTCGATTCATCACAGGCGAAGACTGAAGGAAGCTATGCATTCGTGGCTTGCTACTCAGCCGATTTTTTTTTGAGGGGGCATCAACGATGCAACGATGGATCAAGTGCATTGAAAAATGAGGCAATTGGAAGTTTTTTTATGGTTGTTGCAATACATTTAAAAAAGATAATGCTGATACTTTTTGGCTTACCCTCAGATAAGTGAGATAATTGAAAGTTTTGAACTGTTGTTACAATACAGTTAAAAAAAAGGAAGTGCGGATACTTGACATATACTGTCTATATATAAAGGCTTATACTGTCTAGCACAGTTCCAATGCCCTAAAAGAATAATATAGGTTGAAAGAGAAGTTGGAGGAAATTTAAGTGCATGTTGATTTCGATTGGATTGGAGACACATGGAGGTTGCTGCTATGATGGATGTGCAGTTCTGGTGACGTCATATGATCAATATCTACTCCGCCCACACAACAATGGCAGATAAATTGTTACGTATACTACTTCGTATTCTCATTGTTAAATCAATGCTGACCTTCTCCTCGAATGCTTTTATGGTAATTAAGTTTCGATTTGTAAAATTTACTAACCATTGTGCGTAATAAATGAACAATAATTAGTAAATTAAATTGAAAATTGAGGAACATCATATTTTTATAATATCTAGGTTATTTCTCTAATATTATTATGAGGGAATGGCCTTAAATACTGTCCAATGATATGGCAATTTGTTCTTTCGAGAGAATCCAGTAAAATGCTTTCACAAAAATAATTAATTCAGTTTCTTCTGACAGTATATCTTTAAAAAATTACAGCTATCTATCGTAATCAATAATAATACTATTATTATTATTATTATTATTATTATGGATATTAAGAATAGTAACAAAATATTAAATTACAAGCCTCGTAAACGTAATATGCTGCGGATATTAGCTATTTTTCTTGTCCGCCTATTGGATCGTCGCTACTTGTAATGAATTATCGATAAAATTGCAAACTTACAACGCCACATTCCTACTGTAAGAAAAGATATTAGTCGTAAGGTCTTACTTGATTTTGTGAAAAACTTGCTACACATTTAATTTTAACTTATGTTTGGAGTGACACATGTTTAATGCCAAAATGGACATATCTGGTAGAAAATGGTTATTTATATATACAAGTGAGTATTTATAATGCTGTCAATAATCATGTCCATTTAAGAACGTCCACTTAAGTAGATGGATAGGTTATCCACCTCACCCTTAAAGGAGTGGAATATTTCAATATTTGAATTCTTTAAAATTTCTTAGCTTATTTACTTTGTCACTAATAGTACACGAAGTTTTCTACAAGATTCACAATGGCGGATAACTAACCAGTATAGATAATAATGAAATTAATGAGATCATGGTCGTGAACTAGAACAGGATGACTAGAATGATTCTACCTATCACAACCAACACACACAGATCTAGAATGTTTCTGCCTATCACAACCAGCACCACAGAGATCTAGAATGATTCTTCCTATCACAAAAGAAATCTACAATGATCTGCCTATTACAACCAGCACCACAGAGATCTAAAATGATTGTACCTATCACAACCAGCACCACAGAGATCTAGAATGATTCTGCCTATCACAACAGCACCACAGAGATCTAGAATGATTCTCCCTATCACAACCAGCACCACAGAGATCTAGAATGATTCTCCCTATCACAACCAGCACCACAGAGATCTAGAGAGATTTTGCCTATCACAACCAGTACCACAGAAATCTAGAATGATTCTCCCTATCACAACCAGCACCACAGAGATCTAGAATGATTCTGCCTCTCACAACCAGCACCTCAGAGATCTAGAATGATTCTCCCTATCACAACCAGCACCACAGAGATCTAGAGAGATTTTGCCTATCACAACCAGTACCACAGAAATCTAGAATGATTCTCCCTATCACAACCAGCACCACAGAGATCTAGAATGATTCTGCCTCTCACAACCAGCACCCCAGAGATCTAGAATGGTTCTGCCTCTCACAACCAGCACCACAGGGATATCATTTTCAGTGCTGCAACGAAGCACCATGACAGAGAACCGACTGAATAAGTTAGCTATAGTGAACATTAAACAGGAATAGCGTTTTTGCCGCAGAAGAAGTTCTAGAAATCTTCTGCCGAAAATTTAGGAGGAGATTTACTTAAATATGTTTTATATCCTCTACAAAGTGAGTATCTTATAATAACTAGATGACTTATTCTTTTTCAAATCTATTTGTTATTTTCATAGTATTTGTAAAGTGATTAAAAGCTACTCATTAACACAAATTTATTTTAAAGACATAACTAATTTTAGGCCTATATTCTTTAGACAGATAACGGTAACCTGTTCTAGGCTGTTTGATGCATGGTTTAGAGAAAAATTGTGCCCCCTCCAGAAATAAATTCTGTGTCCTAAAATTAACAGAACTGATTTTATGCATATATTCTTTAAACAGTGAACGTTTACAAGGCTATATCATGCAAAGTTTACTTAAAAGAATTGTGTTCCCTCGAGAAGGAAAATCTGAATCCACCCATGACCATGCATGATACATAGATCCATTTTTCAGTTTTCCTGACAATAAATCCAGCCAGTTCTTTCCTTTGTAGTGCTATAATATTTCCAGTAGTAGGCCCATGTGTAATTACTCCGACCTGTTTCTCAACCTTCGAATCAAATATATCATTATCTTCGTGTTTGACGAAGTCTTCTATATACTTTCTAGAGGACAGACCGATATAGTCTAGAAGATTCTTCTAGAGGCTCGGATAGATTGTAGCTAGGACCGCTACTGCGTCACTACTGCATCAGATTGGTAGCTCTTCTAGTCCATAAACTTTATAATAGATGGGGATAACATAAGGATTTGTGAAATTCGGAACATTTTATAAAATTATATATATATTTTTTAGATTTATATCAGCCTTCGATACCTCAGTACAAAAGTGTTACAACTCAAAAAACTTCGATTTTGAGTTACGACCACTACTAAATGAGGAACTATTTGTTCTATGCACTGTTAGAGTGTTACACCTTAAAATTGAACCCTTAATTTTTTAATTGGGATGATTCAGTTTGACACTGACAACATCTTGAGTACCTGCTCCATGCAACACTGTATCATTTTAAGTTGTAACACTTACGCTCTGTATGATATTAACTGGAACTGTTATATTTTGAGTTGCAACAGTTTTGAAACAGTATTCAGTGAGAATGTTCCTTGTGAGGTGTTGGTAAAACTAATATTTTATATCAATATGCCTTTTTCTGCTTTGTCAGAGTTCTTGTGTATACATTTTTATATTGTGAATCATGATACAGTAATGTCCAAAAGGTCTAAACGTATTGTAGAGTTATATCTTATGAAAGAAGAAGAAGAAGACATACCCTTAACCTCAGCTGAAAGTAGATTGGTATGTACACAGTTTTGTATTTTACACTTGCAGTATTTAATTTATTAATATTTTACTGATACTTTGATAAAACTGTAATGGGTTCTCTTTGCGTTGTAGTCTGCTTCAAGTATCTCTAAATAAAATGAAAATATACTGGAAAATTCTGATGCCTCAGACAAAAACCCCAATTGGGATTATTCTTCCCCTTCTAGACATGGACAACACAAGCAATACACAGCCCTGCTACCTATGATTCCATTTGATGAGGAAAAGAAAGTACCCGTTTTAGGAATTTAATCTATTATTTCTATGTTAATGAAGTAATGGTACGAGTTTTCACGATGTTCTTAGCAATACTTAGTGTTAGTAGTCGATATGCGAGTACAACATGGGACAAAATTACTAATGAAGAGACAAGTTAAAAACAGACGAGGAGAACACAAGAAGAACCATATAATACCTCAGCATAATATGACAGATGACATTATAGCTCTCATAGATTCTTTCCCCAGGGTAGAATCGCATTACTGTAAGTCTAGGTTTAAGAAAGAATACTTAAAAGGTGATCTAAATATAACTAAACTTTACCAAATGTACAAAGAGAAATGCATAGCTGAAGGAAAGTCTGCTGCAAAGCTTCACTAGTACTCACATATTTTCAATTTCAATATGAATTTGAATTTTTCTTTCCAAAACAAGATCAATGCAATTTTTGTTCAAATTACAAACAAAGAACTTCTGAAGAAAGAAGAGAGATTCAAGATAAGTACGAAAGACACATATTACAAAAAGAAAAATGTAGATAAGAGAAAACTTCAGATATTGGCATGTAAAAGAAGTGTTGGAAAAAGTGGTGTTTTTGCATTTGACTTACAAGCAGTTCTTCCAACACCATGCAGTCAAGTGCAGGAAGCTCTCCTGTTATAATTTCACAGGCTTCAACTTAGTAAGCACTGAAGCCACATGATTCCTCTGGCACGAAGGGATAGCTAAACGGGAATCCAATGAAATTGCCTGTTTCCTTCTTAAATTTTTAGAAAAAGTGAGAGATGCTGGAGTTGCCAATAATTGTATGTCAGAATAAAAACAGACATCTAACATCCCTCTTTCTGTATGCAATCAGGTTGATAGAAGGCATCAACACTATCCCTGTGAAATATTTTGTCGTTGGACATTCACAGAACGAAAACGACTCCGTGCATGCTACAATTTCCAGAGAAAAAGAGAGTATTGAAAGCAAACAGAGAAACAGATACACCGATTGCACATCCTCACCTTTGGATTACGCTTATCAGAATGACAAAGAAAAATGGAAAGCCATATTCTGTCATTGAGATTGACACCAAAGATATAAACAACTTCAAAGCACTGTCAGAATGTATCGGGCGAAACTACAAAAAAGATGAGGAAGGGCAGACTGTAGTTTGGACGAACATAAAAGTTCTCCATATTTAAGAATCAACCATTCACATTTTTGTACAAAAACAGTTATTCTGCAGAGGTACTTAATATAAGAATTAGACAGCGAGGAAACCCGATCCTCTCTCTTGTACCAGCATATTTTTAATTTCCACAAATCGACGCCAACAAGAAAGTAGATTTATTGTGACTTTGCCATGATTACGTCATTCCTAGTGTATATTGGGATATCTACAATAATATGAAGTGTACTTCTGAAGCAGGACAGCATGACAGTAAAGTTGTTCCTCTGACGATGAATGATGTCTGAATGATATTAAGTCAAGAAAGTATCTATTAAAGTTCAAATTTAGCAAATACAATGTCTTTTTACACATTTTATTACTTTTACAAATTTCACTTATTTAAGAATATATTATTAATAACTTACAAGCATTTTAGAGTACTCGAGTAACAAGTAAAACAGAGAATAAATGGAGAAAGACTAAAAATATAATGAGTTAAATAGTTATAAGTCAGAATAGGAAAGCTTCTATTTGACATTAAAATGTTACAACTCTAAAAAAAAACAGTCAGTGATTCAGTGGAACACTGTTACAACTCAGAAATTTGTTAATTTTTTCTAACCAATCAAGTTCTGGATTTTATCTCTTAACGTTATTGAAAGAGGCCTATGAGATGCAATAAATCCCAAGATAACAAGTTCATAGCAGCTATTTGTGACCAAGGAGAAGATGTTAAAGAAACAAGAATTTTGTTTTTTCTCTCTCCTGAACATTTACTGATTTTGAGTTGTAACAGTCTCATTCTGAGGTATCGCTATTTCGATTTGGCTAAGATAAGATTTTCAGTGACGTAAATTCTTACTATACTTTTTTTAAGTAGGCCTACTATGTACTGCAGTTTTAGAGTGCTTATAAACTGGAAACTTGACTACTTTTGCTTTAATATCATTGAAATGAAAAATTATTACACAATTTTTTTAGTGTAAGCCATTAGCGTTCATATTTACAATAGCAGCTTAATGTTGACAATTACAGTTGTTATATTTTCTTCAGTCAAAAGTTACCTCTAGTTCCCTCCAAAAATCTACTCTTATACAATTCAACGGCCCTAAATAGCGTGCTTGCTCGCCCGCTTCGGCGATGTTCGTCTCTCGCAGTCTAAACTTTCATGACGACTACAAAATCAGGAAGGAAAACCGTTTCTTTATTATATAAGGCCTAAGTGAAATGAACACAATGAACAAATATTCTAATTTTATTTTTACTTACAATTTTCATAGCTCTGAACCACAAACATTTTTAATAATCCACCAGTGTAATTTTCTTAAAAATCCTGGAGTCAATGAATAATGGCGGGCGAAGCCGGGGGCAACAGCTGTAAAATATTGATGGTTTTATCTCTTGAAATATCGCTGATAATAATAATCCAAACAAACCATTCCTTCCCTTGAAACATTATATAATTTCTGAAAATTACACTGAATTGATAAAATAAAATTCACATCATATTCATGTCAATAAACAGCTGAGAAACAATACGTATTATGTGTTCACAGGTTCTTTGGAACTGCATAATCGATTCTGATATAGTTTTCCCAGGGGGGCGCTTTCATGTCGTGGAATGTACTCTAAAGCAGGAATTTTAGCTGTTTCATTAATTATTAATGGCTTAGTTTATGAATGATTCGCGTGCAAGTGTTAATAAATATAATGCTTTAATAATTATTATACTCTTAATTTTTAATTTTTAAAAGAATTATCGTGGCGAAGCCACGGGCACCTCCTAGTAAACAAACAAAACACATGACTTATAATTCACCATTTGAAAGTGTAACGTTGTTATTTATTGAAAAAGGTTATTCTCAATTGTTGCCTATTTCAAGATTGGAAACGAGGGAACCATTTTCTGAGACTGGTCATAACCAATTTAAGTAAATAATAAGCTATTATTCCCCTTTTGAAATAAACCGGGCGAAAAATGGCTATATATGACTATTTATCTCATATACGTCTTGCTTTAGATTTTGACCATAACATGTAACAATAAACCTGAAAACAGCTAAGCACAGACATATTTCACTTAATATTTATCGAATTTGCTTTATCACGTCCTACAACAGGGAACGACACTTCCTCTTTTCTTTATATTCTAATCTGATCAGAGATTCTGTAGGCAATGACTCATGCTTTTTAATAGTACTATATCAGTCTAAAACGTTATTAAAAATAATTCAATTTCAGTTATTTTTATTAATTATAATAATTACTTCATATTATTCGTTAAATCGTCATTATAAACGCAACTCATGAGTTGGAACTCTCGTAGATAAATCCTCAAGCGACGAAACCTGTGATAATTCTCATTCTTTCGCACTGTCCCATTTGCAGGATCATAGGGAAGAATTTCCTAACACTGGATATTAACTAGGGATGGGTCATCGATCTTTTCGATACCTCGATACTCTCGATACTTGCATGGTATCGGCATCGAGCGATACTTCAGAAAATTCGCTCGGTACTTTTTCGATACTTTGGTAATTCTGAAATTCTTCAGTTAAGTGAGAATGCTAGTACATTTGAACAAAAACTTATAAGTGGACTGTTTGAAAAACTAATTTTAGTTTTAATGTAGAGTTTAAAAATAATTATAGGCTACTGATGCTATTACATTTTGTGTCATTAAATATGCACACTTAACTAATTTAGTTGGTATTACACAGTTCTCTCAACTTTTAATTTTTAATGTACTGAAACTGGAAATGTTGACGGTATCGAGTATCGAGTATCGAGAGAAAAAATTATGTATCGGTATCGAGTATCGAGAAAATCTGGTATCGACCCATCCCTAGTAATAACCAATTTAAATAAGTAATAAGCTCTTACTCCTGTCTTGATATAAGCGGAACGAAAAATGGCTGTTATAATAATTCTCTTTATTTCGTACTGTCCCATTTGTAGGATCATAGAAGTTGAATTTTATGACTGGCTTTCCAACCAGACGCGTCCCTGCTCTGAAGGATCCAAGCGTCTGACAAATCGCGCATCATTGTAGAACACAATGCAGTTGATGTAAAAATGCCAAGCCTTCGCGTGACGTACTGGCTTTAGAAGCCCAAGCGCTGGCTTTTTTTTTCAGTATACATGCAGCCAGACAAAAGAGACTGTGACCGCAAAGATGGTAAAAGAATATTCTTCTCAGAATATATTCTAATATGGTAGCAACTCATTTTATTGAATCCCAGTACAAGAGCCCATTCTTGTTATGAGTAAAAGTGTTATACATTAGGATGTTATGGGTGTACATTACCATACATGTGTACATTACCATCTCTTACATGTTTTGCATCAATTTTATACATTTCACGGATGTGTGATAGTCTGAATGTACATGGGTAAAAAGATTCTTCTTCGCTCTGTTCTGACAGTATGACCCTTGTTCGATATTGTCAACCCATTTCAGTGAGTCAACCACTGTACTCATAAACTCTTCGGCTCCAAGATCAAATTACGACAACTGTATTTATATTTTTATGCTAATTGAGTTCCTATGGGATGAAATACAACAAATTTGCAAAATAGTAATTAAACAATAAAAAACATTGGAGGGGGTGATATTTTTTAGGATCTATAATGAGATTTCGACAGCTATAAATTTTATTCTGTGGATTAATGTGTTCTATTATTGACCAAAACAACACCGGGTATTCAAAAGATCATATTTTGGTTTTTTTCAGGGTAGTTCTAGGGTGTTTTAGGGGTGGAATCATAATTATATGATACCTCGGGTGTATATTTCAGTTTTTACTGTGTTAATTCAACCATTGTTATCTAGGAGAGAGAGATATATAATAAATACATGGGCATGCAGTGCAGAATGTATCAAATATGACACCACCGCCCGTCATCACTTTGACTCGTTCATAGAGCGAGAAAAAAAAATTTAAAAAATCCCGAGGTATCATATATGATGCCCGGGGACTGAGGAAGATAACCGACAAAGTGCTTTTAAAAGTAAACAGTGCTAAATGACAAGATATTCCAAACTCTAACATAGAATTAACAGGAACAGCTAACAAACATACATTTCAGGGTGATAGAGTTTTCTCTGTATCCCAGGAAATCCCTCTTAGCGTTTATTAACTCGCGAACAGACAAGAGGACAGCCTGGCTGGAAAGCACGTGTCTAGCTTCTGCGACCTAAGAGGTCAGGTACAATAACTTTCTGCTCCAACTTACCAAGATGTGTATTTCTAGTTGGAGGAAAACCCCAGCTTCATTGGGGTTTCCGCTGTTGTTCGGGATCAATACAAACTGTTATTGACGGCTGCCATATTTCATTTGTTCATTGAATCCACTCTCGCCAGAGCACCTCGAACAACGAGCTCACAAAGGCAAAGGACATGACTTCTCTAGGCATTAAGAAATTAAAAATCCCTTGTAATTGGGATGAGTATGCGCTCAATATTTCTGCAATTCTGCAAGTGAGTTCAGTATGTTAAGTCTTAAGTCTTAGAGATATCGGTTAAATGGGATACAAAATTATTTATAATGCAATAAGATAACGCGATGATAAAATATCCAATTATTAAAAACCTTTCAGAAATTTAACCGACATTACTTTTACGGCTGTCCTTCGTATGGATTCAAAGAATGCAATAAAAATGGATTTCAATATCCTTAATTTTTTTTCAATTATGCAATTTGACTTTAAGGAATACGCCTATAGTTTTTTATGTTTCGCCTTTTAGAAGAAAAACCATACTCTCTTATGGAGTTTCTGTTTTATTTTTCTTTCAAAAGAAAAAATATTGGACAATTTAATCTCTTTTTCTTACCCGAATATTGGAAATTGAATTTCACCTATGTTACTCTAAAACCCATGTTGCGAACTACAAGATTTTGAAATTTATAAATTTTTGTCTACTACTTCCATAAATATATAGTGAAACTTTCTTAAGATAGGAAAATTCTAGACAATGAGATTCTAAAAATTATTTGCGAGTAAACTAGTGCAAAAGTTAAGTTGCCAATCACCGACCTCTCAAACTCATTTGAAACTCACATCAGAAACATATCATTTCATGATATTTATTAAGTGCCAGAATGATACTTCCTGAGACTGTGATGGGCAGGAAAATGTCTGTCCGTCTGTCTGTTCCCTGTACGCGCGATAACACAAATACGCTTTATCGGATTTTCATGAAAACTGGTATACGAATTTATAACGTCCTTGGAAAGAAGCCTATTGTTATTGAACTAAATCGGTTGACCGGAACCGGAGTAATGTCCAATTTAGGGACTATTTTATTGTATTATATTAGACTGAATATAGCCTATCAAATGCAAATCAGTTCTCATGACAACATATTGTTTTACAGTGTCCATTCATGTACGGTTTTGGAAGTTGCAATATAGTTAGCTTTGATAAATAACACTACCCACATATTCCTTCACATATGTTTATCAATCTTTAAACCTTTGTTCTTCCGTAAGCCCTGTTTAGTGAATCGATCTGGAGCTTAACTAGAAAATCGATTACAAATATAACTTATTTTCTGCATATCATAATTGCAATTATCAACGATTAAACAAAAGCATTCTGGCAATTTGTTACATCAGTTTAGCTGATTTGATTCATTTTGTAATCACTTTGTAATCGTATGTGAAAACTGAAATCATCAAGCCTTAAGGCTGGTTAGTAGAGTACATAGCAATGTAATGCAATGATAGCTTCGCGGTCTTTAAGCCGAGTCAAATTCTCTATAGTCTCGTCATTCTGAGAAAGAAACCGGAAATAAACAAAAATTATTATGCTCGTCTCACTCACATTACTCGTATGACCTAAGAATGAAACATACTGTTTATTTAGAACTAGGTTTTTTTTCTTTACTTCAAGTTTCTTATAACGGTAAGACTATAGGAAAGCTTTGCCGGCGCGGTGGCTCATGCTGTAGCGCGTGAGCCTGGCATGCTTGCGGTCCTGAGTTCAAATCTCGGGGCCGGCGGGTGTGTCATTCGTGGTGGACGAAGCCGTGCTTTAGGGGGGTTTTCTCGGGGTTCTCCCGTTTCCCCCTTTCATTCCACCAACACTCTCCACTTCATCTCACCTTTCTCCCTTTTCATCCTCATCCCGTTTCCACTTCTGGCATCGGGTCTGCTTCGGCAGTCCTCTCCCGTTCTCCCCGCTGCTTGTGGTCAAGAGGTTGTTGGTGGTGTGTGTCACGAACCTGTCGGGGCTCCCGGTTGGAGGTACCGCAGGGGGTGGCGCACACGTGGCATGGTACTAGGCTTGTTGGATGTAGGGGAGTTCCGTGGGGGCCCACGGGGGGCTTTGCGGGACCGGGGCGGCCTGTGGGCACGCAACTCATCCCATCCCGGAGGTAGGCACAATAAGTCGGTAACGGCTGCAGTGCTTAGGGGCGTTCCCACCCCGCCTCCCCGCCTTAAGGGGCACAAAATAGAATAGAATAGAATAGAATAGAATAGAATAGGAAAGCTTTTAGCTCGCGGACCATTAATACTAATCAGCGCCGAAAATACTCAAATCGTACTGTATTGAAATGTTTACCGGAAACTAAATCAGAAGGCATTTTCTGAATATGTGCTCGCACTGGTCTAGAGGCTGTATATTTGCCTCAATACAGGTATAATGGCTCGCCCGTTTATACCGACTAACGGAACAGATTTTTTCTAGCATGCAAGTTCATAGCATACTCCTTCTTACATATATAGTAGGCCTATCGTAAAATTTTTATTTTTAACTTATTTTGGAATTATTCCTTGTCAACAGACTAGAATAAACAGTGATACAAAATCAGAAGAACACGAAGGGTATTCTATCATCCGGGTTGTTGTAAATTTGTTGCTATTGTTTCAATGCTTCTAGTTCAAGGGTAAAATCTCTATGCCCAAAAATTATCTCAAAATAATTTTGGACACGAAACTATTCTAATATAGGCTACTACAACAACATCACATACAAAAAATATCTTATGTGAAACTCACTTAACTTCCTCTGCCCAAATAAAAGTTAGCCTCCTAGTATAATATATTATGAATGGCATTATCTTCGTGTAAGTTGGAAGCAAAAATGAAGAGAATGTCGTTACCACATCGTATCGCATTTCCGAAGAATACAAAACCAAACAAAATCTGATAATGCACTCACGTAACTTTCTTTACTCTAAGCATGGTCAATGCATCGTTATCACTTTACATTCTGATATAGAATAAGAGGCCTTTAAAGAGCGTCAATTCAGTTGTTTGAACTAGATGCAAGGCTTTATTGTCGACCAGGCAAGACTAGGTTTGTACAAACAGTGTGTGCTTATAACTACCCTTCAGAGAAAATTTTAATGAAAATGTATGAAATAAAATTTTTATCTCCTAGTATTCGTATCCCGTGTACAAAATTTAAACGAAATCGTTAGAGCCGTTTTCCAGAAAATCATGTAAAGTCTCCTTAAAAGTAGTAGTAGTAGTAGTGTATTTATTTCTCACAAAAAAATTCTCACATATAAACCACATTATTTACATTAATGCATAGTAATCTAGGCTTTCTCTCATACATCTAACTTTCTGCAGAAATTTACATAACCCGTAGTAGTGTATTTATTTCTCACAAAAAAATTCTCACATATAAACCACATTATTTACATTAACCGGCGCACGGGTCGGTGTCGACCATACGTGCTCACTGCATACACTTAAATTATTACCCCATAAAAACCCAATTGAAAAAACTATATTCTATTATTTACATAACCCCAGACGTAACCCCCACCCCCAAACAAGTAAAAATTTCATAGACACATTATTAAGACAAAAAACAAAAAGATAATAATAAAAAAAATAATACTTCGATTTCCTTAATTCTCTAAATCTAGGCTTTCTCTCATACATCTAACTTTCTGCAGAAATTTACATAACCCGTGCCAATTGTTCTCATCCAGTAATAGATTTAGACATGCCTCCCTACTTCTTTCCGAGTTTAAAAATTTGTCGGGTAGCATCATAACTCTCCAGCGCTCTGTAACTCCACATCTCGCCAAGATATGAACCCAGGTTTCATTTTCCCTGCACATTGGGCAGATTCCCCCCCTATCTCATCCGAAATTCTCTGAGTTTTCCATCTTCCCAGGCGAATCCAGGCATCCTCAGAAGGTACCTAACCCAAACACAAAATTTTGTTTTCATACGATTTTCCATTCTGGAGCTAGGCTGTTCACAGACACATATGTACACACACACACAGAAATGTTTCTGAAAATAGTATTTTTGTATCCACGAGACCTCAAAACGTGTATTTACGACGTGTAATTACTAAGGCTTCTCGTATGTTACAAACTCAACTTATAATTTGGGGCTCCAAAGCAATAGGTCATCTACGTATAAGCATACGGTACGGAATGAGGAAATAACTATTATCTTTATTTTTACTAAAAACTCTGAAGTAAAACCCTTAATTTTGTTTATGTAATTATGTTGAATTCTTTAATGGAGCTGAGTTGTTCAGTCGGGCGCCATTATTGACGTGTCATTTACAGGATTCCCAGGTCTTCTTGTGGGAGTAGCTTAACTTATTTCTTACTTTAGTGTTCTCACAGCATATCACTCTGTGTAAAATATCAAAATAAGTTTCGGTTAAAGGCTTCGGCATTTTCTTCGATTTCGTTATGATCAAGACAATTAAAAGAAAACTATGCAAAAAAAAAACGTTAATTTTTTATTTTAATAATTTTTCTGCATTACGTTCCTACTTTCTATTGAATTTTGTTAGGGACAAGAAAGAGTAGTAATTTTGTATGTCTTTGTTAAACTTTATTCAGTTGCTCTTAATGTGTAGGTATTTATTTTGCCTTCACCAAACTGATATAGCCCAAGTTTTCTATTCACTACACAATTCTGTTCACATTCAGCAACGATTTTCAGGCTGGATTCTTCAACTCCCGCCATACTTATAGCTTTTACGTTGTGTCTTATTATTATTATTATTATTATTGTCATGAAAAACCACACAGTACTATGCATTATTATTATTATTATTATTATTATTATTATTAGTATTAGTATTATTATTATTATTATTATTATTATTGTCATTATGAAAAACAACACAGTCCCATGCATTGCAAACTATTTTCTTAACATCTGAATAACTACTGTAATTTTTGTTGCTTCTGGGATCAACATTTAACCTTCAAGACGATTTATATAGTGCAGCATAAATAGTGCATTTAACAGGATTCAGGCTTGATCAATCAATGTATATTTTACAGCCTTTTGGTAAGCACAACCGTTAGATTCATGAATAACTTTTATAACTGTCATTAGTAATACTGGCCTATTATTATTATTATTATTATTATTATTAAGTGTTCTGCACATAGACAGACCTTAGACTTGGTCTGCAGTCTTCTTCTCCTGCCTTGGCATCCTTTTTTAGTAAACACTTTATTTTCTCCTTTAAATCGTGTAGCTGGTGGATTCTTCTTCTTCTTCAGGGACTTCTTCAGAGTCCCTTCTAACTTTCCTCCAATGACATCATGCAGCAGACAATTTTTTTCAAGTGACATATTCAGTTTGTTATCCTACAAAGAACTTTGTTCAGGATTGATCTCTCTCGTTCACTCTTCTCAGAACATCTACGTTTGTCGCTTTTCGGTCCATTTTATTGTATTCCATTTTTCCACAGTGGCCTACCAATAGCTAGTTTTATCTTAATTAGTTTTATTATTTCAGTTGAACGGGTAGATTCTCAAAGTGTATATTAATTTTATCTAAAATTCAATAATGAAATACGCTACAACGCTTCGACTCTTTCACGTAGCCTTCATTGCTTAAAATTCAATATTGAAATACGCTTGAAAGATACAACTCTTATTTACCTAAGAAGCAATTGATTCTTTGGTTTATTGTTCCTTAGCCATAATAGAACATGAATTGGATTCGCTTACATATTTTATACAATATTTTATTTAGAAAGTTGAACATCCAAAATTGCATAGCACAACTCAGATGTTTACATGTTAAAAATTAATAGGCTATTGTAAAATTTGAAAGAAAAAATCAGTAAATTGTAACGGGTGAGCAACCAACAGAATAATGGATTCTTAAATGTATTTTCAGGCATATATTTAGCTTCATTCTAGTTACGGGATGGCTATTGAAAATATTTGAATATACGATAGAAAAAGTCAATCGTATTTTGGCTTGGAGTTATGCCAGTATAAATAACTTCTAGGATGTAAATTACCAGTAGGTTCATAACATGAATTTTTATTGGAACGCACATAAAATATATATATAATTATATACAAAATCTTATGACATTAACATGCTCAGCGGAATAATAACTGTTGATAAAATGCTCTTTCAAGCAGTTTTTATAATGATTATTTTAGAAATAATTGTACATCTATTTCTGATGCTATTGCCCCGTTCTTGTGATAAAACTAATGTAAAACGCATAAGTTCCAGTCCGTATAATTCTTTTTTGGCAAAATGTTCTTGAGTTTCCTTAGTAGAAGCAAATATCTCTTCATGATTTCCAAAAGCATATTAAACATGATTAATTTATGGCAATAATGATCTACCATTAAATTGAAAATTTTAATTATTATATCCAAACCTTCAGAAATTAGGTTCCACAGCCCTACTTAATATTTTCAGGGAAATTAATATAAAACGCAGTTTGGCTATTAACACTGTGGTATCGCAGTTAATTAATGTGCAGTGCCCGATTCTCATAACATAAAGAATATTGTTGCATATCTAACATCTGTTTGGCAACTCTCAATAGCTGAACATGATTTATAACTATGCATGGCCACTGTTAACAGCAACACAATAATCACACACAATAGTGAATGGGAAAATTATTGCAATGCCAATTCTATTAATTTCATTACCACACGAGACTTCATTAATGTGATTCAAACATCGTTAGATTAGTTCATTCTGTCATTGCTGTCCTCTCTTTTTATCAATACTGTCGAGCTTGAATTATGTTTATTCAGTTGTATCGTTATTATAAATGTACGCGCATTATTTGAAATGTTATGGCCATTAAATAACGAAGTTAATTTAATTAAACTCTGAAAAGAACAATTGTTCCTGTAATTCTTCTTAATTTGGTGTAAATAAGTGAATTGGCTTATTAAGGTATTTTCATACAATAGTCCAGCAAGTTTAATATTGTGAAATGTTGGTGTAATAACTGGAGTTTGGTGCAAAGTCGTTGGTTTTATTATTAGCTACTACTTATTATTCATATCACTTAGCTATTATTAACGGCTTTGAATATTATTACATGGAGTATCTGTATCTGGTATCCTATATCCCCTATGTTGTGGCGAAGGGCCTCCAAGTGGAGGTTTCCGTTACCTATCTGACTTTTGTTACGCTTATTTTCCGAGAGAGGCCAGAGGGACTGTTGTTATATGGAGTAACTGATATTAAAATTAAATTTGAAATGGGAACCGGGTATCAAAAGAAAATTAGCTATGTTTCGGTCTGAATATCAGTTAAAATATAGCCTATTTTAAAGTTAGAGAAGAATCAGGTAATGGGTATGGAAACGTCAAAACCGTGATTTAACTTACATCCTGTTCGTTCCACTCTTATCTCCTGTCCCTGACAAAACAATAAAGCTGAAGAGCGACGCAGGGCCTTTAAACTAGTTCCTCATAATTTTTTTAATAAATACAACTAGTGAATGTTTATTTATATATTTATATTTATATTTATATATTTATATTACTTATCAGACCTGGGATTTTAAGGCAAATGCCTAATTTGTTCCTTATGAAATAACATGAAAATTTTCAAATATATGGATGTTTCATGACAAATCGCTTACATTTATCGAGTTTTATAGTGTCCTAAAATGCCTATTTGGACCTTTAGAACCTATTTTACTATTTTAGTGCCTAAAATGCCTATTTTGTACATTTAAAATTAAATTCAACTTCTGTAATTTTTACAGTCTTGTAATGGACAGCCCTCAATGAAAAGCAGAACAGCAAAGGTGGGTTTTTCACAGAAATTTGATTATTCCAAACAATTATCGCTAAAGAAATGCTGACTGACGGGGGAGGGGGAGGATTAAGGAGGAAGGACTACTGTGTCAAGTCACCAGTGAAAGAACATCTGTTTAAGTTAATATAGTTCGAGATGCCTAATTTTGCAGCTAATTCTCTTAAGAATAATCATACCATGTTTCTTGCAGTAAAAATAGACCATGTTATAGTTTAAGTGTATATTGTAATATTTTAAAGTCTATTTTCTATCTATTTACACATTTTTAAACCATATTTTAAGTGCCAATTTTATCTTTTAAGAGCCTATTTACTTGTTTTAAAATCCTATTTTAGGTGCCTAAAACTAATTTTTTAGAGCCTAAAATCCCAGGTCTACTTATCATATTGGTCACTAGCTTGACGTCATGCATCTACACGGACTTCTAGGGGTCTGCCAGCTACGTGTGGGTACGCTGCTTGTCGGCGATTCATAGATACGGCCATTCATAGATAAGACCATTAAAGTGCACACATTACAGTGTATTTAGTATCCTTTAAACATGTTGATAATAGCAAGTAAGATAGATATAGATATCTCCCGTATCAGTAAACACATCAGTTCTCACGATTTCAATTCTGTATGGGTAATGCAGGTCTCAGCAACGTTTATCGTTCTTGCGGCTTTGCGTGAGATTGAGCCATCCTTTAAGAAAACTCGGCTACACCCTTCCACGATTCTCCCAGGTCACGAATATTAAAGTGAGAAAGTTTTGTGTAAGGCAATTAAAGTCATTTGCATAATACCGTGTAGTAAAAAGAGCGATTATCCTATCTGTTTTAATTTCATTCCAGCTGTCTTAATTGCTGGTTCCATTAATAATTGTTCGACATAACTACCCTGTCTGACGTATATTACATCGTTATTACAGGCTTGCATTGATAAAGAGATGATTTCCTTCACTTTCACTTCTTACTGCTTATTAGAAACTCAGCGATTGAAATTGAACAGTTCGTTAGATTGGCTAATATCACAAATCGCGATCGAGCAGAGTTTTGTTACAGCGTTTCAAATCTAATTATATTAGGGGGTGGACATTCAGCTTTCGATGCCGGAAAATAAGTGAAGTTTCATTTTTTTTTCTCATCAATGAATTGTTCCGTAGCCTTGCAATCTGGCATGCTCTATATTGACTAGTTCTACAATTGCGTACTGTTTTCAGAATTAATTTAACTATTACAGTTAATGGGTAATTATCATTACTAAATGTCAGCCAAATTTTGTGAAATGCCATTTCCCTGATAGCTCAAACATTTATTAACATATTTCAGTAAAATTTTGCATGCAAGTATATTTGATATTATTGAACAACACTATCTAGAATAATTGTTGTAACTTTAATAGTTGTTTTAAAAATATTTCTGATGTAAAAATTTCTAAAAAAAATAACAAGTGATGAATTAATTTTAAAAATATTTATACTGCAGATAATCCAAATATTCTACATTATGTTGTTCACATGATATTTACAAATAGATAGCCAAAAAGAATCACTCAGAAATATTGGTATTTATGAAAATTATCAGGGAAATGGCACTTCAGTGCACAAAATTTGGCTGCCATTTTGTAATGATAATTACCCATTAACTGTAATAATTAAATTCACTCTGAATATAGTATGCAATTGTATAACTAGTCAATATAGAGCATCCCAGATTGCAAGGCTATAGAACAATTCATTGCTGAGAAAAGAAATTAAACTTCAAGTATTTTTCAGCTTCGAAAGCTGTATGTCCCCACTTAAAGCTTTATAGATAATTTAAAAATACAATTACTGATGAAAATTATCTTTCTATCTTCTTTACGGGAGGCCAGATGTATTGATTTGGCCATTTAGGCGAAAAAAGCAATTTTCGCATTTTAGCTTAAAAAATTAAACATAGGCCTACTCTGAAATATAACTGTGCAAAATGTTATGTCGTTGGAGCGGAAGGAATAGGTGTCGCTGATACCATTTTTAAATTTCCGTTTACTCCAAACTCCCAGTGCAGACAAACTTTAATCACATGTTTCCTCAGTTTCAATTTTCATGTTATTTTGCTATATTAAAAATAATTTATCTTCTGGTATCAAAATAGAAATATAGCTATGAAATGCTTTCACAATTTACTTTACAATACGGTAATAAAATCACTAATCGGATTTTGTGTATAGGTTTTAGATTTTTTTAAATATTTTGAATTGTTTTGAAGTTTTAATTTCTCTAGGTTAGATATTTTTAAACAAAATGTATAAAACAATTTTTTTAAATCCCTCAGAAAATTTGTAAAGCAAATATCAGATAATCTCATTTTAAAAATTGATGTTCATATTTTAATATTTGTCGGAGGAAGATTTCAATTTTGAAATAAATTATTTTCTTTAAAAAAACCGAGATATTAAAATAACATTTAAAAACTTGATTTCACTTAGCATTTCAATTAAGTGTTCAAAATTTGAAGTTTATAGAGCAAGTAGTTTAGAAAATAAGTCTCAAGACTTGGGTCTTACAATTTAAAAGATCTGACTATTTAGAATAATTACAGAATTATTTTCTGCTGTCATTTTCAATCAAGTCTCTATAGAGACTATGAGCACAATTAGAGTATGATCTGTGGATAGCTGTTCACATTATGACGTGTTTTAAATGCGTATTTGATAAGGAATATTAATATTAAGTGTAATTACAAATGTTTCAGGACTATGCATGCTGATTTGTGTTTAATTAGGCTATAATTCAGCAACATCATCCATTTCCCTGGGTACAATAGAAAGAGTTCAAAATAGGCCTAGAATCGATTTTTATTTAATTATAATATACTGAAGCCTTTGTATTCCCAGATGACTACTCTCTACATCCAGTTAACAAATGTGTAGTAACATAGGAGTACAGCTGTATTTATTCTGTTGTGGACACTCCACAACAATAGGATACACTCGGAAGCGCGCCTGCATATCCTGCTACACGCGTAACAATGCTGCACACTGACAATCCATTATGTCCAACTATTTAATAAAGCTGTGGGTTATTCATCTCACTCAACGCCAGTGGCATATCACAATACGTAACATCATTCTTCATATTTCATTTATGTCTTTCTGAAAAGGCTTGTGATTGAACAGATTTCAAAATATTGCACAAGAAATTTTCTTCTGTACATAAGCATTTTATTATTTTTTTTAACATGCATCGAATAACTCAATTTAAGACGTGAAAAATTCCATTTCTACGCGTAAAAGATTCTTATGTACGTCATATGTAGGTTATTGCAAAGGTAACGTTGAGGAAGTTTAATATTTTATAAATGTTTCAATGTACAATGTACAAATAGATGAAGAACAAAAAAGGATCTCTCTTCTCTTTTCATTGAAAAATTTTGCTATTAATGTTCGCTTTCAAGAAAACATTAGTTCAGAGCATTGGAGCGAGGTCACAAAGTTTATTTTTTTTACCAAGTAGGCCTACCTGAAATTATCTTTTTTTTTTTGTAATTTATATACGAAAAAGAATTTGAAATAATTCCGAATTTTTACTGAAACGAAGGAAGAGATCATTTATGTGCTTTAATTTTGTGTTTTAATTTTCTACTGAATGACAAAATAACGAAACATGCTAATCCTAAATTACGAGTACAATCATTTAAAGAAAGCATGTTTTTTATATTCGCTATTTACCAAATAAGAGTGAGGAAACTCCCGTGAAAAAGTCATTCGGATCGGCTGCCATGAGGGTTGACTAACAACCGAGACAAATTTCATAGTGTATGTCTTGTGGTCTGCTTATAAAGTTGAAAACCTGGCTTCGACAATAGCCCGGACAAATTTTCCTATGTAGAACATAAGCAAAGCTTTATACTGAACTAAAACCGTTAGCATGTATATAATTTTAAAATATAGTATACGTCATTTTAAAAAGAAATAACTTGAATATTATGGTGAAAATGTTAAAGTAGCAGATACTAATACAGCAACAGGAAGGTACTGTCATTAACTACAAACTTTACTTAAGGCAGTGACTGTGCTGTCTTCCATAATTTTCCACACGTACCTGAGTCTAAAGTATACAGCTTAGGCCTACATGTAGTAATCATTCTTCACATTTCCCCGCAAGTCTTCCTTGACAATAACTGGCGTGAATAGACGTTGTTCTCAGTCTGGTGATCTCATGACCATGACATATCAAAATAATAATTCCCAAAATATCTGCAACATTTTCACAACGCAATGAATTAATTTTGCATCTCCTTTAGTTAACAAAATATGCTCGACTGGCGTGAAACAATTTTTCCTTGAACAATGGAACTTTAGCAGAGAACGTAAAGCAATAATTTTCGTTCATGGAGGCCTAAGAATTATGTCCAACTACTTACACCACAGTTTTACGATTTTATTGTTTCCATTAATCTAAAGCAAAGACCATAATATTGTAAATGCTCATGAAGCCGGAAAACGAAAGTATGATCCAGTAATCAACCATGAAATCTCTCTGTATTACAGGGATAAGGACCATATCAAACAGAACATAAGAGTCATCAATCCCTGAACGAAACTTTTCTCTGGTTCAGTGCCTTTTAGATTTTGTCTTGTATGACTTTTTTTTTTTTTTTTTTTTTTGAGAGAGAGAGAGAGAGAGAGAGAGAGAGAGAGAGAGAGAGAGAGAGAGAGAGAGAGAGAGTTTGAACTTTAAAACTTGTGTAACAACATTTATATAAGATATCTTAACAATTGACTAGTCTGGTGAAGTTCATAATAGAGATCCCTTAATAATTTCTGATCGATTGTTCAATTTATCCTTCTATATGGATTTAGCTTTTACTTGTAACTCCCTGAACTATATTAATTGCCCCAAGCCAGTAGTTACTCAATCTTTGCTTTATTTTGATATGTCATTATTTATTACCCAAAAGCTTAATTTTATTTTACTCTAGGGTAAGGTTATAGCTATATACAAACATAGGCTATAATACATCTTTAAATACTAAAGCAAAACATATGGGTATTAATAATAATTCATGAAATGGCTAGCAATATATGGTTATAGTGTTTTACAAATTTTATAATACATTCTTGAATTCTTAAGTAATATATGAACAGTACAAGAAATAGCTAACAACATAGGCTTATAGTTATTTACAGAAACAAAATACATTACTAATTCATAAAGCATAATATTAGGCCTATGTATAACGCATGAAATATAAATAATATCAGTTATTTGCAATACTGTATAATGCGTTTCTAAATGCTAAAGTAATATTTGACTATTTACGGTGTATGAAATAGCTAACAGTATAAACCAATTCTTCTTTTTGAACTGCAGGAGATTATTTACGTTATAATTATCGTTTATAAGCTTATACAAAGTCCCTTATAATTTCCCTTATACTGATTAAAATGTTGAACATTCTACTTGACAATACATTTTAATGCACTTCTATTACAACGAGTAAAGAGTGCTTATTAAGTAAACAAGATTTAAAGCCTTAGGTAGAAAAATGAGGGAATAATATTATTAGAAACACTACATTTCGTTAGTAACCCCTTTCAAAGAAAGACTGACTATAACTTCAGGCAAGGTATGCAGAACTAAAAATACTTTGAATAATTAAATTGAATATATTTCTGTTTCTACTAAGTATTCAAGATATAAAGAAAACCGTTGAAGCTATTGTAAGACTTAAAAAAATTAAATTTCCATTAGAGTATTAAAAAGAAAATGGAAACTATCATGTCCCATCCTCAACGATGATAAAACTTAAATACGAAGTTTGCATGTGATTTTTCATATTTGAACAATGCTATCCACAAACAGGTGCACACAGACACCACAGATATAATGGATTTCCAAGTTCTTCCTGGTGGCATAGTCTTGTAGTATTATCCAGTGTTAAAAATTATATAAAAAAGTTCTGCTATGACAGAAGTAATTGTTACTAAATAAACAATTTTAACAATAGACCTAAGATTGAAAACTTCCCCTGTGGATATCGTTACTCACAAAATCTCGGGCTATAATGGTCATTTTCTTCATTGTTCTTGAGAACGACAACAGAGTGCTGTCTGGAAAGCTTAGAAAGGTCTTATATATTACCCGGGTAGTTACCAGAGAACTTGTCATTAAATTTGAACGTTATTTTACAAGTTTCTAAAATTAAATTACTTGGATTAACCACTGCCATACTGTACATGTAAAGGGAGATGAAAACTTGATGAGAGTCGACCAGGGACCCCTTGCACGTGTCGATAGGTTGCAGAATCAGCAGACCGTATCTGCAGTTGCGGACATCATTTGCATATTACAAGTGTCACATTGAAGGCCGGCTCACATTCCGTCTGTGTGCTAAACATGGGTTTGTAGATGTCCTGAAATCGAGATGTCCATTGATTGGTTCAGGAAGTGATTGTTCAGTCGAGAGGAGAGTTTGGAAACACTTCCTGTTAGGTTTCTGTTATTCAGTTTGAATTAGCTCGGCCCATTCATGTAGTTTGCTACTTGAGGTATAGAGTGTATAATATTACGACTTACTTCGTATGCGCATACCCAGTTTCTTATACGCAATAGGCAACAGTTCTCCTTTTCGTTTTACCATGGATGGTGGAAATTATATAACCGTAGAGATTTGAATCGCTTATTACTTCCTCTGCTCATACCATAGGTACTAGAGGTAGAGGGGAGTATTGTTATCGACCCCGAAATTCATAGTCGAGATTTTAACACAATTGCACGTTTTGATGTCCCTGAATCCAAAAATACTATTTTTAGAAACATTTCTTTGTGTCTGTGATCAACCTAGCTCCAGAACGGAAAATCGTATGAAAACAAAATTTTGTATCTGAATTAGGTCACTTCTTATGATAAAACACGAGGATTTGGCGACAACTTTCTCTTATATTTGAGGGAACTTTATATGAAGAAAATATCGTTTTTAGCAATTTTTGCGGAAACGACTCGTACTATTTTGTTTAAATTTTGTACATGAGGTGCTTATACTAAGGGCTAAAACTTTTATTAGCAATTTTTTTTAAAGTTCTCTGAAGGGTGGTTATAAATTATCTTTGCATTAGATTGAAACACCTGAATATGCCCTCTTTGCAATTGGGCCTCTTACTCTAAACTAGAATGTGAAGTAAGAAAGATGCAACTTATTGGCCATGTTTACAGTAAAGAAAGCTACGTGAGTGCCTTAATCCGATTTGGGTTATATATCCTTCGGGGATGCGATGCAATGTGGTAACATCTCTTCGTTTTTGAAATCCATTTACATGAAGAGAATGTCATACATAATAGGCCGATATTATACTAAAAAGCAAACTCTTATTTGAGCATCGGAAGTTATGTGAGTTTAATATTTTTTTAAATATATATTTCCCAAAACATCAGACTACTTTGATGTTTAATCGATTTTATATCAATAGAGAAACGAATACGAAATTATTATCTATCCAGCTTAGATTTAAATAATAAAAAAAAATTATTCGTGTAAATTATATAAAATAATTGCATATTTCCAGTAAGACGAGAAAATCAGTCATTCATTCAGAATTGTATTACTTATTCGTTTTCATTAGTTAAAATTGAAGAAAATATTTTAAACAAAAAAAATGGTAGAAAAGTATCTTAAAATTGGGGAAGTTTATGATCTCTGAAACTACTTTAAGCAGAACTGAAAGTTCCATGTGTCAACTATACGTAACTAACTCTGGTAGCAGAATTATGAATTTTATCTTCATGGTATCAGTTAATATACATGTGCAAAAGTCGTCACACAAAAGATAATGAAAGTTACAAAATAAAAATATTCTTAAAGCTTATAATAAATATGGTATAAAAGAAACCATGTGTTCAAAATTTCAGTACTGTGGCTGAAATACGAGTATATTCTGAGATGAGAGTACAAACGTGTTTCAATTGTAATGTTAGTTTTCACATTATTGCGTCTAATAATAATTTAACAGTTTTCTGACATAAGACAATGCATTCCAGGATCGTATGATTATGATCATCTTCATTCTCCGCCTCTTTCTTTCTCTCACATTGTTTTCTTTTTGTCCTAGCTTTTTTTACTTGCATGGGAAGATCCTTGTGCATGGCAGATGCCTGCTCTTGTCGATCAGTTGAAACGATCTCTGATTTAAATTTTATAAAAATTCCATTTCAATGCATTTTTTAAGTGGGGAAAAATATTGCGTAACACTATAAAAGTTTACATGTTCTTGTTGAGGAAGATTCATAGAATTTTTCCCCCTAGGAAAAAATAAGACTTTTGATAATCTCAGAGTACTTTGTTCCCTTAAAATATTATTTCTTTTCCAAATCGTGGTGAAAAGTTGCACCTAAACCTTCTTGAGGACATTTTGTTTTGCATAGAAATATCTTATCTTGAGCGTATTCGTTGATATGTTTCAAATCCCACTCGGGCATTACATGGATTACGGTATGCATCCCAAACCATAGAAATTCGATGAAGCTTTTATGGAGAAAAGGTGTTTCTGTTTAATGCACAGCAATACTACGTAAGGTAATAAATTCTCTAAGCTTGAAGCATATATCGACTGTTTGTGAAATGGGTAGTCTCCAGAGATCTTTTTAAGTATTTATGAGTTAGGGTTCGGCCAGAAGCTGTGCAGGGAATTACATATCCAAGAGTAATTCCAGTACTATGTAGTAAAAATAGTTTAAATTATATTAAAGTGGATGATAGAACAAGAGAACGCGAGTTTAGAATCATAATATTCTATTCTGGTGTTTGATAAATTTTACGGGAGAGCATTTTATTCTGGTTTGTTAGACGATTAAACTAATTGTTTATCATGTCTTATATATAAAGCGTTAGAATGTAATTATTGGTGTTGTTAATGAAAATAAAATTAAATGAGTGAGGTGACCAAGACCACCTTGGAGTCGCATTTGGGAGGTCCTGGGTTCAAACGCCGTTGCAAGTCATTTTGACTTCCCCAGTCGCATACACAATTCCTGCAATTGACTTATTTGCTTACTTGACTCACCGCCGCTATTTTATCTTATAATTATCATAAACATAAAAATTAAATCAGTTAACAATAACAGATGTAACACTGCAACAATAGATACAGATGCACAATGCAACACTAACAATGGCTACAAATTGACATGAGTAGTTGCATGACCTATATGACCTAGCACGTTGTATGACTTTAAAGTTAAAACATATATAAAAAAATTTAAAAATTACCTTAAAACCATATGTTTCCAAACTCTAAGAATATTTCACGATTTCACGAAATAAGTGATAGAAATACTTCAGTAATATAACGTTCCGTAATAGAGATGCTGATTTAAGTATTTTTAACAAATCTGTACAATAACCAAAGAATCGGCACTAACAATACTAAGTTTGCTAAAAAATTTAACTTTGGGCGTCAAAAAACATTTATTCGTACAACATACATTTACTCTGATCCTTAAAAGTAGTCCCCTTCTCTCAGCGGGCCCACCATTGTTAGAAACATTTCTGGAATGCTATTTTTGAAAATGGTTCGGCTGAACCATCGCGTTCCGCAAAATGCCTTTTCAGTTTGGGGAATAGTCCAAACTTACTTGGAGTCATATCGGGGAGTAGGGAACGTGAAGAAACAACTGGAGTCCGAAAGATCCCGATAACCAAGTGGGGTGGGAAAAACTCCAAAGACAAATGGTCCCTAAAGAGTCTATAACGTAGCTTGAGAAACAAAGATTTCTATTTGTTTCCGAAAGCCTCCATGAACACACTGAGATTCGAAAGACTCTCATGGGTCTGAACTAACTGATTTATTTATTTGAAAAACACGAACTTATTATATGCCTGTAAATATTACCCGAAAGTGCAATTTCTTATATATATGTTGGTTATTTATTCGACTCCTCCTGACCGGGATTGGAATACAGGGATATTATCTTAGGAACTTTCTGCTCACTTTTCCTCAATCACCTTTATCTGAAATACTTCTGTAACATATAAATTTGTAAATGACTTGCTTACTGAGAAGAAGATTGACGAAATAGAAAAAAAATAATCAGCATCAGAGTCGAATTAGGCAGGATTCAGTGAAGAAGAGTGAGTGCGTATAAGCTTAAATGCAAATTTTTCACGAAAGTATCACGAATGTGTTTTTGGAGGGACAGAACTGCTAGTACCTCTTATTAAACTTAGCACAATGGTGTACTATTTTTGTAGGTAATTCTGTTAATCTGCACCACACGGTCGCCGACTTACAGAGCGCTGGAGAGTTATGATGCTACCCGACAAATTTTTAAACTCGCAAAGAAGTAGGGAGGCATGTCTAAATATATTACTGGATGAGCACAATTGGCACGGGTTATGTAAATTTCTGCAGAAAGTTAGATGTATGAGAGAAAGCCTAGATTTAGAGAATTAAGGAAATCGAAGTATTATTTTTTTTATTATTATCTTTTTGTTTTTTGTCTTAATAATGTGTCTATGAAATTTTTACTTGTTTGGGGGTGGGGGGTTACGTCTGGGGTTATGTAAATAATAGAATATAGTTTTTTCAATTGGGTTTTTATGGGGTAATAATTTAAGTGTATGCAGTGAGCACGTATGGTCGACACCGACCCGTGCGCCGGTTAATGTAAATAATGTGGTTTATATGTGAGAATTTTTTTGTGAGAAATAAATACACACTACTACCTTTCTACCAGGTGTCGCTGAATAGCCTGCCGGGTATGGAACCCCCGAGGCTCAGAGCTGATAAAATAATTGTTCTTGTAAATGCATCAAAATATTTGTATGACTTTGGTTGCAAGTCCACTGTGTAATTTAAATTTTAAGAAGAAACTGTAAATTTTGGCGATTTCCCTTATCCCCTTCTTAGTCTTAACATAATGACCTTTTTTGAATTTCTTTGTGTTTCATGATTCTCAATTTGTCGAACTTAGAGAAGAATTTGTGAGAGGTGGAATCTATTTCAGCCTAGAATTGTCTGAAAACAAGATCATACGAGTGCTTACTCAGAATCATAAAATAGAGCAATAATTCCAACAATTCTTACAGTACATGCAATGAAGCTTCTGGAACGCGTATGAAAAGGCTCCAACTTGAATAGATGGCTACCTCGAAGCTCGTTTTCAAGATTTATGAAGTAGGTTCCGACAAAAGCTTAGCTCTACACTGCAGATTATTACGGTACCGTTATTTTCTTTGCCATTTAATAGATCTGAGCTGTCATTACTTAGTACGTCCTTTTCTAAATATACAGGAAGTTAGGAATTTCACTCAATTTGTTATCAAGTTTATGGTCCCTTCCTTGTATTGTTCCACTATGTAAAGATTGGTTTGCAGCATGTAGATACGAGTATTTATGAATTGTGTTCGATGCAGTAACCATCGAATGAACATTTTTACTTAAAATTAGTAATCATTTATGGCATTTACTTCAGAACAATTATGCGAACCTAGCATTATAAAATTGCTCTTTAACTGTAATTAGGGAAAACATCATACAAACATATGCTGAGAAAAAAATCGGAAATTCCTTTGTTACGGGTTCTGGCATCTAACCTAATAACCATTTATAAGCCAGGAGAACTCGTCAAGGCAGTATGTTTCTGTTCAGTAGGCTTACAGAGACGGTCGCAGGCCTAAGTAGCTACATACAGCCTTCATTAAAAAAAATGAAAACCAACGAACAAACGAAATACCATTTCAGTTCTGTATTGTAAATAACTGAACCGTACCAGAACACAATCACTCGTTCATTCGGGTAATCTTGTGTTATTTAAAATTTATACATAAAAATAAAGGATAAAGAAATATAAAAAAATGAACAAAATAATCGAACACCAAAACAATAGTTTCTTCACAATTCTTATTTATTGACTTTATTTTAGAGACATGTATACTAAAAATGATATAACTCATTTATTGTTGATCTTATGACGTACTAAGTCGATTAATTGTCGCTGGTACTTTTTAAGAACACAGTTGGTTTTTAAAAATCCGGGATTTTATCTATCATTAAGATCATGCCGTCCTATTCTTCCTCATCTTTGCCCCCTCTGTGTAGTCTCGGAAGTGGTAACTACACTAAGCTAATCACTCATTAGGGGTGATTTTCTATTGTGATTCAAAGTGATCTCTTACTCCTCTATAAGCACTGGTCTGCGAGTATTAGGCTACACTGGGGATGTAAAATCAATAACAAAATAATATTCATCATAATATAATTATTCCAAATAAGCAATGGCCTTACTTTGTTTTCCTTCTTTTCTAGGTAAGTGGACTTTGCTGAGCCGTATTATAGATTATGGAATGCTTAATGCAGTGTGCATTTGATTCCATCTATATTGAGTAAGTAAACAGATGTATTTTGTTTGGTACACCTAGTGTGCCATTTTGTTGTTATCATTTTCAGTGTTGAAACTGTTGCTAAAACATTTGCCAAAGATAGGGATCCAGGTGCTGATGGTTTAATTTTTTTAGCACATAATTGTGCTGATGGCGATAGTGCTCTTTTTTATATACCATCATGGAAGAATTGCATGGAATATACTTCTTTGTATCGAAATTGTAAACGAATTTTAGAAATGGTTTGTAACGGATGTTTGTATATGTTAGTCTAACAAAATATATTTCGAATATGAAAACAGTTTACAAAAGTGACGTATATAACTTAACATTAAAGTAAATTCGCTGTTTATATTTTTGTGCTACATTATTTCGCTCAGTTTAGGAATATTAGGATTATTTAAAGGTTATGTCAAATTTCAACAACTAAGCAATTTGATTTTCCATCGATGAATAAATTCTTCTATTTTAACTCTGTGGAAAACAATGCAATTGAATTAAATTTTTAAAAAATCCACTTATCTGATTCCGCTGTCTTTTAATGGACCTTAATAAATAGTTTTTGCAATCTACTGCAAACACGAACGCCTTCTTATGTGACTTGTTTTTTCATTAACTTTTAGAACATCGTAACCTCAGAGCCAGATCCCTTAAAATTTGTATTCCATATATTTTGTTCTCTACATAATATTATTCCCTCTTCCTTCATTATCTGTACAGCTCGTGTGGGGAATTCAACTTCTTGAGGATATAATAGTCTACCATTCACAAATTAACTACATTTTAATGTAAAATCCTATTAGTCCTATTTGTATCGTTTCAGCTAATTTATATTTCTTTTGAATTGTATGTACCATTACTCATCTCATTGAAAATAATTATTTCATTACCATTTAATGTTGAATTCACATTTACCTATAGACCTTAATTGTGTATTAACGTTATACAATTAATTGTTTGATAATACATTATTAGGCCGTTAGGATAACCAGCATGTAATCAACTTTTACAAATAACTTAATGTTTCATATTTTCTCTTTTTGTTTTCTCCTCCGCTTAGTGAAAGAGATCCTACCAGAAGAAACGCACACACACATATATAATCATATATATATGCATATATATTCATTTTGCCTTTCTACGTTAATTGGTTCTAATTCTGCCAATATTTTACTTAATTAAGTATCGCATTACATTAAAAGTCCCTTCAGAAACAGTTTTCATTATTTCGAACTGATGATCAGTTATAGGCCTAATCATAATCATAATTTACTTGTGTATATGGGGACAAAAAGTAGATAAGGTATTATTGTAAAATAAATGGTTAGAGTAATACAAAATTTTAAACGTGAAACGTTTCCATCTCAGGATGAAAAAATTACATTTTTCATATTTTACAAGGCTCAAAACAGCCATTAAACTTACTGTATTGAAAATATTTGGACCAGATTTTTGATATAATCTATTCTAGAGCATTACACGTAATTCGTTTGTTCTTTCAGGTTTTCATGTTTCACTTCAAAAATCTAACCCACCGACCATGCGTTTGATATTTAAAAATTAAATTGATTAATGAAAATAAGTATTAAATTTCGGGCAACCATTAAGGGGGCATGTACGCGTTGCGGTGGACATTCTGACATTTAAATGACCGTTAGGCACTCTCAGAAAGCAAATCATATATTGTAAAATGTTTTTAAAGAGTTAACACCATTAAATAATAGTTGTAGCAAAATAAAAAGATAATGTTTTGTTAAATCCCGAATTTCCAGTAGCTTCTACTGTCCTCTTATTACATTACAGGCCTAATTATAATAATGAAAATTGTATTGTATGGAAAGGCTGAAGTTGGAGAGTACAAAAATTATTACCTACAAAGAAATGGAGTGGTGTAAGACAGCTAGTGTAGAATGAACGGTGGAGAAATTTCCGGTATAAAGCAGTGTCTATCATATTGGCTTTACATTACTATGTTTTTGATAGAAACCGTGCAATTGAGTAATAACTGGTTACGGTCAGAGCACACAATAGCTGAAGTGATAGTTTCCTTCTATCATTTCGTGGATACAACAGTCTTTGTTCTCATTCTTTTAATGTCATTATTGAACATTATCAAAGTAGTACGCTTACATCCTGCCACAAAAGTCTCTTGACAACCCAACCACGATAAAATTGCAGTAGCCTAGCTTATTATTCAAAGAAAGTTATTTATAATATAAATGTTTTATATTACAAATCAATGAGAAGTTTAATATGCTTATCAGTCTTGGCAGACATACGAAGCGCGTCCATAAAGTAAGTTTCCCTGAGGCCGTTTACAGAAACTAAAGATAATTTCATGGACATATATTTCAACAGATACAGCAAGTGTTCAGCTATTTTTAAACATATTCGCCACCCCAATTGAAACATTTGTCGTATCGTGGAAGCAATTTTTTAGTACCTGTGTCGTACAAATATCCCGCCAGGGATTTGAACCATTGATGACAAACATCTCCTTTCCCTACACCTCAAGAAATGACAGGGAATGACAGAGAATGACAGAAAGGAGATGTTTGTCAAACAGTGGTTCAAATCCCTGGCGGCAGACTTGTACGACACAGGTACGGTATTCAAAAGTTGCTTCCACGGTTTCAATTCCGGTGGCGAATATGTTGAAAAATAGCTGGACACTTGCTGTATCTTTTGGAATATATATGTCCATTAAATTGTGTTTTATTTCTGTAAACGGCCTCAGGGAAGCTTACTTTATGGACACGCCTCGTATTAAGAATATTTCGTCTTGTTGTTTGTTTGATATAGTTATTTAACGGCGGTTGTGCATTGTTACGTAATAGAGATATCTCAGCCGCTGTTCCAGAATTTTGTCCGCAGGGGTTCTTTATATGCCTGTAAATATACAGATGAGTTCTGAAGCGTTTATGCACAAGTAACCTAATTGCAATACATCTTGGCGGAGAACGAACCCACAAATTTGGAAAAAGAGATAGACATTGAACTCTGATTGCTTCACCCAGGCCAACGCTTCATTAAGTTTTTGTTTCTGCTTCTACTTCTATACCATTTACTTATTCATTTAATGTATTTTCTTTAATTGTTCATTCTTCTGTCATTGATAACCAGTTTTACTTGCTGTATTTGATATATATTTTGTTTGCTTCTTATTTTTATATTATGTATTTATTAATCATGTAATGAGAACTTTTTTTCCTTACGACTTTATGATTAATTCTTTCTTGCAAAGATGAATGTAGCCTACACTTCATGTTTTATTTATTCCTTCTCTCTTTTTTTAGTTCTGTCAATTATCTTCTACCTTTTATATATCCGTGTTTTTTATTTCATAGATTTGATAATATTTATTTCCTTTTTTTCTTATTTTTCCACTTTTCCTCTTTTTGTCGTTCCCTCTTTCTGTCCTTTTCCTTCTTTCCCTCTTTCTGTCCTTCTACTTTTTATATATCCGTGTTTTTTATTTCATAGATTTGATAATATTTATTTCCTTTTTTTCTTATTTTTCCACTTTTCCTCTTTTTGTCGTTCCCTCTTTCTGTCCTTTTCCTTCTTTCCCTCTTTCTGTCCTTGTACCTTTTATATATCCGTGTTTTTTATTTCATAGATTTGATAATATTTATTTCCTTTTTTTCTTATTTTTCCACTTTTCCTCTTTTTGTCGTTCCCTCTTTCTGTCCTTTTCCTTCTTTCCCTCTTTCTGTCCTTTTCCTTCTTTCATTTCTATTTTTTTGCCTTTTCCCCCATCTTTCTCACATGAACTTTTTGTTTGACATAAGCCCATATTCTTACACAAACAGTAGTGACTCGAACAACTCCCTAAGGTACTGGTCGATAGATTCGAGTTGAAAAGTGTAATTTTGCAAACCACAAATAGATTAAATACCGTAAGATAATCCGAATATACGAATCCAGGAATTTCGAGTAAAATGTTCTAATGTTGGGTTTTTATATTAATTTATTTTAAATAGAAATCGAGAAAACGTCATGGATTTAATGGTCGTAAGTCTGTAATAAAATATGAAGAATATGTAGATTTCACAAAATAGCAGAATTCAAGCTATTTTGGTAATGCTTGATTTTCTAAGCCAAATTTCGTGTGGCTGGTTTTATTTATACTCGGAGAGACTTTTTGTTTAAGTAGTATTGCTATTAATGGGTGATAATATTGTGTTACACCGTACAGAATAAAGTTTAGCTGATTATCTAATTATATTTAGGAAAACGTGGACGCGATGGAAGTCGAAACAGAATATTCAGCTTAATTGACCATGAGCTCCAAGACCATACCCAGCCTGAATATATTATATCATTCTAGACCCCTTTAGGCCTCACTGATAGACAGTAGATAACGAGGATGCATCGAGCTCCTATACCAATTAGCTGATTAGGGTGTTAAGTTATACTTTTTTAGTTAATGAAAACCCTGAAAAAAAAATGCTAAGTTTTTAGGCGTTTATGTTGATTTTGATTTAACTTGGGAATCACAATTAGGTTATATTTGTGGACGTCTTAAAAAGCTACGTTTTGCTTCCAGGGTTTTAAAACATTCTATGGACAGCAAAAGTCTTCTTAATGTGTATTTCTCTCTTGGACATAGTGTAATTTTCTATTATATACTGATTTGTGGCAGGGCAACGAACATAGATAGGCTGTTTGTTGCACCAAAGAATATCTTAAGATTTATTTTTAACTTGGCACCAAGGGAGTCTTTAGGAATGCTTTTAAAAAATAACAAGGTTTCAACAGTAACTGGAATTTTAATATACAAGGCTTCTTTATTTTATTTTAACAATGATATGTTCATCTTCAATTCAGAATTACATGAGCACAACACAAGAAACAAAGACGTTATATATATATTTTTTTTTAATATCGAACTTTTAGATATACTAAACGCCAGTTTACATTGTTAGTCATGTTATAAATAACTTACCAGCCAGTATTTTAAATGTGGAAAATCTCAGGAATTTAAAACCTAAACTGAAAGAGTATTTGTATGAGAAGACATTTTATTATTTTAAGGGTGTTTTACATAAATGATTACTGCAGTCACTGTAACCTTATTTGTACCTACTAAATAATATTTGCATTGTCTATCTATACAATGTTTAGCTACAGATGTAATAATAATAATTTTTATTATATTATTATGTAACGGGGAGGGAAATAGTAAGTTAAAAACTTCCGGGCTGTTGGACCGTGGTCTCGGCTTGAAATTACCTGATGTTTCGCCCATGGCTATGATGGGCATCTTCGGAGGGCGATGTGTCAAGTCGCTTGTTGGTGCCCTCCGAAGATGTCCATCACAGGCATGGGCGAAATGTCAGGCAATTTTAAGCTAGACCACGGCCCAGCAACCCGGAAGTTTTTAACCTACTAGATTCTGGCCGTGAAAGCCTTCGCAGTTATATTGAGCGGAGAAATCTTCGCATCAGCGTACTAAACTGAAAAGTTAGACTCGATTTTCGCGCAGGAAAATATTCTCTATATAAGTTAACGTAACGCTCTTAGTTAAATATCTTGGAGGATATGTAATGAAGTAAAACAATGTTTTCTAGTAGCCTATGTATTGAGATTATACTTGTAAATGAATTTAACGGATCAATACTGATGTGTTTAGTTAAAAGGCTTTCCCTCACCGCTTTACTGCAGAGATTCTATGGTTTTGCTGTTTTTGTGAGTGCTCTCTGGAAACTTGTAACAAAGTTGACCTTCGCACCGCGCATTTAATGGCCCTGGTGCGGAAATCTTGCAACACTTGTGATTTACCGAACGGTATCCGGAGTTACGCAATAAGCACACATCCGTCTTCAGAAAGAGACTTGCCAGAACACACACACACTTCCATAAACATTAAATTACTCGAAACTATTTGATGTAACTAAATATTCCCATGCTTAATTCCAGATGTGACCATACCAACTGCTTGGAAATAACATTAATTTGTTTCTGACCTTCTATACACACATGCATAGGCGTAACCAGGCCGACCAAATGGGGGTTATAACGTCTGGGGGGTATGGAATACCCCCCAGAGAGAGGGGGGTTCAGGTGTCCTTCCCCGGAAGATTTTAAAAATTAAGATGCACAATAACGAGTTTTAAGCTTCCCACGCTTTATACTCGTATTAAGTAATTTATAAGCAGACTTAAAAAAATTGTACAATTTTCTTTTTTTTTAATCAATGGGAGGGGGTGATCAAACCCCCAAACCCCCCCTCGTTACGCCTCTGCACACATGCCCAAGGATTAACAGACATATATAAAATAGTTGCACCAAGTTGACATCTTGTGTTACATAGATTTTCTTCTGGACGAAACTCCAAGAGTGTGTAACAATCATGTTAAAAGCTGTAACAAATATAATATATTTTACCTCCCATGGTTGCCTATTTCACTTTTACCTTCACAGCATACTTAAGAAACAAGATAACGTGCTACATAAATGTCCTGCTTACGAGAAGAAATCTTGTTTTCGAATATCAATCTTTCTTTCTTTTTTTTTTTTTCATTTTGAGAAAATTGTGAATTTGGCGGAGTTCAAATGTTGGCGAATTAAAGATAAGTTTCTAATTTATTTTGCAGTTGTGTTTCGTATTCATGAATATAAGACAAACAAAAGCTTCTAATTCATCCTACTCAGTTGGTACTTTGTGATAAGTAAATAATTTCTTCTCAGACTCTTACGCTTATCTTATTGCATCCATCACGGTAAGAGGAGGGTGGGGACGGGAAGCTGTTAATGAAGATCCTAAACATTTAACAGATTCGTAAACTTGGACTCGTGCCTCTTCAAACAAACTTGACGACCCCCACAGGACGATGTTAACTGGGTCATTAAATATCAGAATCTTACTGTAAATATGACATAACCTCACTTAATCACATTGACTTGGGCATGGTATAATAGTAATTAAGAGTGATTAAATTATAAGTAATTTATATTCTTGTGCCTTTTATTTGGCGTCAATTATATTGCACTTAACATATTACTAAAATTGCAATTCCTGCATAATAATAAAAACAGATGGTACCTTTACAATTATAATCTGATCAGCTTTTAACTCCTCCATTTTATCCTATTTCTTCATAAAAAGTTAAGGAGATGGGTTGGAGTGAATTTTCTATCTTAAGTTTTTAAACTGCCTATTTTATTATCTAACAACGCCTTTATGTATATAATTTACGTATAAGACGGTAAATATCTGTGACTGCTTTAAAGTAATTCAATATCTGTGATTGCATTAAAGTAACTGAATATCTTGGATGAATGATCCAAACAGAATTCCCGAAAATTTTGACAATTCTTGAGATATGTTTTCTGTTTTAAAATGTTATACTATAGGGAAAATTATTTTATTGTTACGGTACCTAGTTACAGATGGAACAGATTCTCAGCCCATTTCCATCAGTGATCTTGAACTCCTACCACGAACCTATTCTAAGGCAAGTGAAAACTAGTGACCGAGTTTGATTCCTTTTTTATAGACTGTTCCTCTCTTTACAGTTGTAATTAAGGGCGCTAATACATTATGAATCTAAAAAAAATATCATTTTAGGTAGCCTACATAAAACTAAATTTTGGTAAAAGTTACAATTACAAATGTTTTGGGGGGTTCCTTCAAGTGGAGTACAAGATCATATTGCAACTGATGTCCCTATAAGCGAAAGTTTCATTTTTCAGTACGAAAATCAAAATACCTCAAGAACCATCTGTCAGATTTATTAAAGTATTTTAGAGTTATTCACAGTTATAATTTTTAGAGGAGGAACCACAATCATTAAGATTTAATTTACAGTTAAAATGAAGATTAAGTTAATTTGAAGATAAAATGCTTTAGAAAAAATATGAAATTCGAATTAAAATTTAATAGGAATAGGCCTATATACACATATACTTCGTTCTCGCAAACATTATCGAAAACTCGCAATCTCTCGTGGGATTACCTGTGACAAAATATTGTACACTGAGCTGTTAGAAATATGAAATTTTATTAAGTTTATTAAATGATGACTTAATATTATTGGAATGATGTCTGAATATAAAATGATTGTTGACTTATTTTTATTTTGTTTATATTTGGCCACATGCATTGTGTTGCCAGGGAAATACGGTTATTATTTGCAGTTCAAGTTTGTGACGGATATGAAGCTCCTTTGTTTTGTTTTTAAAAAGGCGAGAGGAAATAATGCGAAACACGTCGTCGTCTGTCTCCACACCAAATTGACTTGTTTTAATATGAGATTAAAAGAAAGTTACCACTCTATGGCAACAAACTAACTCTCGGCTTACAAGATTCAAACTTCTCAACGCGTATACAACTCTGGCGTAAATGCCACTCCTCCGAGGATTATGTTAAACCTGCTGGATTATTTTTTCTTGCAACTATTCCAACAGTTATAAGTAGAATATAATATCATGACTAATATTAATAAAATATTATTAATAAATGGTTTGTAAATTATCAATAAATAATAATGATTGTTAACAATTATTATTTATTGTCATTACACTTAACTGATTGTTAAAAATGTTAATCTGTTCCAAAAGAAGCCGTCGTTACTTTAGCAGAAATATTGTTTGCACAACTGTATACTTATCATCCATTACTATTTAAAAGGATTATTATATTGCTCTCAAAAGAGGGATCGTACTGATCTCGTAATTATAATATTACATTCTGTTCTGTATATTGTATTGTATTGTATATATATTTCATTTCTGCAATTGGGCAAATGCCCGGTGGCAGAAAAAAATTACAGTTAGCAATTACAAAGTATGACTTACAGTTTGGATTACAAATAACTTACAGTTAGGATTACAATTTACAGTTAGGATTACACTTACAGTTAGGATTACAAATAACTTAAGAACGAGAGAAAGAAAGATCATAGAGAGGGAGAAGAAAACAAACAACAACAAAAGAAAAAGATCACTATCCCTATGCTTAACCCTATCGTAGCTCATTACTGAGTAGTTCCTACATTCTTCTAAATTATAATCTACTTGCTAATTAAATATTTAATAACTTGTTTTTAAAGGTTTTCACTCGTAGAGGACTGTTTTGAAAAACTGCAGATAGTTTCGTGATATAGCCTAAGTTTCTTATTTTGTGTTGTTTCTCGGATTACGTAGAGTTTCGTGCATTTACTTAGGCCTACATTGAATATTATCGGAACTCTGAACAAGCATAAATAAATAAATATTCTTGCAAATATAATTTCGATACAGAAAGATGGTGTTTACTGTTTGCATGTAATTAGTACTTACACGCCTATAGGCCTAATTGGGTAAACAATATAAATGTAGAATAGACGCAAATCTGAAGAATAAACTAGTACATTCATACAAATTTTTGGATCTTTTTTTTTAGTTTTTGGGTCATTTTTATATTTTTTCAGTCATTTTATAGCTCATTTTAAAAGTATTTTTAGATCATCAAAATCCGGGCCCTCGTGATGATCATATATGTAGTCCTGATAGGCAAACTATGATCGTTGGACAACGAACACTGTGTGGGTTTTTTTTAGGGGGGGCAGGGAACTCGCATTTGAGGTCGTTTCCCCCCGGGCTGCGCACTCTATTCGTGAAATGCACCTCAAAGCTGGATTTTTATTAATGAATTATTAATTATGAATCGTATTAATAATTATTATTGATCGTACTAATTGTTTGACCGGAAGGTCGCGGGTTCGATTCCCGATGAGGTCGTTGAGACTTTTCAATTGGCCTAATACTTCTGGTGGCACTATGGCCCTGGGGTCGACTCAGCCTCTAACAGAAATGAGTACCAGGATCATTCCTGGGGTAAAGGCGGCCGGTGCGTAAGGCTGACAACCTTACCACCTTCATGTGCCGAAGTCCAAAATCTGGGGGCCTCAACCTTCTGGAACCCTGTGGGCCTTCATGGCCTGTATAGGGATCACTTCACTTTACTTTACTTTACTAATTGTTTGTGTATGACTTACATGTAAGGGTAAGGTTCGGTTTAATAGTTTAATTTCTAATATTTATAGCCTACACATAATATGGCATCACATAATTAGTTTTAGTCGTTTTAGTTATTTATTTACCACTCTAATAACATACTTAAAGTAAAATAACATAATTCATACAATTTAAGTAAAAATGTCAGTGTTCATAAATACAAGTTTTTATTGTTTTGCTGTTAAAATAAATGATTCAAAAAGCATCTAGCTGCAGGTAGGCCTACCTACTATTAATCTAATAAACAGAGAATACATTTATAAGTATTCCTTTGCCCTTGTTCCAAACGAGCGACTTAAATAGTGACCCCAGTCATTGCTTTGGCTGCTGCAATCAATTTAAGCGTCGCACTTTGTAACCATGATTGATGATTTTCTTGCTAAAGAAATATATGTTACAAATGAAACGTTACCGCTTCGTAATCCTTGAGGAAATGACTATAGACCAGTGATTCCCAAAGTAGGGTCCGCGGACCCCCCGGGGTCCGCGATGGTGTTTCAGGGGGTCCGCAGGCGGTTTAAGAAGAAATAGGATATCTCGTAATTTTCTCAAATTACATATCTTCTAAAGCAGCTTCACTGTTCACATTAAGGAGTAAACTTGGTTTTTTCTACCGATGTTGTTACCGATGTTGTTATTTTGTCTATTGAATTTAATACATTTGAATCAAAGTATTTATTTAGTTTTTTTCAAAACCCAGAGGGGGTCCGCGACATTTTAATTTTTTTTCAAGGGGTCCGCGAACTGAAAAGTTTGGGAACCACTGCTATAGACGATTATTGAAAGTTATTAACTTCCATATCAAATAGGCATCAGGAACCTTATTTGGGAAGAAAATTCTTGAACAACCGTCTGAACGTAACCGGAGATTAATTTTAATAAAAAACAAAAGGGATTTGCAGGCATGAAGCAAAATAAACAGAGTAGGTAAATGTAGAGTAGTGCAAAGAATTCCATATTTATAAACTTGAGATTCCACATGAATAGTTTTATTACTCATAAAATTCCTCTGGTTTCGGATTATTTGTCTTTGAAACATTGTGGCGCCGTAAAAATATTTGATGTCCTTCCGTTATGTCCGAGTATAAATATCAATAAGAGTTCAGGGTTTTTATCTGTTTATATGACTTTATATTCCATGGTATCGTTTATATTATATTTTAATTGACAACCTTGTAACATTATCACAGCTTGTGTCCACGATACCAGTGGGATAACATCATATGTTTTGAATTTTATCAGTAAGGATTTAAGGATCGATTAAGAAAAATAAACTTACCTTACCAAAGAACATATTACCTTCGTTATGGAAAAATTGTTGGGAACCAGCGTATTGTCATTATTGTATTGACATTTTTTCTACTTCTCATAATTCCTTCTTTCTTTCCTTCAATGTTTCTTTCTGTATTTATTCTTTTTTAATGTTTTTTCCTGATTTAGTTTTACTTATTTTTAGTAGTTCTGAGCCCAATATGGCCAGGCAAAGACTTTATTTACTCTGCATGAGAATATTTACATGCTGCCTAGTAAGATTTATTGGGAATGCTCTCTCAGAAAAGGAAAATCACTTTCAAGTTTAATATTACAGTTTATCAGTGTTAAGAGTGTTTCTTTATTACAACAAACTACATTATTAATTAATAAATATAAACACTGTTCATAGTCTGTTTAGTTGATCATTTATTATTTCATTATTAACAAGACTACCACTTTTCGTGAGGATTAATAAAATCTGAACCATGTATTTTATTATTACTGGGATGCCGAGCACCCCCAGTAATTATTTTGGGGGCGCGGACAAGTTCCCCCGAAGTAGGCGCCTATGTTACTCGGTAACATGAAAATATCAGATTTAATTTAATAATCAAGAACTACATTGCGTGATTTCCTATCAAGTATCATTATATTATAATAGCTGTTTAAGTAATTATATTTATGTAATGGAGACTATGATATAGCTAAAAATGCAATTGACTTGCCACACAATTTTCATCTTACTAAGACTAATATTTCCTTCAAATGTTTAATGGAAATCTCATTTTTTCAAAATTAAAATGTTTTCTTGTCTAATCATATCTTCATCTTAAAAAAAATTAACTCTATGCAGCTCACATAGTCAATAAAATTCGGGTCTCTGGCTTTTGTATTAAGAGTTCTCAGTGTTACCACAGTGGGTCTGGATGCATGTTCTGCATACTGGTGCGGGGCAGTGCAGCGTGACACGTGCCCTTGTTTACACATGGGCACGTGGGGAGGATCACAATCATGTTCATATTGAACTATCCTCACCACATACGGGCTCACAGCTTATACCCTGTGGCTAACAGCAGCATCCAAAAAGCATTTCCAAATTTACGCAGTGAGCAAGATAAACACAGTGCTCAATTGGCGATCTAATTATAAAACTAAAGAGACCGAGGTTTCTAAGCAAATTAATTCAAATAATGATGATCACTGAGAGAATATTGCTCGTATAAATGAATGTGTTGAATAATAGTTGAATATTGTTTTTCTCATCGCTGTAGGAGCATATTAAAGTTTGGTAAGAGAATATAACCAGGAACAAATTCGTGAAACAAAAGTCATTGTTTTCTTTTTCCGAGAAAAAGTTATAATGTTGAGTGCATTAATATAAATTGATGAAATATGAGTACTCATGTCTGTGTATTTCTTTGTGAAAACTACATTATCTGAAAACCAAATTTCATACTCAATCAAATTTTCTTTGCAGGATACCTTCGTTTACATTCTCTTGCATATCAAATTTATTTCGTGACAATTTTTTTTTAATATATACAGAGTGTCTCAAAAAAATGTACTAACACTCTGAATGAGTATAAAAACATTATTTATGAACATAGAGAAAATTTTAAAGGCTTTAATCACAAATGTACAGATTACAGATTACACTACCATCGAGATGTAAGAGCTCGCCTCCATGCAGCTTATCCAAACACATGGATTGGACGAAGGGGTAGCATTGAATACCCTGCGAGTTCCCCAGACCTCACGCTAATGGACTTCTTTTTATGGGGATACCTCAAGGACAGAGTTCGTCGCACAAAACCAAGAAAAATTGATGCATTGAAATTGGAAATTGAAATACAATGTCGCGAAATTCCAAATGAACTGTGTCCTGACGTTTGCGTTATCAGCTTTGTCTGTACAATGACGGTCATCAATTTGAACATTTGCGAACATGATTCTTTAATTACATGTGTCTTCTGTAATTCAAGCCTTTAAACTTGTCTCTATGTTCATAAATAATGTTTTTATACTCATTCAAAGTGTTTACATTTTTTGAGACACTCTGTATAATGGATAGTGATTCTAATTCTAACAAGTTTTCAATACGTAGACAAAAAATCAACGCAAACATTATTAGATCTTTGTTCGTTTAAATTCTCTTACAATGTTTAAAATAAAGGCAGACTCAATTACGCCATTTCGAGACCCGACAAATGGAATTTTCATCAGTTACTTATTCAATAAAATATACTAAATTTAATTTTCGGTAATTCAATGCAGTCTTATTTAGTTAAATAGTTATGATGAGGGCCTAAATGTAATTGTACTTTTGTGTTGTAAATTAAATATACAGGAAACGTGATTTTAAACCAAACAATTGAGGAAAAAATAAGATGTCTCAGGATAGAGGGAAACGATAGGTAAGAAACATTCATTTCTTTAATAAGTCGGGAACCAGGAACAAAAAATAACACGGAGTTTTCCAAGGATATGAGGTTTTCAGTTAGTGACCCTAGAGTCTAGATTGTCCTAATACTAAAAAAACTAAGAAGTGTTATAAACGAATTAATATTTTTCATATTCTGGTGTATTTAATCCAGAATTGATAATATAACATGGGCATACTGCCTTCCGTGATTCTCTAGTTAACTCATAAAAATCCAGAAGCATCGGATGGCTTGGAGAAACATAATCAACAATAAGTTACTACCATTAGATAATGTAGGCGGTCATTTTGCTTTTCATAACATAGGCCTAAATAATAGAAAATTATTATTTTCTTTAGATAAAATCGGTTGATGTAAATACAAAAGGGGGAAGATCTGTAGGTGAAAAAGGTAGCATCTTCGGAGGAGGCAGAAAGTGTATATCAGTGTCCGGCAGATGCTGCAGTTGTGACGTAAGAGCCGATCATCTCGCAAGAGCTTGAGAGAGCGAGCAGTTGAGATGCATTCCTGTTAATACGCACTAGCGCAGTGGCGTTCAGTGCAGCAGTAGGGGGGTTAAGGTGAGCCGTAATGGTACATTGAATTGCGTGCATTAACCATGGCAAGGGTGCAGAGGTCAGTTAATCAGTGAAATGTATGGTAAATTTAGTGCATTCAGATTAATACTAGACTTACGGAAACATCAGGTCACCCTCGGAGACACGCCACATTTTCCAAAGTTGTCTACAGTATGTCATCCAATTACAGACATTAATAATTATGTACAAATATTAGAAGAACTGGATCAGGATATTTTATTACAGATTTCAAGATTTTGCAAAACTCCAATCCGATGTTTGCATATTTGCGACACCATTTTCTGTGGATGTTGACAGTGTTCCAACGTCATTGCAACTAGAAGTCATTGATTTGCAAAAGAATATTAAAATGAAAGACCGCTTTCAAAACAAAAAGGATCTATCTATATTTTATAGAAGATTTCCCCAGGCAACTACATAATATATTTGCTGCTAGAATGTTGAGTATATTTGTATCGACGTATGTATGTGAATAGTTCTTTTCTTGTATGAAGATCTGCAAACCACAACATGGAAACCGCCTATCTGATCAGAACATGAAAAATGTTCTCGTTTGTGTGTTAGCCAGACTATGTCTCCTAATATTGCAAAATTAGTGCGCGAGAAAAGAGGGAAAAAATTTCGACAATGCCTTGAGCTTGGGCACGATAGTGACACAAAGTAAGGGTGTGTATCAAAAGTCTGAATAGGCCTATACTTGGCATAGTGCTCACAAAGGTGTATAGTTTAATTTGTATATTTTGTATATTTTGTATACTTCAACATTTTTCAGTTTCCGAGTAGACAAAGTTTTGCAGTACTGCTTAAAGTATTCTTATGTTTTATGTATTTGTATGTTTATAGTAGTTTCGGAGCCTCATTTAAATAACCTGACGCTTAAGCACCTGGATGCATTTCAGATTAGTGTAAGTAGGGCCTATATTAAATTTCATTACAAACAAAACTGTTCTGTTACATTGATTTATCACAGTTGTACTATTTTGTTTCCGTACAAATGCATTGTAATTGTGCTATTCCCATTCTATCTACGAAGATCGGAGCGCACTCTGTCAATGCATAGGCGTCGTTCCGCCACTGGCCAGTTGAACCCTTCCTCCACGCTCAGTACGGAGATATTGCCGAGCAAAGAGCGTCGCTGCTCTGTAGTATGACGTCACAGAGCACGGAACATGCCGGTCACTGGTGTATATCTTCAGTTCACTTATCTTGCGAGTAAACCATATCTATTAAGTTGTGTTAATATTATACATGTGATTTTCTTGAAGCGACTTTCTATTATTTGCATACACTATCATAATCTGGCTTATATATTCATAATGGCAAAATAGAGAAATCATCAATGTTAGGACAATTGAAGGCTACAGGATCCCTGGAACATTAAAGGCATTAAATAAACATTTACCTGTTCACATCACTGAAAAAATTGCATAAAGGCCGAGAAATAAACATAATACAATAATGCTGTATCTTAAAATACGTCGATATTTATCAATGTATTAAAACTGTCGTTCCTGGAAAACAGCTATTCCATTACAATTTTTTTAATTGACTTCGAACTGATAACCCACTAGTGACTTTCGTTGATTAATGCTTATGTACAAATAATAAATTCGGTTCTGAAAAGATTAGAGAAGCTCAAATTTTAATATAGTGAGTGCCCTAACATACTAGTTATTTGAGATACGAGCTGTCGAGCGAGCGAAGTTTTGTTTTGAAATACGAGCGACATTTGAGATACGAGGTACGGTCAGCTGCGACGCTGCACACGGCCCACCAGTTACTGCGCCTGCGCCTCGTGCGTCTCGCGCATTATCCTACGTATTCCCCCAGTTAGTCCAGGCAACGAACGAAAAATAGAAAAAAAAAATCGTGTAGTTTTGAAATTTTGCAGAGTTGTCGGAGGGAGTATCCTGAACAACATACTAAAAGTCCCCGAAGGTGGGGGGTGAGCGGGGGGCAGGGGGGCCCGCAGAAGGTCCCAGTTTTAGGTTTTTCTCTTATATCTAAACAATGGTGCAACGTAGAGGAAAAATTTCTATATACAAAATTAAAGCTGATAAAATTTCCTACAAGTTTGATTCTACACATTTCTTCCTATTTCCAATAGTTTTCGAGATATCCGCCAACAAAAATAACAAATTTTCGAAAAAAGCTCTTTCGCCTCGCGCTTTTCGACACACTTTGTCTTCTAGCGCTTCAGCCCTTAGGTATACAACAATGTTTTCATGAAAGAAGTTGTAGGGAAATTAATTAACTTTAAAGTGAGGAGTCATTTGTTATTTTGTCTTCAAATGTTCAAAAGTTATAACAATTTAAGTTTCGATCAAATTTCAAGATTTCGAAAGAAAACCGTACATCGCACTTTCTCTAAATTTAGGGGTTATATATTTGTATATTAACTGTATATTGTGTATTTACATCATGAAACAAGTGGAAAAATATCACACAACCATAAAAGTTGAATTTATTAAAAATCCGATCACGGTACAACCACAGGACATGTAATGGAAAATACATTTTATTCCAGGCAAGAAAGGAAAAATAGGGACAAAAAAAAAAATCATGTAGTTTTGAAATTTGGCAGAGATGTGGGGGAAAGTGTCATAAACAACATAGTAAAAGTCCCCATGGATAGGGAGTGAGCGGGGGGTGGAGGGCACTTTTGAATGTCATTTCTTGCAGTTTTCCCTAAACACACAAAAGCTATGAGTTCTAGCAAAACACAGTTTATGCACAAAATTAAACTACATAAAAGTTCTTATAAAATTGATCTGAATGATATTTTTGTGTATGTAATAGTTCACTGAGCCCCTTAAAGCCCAAGTGGTGTAACTCCAGTTTTGGATTTTGTTAGTTATGGTCAGCATCCTATTCAGAAAGTGTTCTTCTATTAATAGCGCAAATGGTGTAAGTCATAACTTGCATAGCAACCCTGTAGGTAGGAGCACAATTTTATGCTGTCCATAAAGTCATGTACTTGGTGACAGACAAAACCTTCAATATCTCAGAACAACAGTAATGTGAGTTACACCACTTGGGCTTTAAGAGGCTCAAATACAAGGATATGAGGTAGGACATAATTCTGGAAATTCTGTTTTACATACACCTATATATTATTTTTTAACGAAAATGAAAGCAGATTATAATTAAATTATTATGATGCCAAGCAAGCAAACTAGTTCTTAGAAAAAATACACTTACTAATGATGACGTTACACATAAAACTCAGATGGTAAGGAATTAGATATATTTATTGGATATTGTAAGAATAGTAGGCCTACCTATTACTTTAAATAAATGTTTACTTGTCTATGTGGCTTCTGAGAATATTTGCACAACATATTTTGTCACTGTGCAACTCTGTGTGGTGGAAGATATGGATGCAGAAAACCTGGTATTAAATGCTCATTCGTTTGTGGAATCTGTCATGGTTCGTGCACCAACAAGTATACCATTAGAAGGAGAAGATAAGTTTAAAATTGATTATGTCCAAGCAAAATAAGTTGTTCAGGCACTCTTTAATTAATGTTGTATATGTGTATAAATACTGAATGTTCGGTAGATAGAACAATATAACCCTAACTTATCATACGATGTACTAGGATTCCAGTATTGGAGACTGAAAAAAATAGACAACTAAACATTTATTTAAGGCCTACTAGGTCTTATAATTACTAAATATAGCCTCTTATAATTACTAAATACAGGCCTATCTAACTCTTCACAATTTTTCCAAATGATAGGCCTGGTTTATGTTTCTTATAACGTACACTCATACCATGAGATTTTTGTAAGCTTTATAATAATAATAATAATAATGAGTTTTATTTTTGATGTTTACCTTTAGTACGAATATTATTTTAAGAACTAGTTTACTTGCTTGGCAACATGCTAATTTATTTTATCATCTGCTTTCATTTTCGTTAAAAAATATAATAGTATATAGGTGCAGTAAAACAGAATTTCCTTAACTATGTCATAATTCATATCCATCTATTTCCTGAACTATTAAATACACAAAAGTATCATTCAGATCAATTTTATAAGAACTTTTATGTAGGTTAATTTTGTGCATAAACTGTGTTTTGCTAGAACTCATAGCTTTTGTGTGTTTAGGGAAAACTGCAAGAAATGACATTCAAAAGTGCCCTCCACCCCCCGCTCACTCCCTATCCATGGGGACTTTTACTATGTTGTTTAGGACACTTCCCCCCACATCTCTGCCAAATTTCAAAACTACATGATTTTTTTTTGTCCTTGTTTTTCCTTTCTTGCCTGGAATATAACGTATTTTCCATTACATGTCCTGTGCTTGTACCGCGATCGGGTTTTTAATAAATTCAACTTTAATGGTTGTGTCATATTTCTCCACTTGTTTCATGATGTAAATACACAATATACAGTTTATATACAAAGATATAATCCCTAAATATAGAGAAAGTGCGATGTACGGTTTTCTTTCGAAATCTCGAAATTTGATCGAAACGTAAATTGTTATAACTTTTGAACATTTGAAGACAAAATAACAAATGACAATTCATTTTAAAGTGAATTTATTTCCCTACAACTTCTTTCATGAGAACATTGCTGTATACCTAAGGGCTGAAGCGCTAGAAGACAAAGTGTTTCAAAAAGCGCGAGGCGAAAGAGCTTTTTTCGAAAATTTGTTATTTTCGTTCAGCTTTAATTTTGTATATAGAAATTTCCCTCTACGATGCACCATTGTTTAGATATAAGCGAAAAACCTAAAACTGGGACCTTCTGCGGGCCCCCCTGCGCCCCGCTCACCCCCCACCTTCGGGGACTTTTAGTATGTTATTCAGGAGACTCCCTCCGACATCTCTGCAAAATTTCAAAACTACACGATTTTTTTTTTCTATTCGGTGTTTTTCGACGTTTATTGACTGGACTAAGTGTGCTTGTTTACCTCGCTGTCGGAGCATCTTTGCTAAGTTTTTCTAGGGCTTTGCGCTTTTTGTGCATTTACACGCAGGAGGTTATCTCTAAAAGTGAGATAAAAGAGATCTTGGGAATGTGGGAGAGAGTTTCACAGTTCGTCGAAAAGAAACACCTCTCTTTTATTATGTTTTTATACAATATTTGTCATTTATAAATACATTTTTCTTATTAAAAAACACGTAACAAAAACAATTGGGGGTAGCATTTTTGGGGCTGGGACGGATTAATGACATTTCAATTATTTTCAATGGGGAAAATTGCTGTGACATACGAGCAAATTGACATACGAGCAAAGTTACGGAACGAATTAAACTCGTATCTCGAGGTATCACTGTATAGCCTAAATCCTCTGTTACTTAATGGTATAAGTTAGATTATCGTAACAAAAAATAAAACTTGTGTTATCTGTTGTTTTAGCAGTCCAGTAATCATTGTGTTGAAAATTGTAATCCCTCTATAGGTGATTCGGTAATTGTCTAAACGGGGACGCTTTGGTAGTTGAAACGGCTGAACAGCAATGGACCCCAGACATTTTAAAATCTTTATTTTGTATGTGTCTGTGTGTGTGGAGTAGCCTAAATTTCAAATTATAATAATTTAAATGGATGTGATACAAGATGAAATGGTGAGGATGATGCATGGTATGCAAATACCCAATTCGTTATTCGCCTAGCCGACTGGGGAAACCATGAAAAACCCATGTCAAATTGGCCGGCCAAGGGATTTGAACCTGGGACCTCCAGAATGCGAGTCCAAGACGTTACCATTTCGGTCACCTCGCTCGGTATATTTTATATTGTTTGAACGAGATAATTTGAGAGATGCATCTAGGCCAATTTAGAAAGTAGGAATAGATTTATAGTCGTTTAGAGGACCTTTTAAATATAGTTTATTAAACTGGACAAGTGTTAGCTCTGTGCTATGTACAAGTAATAAATAAACAGAACTAAGCATTAGTCACTAGTGTTTAACAGTGTGTGGAATGCTAAGAGAGGTAAAAAAAGCGGATGAAAGATACAGGAAATGTCGTCGCGAGCGTTCATCACGGCCAGTGGATCAGGTGCTACTGTTTAGAAGATCGTTTGCAGCTGATACTCCCGTGAGAGAAATTACAGATCCTTACAGCTTCCAAACATGTGGCAAAGCCCTCCTCCCTCCCAGTCTGCCAGGGAAAACTAGTAATCAGTCTTCTTTCTTTTTCCATTACTAAAATCTGAAATTCTTCCTTACCTAACTTCAGAGAACAGAAGATTACATTAGGTAATTTATACAAGAAATACCACAGCATGCATCAGTAATTTACTGAATGGCTTTGTTGGATGTTTTTGGTGTTAAATTATTTTAAGATTTTACATTAGATACTATAGGTAGGTACAACAATATGTTCGACATCGATATTCTATTTTAAACTTTAATAAGAAATCCATGCAGTGATGTTTATTGAGTGGACAATATTGTTTTAGCTAAATACGTCTGTATGTATGATTTATGTGCATGTGTTTTTTTTTCGAAACAAGAAGCAAATCAAGGAAAAAATCATATTCAAATTAGGCATCATTCAACGATGTGACACTAAAGGTACAGACGATTTCCCCTTTCTCTTTCAACAATTTTACCTCATTCGATTTTTTTCCATTTTCTCATATATTTCTCTAAAATATAGAACTTTACTTTGGAAACGGTTATCCGTGTAAATTATCTGAGAGATAAAAGCTGTCTCTGGAAGAAGGCTGAGACAAATTTCCGCTTAATGATTTATTTTGTATTGCCTTTCTTAAAAGACAATGTAATGCATATAAAAATCTTTAGGTCAATGTTTTGAACCTGTTTTAATCATAAGCTCCACAATTAATTGCAGAATACTTCAACGAAATTTTCTTGGCCCTTTTTTGTGTGGTCAACGAACTTTACCTACATTATTTATCTTTTGTTTTAAAATAATACATTTGAGGGTAATTTTAATTCAAATATCCAAGCAAATATTTCCTTTGTAGTGCTGTTATTTTAATAAGTTTGCTACAGTTTGTTACAGAAATACCAAGTATTAAAATTTATTCAAAATCTTGCGAGAAAACTTTTACGAGTACATAGCTTTTTGGAGCAAATCCTACAATGAAAATATTAAATATTTAATTATTTAAAAAACTACTAGCACTGAAAAGAAAATTTTAAACTTGATGCGTATAAAATGTTATTGTAATAAGGTTTAAGGAAGTGGGCTATACGATTTATGATTTAACATGATATATTTTTTTTAAATATCTCATTGCCAACCACCTAGAAAATCTTTACATAAAACTGGCAACACTCGTGCCATCTATTCGCAATAAAATACCGAAATGAATAACTCCTAGAATGATAAATGATTTGATGTGTAAAGGTCCTACAATATCGTACGAACTATTGTTGCAATTGTTCACTTTATAAACCTACATAATAACTTGAGAAACATATTATAAAAATGCAAAACACTATAGTTAGACGCGTATGTGTGTGATTCAAAATAACCAGGTATATTTTTTCCGTACTATTTATTTCATAGCGCAATAATTCTGATCCAGTAATGCTATTGCTCTACCTGACAAGAAATGCACATCGGTTACCGATAAATTGCGCGCACTAACGTCACATCCATCACGAGATTAATTCGTCGGAATGGAAGTTTCAGTGACTGCTATTGGCTAATTAAACTTCAGGTAATTAATTAATAACCGGCCGGGACTGGTCGAAGTGAACACAATAAATAATTAAACAGCGTTGGTATGCCCTCATGTTTTCACCTGAAGGATTTAAATAGCGATATATTTTCATGTTATTCCAATCGTGGTATAGCTGAGGTAAATTACTCATATATCAGAATGTATAAACATAAGACCCAGTGTGAATTAAATTTTTTGTTCGACTATACTAACTTTATAACTTAGGCCAGTGGTTCCCAACATTTTTCAGCTGGCGACCCACCTTTCCTTATCGGAATACCTCCACGGTCCATCTGTCCATTGGAGTAAAAAACCTTATTTATATCGTATCCCTTCCTTATGTATATATTATTTTCCATCAGATATTGCAAATATATATAAGCTTATATATGCTTTTTTGATTATTGATAAACAATTTGTGTTCTGATTTGAAAATGGTTGACAAAATACAAGCACTTTGTAGCAAAACAGTTATTTATTTAACAATAGATATATGTTTGCAATATATGCAACAAGAGGTTTCATACTCACTAACAAGTGTTCCTAGGTGAAGATAAAAACTACAATTATAAAAGTACACAAAGAACCAAGGAAACAATCAAAACACAATTTAATCTGTTTCGATTTTTCTTACCTTTTCTGATGGTTTATTCGATGGTTTCTGATAGTTTCAGGAATCGAGTCGCGACCCACCTGTAACCCTTCCGTGACCCACCGGTTGGGAACTGCTGCTATAGGCTATTACGAAGAAGCACGTTTGCGGTGATTTTCAAGAAACGTAGTCTTTTTACATAAAAAGGCACCCCGTTTGCAGCATGGTTTTCCTAGTTTCAAGGACATGTTTGTGGCAAGACTCAGCAATACGTGATGACCAGGGCCCGGATTCTAATGACATGTCATCTTTTTATTGATGCTACATAGACATTGCCAACTTGTAGATAAATCCTAATCATGGCCTCTAGATTATAGAAATGCATTTTTATTAGGTCATTTTTTGTCATTTTATGCTATTTTATACTTTTAGGGCATTTATTTCAATTTTAGGTCATTATTTTGTCATTTTAGTGTCATTTGCTTCCTTATTTAGTCATTTTCATGTATTTACATTGAGTGTATTAACTTTTTTTCGTCGTTTGTTTGTTTAATGCAAGAAGGAAAAATTCGGCGTTAAGTGTTGACATGTCTCAGTCGGAAATGAGAATAAAAGAAACGCCAAAATTTTGTATTATATTACTATCGTTATTAGATTGCTTGGCACCAGAGTCTGCCACTTTCTTGGATTTGAGAGTGCAAACTACTGTTTACCCTCAATAAACAACAATATAATCCGGCAGACCACAAAAGGAAATGCCTAATTTTGACTTGCCATTGTCTCAGTGCCAATATAAAGTTCCGTGAGAAAAGAACTTTTACAACATTGCAGTTATTTAAAGTTTTTACAATTATGTACAAAATATTCTATAACTCTGTGTGTACAATAATAATTTTTTATAAATAAAATATCAGTTTTTAGGTCATTTTTTATAACTATTAAGTCATTTTCTTTCAATGTTAGGGTCATTTTATAGGTCATTTTTCAAACAATTTTAGGTCATCAGAATCCGGGCCCTGGTGATGACCGAATTAGGGGTGTGTAGATTCTTGTTATAACCCAATTTCAATAGGCTTAGGACTGTCCATGGCCTGGTTAAAAATATGGCTTTTCTTCAGTGACAATAATGTCAGCTCGTTTGATGTTCAACAAACCTACAACTTTGTTGCATAGAATTTAAATCCCAACATTTTAATGTACTGCAAGAGTCCAAATCTCCATTTTGATTTTCTTTCTATAGTTACACGATTAAATTAATTTTATCGGTCGTACTTTTTTTCTCATATTGTATTGGCCGGAATTTACAGAGATAATCTTAGTACGGACAAGTGTTTGCATTTCAATTTATAATTTTCAATAATTAAATACTTATTTCTTATTTTGGTTTCAATAACTCTGTAAATTTCTACATCCATGTTGCTATAGAGACCGTTAGTGAATAGATGAGGGTATGGAAAGAGACAAATAAACATTACCATATCAGATTAGTAAGTTTACTTCATAAATATCAACTTTCTTCTTCATTGATAGTGTGTTATTTCCATCGTTAAGCAAGCATTACGATATGTGGAGCTGTTACTTTTTGGACACTCTTTCATTTTACTAGGCTGAAAAGTTGTTTTTCGATATACAGCAATCGGGTCCTCCAAATCCAAGGCAAACTGGCTGTGTTTTAATCCCCCTGATTAATCGTCCTGTCGCAACCGTTATGTTCCTCTATTATACGATTATTACATGTAACGTAAAGGATTTCATAATGATATCCACTTCGAAACAGATTTTCATTATAACGTAGGTGTGGATCGATTGTTATTTTTTTTCGAACACGGAACGATCTTGAATCCTTGATAGCAGTAAATCAAACTGCGAAATAAACAGCACGTATTTAAGATAAAATTAATGCTGTTCGTGTTAATTTTAATACTATACTAATATGTTTTAATTTCGTCCTGTAAAAAATCCGTTCGTTAACAAAAAAGCCAAGAACGAGTCTTGAATTGACCGTACACCATTTGCTGCCCACTCTAACAGAAGGCAACAACTACGAGAACTTGCTAACGCTGATTGGCAGGGTCAGCCGATTTTTTTTATAAATCTGAAATCTAAACAATTAAACATTTATGACTGCGTCTCAGGGAAACCCGACAATAAGTCTGTGAACACGTTTCCGCGTGTTAGTGGAAAACAGCTCTCAGGATGTAAAATGTACTTTTTTAGATTTTCATGCCATCTGTTGGTTTCATTCTTGCTCTATATTCCCTGATTAGAACAAACATAAAGACAGCATTGCCAACCGCAGTATTTTCAGTTTGATGAGAGATCTGAACTTCTAGTAACCCATCCGTAAGTAGCAATGGAAATTTATCGTGGTTCCCAATGTTTCTTTGTTACTTTGCTTAAAAGAATAACATTAAATACGGGCAACAGAAACACTTGCTATGCTGTAGTAACATAGCTGGACATTTGTTAGTGTGTAACAGACTTTGAGTATGGTATTATAGTAATGTGAACCTGATGTTTAAAACATGGAAAAGTTCTTTATCTTTGAAGATCAGAAACCATAAATTATATTAACATTAAAGTTTCAAAGGTCATAAAAACATAAATTTCTGAGCTAGAGATATAACTTCTTTTTATAGAATGATCAAAATTTTATGCTGGAGTTGAATTCATCCAAATCAGAAAATTTATTTTCCCAACTTACGGTCGGGTTTTCCTGTCAGGGTCACGTTTATAGTCTAACAAAAAAAAGTGGAATGCAACTTGCCTATAACTCGCAACTCACTTTGCTCGATTCATAAACATACTCGTTTCTCAACAACGTTCTACATTGCTAAGTTGTAATAAAACTTTTGTATAGGCCTATATTTCTAGTGAATATAACTGATTTTTGTAAATTACAGACATTTATCTCTGTATATAATTATTTCATGAATAACATTAAAATTAATAAGTGAAACCCTGTCCTATAGGTTAATGAAATTCTTGAAAATGAAAATATAATTTTTAAAGATTTTTGAAATATATATGGTATGCACTATGTATATATGTGTATGTATATGCATATTTGTATGTATGTATATTTGTTCTTATATATCTGTGTAAGTATACTTATCATCTTATAACCGAGAACTGACTAAACCTATACCTATAAAGAATTTTGTTCAACATATCTAGGCCCTGTTCGATTATACGCTATATTGATTATCTAAACATTTCTTTAATGAAAGGGTTTTATTGGGATACAAAATAAAACGTAGACATTTGTCGAATAGTAGAGACTTTTTAAAAATAATTTAAGTCTATTAGCTTAATGATTTCGACAAATTCCGTTATTTCACAAATTTCCATACAATGAATATTTAAAGAATTAACGGAATAGTAATTAATTATTCGTCTCTAATACAGTCAATAGAGTGATTGTAATTTTAAGTGATTAATAAGTCACATACTGATCGAGTCCCGATAGTTTACGGATTTAAATAGACCCGGTATATAGGCAAAAAAAATTATATTGCATTGTATACATTGACAACATTTTCCTTCCCACTTTCCAGCTAACCGACTTAGGGCTGCCTGTGTAAGCATAGTGAGCTAGTGCCAAAATATGTATATGTTAGTTAGGTGTGTACTTACGTTTGAAACCACAGGCCTATATGGACCAGGATGTACCATGTACATATAGATTTGGTTAAAATCCAATTTAGAGTAGTTATAATAACAAAGTATTGCTGAATTCATAATACTAATACATTTCCAGTTAATTAAAACATGCAAGAGTAGGTTAAAAAGTAGTCTGAACGTTGATAATAAGCGTTTTTAATTGATACAGTTTTCTGTATTATAATTATTATTCTCCTTGAAAAAATCTGCTCCATATCTTGACGTATACTTCAGCTTGACTTTCTCTCATTTCTCAGTAAAAACGCAGTCTTCGCAGAAAAACGTGAATACTCATTACTCAAACTGCTGGGTAAAATTCGGACTCCAGAGTATTGTATGCTTTTACTTATGTGATCGTGTTTCTATCACATGATAACATATATCACGCTCTCTTTGATTCAGTTATACTTCCATTAGATAATCTGCAGTGAAAATTACAAGTCGACAGCTTGCTCCATTTCGAGGTACTTATATAAGAAAAGATGAATGGGCAGGGGTTATGCACTTTGCGTTATAAGGGCTTCAGGTGTAGAGATCCGAATGAAGAATGGGTAGCATGTATTAATGAATTAATTAATTTGAAGATTTATTTTCTTTCCATTCCACTAACCTAAAATTAAAATTAGTGCAAAAGCATAAAATTGTATTAATAATGCTAATTTCGATATTATTACTAAGATAAAAAAATTTCAAGATGGAACATAAAGAAGACGAAAAACAAACGTATATTTCAAGAAATGATAGAAATGATTCCAATTTAAAAGATTATACAATGTACCTACAATAAATTTACTCAGGCCGTCGAATCTAAACGCATGTGTTTAACATAACAGTATGTTATGCAACGATCCTTTAATGACATTTATAAACAGAACTGCCTTATATTACTTTTTTTAAACTCTAAGAGATATAAAGTAGTTTCAATATATAAAATCAATAATTCCCTTCTTTATACATTATATGTCCGCCGGCGTGGTCTTGTGGTTAGCGTCGCTGACTACAGATCCGTCGGCCCAGGTTCGATTCCCGGTACCTCCTCGGATTTTTCTGAGGTAGGGAGGTCTGGTAGGGGTGCACTCAGCCTCGTGATTCAAAATTGAGGAGCTACTTGATAGAGAAGTAGCGGCTCCGGTCAAGAAAACCACCATTAACGACCGTGGGTGTCGGCATGCTGACCACATGCCCCCCAATCCTGCCATCTGCCTACGGGAGATGACGCAGCGGTCGGGTGGCAGGCCAAGTCCCTCCAGGGATGTAGCGCCATGGAGTTTAGTTTTTATACATTATATTCGAAATTCCCGATTACTAAGTAATAATTTTGGTACACCTTGCATCATTACTCTACATAGTAGAGTAAATTTGCTGTACATTTGTAGAGCAATGAGTGTTGCAGCAGGATGCTTTCCGAGTTATCGGTGTTCCGCCGTGCCCCGTTTTTGTTCCTCTGATATCTGTCCCCTTCATGATTAATGAAGACGAATGTCGCCACGTGACAAAATAACGCGTCCGTTTGTCTGATTTAACGACAAGTGAGAGTTGAAAAACGCCCCACCCGCTAACACTGCTGGCCTGTTTTCAACCCGTAGTTTATCAAAATTCAGCAAGGTCGTGCCAGTATCGGTATAGCAGTACTGGAAAAGAGATAACGTCCACTAACAATCTATTGTAGTGACCTGTCAATCTGATAAATCTACATTTAGCAAATATAAGACTAACCACAATTCCAGTATCATTCCTGACAGTTCATTAAACACGAGTTTAGTTATTTAAATTTTATTATAAACAGATTAAACCCAAATATAGGCTATTTAAATATAGCTATAAGTGTTTCATCGACCACCTGCGTGGTCTCGTGGTTAGCGTCGCTGGCTACGGATCCGCAGGCCCGGGTTCGATCCCCGGTAATTCCTCGGTTTTTTCTGAGGTAGAGAGATCCGGAACGGGATGCACTCAGCCTCGTGATGCATACTGAGGAGCTGAGGAGCTATTTGATTGAGAAGTCGGTATGCTGACCACATGCCCCCCAATCCTACCGTATGCCAATGGTAGATGACGCAATGGTCAGATGGTACGCCTAGTCCCTCCAGAGATGTAGTTCCACGGAGTTGTAAGTGTTTCGTCATTAATCATGTATTATTTATAAAAGTTCATTAAAAAATGACTTGCAACTCAGCTTTGAGTGAAGAAAAAATAGCAAATGAACACTGTTTGATGTGTCAAAGTGTTGCACTATGTTTTATAACTAAAAGGAAGCAAAGAGAATTTCTCTCTCAATTCGATTATTATAAATAGGGGACGGATGGCATCATGTCTACTCCACGCACGGAGTATAGGGACCAGCGAGTGGAGGTTTCATTCTCCTCCTCCTCCTCCTTCTTCTTCTTCTTCTTCTTCTTCTTTTTATTATTATTTTTTTCTTGTTATCTTTCTTCTTTCTCTTTGTTTAACTTCTACCGTTGTGGGGATGTTTATGCGGTCCATGCCGTTCGGGACCTTCAGCACCGCAACCTGTCGGAAAAGGGATTACTTTTGGATCACAGACACACTGTTTTGACCGGACAAAGACAAGGAGAGCCTCCTTGGATGTCAGCTCAACACAGGACGGGAGAGGCTAGAAGCGCACATTCACTCAGGCCTAAAGTTGCCCGACATTCGTTTCGCAGGTGAAGAAATGCCCGTCTAGGTATGTTGTCCCGACTCGAGCCAGGGAATCGAACGTGCGCACGCTGCATCAAGGAAGTGGACAAATCCCCTGTGCCACAGCGGTTGATTAAAACAATACTAGGACGCGAAAGGGCCGGGTTCTACTTTTGGCTTCGAATTATTTAACGAGCCGTAAAGTGACGTTTGAGATGCTGAAGTTTTTAATTCCACAACTAAAACGAAGCCTCGAAGAATTTGCTATTGGAGCAAGTTTATGCACCACTTCATTATCATGGGTAATGTCGTGAATAAAATGTAACGGACTTTGTAAATAATAATTATTTTCTTACTTTGTTGCCAATATTTTATCTGCTGTGAGATCACGACATCCTAAATAAAAGAACAGTCCATGAATCGATTCCATGTATCGATTTGAGTTACCAATGCTACTAATAGCGCGTACTACAAGTTAGGGATCGTCATCGTAGGTTGCTAATATCAGAAGGCAATGAAAGCAAATGAACTGGCTTGCGCCGATTCGAAATTGTGTTTTAACTAACGCACATTTGCATTATTTCAATTTCTAAATAAGAAATGTTGTATAAAATAATGTGTTTTGATTCTGTTCACTGGCAGTATGTGACGTATTAATCTCGCACGTTTGATGCCTTACGTGTTCAGTATAAGATAAACGATTGTTATATAAGCTTTCATGAACCACAGAATATTGTCTCTGTTGGACATTACATGAGAATGTTATAGGAGAAAAATTCCTCCGACACTGGGAGCCCCGTCACAAAAATCGCTAATTAGTGTGCCTCCCAGTACTGCATATGACATAACTTGTCTGTCTGTGAGGTAGACCATTAGGGCAATCAGTCATAGGAGAGAGGTTCCATCCGGCGCTGTGAATTGAACTCCGGCTTAGCTCAGTTGGTAGAGCATTGGCGCGAATAGCCAAAGGTCCTGGGTTCAAGTCCCAGTGTCGGAGGAATTTTTCTCCTATAACATTCTCATAAACGATTGTGATTGTTCGGCGGATGAATGGAATACTCATAGAAATCTGTAAATACCTTTAATACACTAGATATCATGAAAGAATCTTTATTCTATAAACAAATCCATAGGCCTACATAAAAACATTCTGGTCCTTGTATACCAAGATCCTGACTGGTATACAAGATGGTATACATGTCACGTGAAACTCAGTCTCGTATTTAGTGTTTCTGTTATTGTTGTAATATTATAATTTAGCCTTTAGAGTTTTATTTTCCATTGCTACCGCAATCTTTTTTGCATGATGGTTACTTTGTATGCAAAATTATTATTAATCTTGATATGCCCTACTGTACCCGAAGTATCATTTCCTGCGAAACGAATATTACGCACATGATACAGCGGCTACATTTTCTTCGTAGTTGTGAAGTACTCAGTTTGTTAACGGTAGGCTACGAGGAAAAGCAAATTTTTTTTCTATTTAATGATTTTATTTATGGTAGACAGGGTCATTTGCACTGGATTGAATTTTTCATATTGATATTTTCAGATATGCGAGCAAAAACCAATTACATTCTAATTATTCAATGGCACGTTCCAATTAAAATATCGCGTATGTAAGCTTGTTCAATTAAGCAGATATCTTCTACAGTCCTCGGTACATTTACTTTAAACATGAAAGCGGCATTATCAATTACCAAAATTACAATTTTATTAGTGATCTTCTGATCAAAAACATAAGTGAACATTCTGGACTAAATATTTCTCGTATCAGGGGAATTTTTTATTTACGCAGTACAGTATTATTCATTATATAATAAAGTTTGGTACATGTAATCATTTTTAATTACTTACACTTTAAATTATACTTTAAATACAAAATATGCAATATATCTTACAATTAACATATCTTCGTGAATTCTAGCTAGTGTAAAATTCAATGGAAAATATAAATTTAATAAATAATTATACAAAATTTTCAAGAATAAAAATTTCTGTTTGTATATAGAAACAGTTTTCTGGAGGAAAGGATTTGGACATAAGGAGTGCGTTTCTTGAACACATCTACAGAGAAATTATTTTTGCGATGTGCCGAGAACGCACGGCGGCCTAAAAACCAGTCGGAAACAAGTCGTCGCCCGCAAAAATAATGTCTCTGTGTTACAGTCTACCCCAAGAGGATAAAAGAACAATGTAGTTACATTCATTGGCATTACTGCTCACCTTTTATGTGTAGAATATAATTAGGAGTTATGTTATTTGATCATGTTTGTTATAAAAGCAATATGGAACGTGTTCACTCGATTATACGTGAGCGCATCGGGTGATACACTCCCCCACCTCTTCCTGTAGAACATGCTTAGTGAATCTAACCTGTCCTTGTATGAACATTTGAAACCGTTTCTACTACTACCACTACTACTACTACTATTACCACCACCACTAATACTACTACTTCTACTAAGTTACTACTACTACTAATAATAATAATAATAAAACTACAATAATAATCTATGGGAACATTAGCTTGCTTATTACTTTACAGATTTATTTAATGGTTCACTCTACTACAACGGAAGAGAATAAGTGCAAATTTGATTATACGCATGAAAGTGTGAAGTTTATAGTTTAGTATTGGACCCCTGAAGAACTCAAATGTGTGAGATTGAGTTATGAGGTTCTTCTCCTAAGCTTTATAGAATGCGATCGTTACCGAAAACTGAAATTTAAAATTCCATTGTGGGAGCATAATGGTGTCAGTAACGAGAAGTGATAGGGAGTTTTGAGTGAAACCTCGGGATGCTTACAGAGGGGAATGTGATGAGTTTTGGAATTGGGGCATCATATGGAGGTTGATAGCTTTAAACAGAGTTTCGAAACTGATGAGATTTATATAGTCTTGAGGCTCGTGGATAATGAATCAGCCAGCTTATTGGGCAGAACTAGGAAAGTGTTATCATACGCGTACTTAAATTTTTACTTCCTCTACCCGTACCTTATAGGTACAGGGTGCGGCATTTATCGTTTCCCTTTTTCAAAACCGTGTAACACATTTATTTAACAAACAAATAAGATAAATTGAACATTTTTAAATGTCTTACAGTCTTGGATTTGCAATTCTGGTCTTATTGGGCTAAGACTGTAAGACATTTAAAAATGTTCATTGTAGCTTATTTGTTTGTTAAATACTGTCTAGCGGCGAGCTGAAGGCCGAGCTAGCGTTCCCCCACTTCCTTACCATGCAATTGCATTTACATGCTTTGTCTTTCCCCCACTATGCCACCAGCTCGGCCTTCCGCTCACCCCTAGACAGTAAATGTGTTACAAGGTTTTGAAAATGGGAAACGATAAATGCCACACCCTGTATTATAGGTAGAGAAATTATGTTCGACCCCGAAATTCGAAGTTGAGTTTTTGACATTAGTACACGTTTAGATCCCTGAATCCAAAAATATTTTCAGAAACATGTCTGTGCATGTGTGTGTGTATCACTGAACAGCCTAGCTCCAGAACGGAAAATCGCATGAAAATAAAACTTTATATTTCGTTTGGGTATCTTCTGTAGAAGTGACATGGCAATTGGCGACTTTATCTTACTTTTCTACCACTTTACATGAAGGAAATTTCGTTAATCGCGTTTTTTTTTTATGAAAACGGCTCTAACGATTTGGTTTAAATTTTGTACTTGAGGTGCTGATTTAAGAGATAAAACTTCTGTTTGAAAATTCTTCCCCAAAAATCTGTGAAGGGTAGTTATAAGCTACCCACTCAGTCTTGCCTGGTGAACAATAAAGCTTTGCATCAGGTAGAAAGAACTGATTATTGGCTCTTTGAAATACGGTCTCTTATTCTATGTCAGAATGTGAAGTTAGAAAGCTGTATCGCCCATGCTTAAGGTAAAGAAAGTTACGGGAATGCCTGTTAGATTTTATTTGAGTTGTGTATCGTTCGGGGATGCGATACGATGTGGTAACGACATTCTCTTCATTTTTACAACCGATTTACATGAATAAAATGCCATACATATGCCTAATGTATTATACTAAGAGACATACCTTTTGTTTGAGCAGAGGAAGTTACTTGATTCATATGAGATTTTTTAAAGTTACACTGCTGTTCTCTTTAGATTAGTATGAAATGGCATAATCTCCGTATGTGTAAATTCTAGTGTTATCAATATATTGGATACTAAGCATACTTATTTCAGAGCTTGCCATCAATTTAAATAACATTCGAAACTCTCCGTGCATTCATTACTTAACACTTTAAAAAGCTGTTAGTAATAGTGTTAATTTTGGAGGAATTTTCACTACTTTTCGCCTTTAGTCTCTCTTTGTCTGTCACAGTTTCAATCATGCGTGAAAGCTTTTATGTAAATTAACGGGAGTACTATTTGTGAATGTGTACACTCCCGGAAAACTTCGACTGTAGGCCTAATGCATACAACAGTACAACAACAGTACAACAATACAACAACAGTACTACAACAACAATAACATTTTCGCAAGTTTATAAGGAACACTGAAAGAAAAAGAAAAGAGATCTCACTTAATACTTGTTACCAAAATATTGTACACGATAAAGATCACTTAGACTATTTAGCCCATATGTAATCATTCCAGTATAAAAATATTTGGAATTTAAACCAATTGCAAGTGTCAATCGTCATAATTTTATAATTTTATTTTATCATCGCATCTAGGTGCAATTGTTTTTATGAAAATTCATAAGGGCTAAACAGAGACTGCAAAGCATTGGAACATTACACACTAAAATTACGATTATTAATAATGGTTTCGCAGTCTTTTGTACACTTTGATTCAAATTTTAAGGCAGGGAATATTCCTCCAGTATAGTGCAGTGTTTTATAAGAGACTGTACATGTAGTTTCTATAGCTTCAGCTCATAAATATCGTAGCTATAAAATTGCGGTGCCAAATGCGTATATATATAGCGTTATGTAACAGTTGAGTAGATGGATATTTGTCTGTTTCTTGGTAAACATGCTACAATGCAGTATATTAATTTTCACAATGCAATAAGGAGAAACCTTCATATATGTACTGGATTTAATAGAAGTCATTTCGCTTCCGTATCGAGCAAGGTGCAAGTATATTTCATTATTACATAGTACAGTGTAAGAGCGGTGTAAGTTCCAAAATTCGTCGTCGTTACTATTAGAATAGTCAAGAAACATATAATTGTGGAAGTCAACGCGTACAGTACAGTGCAAGAGTAAGTTCCAAAATTCCTCGTTTCAAGAAACATTTAAATGTGGAAGTCAACGCGTCGTTAATTCCGAATTGGTTATTATATGTATGTAGGATGAGCGTATTTATTATTATATTAATTACTGTTTACAGAACATATTTCAAACATTTACACGGGCGTCATGCATATTCGATAGGCCTACACAAGATAACAGAAACAATTAAATTACATTCAATTAAATTAAAAATTAAATACAAATAAAATGTTATAAAGAATAAACACAATAAACTAATCCTTTAGAATACAAAATATATATTTCTGATACAGCCGTTGCTTCAGTCGCTTAATTTCGTTCATTTAAAAATTATCAATCCTCTCCTCATCAACATGCCCACTACTAGCCATAAAAAAGTATTTGTAAGTATTTTTCTCTCTATTTTCCAAGCCTCCATTATTAGAAAGGATTTTGAACCCAAATTCCTCTCCCTTACATATGAGACTGATTTTCTGGTCCTGGCGAAATCAGGATGTCTGGTAACTGTCGAGCTTAACGTTTTATAAACACTTCGAATGTTTGATATTGTTTTATGTAAAGTGCCTTGAAAATGTATCAAATAATTTTCGTTTGACTCTTTCCCGTTTGATTTATGCAATTTTATTCACTTCCAAGGCACCTTAAAGAATAGTACATAATGCAACAAGCCTTAAATGACATTTATTAAAATACAAGTATGTTTATGTAACTCGCGTTGCTCGTTTCACAATTTTCATACGAGTATCTTAATTACCATTATAGGCAAGTTGCTTACGACTGTTTTTGTTCGACAATAATTAGCCTGAATGTTTAAATTTTGAGATTTTAGATTTACCCAATCAGACGGCAAGGAGCTCGCCATGACCTTCGCATCAAGATGGTTGGATTTGTTCATGTCTTCTACGAGAGATGGCAGCTCACGGCGTCAGTCAAATCAAGGCTTCCTTTTGCTGTTTTTTTTTAAACCAACTAATTTTCAAAGTACGAAAAGAATTTATTTCAGTAAGACATTAAAATGACAACGAACAGAATTGATTTTATTTTAAATATAAGCTATTTATTACCTAGATTTCGGCTGGTACTCTCAACGTCTCAAGTTCGTTCCGTGTTCGATAATAATCGATACCACACCATTTTTGAAGTGGAAATCAGTGTCTAAATAAATGTCATAATGATACCTTTACGTCAAATGTAATAAGCGTATTACAATATGGTCGAACAAAATAAAGAATTTTTTGCACGACGAAACTAATTAGTGGTACTTACGAATATTGTTGCCGTGGATCGTAACTTGACATTCCCGCACGCAATCTGGTTGCTATGAAAACAAAAGAAATCGCCGTGCGGTAAAAATTACAAAAAGCACAAGTGCCGCAAGTAAAACCATCATAATACAAGCCTTTATGGGAGACCGGAACCAAGGCCCCCCAGTTTGTGGCGACTTGAACAGGACAAATATTCGGTCCCCATAACAACCAACATATGCGAATCACTTTCTTAAATAAAACATCCATCTTCAACGGTGTATAAACATAATATTTTTAGCTAATATCTCAATTAATATAAATAAATTGATATAAATAATCATCGTGCAAAAAATACCATGCAATACTCGTGTCGTAAGCGCATAACGGATCTCGGAAATTGAAAAAAAAACTCGGCGCAAGTGCCTCGTTTTTTCAAACTCTTTCCTCGATCCCTATGCACCGCTTACGGCACTTGTATCGCAATATACTATTAAAACGTTCGATAACATAATGTTACCTGTATTCATCACTATATTAACAAGACTATTTTTTTCAATAAGTAAGTTATAAGCTTTACGAATTAATTCTTATACAGTGTTATAGTGGGCAGATGGTTTGCACGTGCTTCTTCGGCATTGAGTTCGTAAGTGGATTGGCAGCTATTCTTAACGATAAGAACTGAGAAGATTTTCAGTGATTTACAATTATTGCACAGTAGAATCTCTGAGGATTTCCAATGTTTTCTGGAGGATAGGAACCAGGTGAAATCCCAAAGTCAGACAATGGGGCAGTCCGAACCAGCCAGCGCCCTCCAAAACACAAGACGATCGATAAGCGACGGGCGTGCCACCCTCAGTCAAAATACCAAACTAAAACCCACTCCCACGTTTATTTTAAGTGGCGGGAGCTTTCGGGCAAAACTATTCCCATCCCTGAATCAATACTGTATTCGGTTGTTCCAAACAAGGACTATTACCCCGATGCTACAACAGCACAGGTGGCAACATATTAGAAGAGAATCCCATCTGGAAAGCCCATATATAACATACTACCATACAGAAAATGTAGGCCCAAGTAGGACTTTATTCTCACATATATTTAGTATGGAGAAAACTAAGTAATAATTAATAGAAATCACTTTTAACACCAAGACATCTAATATCCAAAAAGGTGTTTTCGGAATTATCTTTCTTCCTATTTTATCAGTCCTGTTGAGTGCAAGTGTGCGTAATTTATATATTATAAATTGGGGATCAAAATTAAAATTTAACAATTTTGGAAATCATTTAGATTTCGTTTCTCTGATGTTTATTAATGGAACAGTTATTGTCGTTTTTCTATAACACAATTTAAAGGGTGATTCCTTTTCAATTTTTCTTGACTATCTGTAATAATGGTACATTGGAAGTTGTTATAGTAAATTTCTAGGGAGAGTTAAGATTTTGAAAAATACATTTTTACCGAGATTAGAGACATTTAAGGAAATTATCACGGGAAAAGCAACGTGGCTGACATTTTGTAACTGTAATTACCCTTGACTGTAACAGTTTATTTAATTCTGAAAATAGTGTGTAATTTTAGAAGTAGTCAATAAAGAGCATGTCAGATTATACAAGGTTAAGTTACAAAGTAATTCATTGCCGAGGGAAAAAAATGAATTTCACATATTTCTCAGCACCCAAACCTGTGTTTACCCCCTTAAGTTATCGCTTGAAGTTACTTCAAGTAATCGGTTGTTTTAGAATGTGCATGGATTGCCTAATAGAAACCACTGCTTTTCTTTATAATTTCCAGTTCCGATAGCTTTGATATATGTAATCGTGTAGCTTGAAAACCTCGTTTACATTATTAATTTTCTTAATTTCAGACTGAAGGAGCAAAAAGTGTTGTGTATTAGACACTCATAAAATAGATTCCCTATTTTTTTCTTTTAAAACTCGTTTTAAGAGGGGAGAAAGCGAGAGCGAGAGGGAGGATAGAGAAAGAGGAGCGAAGACAGGGGAGATAGGCTCGTAAATGAAATAATTTGAAGGTAACCATTTGAAGAGTAATGGAACTAATGAAATCACTCGAAGAAAACAAGAACTGTTATTTTTCAAGAGCAAGCTCGTTTTGATTTATTACAACCATTATCACGTTATCTCCTACAAAATCAATATACATTTTTTGACACAGAACGGTAGTAATTTATAATCTATAAATGACAGGTACACTCTCTTAAAAGTCATAGTATACTAACTGATTTTCGAATTTTACACTTTTTAAAAAATCTTATTAACGTTTTCTTGCCTTTGAAATTTTATACAATGGACAAATGTTATTACATTAGAAACATTAAATTTTTCAAGTTCATTTTTATTACTTTATAATAATGCTAAATTGTTCGAGATATTATTTTCTGAAAGTTGGTTTTATAAAACAATACTGAAAATATTTCATTGAGTCTTTACATATTATTGTCACTAATTTATGTTGCAAAAACTAAAACATTTTAATCTGGCCAAAATACGTAGTACCTATCCAAAAATGTTCTTTTTTTATCCGAAAACATATGTCAAATTCGACAGTGAAAAGATCTGTATAACAGTAAACAGTTGGATGACTTAATTGAAGGATATAGTTCGATTCGTGCAACTCAGAGAATACAGTGATGAGTAAAGCCCGGATTTTCATGCACTATCAAACTTAAAAACATGCATGCATTCATGCACTATCGTATCTCCAAATATGCACAATGAAGGGCGAAACATGCACTATCAAAAGTCCGCACTGTACTGCAATATATTTCAATTTCTCTTAAAAAATATAGGAGTTTTTTCCAAATTCTCCTCACTTAAACTCGTGCGTTTATCAGTTAGGACATTCTTGAACGCAGAAAAGTATCTTTCTACTTCACAAGAAGTAACAGGTGCATACTTACTGGAAGAAATTTGACTGAGGGTGGGATCGAATTCCATGTCTCTTACATTTTTTTCCACGTAATACGTCTTTCACTGTTTTCAGAAGTTTAAGATCTGGATTTGAACTAAGTACCTTCTTAAGTTTTTTCCCTAACTGTCACACCCATTTATCCACAACACGATTCTAAAAGTAATTCAACGTCTTCAACAATGGCTAGTGACTGACAAATTCAATCAGTGAACATTCTGTTTAGCAGTTATCTTTCAATGGAAGGTGGTGGGGGTCGGCGAGTCGGCATTTTCTTTTGTAGCCTGTAGTATTATATTACTGTTTATTTAGAGTAAACAGTAGTTTGCACTCTCAAATTGATGCAGGTGGCTGACTCTGTTGCCAAGTCAATCAAATAACAATGGTAATACAATACAACATTTTTACGTTTCTTTGAAAAGCCGAGATTTTAGGGACGCACATTCACAATATGCACAGTTATGCATAGTAACTTGATAATATGCACTAAAACCAGAAAATGAGGGTTTATATGCATTAAAAACGTCTGAATATGCTATATTAAACCAACAAAATCCAAAACATGCATTATGCATGAATTTTGTAATAAAAAGGCCGAAATATGCAAACATGGACGGAAAAAATATGGTTATTTGGAATCCATAAGTCATGTAATGAGTAACTACGAAGTTTGAGAAGTGTAACCAAAGTATATAAAAACATGCATTTGCATGGATATCCGGGCTCTAGTGATGAGTCATGTGGAGAGAATTGCAGAAGAGCGGTTGCCCAAAAGAATGTTGAATTAATTTACCACGCGCGAATGAAGGGGAGACCAAGACTAAGGTGGTTGGATGATGTTAATGCAAGTTTGCAGACTATGAACGTCAAAGGATGATGGGGAAGAGTTCAAGACTGAGAAGATTGGAGGCTGATGGTAAAGGCTGTAGAGCCACCAAGGGCTGTAGGGCTAGGAAAGAAGATGAAGAAAATGTCATAACTTGCAACGAAAATTAGTAAGATTACAATGCCAACTTTTTACAAATTTTTCAGAGGATGGCGAGACCTGGGACTCGTAATATAACCATTCAGTTTGAGTGAAGCATTGTTAGCCTATATATAGCTGGTGTTCGTGTAAAATATCGCATGTAAAAATTACCAATTTTTCAGAAAAGAGGAAAATAAAAAAAATTGATAATAACACAACCAATAATTTATAATAAAAAATATTACTCACCAACATATTCGAGTAATTGGTCACAGCACATGGACTGAGATGATTAGTTTAACATGAGACAATCTGCAGGAACTATTGAACAGGCGAAGAATATATACCATTTAGTAAATGTTGCATTACATGACTCTGATTGGTGAGAAATGTGACATATTTTTCAGTTATATACATGAACCAAAATAATCCATGTTTGGAGGGGGGAAATTAATTTTTTTTATATAGGTTCTATGACTTTTTGCATGAACACAATGATATGCATATTAAGTAATGACAAATTTTCTCGGACTCAGCATTGTGTTAACAAAATAATTTAAACCATTTTGAAAAGTTGTATTAATTATTTGCTATAAATTAAAATGCCCAAAGACTAATTACTACTGTATATTCAAACAAACTTTGAACTTGAAAAATGTATTATCCAGTTAGTCGTAACGTTTCGATTGTTTCATGCAGCATATTCATGCGATATAGCTAACCATGCACATTATTATAGAAGATGTAGCATAATGAAACATGAGAATGATAAGCTTTTAAAAAGTGAACAAAATGAAATAATATGTAATAATAATTTCCTTGAATTTTTTCCTCTGTGATTGAGGAAATTGCAAAAGTGACATAATATTCACTGACAACTATAACAAAAGTATTTGGAGAACTCCGATTAAAGCAAGTAATCGCATTAATACGTATCTACACAGTATAGCATTATTATAATCGTGTACTAAAGCTTGAACAGAGAAATAATTATTTTTTAACGGGTTTGGTACCAGATATTATCATTAACACACGTGGACAATGTATGGAAAGAGAAAACTGACGTAAACATCACCAATGAAATAAGTGTTACGAGCGGAATGATAGGCCTACAAAGGCACTGGAATTTTCAGGCAAATATTATTAAGAAATGCAATACAAAACAAATTTTGTTGAAATTATACTATGACACAGATTCCTCATTTCTACGAGCTCCACTCTCTGAATTTGTGTACGAAAGGATGGGAGATAACCACAATATGGCCTGCACTCTACCTTGGTTTAATATCCCTTGATTTTCTCTTCTGTGGTTGTATCAAAGATTGTGTCCACCACAACAAAGTTAACCTCAGGATTACTGTATACGTAGTAACCTAGATAGGTCTCCAAAATGTTGGAAATTATAGTAGGCTATGTGGATGATGGGGATTATGTTGCTACTGATATTGCAATAAGCTTCGCATCTTGTGTAAAATAACTTTGCATGTCAGAATAAATTGTAAATTCTTATTCCTTATTCAATGAAATGCAGACAGGGAACTTCATTTGATCTTTTGCATGTGTATATGGACATAAAATAGTAAATTATGCAACAAGCCTATAATGACATTTTAAATCTTGAGATTGGGTTTCTAAACTACTTGTCCTAGAAAGTTTAAATTTTGCACATTTAATTAAAACGTGAACATATTAAAGTTTAAAATTTCCTTTGAATATCTTAATTTGTTTTGGAGATAATTAATTTTATTATATAGCCTATCTCCTCCTACAGGTATTAAAATATGAACCTGGCTTTTTGTGTGCGATTCTTTCATGCTTACTTTGTAACTTTACCGATGGATTTTTATATTTATTTATTCACTTATTTTATTTTTACAAATGCAAATACATATTTATAAAAGTAAAGTAAAGCAGGAAAAGTACAAATTTAAAAAATAACTATAACTGCTATTTAAAAAACTGAAAAGAAAGATAGGCTAAACTTACATAATTGATAATTCCTCTAGCACAAGAAATATTAACATTTAGAAATACACCCAAATGAGCAAGATTCCTCGTGCCCGAGTGCAGTATTCAAAATTATCAAAGTGAACAAATAGGAGAGACAAAGAAACAGAGTGTATAAAAAGTGTGATTAACTAATGAAGAAAGTAAACATTTTAAACATAAATACATAAAAGGAATGAAACAAAAATGTCTTAACAGCTATAATATATACTTCCTGTTTAAAAATAATTTACCCAGAAAAATGAAAAGTTAAAATAAACTGAAGTATGAATACTCCAAATTTCTTATAAATAACTAAGACCTACACAGAAAATCTTATTAGACATTATTTTACACACAGTGTATTCCACAGCTGCATCTCTATTTTTGTGGAAACTAGATTTTGAATGTGGTTAAAATAACATGCAAATTGAAACTGAGAGTCGATTAAGTGTGCATGTACTGACATTGGAAAAGCGCACTGAGATTTAAAAGTTGTGTCAGCAGCACCTGTTCCTTCCATCCAACGGTATAAGATATTACACAGGTATACTTTAGGGTAAGCTTATCTTTTTATAGTAAAATCGACAATATATATTTTTTTAAATCAAAATGACTAAATCAACAAACAATTCCGTGACCCCTTAAGACAGGAGTATGTTTATGAAACGAGCTGTACTCGTACGAGTTTCATAGGCAAGTTGCATGTGACTCTTTTTTGTTCGACCATAATTAAATGTCTAAGTTTTGACTTTTTTTTGTAATTCATCAAACAAACCACTCTTTCTGTTTTTGCGATCAGCTGTTAGTAAGTTCTCGTCTTATGCGATAGATATTAATGATGATGATAGTAGTAATAATAATAATAATATTAATAATGATTTTAGCTGGCAGAGTTTAGACTGTAATACCTTATCTTCCACACAACCAGGAGAAAAAAAAATACAAAGAACTTACAAAATAATTGAATACACAATAGGCGATCTTATAAGTAATAGTGCACTACACAAAACTGCATAAGCCTTAAGCTACATTAATAACTATTTACAGAAATAGACACCTTACTAATAATTCTTACGGATATATGGATATACAATTTGACGTCACTATTTTAAAATAAAATAAAAGAATTAACCAGAAGACATCCTGGCAAATTTCCTTTCAAACACAGTGGTGTTAAAATTGTTTCAGATTACTTTAGTTCAATGCACAATCCATCTAGTAATATTTTCACCAAATAATGTCGTTGTGTAATCTGGAAAATTCAGAGTAAAGTGAAGGAGTCTTATTTTAGAAATAAAACTAGAACCTTTTGTTCGAATACAATAGAAATATCTCAAACGATTCAGAGTTCTGTCAAAAGCATCTCTCCATATCCCAACTAAGGATGGAACATCGATATCGATATTATTGAAACATCGATATTGTTTTCAATAAAATATTTTTACATCGATATTCAATTCCGTTCATATCGTGATATCGATATTGCTCTTCGATAATATCGATTTTCTAAATTGAAGAAGAAAAATAAAATGAAGAGGAAAGAGATACTTAAAAACGCGATTTTTTAATTATAAAAATGGCCAAATTAACGTTTTTTTTGGAAATATTATGTAAAAATTAATAAAATTAAAACACAAGCATAACATTTTGATATGGTGGCTATCAAAATTTAATTCCAATTATTTTCGGCATTTCTGGTCGTCAATTGGACTTTTCCTGTCACATGGGCGTCTCAGTTACACTTACTTGTCAGAAGTAACAACAAGCAGTGATGTCAAACCATTCCCTAAATCGTTATAAGGTACAAATTTGCATTAAACGATAGTAGGTTTTCTCCTAGAGCACTCACAAACCATGAACACATAGTTCAGGCATGCGCACAATTTCATTTTCCATACGTCGCGCAGCAAAACTGTCAATGTGCGCATGTATGAACTATGTGTTAACAGTCTAGGAACAAACCTATTATCTTAGTAAAACTTCCAATAATATCGAATATCGATATTTTCTTAACAACATAATACTGTTATCGACATTGGTAACCGATATTCATATGAAGAGCACAGGGAAAAACCCCGTCAGTCAGTTTTTCAAGGAAACGGATTAATGATGCCATCTAGTGGTTGCTGAAGTATATTTTTCGAATATTCGAAAAGTATACTTCAGCAACCACTAGATGCCATCATTATTCCGTTTCCTTGAAAAACTGACTGACGGGGTTTTCCCCCTGTACCCTTCATATCGATATCATCATCGATAATTTGCTCCCCAATCCGAACTTTTTCAAATGGATCAGTGTGCTTACAGTAATTGCTGTAAGTAGCGTTATATGGTTGATTATTACTCTAAAATCAATGAATCAAGGATTTACATCACATTTAGTCTACGATGAAAACTTCGATGTGATTATATTACTAGTTCAGTTCCATATAGCTGGATACAAATAATACATGGCAACAATATAGAAAATGTAATTAATTCAAGCTGTGGCGTAATGTAATCATGCAATGTTACATTAGTGGCTGTCATTAACAATAGCTGTCCCTTTAAAACGTCCCTTAGAGACCTCATAAACTGATCCTTCCGTGAAGTACAGGAGTAATAATCAAGTTAATTCCGTTTACAGTGCAAGGTGTGTTCCATGAAAGCTGATACGGGGGAGAAATGGGTTAACAGAGTGAATAAGATAGATTTTTAGATAAAATTGAACATTTTATAACATATTAAATACAACGAAATGGTTTTTGCAGAAAATAATTTTGCTCGATAGATACTCTCCATACCATTTTTTTCTTTTACAAGCATTAGAGAAGCTAAATAAGTAATACTTTATTTCCTTTCAGTCTTTCCACAAAGGCCTTGGTTTCCCGGAAAATAAAAAAGAACAGAAATCTTGGCTGCGTTTATTTCGCATGAACGACGATTCTACTTAGATACCGTAAAATCACAAGTAGCAGTTTATTAATTTCTGCAAAAAACTGTATAAAAACCATAACTATATGGTTAGTACTTACCAAACAATATTATACATTTCAAGAAAATAATGTTTTATTTTCTTTATTTATTTTTTTATTTTTACTAATTATAAATTCAGTTCTCCTACTCACAACGTGAGGAGTAAGTCCTAAAAATCTCCTTAATTATTTCACTTTCGTGCTGTGCATCACAAACGAGATAAAAATGTATAGCCGATTCAATACAAGCCCTTATAGGCGTTCTACCAAAACCGAGCTAGCAAATAAGGTGAGAACGACTGTGTCTTTCGATCAGAAATAGGATGAAGCATGGCTTTGAATCTTGCTTGTAACTGGCTGAAGTTTCTCGGCTTAGGTTTTTACTTTAGCCCTTCAAATTCTACTGTATGAATTCCCTAGTTAAGACTCAACTTGCCGTTATGCAGGTGTTCTTTGAAGTAGTCTCCTAAAAAGTATACATGCTGAAATATCCAATAACCCAATAGCAGGGTAACAGGTTGTACAAGTGATTAGCACGAGGCATGATTTGTTTACCCCAAACTTGAGAACTAAATATTAATTTATTATATATCATTTATATCTTAAAGAATTTCTATGCTTCAAATGTGCCTTCATTTTCTGCTGAATTTTCTATTAATGTACATAGATCCTGTTTTAAGTAAAATTAATTAAGAAGAAGAAAATTACATTGCTCCAGAACGGAAAACATTAAGTTACACAAAAAACGAGTTTCCATAATATCAAATGATAAATGTACAGGTAGGGAAAAAAAGCGGACCGATATGAGCCACTGCGGATGCCTAGCGGCATTCACAGGATAGCAGGGAATGTATTGAAATTTATTCTACAGCCGATAAATTGCTTGAATTGAGAAATAATTTTACGTAACTTGCATTGCTTGTGAAAACAAACGTTTCCGTTACATCTCTTACATTTATTTACGTACCACAAGGCTCTGAAATCAGCTACAAGAGTCGGCCCGCTTTTTTTCCCCCTAACTGTACATAGTGGGTAATTGTACCGCGCCAATTCCACAGTGGTCCAAAACGCGAATCTAGCGGGACAAAATTATATTATGGTTTGAAATTATACCTTTACATGTAATATACACATACAATGCAAAGAAACGCACTTAAACATATAAATTTGCTGTATAAATATATTACTATACATTTATACCATATATACACGCACACATGGCTTTGCGCATAATGACCGGGTCTGCTTATCTTGCTCACTGTAGACCACTGTTTATAAGTGAAAATATTTTAACTGTTACTAATGTGTATATTTATTATTGTCTTCTAAGAGTAAAGAAAAATCTTATAAACCATGTAAACAGGATCCAGATACACAACTATTCTACAAGAAACAATCACTTGCTTCTTGGGCCTCCTGTCAGATTAACAAAATCCAAGAACTCTTTTGATCAGATGGCTGTGTCATTATTTAATAAACTGCCCCAAAGGGCAAATACTGTATCTTTCAGTTATTTTAAAGATGAAGTGTTTAAATGGCTGGCTCAAAACCCATTTTACAATGTTAATGAGTACTTTGAATGCTGTTCTGGTATTTTAAATATCTTTTAATTTTTTATTGTAACTCTAGCATACTGTATTGGAATTTGTATTGTATTTTATCTTGACAATGTCCAGAACATCTTGCTTGATGTTAATGACTACTAATAAAACATTCAAACATTCAAACATTACACGCCTATATAAATACATGAAACAGACATACATACAAGCATACATACATGACTAAACGCGCACATAGGCCTATGTACATAATATAATGTTCATACAGTTTAAGTTCTCTTTTCAAAATTCTAGTCGTCATCATTATTTTCTTCTTTATTTTGTACGTCTGGAGAATCTAACGGGACAGAATTATCTGCATCTTGAATATACATATACACATACACAGAACACAGAATCTACCACATTTGTACATACTAATTTATTATGTCAATCAGTGAACTGAAACTCAATTAGCTATACTCAGACAGATCTTTACTTTCTCAGTTACAGCAAACATTTGCCCTATTACAGTTACAGCACAAAGAAACTGTTTGCGGATTAGGGAACAATGCTAATGTATTCGTTTGTAGAAAACTATAGTAAGGAAAAATCATCTACTTAGATAAAAACACACATACACACATAGGCCTACATGCATATATACACACATACATATATACATAGAATACAATGTGTTATGATACCATATTATAAGATTACAGTTCTGTTTTCAAAATTGTAATCGTAACCATCATCATCATTACCATCTTTTCTTCGCCATTTTCTTCATAATCTTCATCACCACCTTCATCATCTCCTTCTTCTTCTTCTTCTTCTTCTTCATCATCATCAACTTAATCATCAACTTCTTCTAGAGGTGACGAAATTTTCTTCTGTTCATCATTTCTGTGGCTTTTGATTAGATATGGTTCTTTTGAGAGCTGTCGAACTTCCAAGGGTAGACTGTATTTCTTCTTCTGGGGCAAGGGGCGTATATTTGATATCAAAGGATCTGAAGTGATGAGCAGTAGATTAAGAACACTAACTTCAGACAATAATTTTCTCGGTCTTCCAACATTTGATGAAGATGAAGCATTCAGTGAATCAAATTTCATAACACTTTTCGGGAATATTAGTTCAGAAATTAACCATTTTGTATATTTAACCACAAATCTATCATGCTTTCTACCACATTGTTTCCAGCGTTTCCGGAAATAATATTTAAACAATAATAGCACTTTTAAAATTTCATTTAAGGAAACAGTATTGCAGTCCCGCAATTCCAAATTTTCTTTCACGTAATTACACAAATCTTGCGTAATGAATTTGTTCTTCCTGAATAATTTGAATAATTCCATGCGGGTCATAACCCCTAATTTACTTCTAGTGTGTGACATTTTACTTTTTTGGATCCCTTGTTTTCCCTAAAATATAAAAAAGTAAATCTAAAACGACTGTAAAATATTTTCATAAGTTTTATGAAAATTAACTAATTACATATTTTTGGAATATTTTTAATTTGTTAAAACTAATTGAATACTTTTATTTATTTAAAATTACTGAAATAAATATCTTATTAACCTTTAGGTATTATTTATTACCGGTTCTATTGATTCAGTGCAGCCTACTGATCGAAATCCCAAATTTTACTAATAAACATATTCTGCAAGAAGTAATTTGATTTCTTGGATTCTTCGAAAGAAATAGATTTTTCAGAAAAAGGCGCAACTTGCGCACTTTACGGTTCAAAGCAACTTATAGCCCATTAATTTAACTATGATCTGGTGAATTTTCAAAGTGCTATTCAGATATATATTTTTTATAAGTGAATTTAAAGTTTTTGTAAAAAAATAAATTAACTTTATTATCTGTAAAGAATACAAACTAATATGACGTACATACAAATATGTATATATGTATACTTGTTATACCAAAAAGTTCCACATACGTTGGATTAAATTATCCAGTAGTAATAAATTCCTCCACTAATTCACACTTGCTTCCAGCCACTAACAAACATGACTGAGAAATAAACCGTCTGATGCCTGACGCAAAATCGGCAAACCTTCATTCAACTTTGGGGATGTGTCATGCTGTCATAAATCAAAGTACCCTTATTTAAAGGTTCATTCCTGGTAAAGGGATATGTTTTCAGTATTATCAGACTATTGTTGCTTAATTTTACAAGGGTGACCAAAATGAGTTTTGTCCCGCTAGATTCGCGTTTTGGACCACTGTGGCAATGGTCTGAAATATTTACAATGGCTTAGCTTTAAGTAGAGGACATATCAACGAAATTGTTAACGGTAGTAGGCTAAATAAAAAAAGAGCCAGTTTTGAAAATAATGAGTTTCAATGTACAACAAATATATTCACATAATCGTGATGTAAGCGAAAGAGTTTCACCATAGTGTGAAATCAGTACAATTTTAAGAACGGAATGAAATCTGTTGACACTTCCATCTCGTACAAAATTAGTGAGTGTAGGATTGGCAAGTGTATGCGGATAAGTTAAGAGAAATCAAAATAAAAGAATCTAAAACCTGAGAACTGGACTGTTTCTACATAAGCGGTTTTCATTATAATCGGTTCAATTATACATTGAATAGACTCTTGATTGACCAGACCAACAACTATAGCTGCTGAGCGTAGGTAGAGTTAACTAAAGCACAATAACCTCCGCAATTTGCAGTGGTTAGCATTCTGTTCGCTAGAAGATTGAATCCTGCATTTTAAAGACTGAATTTTTGTATCCCTAGTCCCGTTATTAAAAAAGTATATATTACGTAATTTCTGCGAAGTTTTCATACTTAATTTCTACGAAATTTTCATACTTAATTTATACGAAATTTTCATACTTAATTTATACGAAATTTTCAAAGATAAATATTTAAATAAATAACCTAACTCTGCGACGCTACTGACGGGGCCAACTCGCGAACAATTAACTATACTACTGAAAATTTTGAAAAGAAATTAAGCATGGCGGCAACTTTTTTCTCATTTTTACCATTAGGCTACTTGACTTGAAGAAAATTTATTTTTCACGAACTTCTTGAATGTCCACGATTACGTGTAAATTGTACACAAACTGCAAGAGTTAAACTTTTAAGCGAAACTTTTTTTTTACGATTATTCGATTTATATCACGTGTTTCATATCGACCAATTACGTTCCGCAATGCCTCTGATATAGACCAGTCACGATCATTTATCTTATAACTTAATATGCTTTCAAGGATCGCAAGGATGCAATTTTGTATGACTATTCGATATTGACCAGTAACGTTTAGCAATACCTCGCAAGGTTGCAAGTTTTTCTGATAAAACGTCAGCTCGTTACTGAACTGCTTCGAGCTTTCACGAATTTATCGAAAAAAATCGTAATTTCTCGTAGAATTATTTATGACTATTGTGTTCGTGCCCCGTGTTCGATATTGACCAATAACGTTTAGTGATTCCTCGGATATAGATCAACCACGGACGTTTATCTTACAATATTCTTGTAGGAATCGCGAGGATGGCATTTTATCGAGGAAAATCGTCTGTTCGTTACTGGACGCGAAAGCATACGTCACATGTTGCCATTAAACAGAACGAAAACAGATTATTTTGCACAACATAACTTGTTTGGAAATTGAAATAATAGAAATGTACAATGATTAAAAACACAATTTCGATTCGGTGTGCTTTTATTCTGTTCTGCTGTTAGCTTACCTGAAGGAAGTTAACTATGCCTTATATGAACTATTGGTGGCCCTGGTTACAACATGGTAACTCGAATCGATTCATGGATGGATGATTCATAGTAGGCCGTGATCTCGCAGCTGTTAGTATCATTATTTGTTTCATCCGTTACATTCTTATTCATGGAATAGTCTTAATAAATCCAACTCTAGTTGACGATAAACTCGTCAACTCTCGTGGGATTACCTATAATAAATTCTCTACAAGACAGTTAGTTTCATGCTATATATCTTATTCACAAACTACGTCTCGTTTTGTAATTAATAGTTCTTTGAAAGAGGTTTAAGCACAATTCAGCCGATGATTATTTCATGTGAACAATTTATGTAGGCCTATGTTGAAACAAGGCCAACCAAAATGAGCTAGGCTACCGGTTTAAAACTGCTATCTAAATAAATAACAGTTATTTCTTAAAGTAACAGCCTCCTATGAAGATAAATACTTCGTGTTTTTATTTAAATGTGTGCGCCTATAAGTAAATAAAAACATAAATGCCGGCCACACGTGTTGTACAAGATGATATCCTCTACCGTACATTTAGCTCATAAGAGAAGCGATGAGTAAGATATGTCTTATAATAAGTTATTACGACCTGTTTACTTAAGGAAACAAACGGTCTGAGCTATACTTTCGCTACTTGGAAAGGAGATCCGAAGACAAATGGGAGTTGCTTACTTTTCTGACAAGGAGAATATTATGGACTTTAAATTGGTAGTGGCATTAGGTTGGAAAGCAGTAAAAGTTTTCCAGGGATTGATAGAAAAGAGAGAATTTCCGTTTCCTGTATTGATTACTGTCATTCTACCTGAGGTGATCGTCTCTTTCTCTTACTCTTTTGCTGTTTTGGTATTAAAGGAAACTCTTTCTTAATAAAGGCTCCATAATGAATGCCCATGAATTACCAAGAGTCTTAATAAATAACGAAGTTCCAGGATTGAGTAAGAAATTAGGAAATTTAAGTTTATGAACTAAGTAAACTCCTCAGAATCTCATATAACTTACATTGAACATACTTAAGTTCATACTTAATTAATTATTTAATTAACCATAGGCCTACTTAATTAATTATTTAATTCCTCAATTGCAATAGACAATTCCTAAACAAGCTAAAGGAATATTATATATTTTATGGAACCTGGAGGTTACATAAGTTTGCCATTCATCCCTATTGTGTGCTAACTCCTTCCAACCATCCCTCGCAAATCATACTTCCTTTAAATATTTTCTAATATTATCCCCTCACCTACGTCTAGGTCTTCCAAGTGGTCTCTTCTCTTCTGGTCTCCCAGTCAGTATTTTCGAGATATATTTTACCTTCCCCATGCCCGCAACATGCCCAGCCCATTTAATACTTCGTGATTTAATTGCCCTTATTATATTCAGTGAAGAGTACGGGTTAATAAGCTATATACCTAGTTCAAAAAGTATTTATTTGTATTTGGAAGTATGTTATCAATCTTGAATTCTATTTAAGTAATTATTTTCGCCACTTTGTTTCCTTGAACATTTTTGTCCATAATTGATAAGTGAATTCAATCCAATCATTTTACATTTTCATTCGGAGAAGTGAAGAAAGAAGAGACAGAAATCGATGCAATAGTAAAAGGTACAGGTTTTCCCCAGTGACAAACACCAGCTCCCGGAAGGCGAAGGTGGGATTGAGACTGAACAACTCGATATCAGCACAAATGGCAGAGAAACAGAATCAAGTTAGAAGCTTTTATTCTCAGATGCAAAATTCAACCACGCTAAAGAATAAGAGTTAGCCTACTAGTACATAAATAATAGAGTCATAACATGTAATTGCAACTCATACTGTTCACACTTCATTGTTCGGATAATTAAGGCAGAAGGATTAAAGGGCCTGGAATCCACAGCTAATATATTATATTCTAGCAAAAGAACCCATTCCACTCACTGTTGCTAGTGATGTTTTACTTATGGAACTTTATCGCTATGATATGCAAATTCAAATGCATTTCAGAATTTTCTCTTAAGTTTGAAGGAATGACTTAAGTTTTTAATAGTACAAGTACATTTTCTCTTCCACCGAAGGAATAGGCCTAGACGCGGCAAGTACTGTAGTCCAAAGCAGAGTACTTCCCTGCGGGGTTCACTGCTGATTAGAGGGGCAAGAGGCGATATATTGCTCCGGTGGAGGAGGAGGAGGAGTAAGGAGGAGGAGGAGGAGGTGAGGGGTACCATCACAGGTGGCTAGGCAGATTCTTATTGGTCGCCGGCATGCTTGCGCGCGCAACGGTCACATTCCTTGCATTCCTCACAGGGAAGTTCTTTGCTTTGGAGAGCAGTAGCTCGCCCGCCTACGGCCTAGCCCTACTGCCCTACAACCTATTTTCATTTTCTCAGTAGGCCATTTGTACTTATCTTGCTAACAGTATCATCTATGTGGCGAGTTTTTATTCTGTAAGGACAGTTTTTTTTATTAAATTCTGTAGAAGATAATTTGTCCTGGGCGGGAATCAAACCCATCTTTAGGTTAATATACGTGAGAAGACTGAAAACCTGTTAGTAATCATTAAAACAAAGTTTTTTTTTTGTAGCTTAAACCCCTGTAATAAACAGAGTTAGATGCATCCTCACTGCGTTGTAGATGTTCTAATATTATGCGTATCGAGGTCTCTAGGTGTATGGAGAGATGCATGGAATGGGAAGTCTAGTGTAGTCTCGGGATCAGCATTTTTAGATGAAAAAACCCGGAATTGGATCACGACTAGGACAATATTTTCTTTAAAAAATTTAAAGTTTTATTGTCCTTAATAGTTAATAGTTAGCACAAAATATATTGGCTATTACTGGTAAAATACTGTCTTCGAAATTTGAAGTGAGTGAAAATTGATGGGCACATATGGTAAGCAACTTTGCTTATATATTTTAATAATTTTAGCAATTTTTAGTAATGTTATCTTTAGTACATTCTTTATGGATAATGAAATTTCAAAATGAGATATAGCATTGCAAGTATTAGCTGAAAAACTAAGTCTTGTACTTAATTCTACATTTAGGCGAAGGAAACTGTTTAAAGTAATCAGTTGATAAAATACCATTGGCGATTTTAATTAAACAAAGCTATTGTATAGGTCTCAGTTCTTGGGCCCTGCTCTCTCTCAGCCTTGAGAGACAATGAGTACAGACTTTACCAGTGTTGAGTGAGGTTGCTGAGAAGATAATATCAATCTAATATTGAGTCAAAGGCCTCGATTATTGCTTTCCTATGAGCGGAAATTTTGCAACTGAAAAACTGACCATGATTTTCATCAGGCAGGTCATCTGGTAACAAAGTTGGACACGAAATATGCTTCAGGATTTGAATCAATCCCGGAAATCCACACCAATATCCAAAATAATTAATCGACTGGCCTTGACCGGACTTGAATTTAAAACTCTTACGTTCAGCGGCTATTATGATATAAATCAATGGCATTCAACCTGTTTGGTTTTGATTTGAGTGATACTAAGCCACAGGCGTAAGACTTCCGTTTAGAATGCAGTATAATTGACTTTCCTAAAAAAAACAAAAGGAACAAAAAATCGGCAAGTAATTATACCAACGAAAACCTATAGATGTTTACACATTTCTATGGAAAAAAAAAGTGTGCGTGGAACGCCACGCGACAGAAGTAAAGCTTGTCTTAATTTTAATATTTTCAATTTTTTATTATTGGATTTTTTCAATTTTGCATATTGGACTTTTTAATATCGGGTTTTTGACTTTTTAAATTTTGGATTTTTAAATTTTAGATCTTTGAATTTTTAATTTTGGATTTTTTAAATTTTGGATCTTTAAATTTTTTATTTTTAGATTTTTCAATTTTTTATTTTTTAAATTTTGGATTTTTGGACTTTTTAATTTTGGATCTTTGATTTTTTTAATTTTGAAATTTTTAATTTTTTAAATTTTGAATCTTTGATTTTTTTATTGTTGTGATTTTTTAAGCGCGGTAATGAATCTTCGGATTCCATAAAATAGATAATATACCTTTAGATTGCTTAGGAATTGTCTATTGTCATTGAGCAAGTAAGTATTATTATTATTATCGTATTATCATGGGCGTACGGTGAAATTCTGTTTGGAGGGGGTTGAATATGATGATGTCTCAGTTCCATGTCCTTGGGCACATTGTAGCCTAATACACTATTTTTTTAGTAACTAACAGTTGTATAGTGATCATGAGTACAATATAAATAATATGTTTGTTACGCAGCACTGTATTTCAAACAGTTTTCATAGGTATCTGTCCATTTATTGTTTTAAATAGTCTAAAACCTTTCTTCTGAGAAGCTATCATAGGACTGTAGGATATAATACACACTATGTGCTATAGTCCATATTATTTCTTTATGCAGAGCACTAAGAATCATTGCATCTATATTCTGTTGTTTCTGTATCGGTAAGTTGAATGGAGACGTAGTCATTCCGTTTAACTACTCGTGCTGGTTTCTGGGCTAAGTCCATTCCAGAAACTTTAGTTTTACGTATTGAAAGCTGATATCCAACCAAACACACCACATAAATATCCAGGTTATCAAATCATTTGTGAGAAATTCCAAAGGAAATTTTGTTTATCAGTAAGGCGTCACTTTTATGAGATGTAAATAATTTAAAACCCACCAGTATTAATAAATTATTTAATAACAATAGGCCAATGCTTTCGTGAAGAGTAGAAGACATTTCAGATCGTTTGCTCATTGAGACTAAGTATGTGCATTAATAAATTACCAGAGTATAGAATCATTAATGACAAATAAAAATTCATCAGAATTTTTTTAATAATGCTGATTTACATAAGGAAATCTAATACGAGTAAAATAACTAAACCATTTTTTTTATTATTGAACATGATGTTATGATCCTAAAAAAGCAGATATTTCGGGAGGGGTTTCAACCCCCTTAACCCTCCCCCACCGTACGCCCATGATGATGATGATTATTATTATTATTATTATTATTATTATCATTATTATTATTATTATTATTATTATTATTATTATTATTATTATTATTATTATTATTATTATTATTATTATTATTATTACTACTACTATTCCCATTTGCAGGTCCTCGTACTAGGTCTGAAACATTTCCTTTGATTACTCCTAATCATTGAGTTGATTGTTTTCTGTGCAGTCCGCTTCGAAACACTCTACTAATTTCGTGACGGTTTTGAGTGTGACACTAATTTCGAGACGGTTTTAGCGTGACACAAGTTTCCGATTTACCCCGTACCGCCGCTAAAGAAGTTTCACTTCAAAAAGGTCTCATTAGTTATCTTTCAGCTGAATGGCTCCTATGCCAGGAAAATAGCCACTATTTCTAAATGCAAAAATAGCACGTAACGTTTATGGTTTCTAGCGTGTAACATGAAACCACATTAAATATCCCATATTCATTGTAGATAAAGATAACTACAAAGATAATTTCTGCGCTCGAACGGTTGTAAGCATCTTCAATGAATGTAACACAGCCTAGACTGGAATAACACATGAGAGCTCTGAGGGAAGTGTTAGCACGCTGCAAATGTTTATCCCTTGAGTAATTCCACAGCCATGAGGAGTTTGCAATTAATAATTCAGTTATAGCGAATAATGAGGCTACAAAGTGCTTCATCTACACGTGCGTGGCCATTAATTATACACTCTATAACTTTGGATTTACACTTTACAATGTGATACTTTGGCGTGCATGATAGACATCTTTCAAGCTTAGCTGAGAATAGTAAACAGTTGGTTAATGCAATATAACATTTAGTTATTCCAGATTGATTGCAATAAATAACTTTTTGCTCGACCATACTGTATAACCTTCTTCCTTGTCATGTACCAATAATATAATGATATCCATTGCGATACAGATTTCCATTAAAACACTGGTGTGTTATAAATTATTGTTGATCACGGAGCGATCTTGAAACCTTGAGAGCAGCAAATGGAACTGCGATAAACAATCTGTATTTAAACTGAAATCAATTCTGTTCGTGTTAATTTTAATATTATAATAAATTTAGTTCACTTCATGTGTTTTAATTAGCGTTGTTTGACGTTAAAGTGTCAAGTGACACCTTGCGCCTGCATGCCTTGTAGCCTTCCATCTATCGAGAACGACGAGAAATACTAAGAGCTGATGTCCGAGAGTTGTTTGCTTCATAAATTAGGAGATATTCTAAAAACCCAAAACTTAAAGTTTAATTATGGTCGAACAAAACAGTCATATGCAATTTGCTTATAATGATAATTAAAGCATTTGTATAAAGATAAATCCTCATATAAAATCCACCTCCTCATATCTTAATAAAACCCAAATATTGCTTGAGTAATATCTTCTGAAAAGTGTTGACATGACAAACTGAGAAACTAAAAGTGAAATAATAAATAACAATTTATGACATTTTTTTCCTGAAAAACTATAAAAAAAATAGCGACGAAGTAGCAATATAACACCTATAGACTAGTATTTTCTATAGATTTCCCATAGATTTCGATTAATCACGCACGTTGTCTGCTTTGATGTAACATTGCTAATACTGAGAGGATGTATCACTTTTACATAGAATCGCAAAAGTGTAACAAATTGCTTATTCACACAACTCTTCGAGTAGGCCTACATCAGCCGAATTATTAAATTCACTACTTTTATTTCTTCTTTCCCTTTCTTTACCGGCTTTACCTATCCTTTCGAAGGATATACATACCAATGCCTAAAGGGTGGGACTGCGCTCTGGGTCAGCAAGGTGGAAGGACTATCTGGTTTTCTCCGTTTACAACATAAATATGAAAATACAACGGACAGAGAACGTTCGGGTTAAGTGTTAAGTAAATTCCAATCCGGCATTTACTTGTGCTGATGGGAAAACAAGAAAACCTCATATTCAGATTACCCGCCACTAAACTCGGATACGTAACCTGTCGGATGTGAGCCCACGATATTGTCGCCTCGGCCAACACCCTCGCTCTTTTTTTATTTACTTTTTAAGTCCCCAATGTTATCGTTTATTAATTCGTTGCTTTATATATATTATGGATGTATACGGGTGTATATGTTATGGGTGTATTCCACAGTTTTACGGTTAATTTTCCGCACTGTACATTCGATTTCGACTTTTCTTATTAATTTTGTATTAATTAACATTATCTTTGATATCTTGAAACATTTTGAAAATTTTGGGATAAGTGGTTAAACGGTTCAACCCCCATGGCGTTTTGAATGGTTTGCTGTTTTCGTGGATCAACGTAAATTAGCTGCAATTAGCATCGAAGTTATGTAAATTGTCTTTTAAATCCAGATGCATTAATATCTGTAATGAAATTTTAGAGAATTAGAGGCAAGTTTGGACGATCTTTGATCGTTACGATATATTAGTTCAGCTGTAAAAAACCTGCACTGGTGCAGAAAGTTTAAATACTTCCACCAGGGTTCAAAATACACTCTCCTATAAATAGGTTAATTTAATATTATGCTGCCAGGATGTTCAAATATACACAGGTATCAATTTAGCTTCACAGAGTAACTTAGATTAATTATTAAAATTAACTTGCAAAGTAACTTTGGGGCTTCACCGCTCCAGTTCCAATATCTAAACGATGTTCAGTCTGACTTCAGAGAGGCTGGGCCTTGAGAGTTTCGTCCAAAAGGATTTCCCTGAATAGCCTTACTAAGGAAGGATAAAAGGAGAAGTTTAGAGATTAGACAGAAGTCTGTAGATAATTTGACGTTATTCAAACATCCTTGTTCACTGAAATAAATTGAAGAAGTTAGAGCGAGAAGAAGGAAGCCTATTCAAATTCGCTAAAATACTTATTTACTAATAGTACTTGTAGTTATGACTGTGATTGAGTAAATACGTTTAGGGTTCTTATAGTTAGTATGAAATTATAAATACATCTTTTTATAAGACAACTATATACCTGAATATACGGTACTTTGAAAAATACGACCAAACTTTTCATAAACAATTATTGCCCCTAAATAGAAAAGACAGAGCATTTTATTTAATCTGCATGAAAATACAACAGACCACTCAGCACCATATTACTGATAAAAAAAAAAAAAACTATCATCACTATGGTTTTAAATTTGGCCGTGATATAAATTCATGTTTCAATTGTTAAAACAAAGACTCTCTTATTTTCTGTGCTACGGCTCTAAACCAAGGCCATCAACACGAATCTAGACTATGGTAGGTTAAAACCTCGGATGCAGATATTCGTGACTTGTATATTCGATCAGCTAGAAGTTAATCATAGGCGAATTGATCTTCTGAGAGCATAAATAACCCATTACACGATTGCAGTTATATAATTATTAATTTATAAAAACTTTCGTCTTTCTAAAGATTCGAAGTAGAGTTAGCTAGATCGTCAAATCATAACCTACAACGTGATGCTAGAGGTGCAGGGATAATGTTACACTTATTTCGATGGGAATAATTTTCTCTAAGAACAAATTTTTAGGCCTATGTTTACGTTTTACGTTGAAGGTTTTAGTGGTTGTCTTTTATTTATGTTGATATTCCCCAATAGGCCTTCGTTCCGTCCTGAAACTGCCCTTCCTCTAATCATTTTCTCTGCATAGCTTTGTTGATTCCAATCATCGATATAAAAAAAAGCTTTTTCACACTTTCTTCTACCAGGAGAGAACCAGTTGACAACCCTCTACGGCCATCTTTTCTCCTTCGCTCAATTTACCTGTCCGTACCATTTTTGTTTCAGCAGCAATATATTGACGTAAAGGTAAAGGTAAAGTGTTCCCTATACAGGCCATGGAGGCCCAGATGGTACTAGTAAGTTGAGGCTATCAGATTTTAGACATTCGGGCCATGAAGATGGCAAGGTTGTCAGCCTTACGCACCGGCCGCCTTTATCCCCAGGATTGCTCCTGGTACTCATTTCTGTTAGAGGCTGAGTTGACCCCATGGCCATAGTGCCACCAGAAGGATTAGGCCAATTGGAGATTTCCAACGACCTCATCGGGGATCGAACCCGCGATCTTCCAGTTTGTAGCGCAGCTCCTCAACCACTACGCTACGGCGTACCCCATATATTGAAGCAACACCAAGAAATATAGAATATTTCTTTATACCAGTTAACCTAATTTTCTATCCAAACCGTGCCTGGTCTTCACACAGAGATTCGGATGTCGGCCATGGCTTGGAAACCGCTGATTCGAACAGGGAGTCGGCCAGGGTGAATACATTGCCCCAGAAACAAAAGTCTACGAAGGTTCTGTTTCTTAAAGGCAGGAACTTGATGTGACGTTATTATGTTTATTCACATTATTAGTAACGAGCATCAAACGTGTCTCTGTTTATTATACAGCCTAAACATAGGACAACAATGTTGTTGTTTAAGAAACGTATTCATATAGAAATACGAAATAAATATAGCCTAAATATTGTATATTAAACGTAACCACATCATATTATCCTAGCATGACGTTGTAGATTATGACCTAGCTTTCTTGTTGACTCTTTCATCGATTCTTTCGAAAGACGAAACCTTCGTTCGTCACTACAATGGTATAATGGATTAGTTTTTGCCTCACTATTTCACCACGCGGATTTAGTGCCAGCCTCTGATTAGCTTCTAGTTGATCGAGTAGATAGATCCATCTACAATATCTGCAGCCGAGGATTTAAACCTACCATAGCCGTGGTTCGTTTAGATTGCCTTGGTTCCCAACCGTGGGTCAGAAAAATTGTATAAACTTTTTCTTTAACTATCGTAACATGGATGGAACTAATTTTAGCAATCGACTCTAGGAGTTTATTAATAGATCTCGAATGCAGTTATAATTAGGACTGTTGACTCAATTAAGAAGGACGCTAACAATGGAAAATGGTGTTTTCTACGGAAATGTAGCTAAATTTAGTTCACTGAATGGAGCGTAGGATTCATTGATTACATTCCCATTGCTGATGTCATTCCAAGTGTTTCCTAGATATTGCTCTTGGTGTACTGATGATGAAACCATAGATATTGCGGACTTTTATAAAATTAAAGTGGGGCGTAATGATCGTTAAGATACGAATGTCAGACTCCTTCACTTGTGTAGGTTAACCGCAACTTCATAAATCAAGAGAGCGGTAAATACCAAGGAACGAATCGACGTGATAAATTCTGTCATAATCAAGTATGTTAGAAATGAGTACAGCTTCCAAATATAATTGATCACCAATTGGAAGCAGTCTACCAACGACAAGTCTATATGGAGTCTAGACGCACTGAAGGGTTAAATAACACCTGCAGGTTGCCATTGACAAAGAGTACCAACAACAAATATATTATATGTAAACAGTAAAAGAAAACAGATTAAATTAATATTGAAGCTTTAACAATTAGTATATAGATAATAACTTAAAATTAGAAGTCATGGTCCACAGGTATGATTGCGAAATATGGCAATAGACCCTTTCAATGCCACCAGTGATATTTCTACAAAGATGACTTTGTGCAGTCCGAACTTTTTGGAGAAGTCAAACAATAGTTTTGGGATGGTACCACGTGCTCAAATCATGAATCCTGTCACTGTTATGGATATCTCAACAAGTCAGCCGAACAGCTCCTTAAATCTTGCTCACTTAAGGATCAAATAAAGATCCATTCCCTGTGAAAACACGAGGCCTTGGCCCTTAGGGGATGAATTGTAGGCTAAATTTATTTATAATATTATTAGTTGGTGCGTGAATTCCTCCTAGCTTGTGCAGCGGTAGACAACTTCTCCGTCATGCAGGTACTGCGTGTAGTCTAGTCGCGCGCTTGCAGGCGCAATGGAAACATCTCAATTCGATCTTAATGATACAACTTGTGTTTTAAACTGGACATAGAATACTTACTTGCTCAATGGCAATAGAGAATTCCTAAGCAAGCTAAAGGAATATTATCTATTTTATGGAACCCGGAGGTTCATAACCGCGCTTAAAAAATACAAACAATAAAAAATCAAAGATCCAAAATTTTAAAAATCCAAAATTCCGAAATAAAAATATTAAAGTCCATAGATCTAAAATTTTAAAAATAAAGAATCCAAAATTAAAAATCCAAATATCCAAAATTTAACAAATAAAAAAATCAAAATTAAAAATATTTAAAAAATTCATAATTTAAAAAATAAAAAATGCAAAATTAAAAAATCCAAAATTGAAAATCTAAAAATAAAAAGAAATACAATATTAAACAATTAAAAAATAAAAAATTCAAAGAATAAAATAAAAAAACCCAATAAATAAAAAGTTTAAAGATAAAAAATTAAAAAACAAAAAATCCACTTTTAAAAATTAATAATTAAAAAATCTAAAATTGATAAAATCTAAAAATCCAAAATTCAAAATCGATAATCCAAAATTTAAAAATCCAAAAAATAAAAATTTCAAAGATCCAAAATTTTTTTTCCAAAATTAAAAATTCCAAAGTTCCAAAATTAAAAAATTTTAAGATCACAATTCAATAATTCAAAAATCAAAAATTTAACAAATAAAAATCCAAAATTTAACAAATGAAAATCCAAAATTAAAAATCGAAATTTCAAAAATTTAAAAAAAACAAAAAATTTAAAATCCAAACATTAAAAAAGTAATAAAATCCAAAATTTAAAATCCAAGAATCCAAAATTTAAAAATCCAAAAAATAAAAAAATCAAAGATCGAAAATTTAAAGAATACAAAATTGAAAAATTCAAAGATCCAAAATAAAAAATAAAAAAGTCCTAAAACCCAATACTAAAAAGTCCAATAACAAAATTGAAAAAATCCAATAATCAAATATTGAAAAAATAAAAATTAAAACAAGTCTCACTTCTGTCGCGTGGCGTTCCACGCACATTTTTTTCTTTAAAGCCGGTACCTTCGAAGTAATTAACATAAAAGTTACTTTTTAGATAGCTTGATTGAACAGTATAACCATAATGAATAGAATGAGAAAGTGTGATGACTTCGCCGCTAATACAATGGTAGGTATAGGGAGAGCGGCGGTCCACCGAAACACTGGCAGCACCTTCGTTTGCGTTTCAACTTCTCAATGCTGCGTCATGATAGTTTGGCATCTTATGATTAAACTCGCAATCTTTAATTAACCCTTGGTCCTATTTCTGTGAAATTTGTGCAGAAATAATCTGCACAACACAGTCCTTCTGATGGTTAAAACAGAAACTTAAAAAATGCGGACATAAATGTTTTTATTTCATTATATAAACATCACCAATTACACAAAATTCATGGAGGGTAAAACGGAATTTGACTATGCGACAATTTTTTTCATTTTTGTGTCCCGTAAAAACTTCAAGCGAGAAAGTTTTAGGGAAATATTTCAACTTTATTTTAAATTCAGTACCACCTTTATATCTTGAATGGTTTACGAGTAATTGAGTGGTAATTATTCCGGGCGCTCAGCTCTCTGAATGATGTGGGACGATCGTGAAATGTTGAGGGTGAAGCAAATTTGACTATGCGACATTTATTATTTTATTTTTGTGTCCAGAAAGAGATTAAGGGTGTAAGGTTTAGTGAAATATTTGGATCTTATTATAAATTGAGTACCACCTATATATCTATAATGGTTAACGAGTAATAGTAAATACTCTAAAGCTAAAGCTATCAGAATGGTATTGAGGTATTAGCAGGCATCTTTTCCATAAAATACCAGCAATAACGTAAAAAAATTTACATAATTTATTCGTGGTCTCAATAATAATACCATATTAACTAACTACTTGTACCCATACTGCAAGATTGACCCGCTGAGGAAGGGAGTGAATGAAGCTTTTTTCTAACTTAGTAAGTCTGCACTACTTTTATTTATGCATTTATTGGATTATTTATTTATCATATTTTCTGTTCACTTATGTTAGTAATTTTTATGTATAATTATCATAACAAATGTCTTATTAGTTTAATATCTTGTTCCTTTTTCTTAATAATATAATTTAACAACATAAGATGCACATAATTTACAGCGAACGGCGAATGGTCGAGGGTTTGTGCAAATAGCGGGCTGTAGTTAAGGCAAGAGGATTTAATTTGTTTATGAAAAAATCAGGGAAAATGCTTTGAAATATTGTGTGATATATGTAGAATGCGTTGCAAAACAATTTTTGCGTATGTGCGTCTTTATCGGATGTTGAAACGCCAATTTTAAAGATCACGCGCCCTATTTTTGTAGTGCTGCTTATGAAATTTTCCGTGCCCTGCAATTCACAAACCACCCCTTAGTTTATATTATCTCTGTTCACATAATTTGTACACATATCTACACTTTTGACCGTGTTTCACCTACATAACTTACCCCATACGGCCAGGAGAAAATTAATATTATTATAAATAATATTTCTATTAATACAATATTAATACAAATTAATACTCAGTAATATTCTATACAATGTAATATTAATATTAATTTATAAAATATCCCTTAGCTGTTTTCTACCCTAATTATACGTTGTTATTTCTATACAAATGTACATTATTTAACAAATTCTCATCAAATTATACTAACATACCATCTACCCTATTTTCTAGGCAATAAAATATTAGATCAAATCATCCCTTAGCTGTTTCATACCTATATTATATAATTGTTCATTGCTTATGAACATCTTCGATTTTTTGAAAGATGTGGAACGAAATGTTACGGTCAAGCTTCTTGGAATCTGAGAAATTACTGTTACACACGGCCATGTTTATTTTTGGAGATGAGATCTTCCAAGACGTGTAAAGCAGCCCGAAAATTGTCAGAAGTATCTAACAATTCAATTTAGATAAGGCGAGTCATTTTGAAATAGATTAATGTATTATTTTGTTTAATAATGTTTGCAATTTTTCCTATACCGCCCGTAGTAATCTTGCTTCCGCGACTCACAAGCAGAGTAACTGCTACCTAGCGGCGGAACCAGTGAACTACCTCAGTCATCACACTTTCTCCTCTATTCATTATGGTATAACTTCTAACACAAGACTCATGAAGTGAATGTTGCACATGTTGCACTAGTGTTAAAGGATTCATTGTAACCAACTATGGTTTCTTTTCGTCATAGATATTTGCACATGATTGTTCAATAGACCCGGTTTTAAAATATTGAAAATGTTTATATCTATTATAGAGCCATTTTAAATATTTAATTTATCATAATGGTCTCAAAAATCATCATACTTTTTGGTTAAAAAGCATTTTCGAGTCCATTTCTTATGCTGGCAACCGTACACCAGGAAGACAATACCTCTTTCTACGCACGTGCAACTATATATGCTGCAATAGATTGAGCTCCACTGCATCACTATTATACAGAGTGTTAATGAATAACACCGAAATATTTTACCTGTGTATAGAGAGGACATAGACAAGCAAGTTTTGTTAGGAGATTTTTTCTCTATGGATACAATTTTTCGGTTACAGCATTATCTCTGGCAGGGCATGGCCGCCACTGCTTTCAACATTTGAAAAAATGCAAAACAAAGGAACTTCGTTGTGAACACCGGAGTAATTAATAAAAAAAACTAACACAGTGGCGTCCAGTCACTCATGTGATTAGTCTGAATTTTTTAGATTATGGAAACACTAAATTATGATATAGCTGGTGATGAATGATTAAGAATCAGGTTTTTGCCGATCACTAAGAAAGCATAAAGTCAATTTTTGCACTCCTTATCTAGTAAGTGGTACTTACGAACGTTGTTTACATGGATCGTAAGTTGACATTCCCACACAGTCTTGTTGCTAAGGGCGGTTGCGATGAGGTTAAATTACTTACGGTCCTTGCGCTACGTCATAATTCATTACGATACACTTCATAATACATGCCTTTATGAACAAGGCCCCCAGGACAAATATTCGGTCCCATAACAACAAACACATGCGAATCACTTTCTGAAATAAACATCTCTCTTCAAGAATGTATACACATAATATTTTCAGGTAATATCACAATTAATATAATTAAATTGATATAAGTAACCGTCGGCTGCGCCTCGGGTTTTCAATCTGTTTCCTCGACCCGTAAACGTGCCTTACGGCACTTGTATCGCAAAATACTATTAACGAAAATTTTAACCCTATCATTATTGATTTATGAGCACCAAATTGTAATGACTTTAATGCCCTGTAGCGTTCACATTTTACGTCATAGAGCAAAAATCTCCTAATAAAAGTTGCTTACTTATGTCCCCTCTATACAAAGGTAAAATATTTCGGTGTTATTCATTAATAACAGTCTGTAGGTTTACCACTTGCATAATAATTTTTTTAGTCCCATGAATTTAAGAGAAAAGTATAAAAACTTAACCTTCCACTTAATCTTAACTTTCCACTTGGAAAATTGCTAACGAATGAAAATTACTATATTTTACAGTAATTTATTTGCGGTCTAGCAAACACGTAAAGCCGTTCATTTCAAAACTAGGATTCCTACAGGAGACTTAGTAAATCCCTCCTCTAGATGAGATGGATCTCGTTTAAATCAAATTCAACATCGTGAGGATTCAGAAATTAAGACACCGAGTTTATGTTTGCGGACCAGAGGATTTGTTCTAGTGAAAGTTCTAAAATGAGGTCCTTTCTCATTTTGCTAACTGACCGCATCAGAGGTGAAATTAGTGTTGGGGACGTACAGGAGTAAGTGAAGCAGATGTGTGCACGCAAACACGCTCGAAATAACCTGACATGGATAGATCTTCTTGGTTCAAGGTTGCTCCACAAATAAAACAACAGATAAGGCCTAGCTGGGGTCACTCTTAAGACAGATAATGTGGCCTTGTACCGTACATAGGGCTACTAATTTGTCTTTACTGTCAAGAGAAACTTACCCACTTACCTTACTATTGATTTCCTCTAATCCCGATGTGCTTCTCTCGTAATAGCCTAAAGTTTCATTCCATGCACATACTTCAGGATGCGTGATTCCTCATGACCTGATTTTATGGAAGTTATGAAGAATAATTGCGTTATTCCAGAGCTACTACTATTGAAGAAAAGTTGTCTAGATTAAAGTGTACGTAAACCTTTACATAAATGGGAAAGTTTTGAAATGTGAATTCACTGTTTAGAAACTGCATTGAAATTATTCTGTATCTATAATTAGTCAGGAACTACTAGAAATTTCTCATGTACGGTGTATGCTACTAGCAGGTGCCCTTGGCCTTGCACGCGATTATTGACTCATGTTTTATTTAAATAATTTATTTAACAGAAAATAATTGTAACATATTTATCAACAATAACTTTGTTTTTACACAAATTGAATGAATTATTTAACTATATATTTAATTATATTGTTTGACGAATTAAATATAAATAAGTTAATTATAATTAATTAAACGAATCTTGTGCCGCTATATGGGCATAAAGATTCAAAACGAAACGATTAAAACGAACCACAGATTCATGAACCTTACCCTTAGACGCAAATCATGCCTAAAAAATGTTAACGATCGTAAATAAAAAGCTAAAAAACCGGATTCGATGTTTATTTCACTATTAAAGTGCGCCGCCCGGAGAAAAAAGACCTCAGATTCGTGTTCCCAAACCCAAAAAGCCCAGCAAAGTGAGTTTCGACCAATTCATACAATTTTTCCCCATTTAGGCCTACATTCATGATCCTCCTTCCATCCACCTATGTAAAAAGAAAGTTGAGTATGACAACCGAGCAAGGCCGCCTTCAATTAACTTCACAATTGAATACAATATACACGGAAACACCAGCTCAAATATCTACTATAACAAAAGCAAAATTTTTAAGTATTATGTGATCAACGCACAGCCAACGTCACGTACTAACAAGACAGCAATCAATTGTGAAAAAAGAGCACTGAATGACTTGGACGAAACTCACTATGCGGGGATTCTTTGGGCTAGGGAACACAGCTCTGTTTTCCGTCGTGTTGTTTGGATGAGTACATGTAAGTTACTGACATATATATTATTTTAATTTAGCTTAGTGACTGGACGTAGCTGAGTACCGTAGGCAGCATTTCCACCCCTGAACGTGATCTAGTATCGTCAGAATGGAACCACCTCTTATCTTCCAGCAGTTCAAATCACGCTTGATCGGGCAAACATACGTCCCACCACTGACATGTGTAATGCACGCCACTGCACTTGACGATCCAATAAAATCAATGTAGAGCCGTGCCTTATCTCGGCCACTTCTACATCACGCCTTGATGAAGTTCGACTGCACCGAGTTAGTGCTGGAATTCGAAAATCAGAACACATCTGCCATACGTCGTTCAAACGATTATTGCTACAGTTCATGACAAGGAATCTAGAGTCATACCGGTACAATATAATCGTATATCCGTAACAATGTATGATTTTACTCAATATCCGTAATTTACTAGCTTAGGAACTTCGTCGTTTTATATTTTTGCAATACCAGTATCAGCTTACATCTCCGTACACACGTACGGGTAGATGTAATGAAATGGAAAAAAGGTCGATTTCCCAATTTTAAAAAAGTACTCCAAACAACCACTTGCCGGTGTCCCTAAACCATGGAGTGTACAATCCCGCATACTTCGTGTAGGTAAGAATCGTCAAGCATAACATTCCATGTAATGTAATTTGTTTCTCATAATGACATATTTTCACGCAACCTATATGAATAATTATAATAGTCTTAATAGTAATAATAGTAACAATATTAATAATAATAATAAAATCAGGTAAACTGATGTAACAAAGTGCCAGTATGTTTTTGTTTAATCAGTTATGACTGCAATTATGATATGCAGAATATATATATTTTTTAAATTGATTTCCAAGTTAAGCTCCAGATTTATTCATTAAGCAGGGCTTCCGGAAGAACAAAGGCCTAGTTTTCTTTTTAATGAGATTAAAATATTCCAGCATCACCTGAACTGTACAGATTTGTGATATCATGACAATCGCACACTCACATAAAAATACCCAAAAAAATTCAAATTGGCCGGTTTCGGGTTTTGAACCATGGACTCCAGAATGTGAGGCCAAAGCGTTACCATCTCGGCCACCGGGGTCATTTTAACGGTCTAGTTGGATAAGCGCATGTAAATCAATAGTGTTTTTTGTCATAGCTACCTGTATTTTAATTTCCAAGGCCTTATAAGATCACAGTAAAACAATAGGCTGTGTGACTGCCTAAGAAATAAAGAAGGCAGTGGCAGTGTTGTCAAGATAACTGATTCTAATTTTTTTAAATGAATTCTTTCGAATACGTATATTACCATAAAATAGGCACTAAATTGAGCATTACTCCGAAACAGGTCAACCGATTTTATCCATTATAAATAAACGTCTTCCCATGGACATTATAAATACGTATACGAAGTTTCATAAATATACGATAAAGCGTATTTGAGTTATTGCGCCTTTAAAGTAGACACTAAATTGGGGTTTACTCCGGTACCGGTCAACAGATTAGGTTCAAATTCAATAGGGCACTTCTCATGAACGTCATAAATGAGTATACCAAGTTTCGTGGAAATCCGATAGAAAGGCGCCATAATCTATTAAAATAGGCACTAAATTGGGCATTACTCCGGTACCGGTGAACCGATTTGGTTCAATATCAATAGGGTTCTTCCCATGGGTATTATAAACGTGCATACCAAGTTTCATTAAAATTGGACAAAGCGTATTTGAGTTATCGCGCGTACAGACACACGGACAGACGGACAGACATTTTTCGTCCCCACACACAATCTCATAAAATACCATACTGGCACTTAATAACATCCCACCCCATTTATAAAACTGAACGGTTAAAATAATTTTATCAGAGCCACTAAAAGTTTAATACGAGTATAACCACTGCATGACCTTAACTATAAGAACCTATTCTATTGAATCCTCTTGAAATGGGTCGAGAAACGTGAATCACCTAGGGCGAACATTTTTATTAATTCAGTTTTTTGTTGTGTGTTTTATTTTAATTGCACTAAGTACGTTATGTATAGGAATGCTATTGTACAAAATTGAGGGCATAATCCTGGATTAAGGGTAAAGCATTTTATTCACTTGAAGAGTTTAACAACTGTAATATGTCCAATTTATTATTCTGACTGGTATTATAACCTATAGAATAGCTCAATTTTTAAGTAGTATGGTAGTGTGTGGACAGGAAATCCAAAGAATTTTGTGTGCTAAATCAATTTATAGTAGGTGGTATGATGCTGTCCATTACAATTCCCTATGACTGTTACAGACATAATTGTAAATAATTTTAAGTATATTGTAAATACTGTGTAAAACAATGGCGAAGCCAATTGTACCATGTATTAAACGGCAAATAAAGATTATCTTATCTTATCTTAACAAGTTTTATCGTAAGCATAATTACCTATTTTTTTGTTCTTGCAATTATGCTGTAAAGACAATCCCAAATTTCAGTCTTCACACTCTCCACTTCCCCTTAACTTCATTTTTTCCTATTTTTTTCTTCCTTTCATTTTAAATTTTACCATTTTTCTTTATCATTTTTTATTCTTCCTTTCTTCTTTTCTTTCGTTCTTTTTCTTTCTTTCTGTATTCTTTTCTCCCACTCCCTCTACCTCCTCCTAGCTCCCTATCTCTTTCTTCCTCCCTCCTTCCCATCCTTCCTCTTTTACTTCTAGCTCTTCTATGTCTATAGGCCTTTGTGCAAACTGTAAGATATCTTATGAAAGATGACTGGTAGGCGTATTTTAACATGAGCGGACGTAGCAAATGGTATTTTACTGCTTCTAAAACGTAACGCCAAATACACAGTGCAAACGTAGTACGATACATAGTAACTGACGCATAACAGGATAGTGTAGTGATACCAATTGTACATTAATCTCTTACATTCTTTTAAATCCGACAGTGGGCAAAAATAGCTTTTATTTTGCGAGTAGGTATGTTAATGAAACGAGCCCGTAAGGGCGGCTGTGGAAATAAATGCATTTTACCATGTGTACCTTATACTATTTTTAGTCAGCTGTTAATATGTTGTGAAGTAATAATTTATTACGTATCGTGCAGCCAATCTGGGATTCTTCCAGATGTCCTGTCATCTAGTATGCACATGCGCCGACAGATTATTGGTTTTCTCGTACATGGCTGCCAAAATAAGGGATGGAGTAGACAACGCTTTTCAGACACCTAGTAGGCTATGTCTATTTTTAGCGACCGAGAAATTTAACATTTGAAAGATATATGAATTTTAACATTTTCAATTTCAATCAAATTAAGTCTATTCAATAATCACACCAATTATTCTTAACTAAATGAGTGTTTTCTATGTGATCGAAATTATAGCTGGTGACAATGGAGTGCCTTTAAGATTTGCAACTTTTACTTGCTTTAGAAGTTATATTTTAATCCAAGCTGTCTAAAAATATGTCAACCTCAACGGAACACCTTAACTTTATCTATATAAATTTCTATGGCGGTTATAATGGTCTCTTACTGAAACTCCTTATGAAAAAAAAGTAAAGAAACTTTTTTAGTTCTAGTGAGATCACAATGCAAACTATACGTGCCTGTCTAAGAATTTGGACGTTCCGGTGTTTGGGGCTGTTCAACCTCCGATTCTAATTTGTGTTAATAGAAGTATGCATAGACTTTCGTGCTTGTTCCACTCTTGTTCTCAGGAAAGAGAAAGCCTGCAGAAAATTTATTGGCATTGTCAAGTGTTCGTCGTGTTATGGCTGGCAAAACATGCTATAATTGTCGAGGGGCAGAAGAAAATTCCCTCCCACTCTCATAATATAATTCAACCTCACAACACACTCAATGAATTCTGATTCTTTGCTTGTGCTCCGGTTCTTATTTCCCACTTGCTTTTTCTATACGTCATACTCTGAATAACAGGAATGAAATTTTTATTAGTCCTACTATGTAAGTAAGTAGTGTACGCGTGAATTCTCCCAACAGCTATTGCTATAATTATAGTTATTAGTAGTAGTAGCACTAGTGGTAGTATTTATTATTATTATTAATATTAATAATATTGTAAATTTATGATTATAAGCGAGAGAGCTTATGGCGAAACAATCGATATATCGTTCGTCGCGGTGTTGTCGAAAGTCGCAGGGTTTGTGATTTTTCAATGTTTTTGTCTTCATCAGCTGGTTAGAGTAACCTAACTAATAAAATAATATCGTGGTATTAATAGGTATTAATATTGTTTTTTATTATACGATATTTGAAATGCTTCACATCAAAACTAAATAATTATATATCGTTTCCATATCTTGTTTTGTTCATATACATCTTATGTATACCCAAGCCATTGATTAATGAAGCTACAGTTATGAAGATGTTTCAGTGTTCAGTATTTCTGAATTTAGATGAAAAGCAGTTGCACGTAGGCAATGTGAAAGTGATAAAAATAAAACGATAAAATTATAACGAATTAACACGTCTGCTATTGGTTGAAATTCCACATATGCTATACTGGATTGGTCACTGATTCATGAGCTAATTAGTCATTATTATTATTGTTATTATTAGCATTATTTCTATTTTATAGGCCATGTTAGCGATGTGAAACGAGGAATTTTAGTTTCAACTAAACGTCTCTTAAGGCATCTCCCTAAAATGACATCTTTTTAAGAAAATAATGTTTCAATTCCAACATTGTAACAGAAAATGTCACAGTACAATCGACTATAGCACTAAATCATTCGATCGTTGTTCGCACACAAGGCATTACCAGATGCATTAGAGCTCTTATTTTCTGAATATTTCACAACTATACCTGAAAATTGCTAATTTCAGAGATATGTCGTCTCTGTTCTAAATCGATGATTATACGTCGATAAATAAATTGCACGTTCAGTTCCGCATGTAACGGAAAATAATTGATTGATGGATTGATTGATTGAACGACTACTACTTTGTTACATTTAATAAGTGTAGACCTATTATAGTATGTTTAAACAAATATTTAGTAGTTGCATACAATAAATAATTTTACTTATTAATTAGAACAATACTTCAATATGTTATACTAGTTCATTAATATTATTTACATTTCATTCTCTTTAATCACTGTCTTATCTTGTTACAGGTAAGTGGTTTTCTACACTTCTGTCAAATCAAGCTAGCATCATGCAGTACAGTAAGTTACTTAATACATATAAATTCCCTTCGGAAAGTGGTTGTCATATTGTACTGTTGTTCTTAAGTGTGTTCATTTAAAGGAGATTTGAAGTTTAAGAGTAGGCCCATACATCATCCGATATAATAGTCTATATTGTATGAAAAGAGTCATTATTCTCAGTCAGTTCGTTGACACTTTGACTTATTCAATTCTAGTAAGTAATTCTACCTTACTACAGAACTGAGTAAAAGACTCAAGTAAAATACATCAGTAAGATAAATGAAACACATTCTAGTTTAATACGGTTGCAAACTAAATTAAACTCCTGTTTATCTTAGTAAAAATAATTACCACAGTGATTATGGAAGTTACTTGAAGTTAAGCCTTGGTATTTACTAAAGTATAATTAAGATTGTTGTAGTATTTATTCATTTTTTTGCTCTACTAGGTATATAAAACATAGTTTAGTAAACTACATTGGTAAAACCAAGGTTCAATAGTACGTACTGCATTCAACTTTAATGAAACAGGCCCCAGGTCATGGTCTATGTGCGTGTGATTGTGGCTCAAGTTTTGTCTCCACCTAGAATCAGCTGAGAATGTAAATTACAACACTGGATGTGATGAGGATTCTGATGATATGATATTGATATTAACAATTATTAAAATATTAAAAGTAGTAAAATTCTCGAAAACAAGCATGATTGTATTAAAGAAATAGATACAATTTTCTCAGAATAGTATTATTATTTTACCTATAAATTTGTGTGACTGTTTTCCTGGAAGAAAATAATGCAGCACTTTGCCTTATTGTAATGGATTTATTTATGACTCCAGTTAATGTTTTCGCTCGTGAAAAACTCTACTGAAATATTAATTCAACCCAGGTTTACTTTCTGTAACTGAATACAACGACCAACAAAAGTAGACTGCACTCAAAAAGAAGTGGGGCTTTAAAATCGTTATACTGTATCGGTGGTATTACGCGTCGTAAGTAGCGCTTTTATAATATGATCCCTAGAGAGCCGTAACTAGGTCAGAAGAGAATTTGATATAAACCATATACTGAAGGTAGTGGAGGGTTACTTGCATTTAATTATAGGCGATCATATATTATAGATAAATTCAAATAATAAATAGTTTATACCGCGACATCTAAATAATGTCGCTGATTATTCAGAACGGAAGTGAAAGAACTCGGCAGATTTTCATACCGAAATAATAATGTATGTAATAGAAAGTATGATGCCATATCGGCATATATTATAATTTTCTAAATAAAAATATTGTCTGATTTTATGCAGGATAATATTACTGAACACAGGATGTTGATTTCTGATAATTCATATAGAAAATTATTATTTAATAATATTATTGCTATTGTTATATTATTACTTTTTATTTTTATTACTATTTTATTACTATCCTATTTCTTAGTATTATTTATTTACTATTATTGACATTAAAAAACAAATACAACATTTCAAGCTGGAAAGTGTTGGTCTGTTTTTGGTGCTCGTTGAGTATTTATTAAATTCAATCAGTCCTGACAGTTTGGATTGGAACTAGACATCTGAAAGACATTGGACTAAAAATGATTCGTTTCATTCTGTAAATATTCAGATCTGTGTTTTTGTACTCTCTTGTTTGTTATTCAAATATGTCTTTTCTGATTAGTGTTATCCCAAAGCGTTTCTCCCTATTATTATTATTTCGAAAATTATTATCATTTTACTCGTGTTGTTGTTAAGAAATAACAAATAAAAACTTTTCACATTTTTATTAGAAATGTTTATTTCTGTTTGAAAGTTTTAAACTATTCACATCTAGACCGTTGCATATGTAAGTACGGTACTTCAGAAGTTTATTCCTAGATGCTCATTAAAGCCTAATGAGAAATTTTTAACGTTTTTATTATATGACAATATTGCATTTCATTTACAAATGAACCGTCTCGCATTGGTATTCTTGTTTGCGTTTAAATACAATGTAGGATCAGACCAAGCTTTCTCACAGGATTAACATCCTCCTTACGATCTTTGAACCATGTTATTTGCAACATCGGTAGAGTGCTTTCCTTCTACAGCAGTGTTTTTCAAGCTATCTAAACTAAAAGGCCATTAAAGAGAATTCTCTTTTTGGTGAAAGGCTAGCGAGCCGCATTGATTTATTTATTATTAAAAACATGATAAATAATACAAATATCTCAAATATATTACATTAACTACAGTAATTACTTAACGTTATACATGTGTGTGTTTTATATTTTGTCTTCTACTTTGCATTGTTAATGAATAACACAAACAACAGTAATATTTTTAACTTTGATGTGAGACCTGACACTGTCTTTGTCACTGGATTGTCAATATTGGCATTGTAGTTAAAATTAATATTTGTTTGTGGGCCGCCAAAAGTCAAGTCACGGGCCCCGGATTGAAGACCATTGTTCTTCAGCGACATTCCGAATCGGGAAAGATAGAAATTGTAATGAACGAAAGGTGAATCGTTTGCACTGCTGTTATTTACACTTTCCTTCGTCATATCTCCATTCTTTATTCATTCTTTCTAAGTTGGATGAAGGAAAGACAGAAGACTGAAAAATCACTACCAAGAATAATGGGAGGAGAGAAATTAAATAATAATTCCAACCTAGAGTAGCCTACTAATATGCATTACAGAAAAGTTTTACCCGTTTTGAGTTATATTGATATAGTTTTCCAAAATAAAGAGGGAAAAACGTGGTTTGGCCAGTGAAAATTTAAAAGCAGAAAACAAAATATATATATATATATTGCATATACTGCAATAGATTATGAATTTTCAGTTATATATTCAGTTACCAGGCGAGGTAGCCGAGATGGTAACGTTGAGGATGATTAAAGCCTTCGGCAGGCCATCTTGACTTTGGTTGTTTCGTGGTTTCGAACAAAGAGAAATGCCGGATTCGATATTTATTTATTATGACTTATTGCCGGTGTTTCACATTATATAATAATCACAAAATTTAAAACTAGTTAAAGTGAGAAAATGCCATAGTACAGCAACTAACAGATACACGTTAATATTTACACTGCTTAGCCTAATGGTACAACCCACAGATCCCGAGTTGAAACGTGAATGAAGCTATATAAAAACATCAGTTATAATCCAGAGGAAGGTTATGAAATTTGTTTAAATTACAAAATATAATTAGACAGATTAAAGTAAGACATAATGAGAAATTACTACGAATATGTAGATATGAAGCACAAAATTTGAATATCCATATTCCAAGCTTATTACCCGTACACGCTTGTTTTTAAAAGGCAGTGGAAACCCACTCTTCAATACCCCGTAAATCATTATGTAATTTGCTACTATATTTATTTCACATTGAATTCTTATCAAAGGAGCAAATAAGTTACAGCTTATACATTTAAAATAAAATAAAAAATTGTAGCGACTTTTAAAGTTAATTTATTGCCAAAAAATATTAAATACCTGCATAGTATTTAAAGTTATGTATCCAAATGCAAGATGCCGCACTTTGCAGTAAGCAGATGTCATCCATCTACGTAATTAAATATTGTTTCCCGCGAACTGTACTTTTCTGAACCTTTTCTCTGATAATTCAAAACCTTCTTAACATAATTGAAGTATTTTGTTCATGTGGAAAGATATGATCAGATCCATGCCTCTCTTTTAATTATTTTGCGTAAAAATTTAGTTCATTTTATTAATACCGTATCTTGAAAATCTCTTATATAATCTTATATAAGTTTGAAATTAAGTTTAAGATATAATCTATTTAGCTTAAAACTTGATAGTCGTAATTTTTGTATATAAATCTTAAGCTAAATTTAACGAACAGAACATAAAAATGTTAAGCATTTTTTAGATAAGAGAGAAACGCTAAATGCTTACACAGTAAGTGGCTGTCATTTTGAATGTTTAATTTAAAATTTATTACATGTTAAACATTTGGAAATTTTCTTAATGTACATTTGAAATACTTTATTTGAATGTTATAATTTGAAATTTTATATGAGCCACGTACATAAAGGAAAAATATTAATGTCATATTTTCAGAACTTTAAGCTTCCCAGTTTGGCAGGGACAGTTCCGATTTTTGGAGTCACATCCCTTAACCCCATCGGGTTCTGCCGAGACATCTGAATGTTCCGGGTTTTAGATATGAAATCGAATTTCCGGTCGTTTGAGGTGTCAACATAATTTTTATATTTTCTAGCAATATCAGTCATTGAAATCAGTTCAATAATTACTTCTAAACGAAACATAACGCACCAAATTACGAAATAGGCCTATGTTCACATGCCTACTTGATGCATGATGCGATCAAGTCCATAAACTTCAATAATACTTGCACCGAGGTTGGTATTAATTGGCTGGAATTGCTTTAAAAATGTTATGCATTGGGAATAGACCTAAATGTCTAGCGCTTCACATCCAAACACATAGAATACCTTATGGAAACATTTCTTTGGTTGTGGAATTTGTGTTATATCTTTCCGCTACAAATACGGCAGTTGGGCATGTTGTTTCTTTGATGAATAAGGCATGTAATGGGCAGTTGAGAAAACTCAAATGAAAGTAATCACTTTGAAAGCGAAGCTGGTGGTGATAGATGATTTGAAATACAGTTGTTCAGTTTTCTATAACTTCTCAAAGGGAAGCATTACATATCCTGAACAAAATTCATTCGTCACAGAAGCATGAGGCATTAAGAAGTGTTATGAACTGTATATAGTGACCAATTTAAGCGCTATGGTCTGTGTAGTAACCGAGAAGTGTATTTCGTATTATACAATATTTATGAATGTGCCTATACTTCAGATTATGTTTATAATATACTATCCTTTGGTGTCTTTTTTCAGTTCATCGTAAGATTTAATAATGCAGAACAATTTATTATTGACGTTGATTGTTGGAATCCAGGTGGTCCTATTCAATTGGTCAGAGTTATACTTCCATAGGCCTATATAGCTCACCGTATTAAGTTGGTACATAGGCATTGGAATAGTAGATGTCTTAACAAACCAATACCGGTACTCAATGGCAATAGACAATTCCTAAGCAAGTTATAGGGATATTATCTATTTTATGGAACCCGAAGGTTCATTGCCGCGCTTACCTGAGCCCGCCATTCAACCCTATTCTGTTCTAACTCCAACCATCCCTGCAAATTCTGCTTCCCTTAAATCTTCCCTTACATTTTCCTCCCCCCCCCTATGTGTAGGTCTTCCAAGTCGTTTACACTAATAGGAACCATAAATCAAGCAAGCATTTCTTCACTCTATTTTATTTATTTTTTATTTTATTTTTTATTTTTTTTTACTGCGAGAGGTTAACCTCACGCCAAACCCCCAAGCTAGAGGACCACCACATGTCGTCTGTCCTCGACTGCTTATTCAACATATTCGCAGCTACTCTCCATATCTGGAGGCCGTATCCTCTTTACGCAACCTGAGGACGAGCCATGCTATGGGGACAGAGACCCACCCGTTATATATACTAGCATGTGCCCGCGGCTTCGCCCGAGATAATTATATCAAAAATTAAAAATTAAGAGCATAATAATTAATCATATTTATTAACACCTAAATCACGTGGACTACATACCACGATTAGATAGCGTCGCCTGGTAAAAGCGACCTCAGATTCGAGTTCCTTGGCCCAGAATACCCCTGTATAGTGAGTTTCGTCCAAATCGAACAATGTTTGACCATATTTAGGCCTATATTGATTATCCCTTTTCCGTGTAGGTTGAAAATTTCATATGTCTGCGGGCCTTGATATTCTAAACAAATGAATCGTCCAGGATGGACTTACAAAATCAAGCGATGGCCCGCGATAATTATTTCAAAAATTAAAAATTAAGAGCATAATAGTTAAATCATTATATTTATTAACACCTAAATCACGTGGACTACATACCACGATTAGATAGCGTCGCCTGGTAAAAGCGACCTCAGATTCGAGTTCCTTGGCCCAGAATATCCCTGTATAGTGAGTTTCGTCCAAATCGAACAATGTTTGACCATATTTAGGCCTATATTGATTATCCCTCTTCCGTGTAGGTTGAAAATTTCATATGTCTGCGGGCCTTGATATTCTAAACAAATGAATCGTTCAGGATGGACTTACAAAATCAAGCGATGGCCCGCGATAATTATTTCAAAAATTAAAAATTAAGAGCATAATAGTTAAATCATTATATTTATTAACACCTAAATCACGTGGACTACATACCACGATTAGATAGCGTCGCCTGGTAAAAGCGACCTTAGATTCGAGTTCCTTGGCCCAGAATATCCCTGTATAGTGAGTTTCGTTCAAATCGAACAATGTTTGACCATATTTAGGCCTATATTGATTATCCCTCTTCCGTGTAGGTTGAAAATTTCATATGTCTGCGGGCCTTGATATTCTAAACAAATGAATCGTCCAGGATGGACTTACAAAATCAAGCGATGGCCCGCGATAATTATTTCAAAAATTAAAAATTAAGAGCATAATAGTTAAATCATTATATTTATAACACCTAAATCACGTGGACTACATACCACGATTAGATAGCGTCGCCTGGTAAAAGCGACCTCAGATTCGAGTTCCTTGGCCCAGAAAACCCATGTAGGCCTATAGTGAATTTCGTCCAAATAAAACAATGTTTGACCAACATTCAAGCGATCTCGAAAGTTTTATTTCCAAGGTATGACAAAAATATCCAAAGCCTACTGTAGTTGATTTGACATGAAATGTATAGGCCTAACTGAAAACTGATGCATCGAAAACGCAAAAAATTTTGCCCGTTTTTCACTCATAACTCACGAATGAAAAGTAAAATTAAAATTCCGGCTTCTAGGTGCATTTTCCGACCCTTCAGCCCACCTATGTTTAAATTTTCAGATCTCTGCGTTCAGTAGATTTCGCTGGACATCGAGGACAATTCCTTTTATTAATACAGATAATATGAATTATAATGATACCTTCTCTAATTTGTCAAACATCCATTTCATTTAATCCAAACCCACCTGATGCAACTGGCAACAATATGTTCTGTGAATTTGTTTTGATAATTCTGTGTAAAAAGGGGTTAAGTATTTTCAAAAACATGTAATTTTTGGCAGTTAAAATCAGCATTTTTCAAAATCCTTTCTCAGTGAGCACCTACATTATGAAACGAAGGTACTGTCAAAATTCCAAGTCTCTACCTGTTATAGTTTAGGCTGTACGTTGATTCCTGTCATTCAGTCAGTCAGTCAGGACAAAGCCTTTTATATGTATAGAGAAGATATGTGTACAGGTATATATATATATATACCTATACACATACGTATATGGGTGATTCTTCAAATACGGGAAAATTTGGAGTGTGTAAAATCCAAATTTTTTACTTTGTTTAAAAAATCTCAAAAAAATCACAAAAATACTTCAGGGGTTACTTGATTATAATATGACACCAGCAGAGCTTAAATGTTTATAGTTTTATTTATTTTTATTTATTTATTTTTTTAAGCCATGTGGATGACATCCGTGTACATGTGGATGGCAGAAGGCCGCATTAATGACTAACTTTGGCAACAATCTGCTTTTCTTTATGTGATTTCATATTTTTCTCAGCATACTTCAGTTGATTTTGCATCAAATTTGCAAATTTGTGTGCATACTCCGGAATTAATGTAATTTTAACGAGACTGTGTTTTTATGGTTTTGGGGGAGGGGGGAATCAAGCAGAAATTCATTTAATCAGTTTTAAGATCTTAAGTACAGGTCACAGACACCGCAAACACAATAGTATCCTACATTTATCATCTACATATGTGATACCCCTTCATGAGACATGTGGCTGACACAAAAATCAGGCATGTGGATGACAAAAAAGGTGGTCTCAGCAATAATAATTTTTACACAGAATTATCACTTCCTTGAAAATGATACAAAGTCCTTTGTTAATCCCAAACTGTTTGTAAGCAAGCAAAATTCAACCTTTCAATTCAACCACAAGCTGCCCTGTTGACTTTCTAACACTGTTGCCAGTTTTACAAATTTCTCATTTCTGCAGAAAAAATTCCATTCTTTTCAGCCATGTGGATGACCAAAAACCCTTGGGACATTCTTTATGTTCATTAGGTGGGGTGACAATTTTATTTCATTTTATTTTTTAGGGGTTAATATTCTTCACCCATTCATACTCATTGACAGGAAAAAAGTTGAAAAGGAAATTACATTTTGTTTTGTGGAAAAATGCATTAGAATATACAAAACCGAGGTTTGGGACAGGGCATGTGGATGACATTTCATTGAATTAAATTCGATTTTGGAAAATCAGAATTTAAAGTTAGTGACATTTCAAACTGATAGTTGTAGTATGGAAGTAGTAGAAACAAACTTTTATTTTAATTTTTTTTAAAGTTGAAATTGAAGGGAAATATCACTCCGGAACGCAAATTTTCCCGTATTTGAAGAATCACCCATATACGAGGCTTAACAAACTAATATAAGATTTTTATTAAGCACTTATATGAACATGAAAACTTATTGCCTTTTCCCCCACTGTGTATGTAATAACATATGTATTTGTGGGTGTGTAAAAAAAATAGACGAATTCGGGGTTGATCTAGAAAGTCGAATTTATTCCTTTAAAAAGAGACTAAGAAAAATAGAATTCAGTTAAAGATCCAGGAAGGCTGTTGTAGACCTATTTTATGTATGCTACCCGAGCACACTTGATATCTCAACAGGATTTCTCGTACCCACCTGCCCGCGATGAAGTCCTGAAGGAGTCGCATTTTTGTATTAAATCATTCTTCTGTTGAAAGTAAACCTGCGTGCTAAAATCTGATTACAACCACATGCCAAGCGACCTGCTGTTATCGGTACCTTGATTATGTACATGAAGTTTGAACAAGATTGTCAGCCGTTCTTAAGTGTATGTAATTTTCTTGTATTGAGTTACATTCTCAATCTTTTATGCGGAGTTTATTAGTAACATTTTTTTCTTGGCCTGTGTACATTCCTGCTGAAATATTGTACTGTACCTGAATTAATAAGGCTGAGTGTATTAAATATATGACATTCTAAAAATTATTGTCCTTATCCTCTATTCCTGATTTATCAGCAGACATGTTTATTCGTGTATAAAATCATGTGTGTATGGGGATTATTAATAGAAGCCCCAATATTTTGAGAAATAAAATGGTTGATTTCGGTGTTGACTTTCTTCTATTTCGTTACATGTTTCGTGAAATAAGTTATTTTCACACTATATTTTACATGATAAATTTTACTTCTTTATTTACTTTAACACTTAAATATAGCTGTGAGAAATACTATAATATTATTCGGCAATGAAAATAAATTTTAGTTTAAAAGTTGAAACATGAAACAGAATTAATTATTATAGTATACTGTACGTAGGGAAGTTTTAATTTTTAGATAACTTAATTATATTTTCCATTTTTCAATTCTAATTTTAACGTAATCTTTTATTTGTAGCACTTTGTGTCAGCCTCTACGAGAGGAGTTTTGTTACTAAAAATAGCCATTTTCAAACAGAAGTGTCACCATGAAATATGGAGAGTGAAAAAGAAATTTCATACACTAACAATTACGATTTTAGATAATATTCTCGAAAAATTTCTCAGTATCTGTCCTCGAGGGGGCGTATTTCGCGGCTATTTACACATTTCGTGGAATCCAACAAGTTATGCGATAATTCGTGGATATAATTTTCTTAATACTGATATTTTAAGCATCTATAAAGTCCAAAATAGCTAAGGAAAGCTGTCTTGTAAAATTTAGGGTGTATCGCTGTTACCAAAAAAATAAAATCCTTAATCATTAAACCCATAAATTTGACTTGACCATTTAAGAGAAAATATTCTCTTTAACACCATATACGATTCTGTTATGTCTGAGAAACACGTTTGAATGTTTTGATGGGGTAATGCGTCTCGCTGCTGTTAAAAAAAACTAAAACTAAACTCCGTGGCGCTACATCCCTGAAGGAACTGGACCTACCACCCGATCACTGCATCATCTACCATAGGCAGATGGCAGGATTGGGGGCATGTGTTCAGCATGCCGCCGATACCCACGGCCGTTAGCGATGCTAACCACAAGATCACGCCGGCAGTCTAAGAAGAAAACACCATGTCATTTTCATTTGAATTTCCCATGTCATATACAATGATTTAGTACCTGAGGTCCGGGACTACTTTTATCAGCACGTAAAAACAGCGCATAAAAAAAGCGACCCCTAGTTACGTAACAGGAACGCGGAGATGATATACAACCGGCCACATACAATTAACCTACTTGCAAACAGACTCGGCGGCCGTACACATAAACCCACATAAATGTAAATATTAATTCGGAGGATACTGATAATGGAAAATATGGGATATGTGTGTGATTTATGTTAAATGAAATTCGTATCTGCAGTTTCAAAATGACATTATGACCCATCATTTCATTTATTTCAGCTCCCTTTCAACGGAAAACGCTGTAGAATAGTGGTGGAGAGAGTAGTGATAGTGGGGAAATGAAATTGAAGTGAGGTGGATTACTACTTCCAGCAGATAATGAAAGAAGGGTATAGAACAGTCAACCGAATAAGGAAAACTTATTTATGTCTGATTGCTATATAATGAATTAATTGTGATCTTAAGTGAAATTTGTACACAACAGTATAATCTGTAATGTACTTACGGCTTAATGAATTTAGTCCATCAGTCTTACTAGCTTAGTGCCGGATTAAACCCTATGGAGGACCCTAGACTTTAAAAGTGCCGGCACACTTCAAATAGTGCTTGGTAATATGCTACATTAAAATGTCTAATAAACAATTCTATCATAGGTAATCTCGAGTTGGATTTATTAAGTCTATTCCATGAATAAAATGTAGCGGATTATATAAATAATCATTATTTTCTTACTCGTGTATTTTAAAATCAGTCAATATTCCGTCAGCTGTGAGATCACGACATAGGAAATGATCGATGAATTGAATGAGGTATAAGATTCTAGCCAAATGCTGCCAATAGTGCCTATGAGAAATAACTAACCTGATTCAGATAAGCTAACATCAGAACAGCATAAAAAAGGCACACGAACTGGCTTGCACCTAATTGAAATTTTGATTTAAGTCAATGCACATTTATATTATTTCAATTTCAGAATAAGTTACGTTACACGAAATGTTTTTACTTTGGTCACTGCTGGTACCATATGACGTATTAATCAGTGCTTATTGATAGCTTACCTTTCCAGTAACGAGCTGATGTTTTATCAGATAAAATTGCATCCCTGTATTCCTAGCAAGCTTAAGATATACGACAGCGATTGGTCGATATCTGAGGCATTGCTAAACGTTATTGGTCAATACCAAATTTGCATCATATGAATGGAATAGTCAATACAAATTAAAGGATACATAAGAGCTGATCTTATTATTCACATTGTTTTAATAAATTACAACCGACACAATGTATTTCAATGTTTTAGGAATCCTGAGGACCCCGACTGCCCCTAAGATAAATTTATAACTGTTTTAAAGTGCCCGACTACGCGCGGAGGTCCGTTTAGCGTATAGGTCAACTGCGCGCGACGATTATTCCTGCATTTTCCTTCCCATTTTTTGCAGACTTAGGACTCTCTATGAATGCCGGCCTATTTGCCATTCCTAGGTATTATAGGTATTGTAATTATATTTTGTATTGAGTGTGTTTCAATTAGATTCTAGATTAATACTAGTAAGGATGTGTAGGAAATACGTAAATAGTAGAATAGTGTAACTAATGAGAAGATATCTATTAGGTTAATTCATAAATAATTTTCGTTTAAGGCTAGAGATTGAATAATAATTCATTTAGGTAAGAATCCAAGGAAAGGAGGTAATCCTCCAAGTGATAATAGTGATGAAAATATTAGAAATTTTATGATTGGTTTGTTTTTTATAATTGATAAAATTATTTACTAGTGTTACTTAGATGAGAAAGACACACAAGCATTTGACGTACGTATTTGTGGTAGGCTCGCGCGCAGTTGGGCTGTTTACAATTCAGTAGCTTGCGCGCAGTTGGGAAAAAATTGACCCTTTCGCGCGCACTCGGTACCCACCCTACGAATCTTATTAGTCTTAACGCGAATTGTGCAGTGTCAAGGGGATAGCCCTGGCCTTTTAAATTATAAAAGTCTACTACTATAATCATTACTTTATAAAAATCTAATCAGAATTTGTTTGATCAACGAGCGGGAAATTCAATATTCCAATTTCCGTTCTATGTACAGAAAATAAATGAGTTTATCAATGGCAGATCTGACATATGAACAAGGCTGTAGGTACCTCATTACTGCATGTTAGGTTATTTTCAGACGTGTGGGTGTGCAAATTGAAAGTGTCTTGAACAGTTTCCTAGCAACAGCTGACTCTATGACCACACAGCCAGAGTGCGTGGGAGTTCAGTCTCCTGCATCTTGTAATCCTTATCCTTGCATCCTAAATCTATTCTTGTGATTTGTTGTACGAGAAGATGATAAAAAATTGTCTTATTGAGAAGTAACTGTCATTGCCAAAGAAACTATATACATTCAGTACACAGCTCATGGAAAATTTTCTCAGAAATGTATTGGGTGGGAGAAATCTTCACACCTACAAACATTTGTATCCATTGATAAAAAATAGTCACTGTTTTTAGTATTTCCTGTCATACAGAAGCAGTTCTTTTTATTTTCATTAACCATTATTTTTTCTCTATTGGGCTACTTAATGTTGTTCATTACCAGGGCTGTGGTTTTAATGGATAATGATATACAAGAGCATGCTTTATTAAAATGCAAATACGTCCTAAAATTAAAAAAAAAATGCTCTTACAAATACACATTTTTTAACAAACCTGCATTGTAGTGCACTTACTTACTGAATGGTAATAGAAAATTCCTAAGTAAGTTAAAGGGATATTATATCATATGGAACCCAGACGTTCATTGCCGCGCTTACCTCAGCCCGCCATTCAAAACTATTCTTTGCTATCTTCATCTACCCATCCCTCGCAATTCCTACTTCCCTTAAATCTATCCTAATGTTGTCCACCCACCTACGTCTTGGTCTTCCAAGCGGTCTTCAAAAATCTTGGTATGCTGGTGTACGTCTCCTGATTTATATCCGGGAGGCATTTAGGGCGAAATTGTTAAAGTTTTAATTAACTAAGCATCCTAATTTTTTCGATCAATTATTAGTTTTCTTTCGGAAGAAATATTTTGAACTTTACATATTATTTTGTATGTGCGTCCAATTTTCACTGCTCCATGTTATTTTTTAAACGGCACGCCGGTAGTACAGTTAAGCGTGATGAGTTATATAGTGTGTGGGTCATTATATTAGGATGGAGTAAAAGAAATGCAATTTTAAAGTTGATAATGTAATAGATGCTAAAACTTGTTACCCATATCCTTATTAAATTAGGAGGGAGTAAAAGGGACATGGAATCTCTGGTCAACTTTTCGGAGCAATGTGGTAGGTACAAACGTTGTAATTCCTATATCCTGAAGCATGGTGATACATATAATTTACTACTTATTTTTATTGTAATAACAATATTACAGCTTGCTGAGAACGCCTTTAAAGGAGCTTTTAGTGTAGTTTAATTTACTATCAACATTTATCAGAAGTTTTTAGACTAAGAATATTTGTAGAGTATTGATTATAATTTTTTAAACTCAAATATAAATAGAATCCAATAAAAATATCTTCAGAGAAGGTAGATTGAAAACCTGTCAACCATTAATACCAGCAAAAGTCTTGGATAACTTCAGTTCCAGAAATAAATACGCATTGGAGCATTTAGATGGGATATATTACATCGTGTTGCAATAGGTTACCGGTACGTAAAATCATTTATAAATTTGTCATTCTCCGTTCATGTTTACCAGCTCATGTATTATGCAGGCTTACAGTTGCAACATACTAACCTATTCTATGAGGAAAAAATACGACAAAAAAGTTAATATACTGAATGTAAATGCATGAAAATTACTAAATAAAAAAGGAAATGGCACGAAAATTACTATATAATGACGTAAAATTGAAATAAATGCCCTAAAAATATAAAATTGCATAAAATGACAAAAAATGACCTAACAAAAATGCATTTCTATAATATAGGGACCATGATTAGGATTCACCTACAAGTTGGTATTGTCTAAGCAGCATCAATAAAAAGATGAATCTGGGTCCTGATTATAATTAATTATACGGTATTTTTAGTTCATTTAATATAATTTAGAGAGTTTTACTAAAAAGTATTGTATGCACCACATACGCAAAAGCTTTATCAGACCCAACCAGTACTAGAATCAGCTGTACTAAAATCGTAGAATCGTCCGCTTAAGTGTTATTATGCGTACTTGATACATAAATAGCTATTCTAGTTCAGAACTAACCATAAAAAAAATGATTCCAACTCAGACTTCTGCGAAAATCAATTCTGACGCTATTAATTTTTAATATCAGAAAGCGAAAGTAAATTAACATTGCTGAGGTAGGTTATTGGTTTTCTCGCTGTCAATCACAGCAGTGCGCTGCTTGGAACTCATCCATCACAGACTCAGGAGCTGCTGCGTCAGGTTTGACCAGCCGCCTAATATTCTGCTTCTGAGGAAATTCAGTTTCTATGGAATGTTCCTCTGTTATTCAGAGAGCAGCATTTCCAACATATGTTTGAAATAATCCTCTGTACATGACGAATCTAGTTAATGACTCTCTTAGTCTGCGCAAACCAATTCCAGCAAGTTTCTCATTAATATTTGCACCGATCTCTCATAAAGTTTGTCTCGTGGATTCATTTGATGTTAAAATGTTTTATCTTTGCCTCAATAATGCCTGGTTTCTATAAACTCGCGAAATACCTATGGGTAAATTATCCAATGGACAGAATTTACACAAGAATAACACCATACAAACACAAATAATTTAAAGATAGCAATCACATACACTTGTGGCGAGTTTCTAGATAAATGCCCTCTGGGTAAATATGAAAATGACAGAAAAAATGTTCCTACAAACTCGGGCTAGATCTTTCCAAGGGTAAATCGTAGGGTTAATTTATCCTTTCATGGATGGCTGGATAAAATTTAACCTCTCATAGGATCAATAATAATTTAAACAATGAGAATCAAAGCCTTCTGAATTAAATTAACTGTACAACTTCAAGGCCTTGCTCATTGTGGGTGAAATATAACTAATTTGCCCATGGATAATTTACCCATAGGTATTTCACGAGTTTATAGAAACCGGGCATAAATCACACATACATGCTCACACTATAGATTATAGTATATAATACATACATTTTTATTTTTTATACGCCTAATTATATAAGTTGATTGAGATTACTATTTAACGACGTTCTGTATTACTACATTCTCCTGTAACCGTCACCCGTGTATAAATCTTCCGACAGGGAATTGAATCATTTATGCACAGGTAAATGCTATCGACCTGGACAGGGAACGAAGCTGCGAACTTTATAACAGAAAGTTAGTTCCTTACCAACTGTTCTGCCTAGACTGATAAAACAGATCTATGTACATTTGTATGGGTACACTAGCTTAAAAGACCCGGCGTTGACCGAATGTTCTTAAGTTATTTCTTCTACTCCGAAGAAAAATGATGGAAGACTTTCAAACTATAGGTCCTCGAGTGTAGAGATGAGGAAAAAAACATACTCAGATTATTCCATAAGAAAACACTAGAACATTTAGAGGACTTGGAACTTTGCAACCCATTGCATCTACAAACTATGCCTGGTAGGGGTTAAGATAAGAAGAGACGTAATTCCCCATAAGATAAAAATTCTATTGTGATTAGGGAAAACTGATTTTCCATCCTCATGTTCCTATACTACCATTTAGGGACTGAAATCAAAGAAAGAAAGAAAAAAGAAAGAAAGAAAGAAAGAAAGAAAGAAAGAAAGAAAGAAAGAAAGAAAGAAGGAAGGAAAATAAACAATAGCACAATCACCCTTTGCTCCCCAAAAACGTAGGATAAAATACATTATTGCGCTCATAGGACTAAAGGAATTTCCAATCACTTTGTTCCGTTTTACATGTTTTGGGTTTATATATTTTAGGTAGGTTTATGCGTATTTCGGAAACTAATTCTGAATAAAATGTTTACACGGTTGGCTTTCAAACAATGCAATAGATTTTACAACTTTACAAACAGTTTTCTTTAAATCTGTTACTTCGATTCTGCCATTCTCTCTTGGTGCATGCATTTTTTTTGTGCCCACCCTTACCCCCGGAGTGCCAAGCAATTAAGCCTAAACCTTCGGTCAGACCAAATTTTGGTAACCATATGCGATGTGTGTATACCTATTGTGCCCTTATGTACATCCGTAGGGGATGTTGATGGTGTGACGTGTTTGGGCTGAGTACTTGTGTCTTTGTACTTTGGCGCAGGATAGACCTAAGTGCGGATAGGTCTTATGTGCAATATCTCCCCGAGTGTGTGTGTTTTTTTAGTGACATGTAGTTATGTATTCTAGAGATTTGTAGTGCGTGTATCTGTTTGAGGGGATTATTGACCAGTCCGGCATTCGCCTAAGTGAATAAGGGTGATTGCGCCAAATTATCCTTTGTCTAAAAACCTTCCTCGGTAAAATTCACATCACTTAGGCCTGTAGACAATGGTTTCTGAATATTATTTTGTCCATATGTTATGGCTAATTTGTCATTACTTTTTTAAAGTAATTATACCTGAAAGTGTAGTAAATTATTTACATGAATCCATTGATGATCAAAGTTTGAAAACAAAGGAACTTTCAAGATCAAAGATGTCAATTTAGCTCGAATTTTGTCAAAGGCACCCTAAGAATTACAGTATACGGTAATTCTATCTATTTTCAGTCATGCCCAATATCCATAAATTTTGGATCCACCACTATCTACACTTTTGGTTATGTAGCAAAATCTTTTAATTGTTCTAGGCGTCATAATTTTTAAACACTGCATATAGGTGTGTGAACGAGTGTGAGAGGGAGAATTAGTTAACTGTAATTTTTTTCCTTCCTGTCACTGATGAAACGCGAGTGAGGGGAAGGCCAGACAGAGATGGGAGTTGAATTCAGAGAGACAAGTCATCGTTCCCCTCCCTCCAGTCTTGACATTCATAGCCGTATACCTTGAAGATTGGAGTACGAAGGAAACGTCCCTCTTCAAATGACAATACAGTAGAGTCCCGCTATTCCGAACTAATTAGGACCAAACACCGGTTTAGCACGAATTCGGAATAGGCGGATTTCACGAATAATATAAACATATTGACTTGTTAATGTGTAAATTAAGTGCAGGGAATTGTATAAATGGAGCCGACATGTGCTGTAAGTAACCAGCTTTCATTCCAATTTGGTTTCAGTTGTTTTCATCAAGATTAGGGTCTATGTATATCTCTATTTAACTTCTTTGTATAACAATAAATGGACGTTTTTTTCGCGAACGTCTTTTTAAATTTTCCTGTTTTAAGTTACAAAAACGGGTGTTTTTTCTTAATCTGTTCGGAATAGGCGGATTTTCGCAATAGCGGGGTTCGGAATAGCGGGACTCTACTGTATTTCGATAAGACTCCTCTAGGCTACTGAGCATCTATCTGAGTAGGGACAGATAGAATAAAAAATACTGTAAAAGTGAGGTACATAATGGTCATTAGGTTAGTCGTTGTATCGTTGAATTCTTTTAGCTGTGAAAATGATTACAGTTGTGACGGTGAAAGAAAATAGCTCTACATACAAATATACATAATAAACCTAAAACCGCAAATACGTTAAAATGAAAACACTGTTGAAATCTAGGAATATATTCTGTTTTCTTTAAGATATCTCACAGGGTTCGTTTTTCGGAATTGAATTGACTGGGGAGTTGCTAAGAGAGTACACAAGTCTGAAGACAGCGTAAGCTATTCCCCCGGTGCAACAGAGTCCCACGGCCTCTCGCGGATGCACAAGCAAGCCAAACAACGATCGTGTTACCATAGCAACTAAACACCAGGCTTACCAGTTTCCCCGTCAGATGGCAATACTTGTAAGAACTTATTAAGATTTATCAATCTGGGGGCTCAAAATATTAACAATACTTCCGCCATGGTATTTCCTCATAATCTCGCTAAGTTAAATTCTGTAGCGGATTTAGTTAATAAAAAATCTTATTTGTGATTCATTTATAACAATTCTGCAATTTGGGCAGCTGCAATTCTGAACGTTCAACAAACCCTTCTAAGGAAAACAAAGAACCAATCTCATTGTAAAGCGATTTTAGACTTAATTATTTTATTAAAAATTCTTCTTATTGTTGTCGGGTTCATTACTATAAATTGTGTAATTAATTCGCACAAATTATAAATTCACAAAGCACAATCTTTAGTTCATCCCCATAGATTACAGATTGAATTAGCCAACAAGAATTCCTTAGAAGTTCAGGCACAGTAATTTTATCTTTCATCAGATACCGTACTTATTAAACGGAAGCACAAAAATCAAGCGTTGTATTAATTTATTCACTTTATTCTTACTTTTGAAATCCTACCTCTCTAGAGCCTCGTTTCTCACAAACTTTACCATAAATAGGAATTTTTCAGTGAAACTATTATTGCGATAAGAAAAATAATGTGACATTATGGTTACCTATAGCGCTGGGACAAATAACTGGATAACGGTTAACTGCACATAAGTTAATTGCAGAGAAAACAATACAGTTAATCCATTCTGTTGGTGGTCCTAAAATCTTTCCACTTGTGTAAAACTAATAAAAATTAAGAAAATTACCAATGTAGTAAGTGGATATTCTCTCCACTTACTACATTGGTAATTTTCTTGATTTTTATTACAGTTAATCCAGACAATTAATTCCACTGCAGTTAATTCTTTTAACAATTATCTGGATAATTACAAATAACTGTATAAAATGACGTCATTATCCAGTTATCTGGTTAACTGTTATTTGATTAACTGGACAAGAAATGATAGTTATTTGAACAATTAATTGCTCAGTTAACCGGTTATCTATTAGTTTATTACATACACCGTACAGGACTACTGTGTCATTTTCTTCACTTGTAGGTATAGGTATAGTGCAGGGGCTGAGCCCTAACGGACTCGCGGACGGAGGCCACATAGGCGGGCCCATTGCCCACCCCCTAGGAAACGAATGATGTGCATGCCCTAAGGCCCCCCAGTCAACAGACTCCACCACAAGCCCCCACGGAGCTCCCCTACATCCAACAAGAACCTGGTACCACTCCACGTGCACCGTACCCAGGGTCCCTCGTACAAGAGCCCCCTAGGCGCGGCACAACCAGACAAGCGCCGCTAACCCAGGGTCCCTCTGAGAGCCCCAAAGGCACGGTACACCACCAGCAACTCTTGACCACAAGCAGCGGGGCAGGACGGGGGAGGCCCGCAGCAGAGTCTGCAGCAGGAGCTGGCCCGAAAACCAGTAAAGGGGAACGGGATGATAATGAGGGGGGAAAGGAAGTTGAAGTGGAGAGTGTTGGTGGAATGAATGAAGGGGGAAACGGGAGGATCCCCGAGAAAAACCCCCAAAGGTCACGGCTTTGTCCACCACAAATGACACGCCCGCCAGCCCCGAGATTTGAACTCGGGACCGCTAGCATGCCAGGCCCACGCGCTAAGCATGAGCCACCGTGACGGCTCTTCACTTGTAAATATGAACTACATTGAACAGGCTAAATATAATATTGATCTTCGTCAGAAATGTCAGCAACCGCAATGACCTGCAATTCAGTTATCATATTAGAAACTCTTCAGGAACTTTTGAAGCACAGTATATTTGGCTAAGCACGGAACAGTTTTGTTTCTATCACAACATCCATAATTGGGTGTGCACACGAAAAATGACTGTTACCAGTGATATTCATTAAAATCTCAAGCATTCACATAATAGATACATTGAATTAATATGTACTCTTGTGATCAGAAATGAAAAGGAATAAGACGTGAAACATCAACATATCTATCCTAATAATATCGTTAGGTATTAAAAATAATAATTGCATTAAAAACATGGAGACAAGCCTAAATTAAAAACAGCTATTATAACTTTTTCTTCCCATACCATAGATATAATAGTGGAACAGTTACCCCACCCAGTCAATAAAAATGGCGGCTTACTTCAGAGTGACCATAGTTAGAGGAATTATTTTGTTCATCCCTAACATTCAATGTCGAGTTTTCAGCATTATTACACGTTGTGAATAACATAGCTAGATGACGAAATCATAAAAAACAACATATTTTATTCGGGTTAGATGTTTAAGTATGTGGTACGAAAATAGGCAACGACTCTCTCTTACTTTTACAACTATTTTACACAAAAAAAGTTTTATTTTTCGCCATTTTCTTGAAGACTTCAATAATGATTTTATTTCAATTCTGATAAATAAAATTATCTGAATCCTTTTTTTCTTAATAATCTGAAGGGTTGTTATGTAGCTACTAACTCAAGTTTAAGACCTGAATGGCGAAAAATACACTTTATGTGTTTAGCTGAGACAATAATTGAATACGCCCTCCAGAGGATTTTGGGGGATTGAGTGCATTTTGTCTAGTGACGGAGGTTACCTCAAGCAACAAAAATGTAAGTAAACTGTTAGATTGAAGCTAGAGGTTTCGCCAGAAAGAATCATTTAGTGTCGAAGTTTCTACTCATATTGGAATTACTACCTGAGAGTACATAGATTTATTTCATATTCTAGGAAAGAAGAGTGTTATTGTGCTATAGTTTATGAAAATAAAATAATATTAATTGCTCAAATTGGTGAATAAATCAAGGACAATAACAAAATATAAAACATTTACAAAAGTATAATTAATATTCTCGTTAAGTAAAGGCACTCAGCTCACTTCCAAACTCCCTGTATTTAAGAATGAAAGTGAGCATGCTTTGAGTTATTGCCCATATTTAAGGCAGAGAAAGTTGTGCGAATGTAACACACCAGATTTTGGGGGGGGGGAGGGGCGAAGATTTCTTGTCATTCATTCCCAGATAGCAGGAAAAATGCTTTTTTCGTATAGGACTATAGGGATCCTTCAGATTGTTTGATATAAATCAGTTGCATTTCTATTTCTTGTAATAAAAAAAATTAATACGTTCTTCCATAAGCAAACCTCAAATTCCATATAATTTCGAAGAAAATCTTCTTTTAGTAGGGTAGCTGCCCGGGTCAAAGCATTATTCTGAAATATGTCCCTTGAAAATTAGAGACAGAAACAATGTGTCATGACGAGACATAAGAAATGTCTATGGGGTCAGTATGTTAGGAAAATTAAAGTTCTGATATAGGAAAAAATGTCGTAAACAACGTAAATCACAAAGTATGAAATAACTGAGAATAATATTCTTTTAATGGAAAGCATATGTTAAAAAAATTCTATATAATAACTAGGTCTACTGTAAATTAATTCCACTATTTGTTTGTTAATTTATATTTCTGTGGATTTAGAAGGAAACAAAAACGATCTTACTCTTCATGTGGATCATGACATGGACATTTCATTATGCATTCCCATATTTCATGGAAGGGGATAGTTTCAGTCCCAATTCTGCTCCGCAGTGTACATAGTGTATGGTTTTTTTTTTTAATTAATTTATTAACATCATGTCCCATTACATTAGTAATACTACATGATTGATTGTTACAACAATACACGTTCTAGTACACCTTACTACAATAGTTATTTAAGAATTTAGAGAGATAATGTTATATACAATACAGCTATTAATAATTAGATAATAATATGTGTACAATCATTTCGTGATTTTTTTTACAGCACTTTTGAACATATATAGTGTATGGTATTGTCATTCTCTTGGTCCACCTCTACTGGCTATCAGCAGGCCGGATAATTTGGTCTCCGAGGCTTTATCCAACAAGATAGAGACTGTGGATGACAGTAAATATGGGAAAAAGAAGGCAACCAGTCGTTCCCTAATAACCCGGCATTTTCATCTAGAAGTGGTAACTTATCTCAATTCGGATCTGAATTATTATCGATAGTTCGTTTGGGCTTCCACTCCCGCATGCTACTGCATTACCGCTGTTAGCAAAAAATATATTTCAAAGTTTCCTTCACATTTTCAATCTATTCAAACTATTATAATCCATATGAAGTTTTTTAGAAGTACAAGTCGCGATATTTTTATTACTACAATTTCATGTCGCCAGATTGAAAGGAATCTGGTTATGTCGTTTCCATGTAACAGTTATGTAATCTGCGAGATGTAGCCTGACATGTTCTTCTGAATTCGATACTTCCCTTGAGACCATTTCAGTATTTGATGTTATAACGTTTCCTGTCTGTCTCTTTAAACCCACGTGCTATACGGACTTCAATGTAACTTAAGACATCTAGTCGCATGCAACAAGAAAAGTATTTATTTGTATCAACTTTTTTCTCTTAAAAGAACATGGAACAATATTGTTCGAATGCCACTGTAATATGACAAAGTAAACACAAAGAATAACATTTGAATACTTAGGGTTACCAGAGTCCAGATTTTGCCAGACATGTCCTCCTTTTTTTTATGTATTGGTCCAGAGTCCGGCCATGTGGTAATTTGAAGGTATTTTATTTCATAACAATAAAATGATAAAAGTCTAAGAAGGATGTTTCGACTTAATTTAAGCTTTTACCATTGTTGTTATAAGTTACAGAATAAGTACATTATTCGTTAATTTTAGTGTATATTGCCGTCTGTTATCATCAAAATTTGAATTAGGAAAACATCTAGGTATAAATTGCTCTACAGCTCAATTTGATGTTTCCTCCATAAAATAATGTAGTAACTTACAAATATTTCTATACAAATAAATAAAAAATAGGAATTAATTTAATTCTGTTGATTTAGATAAGACATTTTCAATCGATTGTTCATATCACCAACTTGCTCTACTTTTAACGTTTTTGTGAGCGTCAACCCAAAATAAAAATAAAGTAGAGATTAAATTACCCACAAAAAAATCAATAATAAGAAAATAATCTTATTCTTGCAAAAGCACAAAATTACACAACCAACTAAAAGCTAAAATTACTATTATATTAGCATCCTGCCTATTTTAATTGCTTACGAGGATAGGCCTATGTTCAATTTCAGTAGCCTGGTGGCCTTGTTAGTTGTCCGCTGGCCTATGAATCCAAGGACTGCGGGGTTAATCGAGGCCTATGTTGACAGAGTTTTCGGGGAGAAAAATTCCTCCCAATGCATATGTGGTAAGGGAGATACTAAAGTAATGCTTGTGAACAATAGTTTTTTTAAGTCTAAGTTAAACCTTAATTCATACCTATAATATAATATGAAATACAGTTGAGTGTTCATAGGCTCCAGGAAGAACTAAGAAAACATTTGCTTTTATAAATGCATAGTAATTTAGCGCTTTTAACAATGCACGTTTTATTTACTATAGTCAGGAATATTAATAGTGTTTGCACTTTCGTAAATACGTCGCAGTTATGTTCCATATTATTATCCGATACTCTGTCTTACTTCCTGTAACACAAATCATTAGCACTTGTTACTGAAGTTTAGACAACGTGACCATTTCGACAGATCCTTTCACTGTTTCACTGCGAACTTGGGTCAGTTTAGGCAATCATAACGAAAAGAGTTGTTCGTAGTAACATTGAAATAAAGAGGACGTAAATTCCGGTATCATCATACCGGTATGATCATCCGGTATCATCATACCGGAATTTAGTATCATCATACCGGAATTTACGTATGCTGGGTTTATGATATATCCTTTGCATCATATACATTGTAAAGTATTGCATTGATCAACTAGCTCTGGTTCGATCCAAGGCAGTAGCAGGAAATGTTTCCAGAATCGGTCGTCCATCTAAATGAGTATCTAAGGAAGTTTGTTTTCATTCAAATGGCCTGGAGGGGAGTAAACTGAGGCAAGACCCAATTTTTTATTACACCGCCTTAACCTTTAGGCAGTCTTTCTTGCCGAAATATAAACCGCTAGTAAAGAGGCAATTTAACTTTTACCGTGGTGTGATGTATCAATGAATAAGATTTATAGGCTACTGTATAATTAAATTGAAAAATAAGGTAGTTTAAGAATCAGGAATCAGTCTAATTAGACTTTAAAAACTTTTTTTTTTTCTTTGTCGTAGTTTAACCACTCCCTTTTAGGATTTAAGTGACCCAAGCCTTGCAAGGCCGCTACCTGTCGGCAGAGGAATTATCTTTAGATCACATACATACTTTTTGACCAGACAAGGACATGGAGGGCCTCCCCGGATGAGTGACCAGCCCAATGCCGGGGCCACCTCCGAGACAACACGAACACATATGACGAGACACACCATTCACACACACACACACTCACTCCGAACAAGGCGAGGATGGGGATGATAATGAGGGCCAGATGATATCCGGGGACCACAAGGGCCGAAAGTTACCCATTCTTTTTCACGTAATTGTAATATATCCAATGCAAAAATGTATTCTAGATACACATAAACATACTATTCTCTCCTAATTTAATTTACTGATGACTAGATACACAATTTGTCCATTGTTTTATTGTAGGCTGTGCCTACTTTATTATTTTGTTGCTACTATTATTATTGTATTTATTGTATTTTAAGGTGTATCAGTGCACATAGTGTATTCTGTATTCAATCTTCTGGTTGAGTGGAAAGGAAAGACCTTATGGCCTTAACTCTGACAGGCAAAATAAAAACATTATTATTATTATTATTATTATTATTATTATTATTATTATTAGTATTATTAACACCCCTAACTTATCACCGTCTCTTACGATGGAATGACGAAAGGCGACAAAGGCATACATGAGCAGGGCTTCACTTGGACATTTTAACCTCATAGCAACGCACATTTAAAAGACACGAAATGAAATCAATTTATAATATTTATAACATTAAAATTAACATGAAAAGAAATGATTTTATTTTACATACAAGTTATTTGCTGTTCCTTCCAGGCTTGAAGATTGTTCCGCGACGGTAATAATCATTATCGGATATGGCTAGTTGGAAATAGTTACATAGAATAACAACAAGAGTGCTGTACTGAACACCAATACTTTAATATGTCGTTAAAATACTGTTACCTCACATTTGATAAGCATAGTATAGTATGGTGGAACAAAAAAAAAATATATTTTTTTTATAAATTTGTAATTGTAACACTGTTTAATATGATTTGTGAAACAAAAGTTCTTTGCTTCTATATTCGCCAAAAATCAAAGTTAGCTAATTCACGATAATTTGCTTCTACTAGCGAGTATGCGTGACTCGTTTTGTTTTTATGTGTTAAATTGTATAAGATTTATCATGTTTCTATATGTTGTCTCATAACAGACTAATTGTGTATATCATTTCTAAATCCTAGTGTTCTTATTTCATATATATATATAGTATGTAAGGAATTATGTTAATATTACAAATATTAATATATAAATTTAAAACAGGAATTTAATTTAATTTAATTTTTAATACCATTTTTTTACAACTGTTACAAATTACAAATTACAAAATACCAATTATTACAAATTATTTCAAAATACAAATAATATAAACACGATTGTTACAATTACAATAATGAGTGTTGTTTACCCCGCATGAGCATAGCTCGTGTTCGGGGTCAGTTCAGTTATACTAGAATTATATTTCATACTTTTTACATAATGTATGTATTAAATAATTACATTAATAAAATTTCTTATTGCTCGAATTTTGTTTAGTTTAGATTTTTTCTTTTCAGTTTGACAGTATTCACAGTTCCCAATTTTCTACTATTTTTACGGTGCAATAATTAAAGGAATTTCGTACCTTCATATAAGCCTTTTCATTTTGAAGTTAGATCACCAATAGTGAATATCTTTATTGAAGAATGTTTAAGAATATTTAACATTCCCAAGAATTTAAGGAATATTTTGTCGTGAACATGGACGATACGAACATTATAATATCAGTGACCCTTGCGGAGCAGAATTTCTGTAACCATATATGCAATCGTCAAATAAAACCAGCATTGAGTTTTAAGCTTGAAATCAATGAGGAAAAATTTATTAAAATAACTGGTTTCCGTAAATGACAATCTGAAAGTCTGGATAAAATATCCTCGCATTTTATACAAAGAAATATTCCATCGATCGTATATCTCAGCTTTTATACCATTTTTAAGGTGAAGAACGTATACATCAGTAGCAATGAAAAGATTAACAAGGGTCCACAAAAGTAATGGATTATGTTCATCAAAGAAACTTCAAATTTAAATTTGAGCCATTATGCGAAGAATTTGTTATAATATCATGCTTGAAGTGTGAAATATACATAACTAAATTTTTATGGTTGAATAGGGCAATTAGAACTTGACCATAATAGGTTTCGGCAGTGCATCACCCTAAATTGAAGAGAGCCGATTATCATTTTTGTCCTTTTTTTAATAACATGAAATATCACACAATTTAACAAATTCAAATTCAATTTATGTTCTTAATATACAATCTGAACAAACTGTTCAAAGGTATAATTTACCATTTAGAGATTTTCTATCTTAAGTTATGCTTTGCCTTGGGCTAACTTTCATTTGTATTCAATATCTTTATTACAATTTCCGATGTTCGGTGCCCCGAAGCATTTGTATTGATTCTTGAGGACATAGGTTAACATTCAGTATTAAGGAAGGCTATGGTATCAATGATAATCTGATTGTCCTCTTAAATGCATCTACGGACTATTTTACTTTCTCGCATATACCTAGGTACGTAGTATGGAGAAAGTATTGTGATCGTGACAAAAAATCGAAGTCGAGATAACACCGGGAGAGCATGTTTCATGAAGCCTAGAAACCGAAAAAAGTATTTTTGGAATGACGTCTGTCCGTCTGTCTGTCCGTCTGTCCGTCCGTCTGTGGACAAGCACAGCGGGTAAACGGTTCATTGTATTTACTTCATTTTTTGAATTAAGCACTTTTTCAAAATTTTGTCGAACCGCCCAGAAATTTAGTTTTATAACTGAAATATTAAGGGGACTTTTCATGAAAACTTTTTAAAAAAATCTGATGTGAAAGTCACATAACTTCCTCTGCCCAAATAAAAGTTAGGAGTATTCACATAGGCCTATCCTTGTACAGAAACACAAGACACAATTTAACGCTAATTATACGATAAATACCTGATAACCTCTTCTCTGAAAAAGATGCGACTAAAAAAAGTGCAGACTATATAGCAAACAAAAACAAGTGACTGCAGACATTTATTGAAACTTCCGTCGTTAAGAATAATTCCCGAACTTTATCGAATATTTCCCTCCAATATGTCTTTCTCACTTCATTCTTATACAGAATAAGAGGCCTTGAAAGAGTGTGTATTCAATTGTTCACCACACAACACAAACTTTTTACAAACAGTGGGTGAACAGTAGGTGGCTTGTAACTGCCTTCAGAGAATTTTTTCGAAAAAAAGTTTCAAATAAAAGTTTTAGCTCTCACTATAAGCTACACTTGTGCAAAATTTAAAGAAAATCGTTAGAGCCGTTTTCGAGAAAATCGCGAAAAACGAAATTTTCTTCATGTAAAGTCCCCTTAAAAATAAGAGAAAATAGTCGCCAATCTTATCCTCACATCTTCAGAAGGTACCTGACCCAAATACGAAATTTTGTTTTCATACGGTTTTCCGTTTTCGAGCTGGCTTGTTCACAGATATTCCTCACAGACACACACACAGACACACAGACACACTGACACACAGACATGTTTCCAAAAATAGTATTTTTGGATTCAGGGGGCCTTGAAACGTGTATATATGTCAAAAACTCAACTTCGAATTTGGGGGTCGAAAACAATACTTCCTCTACCTATAGTACCTATGGTACGGGCAGAGGAAGTAAAAATTTGATTTGTGAAAAAATGGCTCTAACGATTCTAATAAAAATTTAAAATTGGAAACTCTTATCTATGACTAATAAAATGGCTATAGACTATCCGTATTTCTGCAAAAATGACTTAAGGGGTACTTTACTCTTATCCATTTTCAATTTTTCTAGATTATATCCATTACAGTAGGCGATACATGAAAACCTACCACAGTAAAGTTGTAGAAAAATTTAAAATGAACATTTTTTGTTTAAAACATTTCTTTGTACATGTAATAGATATCAAAATAAAAACGAAATAAGGACAACGTAAATGCGAATTTCAGAACATACATGTCAATTAAAATATGAATGACATTTTGTTGCCCCTAGTAACAAGAAAACTATAGACCTAATGTACTTATTGTTGTGAAATGCAATCAGTTTAGCTCAGTCGCAATGAACACACTAAAAGCAATTACAGCGAGGTGGTAGGCCTATGGGCTAACAGGAAAGAGGTCCTGAGTTCAAATCAAACCTCGTGGCCGCCCAAATTGACTTGGGTTTTTCATGGTTTCCTCGTTCGCAAAGGCGAACGCCGGGTTTGTAGGACTTGCTTATTTTCCATAACTCTTCGCCGCTATGTCACTGGATATTATAATCGTTTAAACTGAATACCGCATTAGAAGACATCACTAAACAATAGAAACATGACGCGAATGAGTTGTTAATATAGACCAGCGTTTCTCAACCTATGGTGCGCAGACATAATTAATTAAAAAATATCATAAAGCAAGTGGGAAGTAAAGAAGTAGAAATTTTTCACATAAAATGGACACTAGATGTCAAAGTTTTTAAAATCTTCGAAAATACAGGTCATATTGCAAGTTTCCTTACTTTTGCAGTTACGGGCCATAGTTTCAAACCCCTGATGCACTGACGTCTATGGTTCCCTCTTTCATTCAAAACCCTAAAAAATAAGACTTTGTCGGAGTTTTGTTATTAGAGGCGCCATGCAGTTTTCAACAACCTATCTTTATGAGAAGGGATTTTCATCGCTCGTTTAACTAAAAACATAATACAGAAACCGACTTAATGTATCTGCTGATCTTCGACTAAATTTGACTAATATTGAGCCAAATATCCAGGAACTCTGCAAGAGGCGACAAGCTCAATCGTCTCATTAAAAGTGAGTAATAACATAATTCCTAATTACAGTATATTATCAAAATGGTAATACATATTAAAGTCTGTTCAAAATATAATTTTGCTGTCAATAGTTTCATTCCAATTCAATAACTGTGTTTCCGTCGGATTAAAAAAAATGTATTTCGTTATAACGACCTATAATTTAATACCCCAAATATTAAGAATATAGGAATATATATAGCCTACTTTTAACAATGGGATGTAAAATTAGGGGTCCGTAAAGTTTTCCTCGGGTTCAAAAAAGTTAAGAAATGCTGATATAGACAAATGGTTCACGCAAACATAGCCTACTAAACACGTGGTATGACCTACATGCAGTTAAAGCGTGCAATATAACCTAAGTAGTAGTAGTAGTAGTAGTAGTAGTAGTGGCGAAATTCAAATATAAGTCGCCCCTTAAGCTCCCCCATTCGATATTCACATTTGCACGGACTGTGTGATGTATTTTGTTTCTGAGCGAAGCAGAGTGACCAACTCCCCTTGTATATTGTCGCAAGTGTCTTGTATCCACCTCTTCACATAGCTAAATAATGCATAACACTAATCACATAGTTAAGTGCGCGAAGCGGAGGCGGTAGCCGTAGCGAAGCGCCCTTGCATTTTCGAATAATGTACGATACACTGTTTGTAGGTTTCGAAAATGTGGAATATTATATCTCCCGCGTGGTATGTCAGCCTGCCACCTCTCGTCTAGCGGTAAGACGTCACACCTCCAACGTCCAGTCACGAGTTTCTTCATAATACTAGGACAGAAGAATTCGCTAGATCGTGGTATAAAAGAAACTGCATCGGTGAGGATTGGTTGAGTGGGACCGACTCATCCCAAGGTGCGACTTATATTTGAATTTTCCCGTAGTAGTAGTACTAATACTATGCAGTTTTACTGCCATTGATTATTATTATTATTATTATTATTATTATTATTTTATTTCACGGTAAAAGCATTGAGCAAATAGATCGACCCTGATGCTTTCCGTTCTAGATACTTGTTAGTTTTA